>JAFREQ010000083.1:535000-1135000 GCA_025331565.1 Holacanthus passer | reverse complement strand
TTTGCACTTCCCCTCAGCTCTATGGAACATTTTAGCTTCTTTCAGTTTACAGCTTATAATACCTTCATGAAGTGATAATATGCCAATGTATTTACAGCTTTTTGTGCCCCCCCAAAAAAATCAAATAATCCAGGTTTAAGTTAGGCACCAAAAATGTGTTTAGAATTAAAAGGAAAAGCAATCATTAATTGCAGACCAGTGAATTCATAGTAGCCTCATGCAATAAAACCGATCGATATGTACCAGCAAAAGACAATGCAACAACTGCAATAAGAAAATTGTTTCATAGAATGTATGATAGTTTCACTTGAATGCACTGAAAGCAAACTGCCATGAAAGCACATAATGAATACGCCAAGACAATGGAGAACCATTGACATTATTGCATGACAGACACTGAAATGTAAATGACAGAAATAAGGACTGTTGTGTCTACAAATGAACTGTCACTGAAGCACTGATGCTAAACAGTGAAGGACCATGGAGAATGAGCTGACCAAGTGACAGGCATCAGATCAGTTCTGGGGCGGAGAGGTATCAGGTAAACTCATACACCTTACCTTAAGCCTAGCAGCTGAATGCTCATCTGTGAAGCTTCATATATGCACAGGTGGCTGAGCCCTGGAGGCCCCAGACACTAAGAGTACTAAGAGTAGCATCAAGTTCCCAGGGTGTGTTTGCTGTGACATGCTGTACACATTACCACAAAATTATTAATAATTATCTACTTCCACTGAAATGAAAGATTTTATTGTGATACAATTTTCAGCTTTTCTTATTTTTCTTAAGCACAAAAGTTAGATTCACTACAAGGCTCCACAACTTTACTTTTGCATTGGTACAAGGGCATACTACTTCTGAATGTTGGCATTGGGCGTAAATCATGAGATCCGAATCGTACTGGGCTGGGAAAGCTCTGTCACCCATTGCAAGTACCCCCCACTTGTCAAAACCATAAGCCCTAACTGGTCATTATACTATACATCTGAAATTCCTTCTAACCACAACTTTCTGACATTGGAATTGTGGGCGTGCCCTCTTCACAGAGCTGTTGGCTGGGTGTGCATAGGTGAAAAAGCAAAGCAGGGTTTGAGCTTCCCTGTCATGTTCTTTGTCTTACCATGATTGCCTTCAAGGAGAGACTTTACAAAAGTATGTGCCATTATCCCCACCTGTGGGATTCATTCCTACAAAGATGCACTCGCTGTTTAGTTAATCCCAAAGGTGTTGGATGGGGTTGACGTCCGGGCTCTGTGTGAGCTAGTAAAAGTTTTCCTACACCAAATAGACTAAACCACAGCTTGGATTGGACAGCCTTCACCTTTAAAGTGTGTATAAAATAACAACCAGGCCTACAGCTTGTTTAAGAACCCAACAGCTGAGGGAACAAATGTTCTCAGATGCCTGTTTGATTTGACCCTCTCAGGGAAAGTGAACGTCCTCCCTGGTGGGTAAACTCTGCATGAGGAGGGTGCTGAGGGTCCGCCACGATGACCTCTGCCCTCTGACTGGCTCTAAATTGAAACACGGTTGAGATCATTCAAGTTTGTGTCAATGGTCTTTTGGCAAAGTTTAACAATCTTTCCCAGCCTTTTTTGTTCACTTGCTTTTCGAGCGATCTGTCAGTGTTAAAACCCCTCAACCTTCTCACCTTGGCATTGGAAGTCATTTTGTCATCCAGGATGAAGGATCCAAGCACCTATATTAGCTTACTGTTTCGACAGCTATGCCACTGATGAACTTGTATTGCCGTCTGCTGCTGCCCGTCATCGAGTCTGTGTAGCACTCTGTTGCACTCCTCCTGTATATCTGCTGTCTCGAATGGACAGCTCGACGTTTACAGATCTCTGGCAGAATGTAGTTGGGTAAAGTCCCAACAACTGAATTGTCTTAATGGGTGAGAAAGTCATGATTGCACTGGAGTCTGTGAGTGTGGTTGCTTTGTTGAAATTTCATAACAGTCCCAAGAGCAAGCATGCTCACAAACAAAGCATTTGTTACATCCATGATCACTCCAAAAAGTTAGCAAAAACATCATTCACACAGCAGAAGGGTTAAATATCCCGGCTAAGAGACAAAACAATAAAACACAACTAACGCTGCAAGTCGCCACAACAGGTGCAGCTCCATGATCATGGCTTTGTTATTCCATAACAAAAATATGCATACACACACACACACACACACACACACAGAAACAAAAAGGACCTTCCCCAGACTTATGCCTCAAAGTTTTAATGAGGCAAGTAGCATTAAGATCCCCCTTTAGTGCAACTAAGGAATCCAACAAACCAAAACCAAAAGTATGAAAAAGAGTATGTGGACAAGGGTGTCTGCATACTTTTGACAATATAGTCCACTCGCCATATAGTGACAGACAGATCAACATCCACATTATTGCTCATCATTTCTACACAGTATTGTGTCAGATGGAAACAAAGTGCGAAAGAGATGCAGGGGATGAAAGATACAGACGGAGTGAACGAGTGCCAGAGAGAGATAGTGATAGAGAGACCATGAGACGGAGATAGAGAGCGAGTGAACTAGCCAGAGAAGCAGCATGCTTCTAACCTGAGGGCAGAGCAGAGTGTGATATTCCCATGGCTACTATTGTGATAGACACCGAAACCAAACCAGACAGCAGGCTGCTTAACACTCAGCATCAGACCCTCTTTAATCTGACAAAATACAGCCCAGCCGAGAGCTGGATGGATGTGCGCACACACACACACAGGCCCACACTGGAAAACAGGCTGGCACACGCACACACACGCACACACACGCACACACACGCACCACAGACTCTTCACAGTTACAGCTCTGAATCCAAAATGAGGATAAATATTTGATAAGGAACGCCTCGTGAGTAGAATTTGCAGACAAATCACGTCGCTCACCGTGTCCACGGGAAAAAAAAAAAAGCACCGCACTCTTTAACGGAAGATGTAGGTCAAATACAGTGTAGCTTCTTCAGATGGCCTACAACTGGGGGGTCGACCTCTGTTCGGCTCCAGACCTTTCTGCTAGGGATACAGTGATGGAGAACAAAACTAGTGTCGGTCACTTCCTTCCATGTTCTTTCTTTGTCAGGATCGTAGAGGGTTGGCACACAACCCAAAAATTCCTGTACACTACACATTATTATCTGTGCCCTTAATGCTGTGGCATTAATGGGAAGGTAGGTGTTCAGTAGTGGAGGTCCTCCCCAGCATGCACTGAGGTGACAGGTTTGTGGACTTTATGCATGTTTCTGTAATGCTGCTGGTATTAATTTAACATTTTATTCCACAGAGTTCTCACTATGACTCTACGTCACCTGTGGTCATTTCAGTCAAATATGTGTAGGTGCAACAAATGATCAATTTTGGACTCACAGAAATAATCAATATTTTTTTAGACAACAGAATTTAACTTGCATTAATTTCTATGTGTGTATGTGAGATAGAGATTGCGTGTGTTTAAGTGTGTGCGTGTCAGGTGTGTAGTGGAAAGAATGCATGTACATTTATTTGTTCTGCTTCTATATGTTCCACATGCACAAGCAAGGACACGTGTTATCAAGAACAAAAGAAAGTATGTGAAGCAGGAGCTTTGAGTTTCCTCATGTTTAAGGCCAATTCAAAGTATATGCATGTGATCTGTGTAGGATAGAGATGTCAGGTTAAGAAAGAGGATGGTTGGTTGCATGCAAGACCCTGCATCTGTGTGAATCATTGAGTGAATCATCATCAACTCGAGGTGTGGTGAAGCCAACTACCCATATAGCTGACTGCAAAGAGATCACAAGTGAATTAACCAAATGAATGCACGTTCCATTGGTTAAAGTTAAGCAGTCCTGTGCTTAATGTTGCTTAATGCCGTGTTAATGTTACCAGTCCATAAAGAAGAGTGGTTGCTTTGGTGTGCCGCTTGTTAGCTGTCAATTCCTCATCTGATGAGCCAGGCTGGTGAGAGTTGTAGTTCAGATGTGAGAGCAAAGCCAGCCTCTGCTCTGAAAAACCAATAAAGTTCTCCGTTAAACTGGAAACTTCAGCTTGCTGTGTACTTCTGAGAGAAAACACTAGCTCTCCACAGCAGGGATACTTTTTTTTATATCGACATCATATAATAAAGTGGTACTCCAGCAATTTAGGATTGCAGTTCCATAAAGTTGGGAGGCTTGTGAGAGACAGATTAAACAAGACTTGGACAAAAGTATGTGGCTGGACTGTGTATGGTCAGAGGTTGTGTCCATAATGTGAAGTCCTGGATATTAACCTTCATATCCATGACATGACATGGTTAAAATGCTGTTGCAAGAACAATAACTTCCACTCATATCGTAAGATGTTGGATTTGAAATAGAACTTATTCTAATTATAACCATTCTAATTATTCTAATTAACTCCCCCCTGCTCTTTCATTCATTTCTGTCGGCGGGGTTTCTCTTCTTTTTTTATGACTCACTCTGTATTGAGTGTCTTGTGAGACTGACTGTTATTTAGGGTGTTTAAGTGTGTGTTCTCCCTCATGTCTCTGGATGCATAGAGCGCTGTTTACTCTGCTCTGTGCTGGACTGTTACAGTGCGTAACCCTCAGGTACTGTACTGTCTCTGTGCCACCTGTGCACATATGATGTACTGTGATGCACCATTGCAGTGTGACACATTAGCGAGGTATTGACTGGTTAGTGATTTCTCATGTGTGGGTGCATGTTCGTGCTTGTGGGTACCGGACAGATCCAGTAGAGCACGGACCATTTCCTGTTTTTCCTGATCCCACTAAAGATAGTCTTAGAGGAGTGTGTCTGTGCTCATATAAACTGGATTTACGGTCCCTAATTGATATTCACAACGGCTTCCCCATCAGCCAATGGGAAAACTTCAACAGTCGACCAATGAATGGTGTAACTTCATCGCTTACTCACTCACTCAGTGGTCAGAATTGTTGCACAATAGCCACACTTTTATATACCGGTCAGGGAAAAAAACCTCAGAAAAACTCCATAAGGAACTTTTAATGACAGCTCCTCCCAAGACACAGAAGACAGTATACAACTATTTCCACAGACTGAGGAAAACATTCCTCATGACCAGTAAAGCGGCCTTTATGTGTTAAATTAGCAGGCTGCCTCTGGATTATGTGATATTAAAAAACAAGAAAACAAAGTTGGATGCTAAATTGCTGGTTATTGTACAGACCTTACAACCTCCTTTACCATACTGGACTTGGACTCTTTGAGTATTGCTCATTATAGTTAAAGAGTATAGTTTGAATTGGGGTAATTACTGGAATGTTATTAGCAATGAGAGTGGCGTGGCTCTATGGAGGGCATTGTTTCACCACTTTGGTCCAGACTGAAATAACAACTCAACAACTACTGGATGACTTGCCATTAAAACTTTGTACAGATATTCATGGTCTTCAGAGGATGAATCCTAATGTCACACGGGCCACACCGCCTACCTCTACCTGTGCATGACGGCTACCTTGCTGAACTGCTGTGGCTTCCACACATGTGGTGTCCACGCAGACAGCACTGCTGCTGCGGCGCTGATACTGCCTGCACTATTTTTCTGCTTTGGGTTTGCCTCTGACGGTGGTCTTGGAAGGGATTGACTGTCAACATATCATTTTCTGTGTCTATTTTTGCTGAGAACTGTGCACGTCATATTATGCGGAGTGGCCTGGGTGTAAAGAGTTTGGTGATCCCTGGATATTTCCTCTAGTGGCACCAGCATGTTAAGAGTTGTGATGACCGAAATGATTGCCATGAATTTTGATTATCACGGTCTTTATGAACACTGCCTTTTCACCTAGTGTCATCATGAGCTCAAAATTTCACTTTGTCCAATACTTTGGTTTATTAATCTCACAGTTTCATTTGGCTTACAATGAGCAAGCACAGAGGTGTGTGGTGTGGCTGTTGTCTTTTGTTTTCTCTCTTCTTTTTAGGCCTGACTGTTTCTGACTCTCTTTGTTTAGGTCTGATGGTAGATGATCTACAATTAGGAACATTCACTGTCTTGAGAACATGACAATTCTCATAACAGCTGGACATGCACTTTCTTTGATATCTTGATCATGGTAATTAGGCTGCAATCTTGCAATAATGTTGATGAAAGAATAAAAGGCTGCCCTTAGCCTTTGTAAATTGCAAATGCTGACTAAATCTTTTAGATTATCACAAATGCTATTTGGGTTTTTTTCACAAAATAATACAGTAAACAGTGTAAGGAATAGTGGATAAGGCTTTTTTTAAAACTTTTCTATCAACATATCATCCTAGAACTACAGCAAAGATGATGTGCTTGTTACATCATCTCGGTATCCGGCCATCACACAGAGTGAAATGTCTTCGACCAAACATGTAAGCTGAACTTGGATGTATTATTTACATTACTGACAGTATGAACCGGGACAACCTGACAACCCATCAGCATTTCTCAACAGCAGAGTTTTGAGAGCATCTCAAACATGTCCCAGTTTCATTGTTTTACAGTAATGCACTTCACCACACAGATAGGATTTAAGAACCATATCCAAATTCTGTTTATCCTGCACATTTTCTCTTATACAGACAAATAGTACCATCACACAGAAACAATCAACTTACTGGATCACTCTGTTCCTTTTTATCATGCTACAGAATTATGTGTATTAGGATAAAGATTCAGTTTTATAATAACAGTGAGTGTGACTCAGCCAGCTCTGTCTGGGTGCTTGAGCAATCGGTTACATAATGTGGGTTTTCCTTTGGGTTTATATCGGTAGCCTTCCAGGGCAGCAGTTCTCACCTGGTGTAATGGGACATGCTTATGTAACCTAGGCAGGCTGCTGCCTTGATATATAGCAGCAGATGTGGTCTGAAATTTTCCATTGCTTTTATTTTCATTTTTGTGTATTGTGTGCTTTTATACCCTTGGTCCCTTAAAGCAGTCTATCTGCACACCCTACCCCATCTATCTATCTATCTATCTATCTATCTATTCTTTACTTAATGTACGTATGCAAGTTCAACAAAAAATATTTATCAAGGGCTTTCGGCACAGTTGATCCTAATTTTTATTTTAGAGATTAGAGATATTTATTAGATTATTAAGTAATCACACAATGACTACGTGACAAATATCTTTCAAATTGCATTCCTATTTTCCCTGTTATGCACATTTGACATAAGAGTTACTTGTGGTGTCCCACAGGAGTCCACACTTAGACCTTTTGGATTCCTCATGACTTGGTCACTACATCTATGTTTCTATGTTATTATAAAAATGTATATATTATTTCCTTCTACTTTTACTGGGGTGAGTATATATTGGGTTTACATCTGGCACACCTGCCACATGTTGGTGCGATTTTAGTGCAGTTTTGATCATCCTATCAAAAATAACCGTGATGAGATGGAGCCATGTTCAAACCTGCCCGTTTTAGCTAGTGTCTAGTGTCTATGTAAGGTAAAATTAACATGCCTCTGCAGTGCAGTAATCATAAACCATTTGTAAAATTGGCTATATCATTAATATGTTGTGATTTTATTACAGCTCTTTATAAAATAGATCCAGTAACTAGGGGTTGGTCTTGGCAGTTTTAATCATGTTTATTTTCAAAAAATCATCCAGGAAAGTCCTTGAAGAGATGAGAGATCAATAGAAAGTGCACACCTGCACAGCAATGAGATGGTGATATTTTTGAACAGAAGGGAAAAACAAAGTCGACTGGCGGATACTCCACGAAATTATTGGTTCTAGCCAAGAAATAGTCCAATTCATAACCTTCTGCAAAATCACAATGTGTTTTTTACCTACTTTACAAATTAAACTAATGAGCTATAACATGTTCCAAACATCCTCCAAAATATATCACACCTCATATTCTGCTGCAATATATGCAGATTAGACTCAAGTCAAATCACATAAATGTTGTTTTACGCCGTAGGTTAGGTGCAGTGAATACATGGTCAGGAATATGTTAGTTTATCATGATCAAACATTTTAATTGTTTTTAAAATCTTTTTAACACATTACTAATGATGTGTAAACATGTTTTAATTTCTCCCTAGCAACCAGTACTTAAAATGTATGAAAGAAATCAGCTGATTTGCTTATAGCTTTATGGCATTAATGATGGATGGATCCAGAAAACACAAAAACAGACTTTTTCTGCTCTGACAGAAAGCATAATATTTGTGGCCAAGGAGATCCTAGATACCTCTTACTCTCTAAGATTCTCTCATTTTGAATATTGTTTTGGTGCATCATTTAAATGTGTTACTCACACAGTGTGGGCAGTCCTATAATGTCTCCGTCCTTACATATTCTGTTCAGCTGTGAATTCACTGTTAATGCGTATGACCCAGTTTAACTTCCAGTTGTCACATTGTTACTGGTTTACAACAAATGTATTTACAAAGATACTCTGATGCACAGTGATGGGAAAGCCTGCGGAGGCAAGAGGCGAACAGAGACGGTCTGTTACAGCTGTGCATTCAGACCCAGCTACCACCCAACAATCTGGCCAATATCTGGATCTCACAGGACATTGTCTATGATCACTCTCACCGAGCTGCTCTCACACGACGTAAATGCATCTCTGTCTGCCAGGTGCTCACGTTAACAAATATGAAGAGGTGGCACTTGTTGATGTGCAGTGATGACGGCACAATCATGAAAACATTGAAAAGAAAACTAACCAAAGATAAAGACAAAAGATGGGAGCTCTCAGGCCCAGTTTAAGAGCACGTCATTCCTCAATTCAGAGAAATAGATTGAGGCATACTTGATAGTGTCGGATCTGGCTGAGAGTTTATCTCCAGTGGAATCGGCTCAGAGAGAGGATCGTGACAGCAGCACAGAGGAAAGTGACCCTTACCAAGGAAGAGCAGGGAAAAGCAGCAGGAGATATGCATGCTGATGGCTACAGACAGAGAACAATGAAATTAAGATGCACTTGGAGGAGCAAACAAAGGTTGACTTGGGGGCCACTGACACGGTGGGAAAAAATGAGGAAGGTAAGTTTGCCTAAGCACATGCACATATGTTCCACGTCCACACCATTGGAGCGCCAGCAACCCCAACAACGTGGACAGACCAGTGTTCCTTTCTTATCATATGAGAAGACAGAGATTGGAGAAGAAAACAGTTACAGTGAGTTATAAACACACCAACTAGATTTATCCTTTTCTTGCATCTTTTAGTCAAGTGTAATGATTCTTCAACGACTTCGGAAGTACCTTCCATAGTCCGGCCAGTACGCTGCTGTCAGCTCCAGGGAATGGCCAACCTGGGAGCCGAGTGGTTTGATGGGATGTCGATGGAGTAGAGAGGTTGGAGTTAGAGAATGATGAAATAATGTCGAGACAACTTCTCTGAATGCTCTAATTTGTGCACTGATATTTCTCTTTTAAGTCTTTCAGTTTGCTCTATATTCATTTATTCATTTCTTTATATAATTTAATATATTATTTACATTTTTAAAAGAAATATTGTTCATATCTAGTGTTGTTTTTTTATTAATCATTTGTTATAAAATTTATTTAAGTTCATAAGTTGTGTGACATTACGGTGTTAAAAATCCTTGCTGGTTGTTCTGACATTCAGGATAATAATTACTGTTATTGCTGTTAACTGGCTCACCACTGTGTGCTTATAAGATTTATATTTTAAATGCTCATTATTATTTTGTATTTTTCTGTAAAGTAGTGTGAAATGTTACTTGAAACATTCTTTCTCAGTCCTGAAATTCAAAGCATTTCCTATTTTCCAATTTTATTCAATTTAATTGAATTTAAATAATGAAATTAATATCATCAACATGCCATGACTAGTTGACTAATGACTTGACCTAACAACATCTAGTCGATGAGAAAAATCAGCGGCAGCCCTAGTTCGCAGTTGGTCGTTCAGTTTGTGCATTTCCTTGCTGAGTGATATGTGATCACATTCACACTGATCTCCACCCTCATTACGCTTCCATCTATTTATTACAGTTACATTTTGAAAAACAAAGCAAAAACCTAAGAAAAGGACCCAGCTTTGTTCCGTTCATGAGATACAACATCACAGCAAACTGAAAAAAACGTCAAACAAGCTAATGACCAGTGTTGTGTTGGTGTCAATCCACGATGTCCATTCATAATATGATTACTGTAGGTCACACATTTTACAACTTCAACTGGGTGGAGGTCTTCATGGGTCCACTCAGTTTCAAATAACTAAGACCTGACCCAAAACCCAAGTCAGGTTGGGTTCACATTATATTCAGTGACTCAGGTCTGTGTGCCTGGGTGTCTAATGCCTACATGGATCCAAGTGGACTCGTCATCGGCTCTGATCACGTGGTGATCACATGGACCTGTGAAGACCTGCAACCTGAGATCTGTTGGTTAAAGGCACCTTGTGGAGTTTCTGACCATTTGTAATGATGTAGAGCAGTTTTCCTATGAGTTGAATTTAGTTATGTTTGTCTTGTGCATAAGGGTGCACATGTAGGAGCAAGTGGATAACGCGATGCACATTTCTGCCAATGGTTTTTGTACTATCCCATTGATCTACAGGTGGCGGTAATGCAGCAATACAAGTAAACATGGTGTAAACAATGCAGGTTTCAAAATGTTTTAAAATTGACTCAAAATGCACTCAAGTTTGTTTGATCTCAAGGATACACACAGTATTTCAGTGAGTAACACTTTACAAGAAAACTCCACAGGGAACCTTTAATATTTCAGAGACATTGATTGAAATTGCATCATTGATTTGAGCACAATTTGAAGGTGATTCATGACTTTAATAATAACGTGATCAACAATGTTATTTCCTTTCAACAACAGTAGTTTCAATTATCAACATGATTTCAAGTGGCTGAAATCTTATTTTAAAGTGAGACCTTTGAATGAGACTATAACACTTTGAACATCAGTTTCACCTTACTTTGACTCGCTATATCATGTCCAACCGGACTTTTTGCTAAGCCCCACCCCCTTTAGCTGCTGTCGCTATTGGTCCTAGCTTCTCACAGAGCTCATGGGAGGATGCTCCAGTCCTGAACAGGCAACATCATCTGTAAGAGCACAAAATAATGTAGTTCACTAACGACATGCCCCTTGCTTTTGGAAATGACACCAGGTTTCTCAGGGGAGCGGTTTGGCGAAAGGTCAATTTGGTCATGATTGACTTTGTAGAATTAAGCCTTTAGTATAAACAGTTTTGATGGTGAGTTTTTGGTGAGCGTGTGGTTGTGGAGGGGAGGCCTGCCCAATCTGTTGCTGTGCTAAGCAGGGACCTGATGCGAGCTCAATTCTGTCACCACATTTTAATTAAAATCCTTGAAGACGAGTGAACCATTATAAAATCATGCAAAATGAGTGACCTATTCCTTCCCAATCTGCAGTGTCTCCATCTGTTCAGGTCTTTAAAATGTCAGCGTTGCAGTCTCTCCCTCTCTCTCTCCCCCTTCAGCTATGTAACCTGAAATTCACACATTTCACATTCTCTTTGAAAATTACCTTCTTTAGCTACTATTTGATATCAGGACCAACAGATTTTTTTTTTTATATATATTTCTCATCATACCACAGCTGAGTGTTTCTTTGTTGCTGGGGGTTCAGACCATCAATGGAAACGTAACAATTCCTTCATCGTTTTCATAACTGCCTTCTGAAGACTAAGAATGTGGTCGAGCGATGATCACAGCCAAACAGAGCGCACTGTAGTCTTTAGATAACATCCAACCGTCTGAAAACCAGCCAAAGAAAATGATTGAGAGTCTTTGATCTCCAGTCTTTGTGAGTTTGCTCAACAAATAAAAACACAGTACAGTGTAGACATCAGAGTCCCGATGGTCTATTTCACACTTAGGACTCAAAGTCTGGTCTGTACCCTCACTGTGCTGGCCCACGTGAGATGTGTTCAGATTGTAGATGTGTAGGAGGCCAGCACAGAGGATCGTTTGGAGTTCAGTCAGTCGAGCTCAGCTGAGATCAGTGTAGTTAAGCCGTCCATTCAGTTCAGGTCAATCAGCGGGCTCAGGTGGTCTCTGGTTCGCTCAGCTAAGCTCGGTTTGGCAGTGTGAAATAGTCTTGAATGAATCCTGCCTCTTCTCTGGTGGCGTCGCAGCCTGACGTCTTTTTATCTTCTACTTCAGGAGCCACTGATTCACTGAGGAAGAGGAGAGGAGAGGAGAGAAGAGAAGAGAAGAGGAGAGAAGAGAAGAGGAGAGAAGAGGAGAGAAGAGAAGAGGAGAAGAGGAGAGAAGAGAAGAGAGGGAGGAAAGGAGATAATTAGTACAGAAAGGATAAGCAGTGTGGAAGAAAACAGAACAAAGGGGTGCCTCAGGTTTCAGAAGTTGTGAAGAGGAGGACAAAGCGAGAAAGAGCATGTGTGCATGAGAAATGATAATAAGACAAAGGTAGAGGAGAAAAAGGACTAAAACTGTGTCCCAATTCCATACTATTTACTCACTCTAAGGAGGTTATGAGTATGTCATGCATTCATAGTAGAAAAGTGATGAAATGATGGACACTCAAACCAGTCAGAATAAATACGATCATTTAAAAGCATGGACACTGTATTCCCATTAGCAGTGACATTCTAACACCACAGTGGGATTGTTGCAAGTATTGTATCATTTCCTGCCTGTTATATTGGTGAAGTATGTTAATTTTTTTGTATAGCAACTGTAAAAATGGAATACTATGAGGATTAGTGTTAGTTTGCCGATTTGCTTTTTTAAAATTATGTTGGCCAGCAACTTTCTAGAGCTGCTGTTTGATGTCTGTGAGTCACGTCAAGTCAGTTTTTACCTCAAGGGGCTTCATAAGCTGTACAGCATAGAGCACCGTCATAACTTTTCATTTCTGACTGTTGGCATCAGCTTAACTACAACTGCACTTTGGATCTCTGGAGACATGAACCTAATGATGTGGCTCTTAAAAATGTGTTCTAAAAAGTTTTTAGACAATGGAGCTCTATTAGCACAGAGGAATAAGATACACCAGGCTGTGGCCACACATGAAATATCTGTTATTAGGATAAATTATTGTTGTAGTCCAAGCACATGACTAAACTGTTAATAGATTCACAACAGTGTGGACATTTTTTAAAATTTTGCAATGGCTTTAAGAGTACAAATATAGACTTCTGAGCAGGTGTTTTGTTTCATACAAGAAGGGAACATACCTAGATGATCAGCTTGTATTTGTAGTGCGATTAAATGCAACTTTTAACAGATGATGAAAAACTTTTCATCTCTCAAAGTCGACCACTTAAGTAAGCTTGGTGCATCAGGGCCCCAAAACCCTGCTGTTAACAACAGCTGTGTTTGCATCTTCAAGCGAATTTGAAATGAACTTTTGAAAAGTTGAATAAAAGAAAAAAGTTTCATCAGGAGTTAGAAGTATAGGTTTTTTTCAGTATGGCTGCAACAGAATAGGAGAAGTAGAGAGGATGCAAAACCAGTTGTTTGCTTCCACTAATGAACCTCAGACAAGAAGAAGAGGAAGAAGAGAAGAAGAGGAAGAAACAAAACCAGCAGCCTTGGCCATCTATGAGATAACAGAGAGAAAGAATTTTTCAATATTGGAAACAGCTGATCCTTCATGTAAGTTAAATGTTCCATACATCACTTATTTTCCCATTAAACACATTAACTCTTTATCAAAAAAAGGCCAAAACCATCTTAAGCATGCACGAACATTTATTTGCAAAATTGAGGTTGAATTTTTTTTTTTTAATTTTGCTGTTTTCATCAACCTCTTCTAATGTGATACTTCAAAATTTGTATTTAAAATCTGTTGATGAAAGTGCAGCTAATGTAAGAAACAGAAAAAACAAGACAAGTAGATGGACTGAAAGTACAGATGGGAAATCAGCAAGTATGAGTAAGGGAAGAATAAACTGGAAGAGAAAAGAAGAGAAATTCAGAGTGAATAAACCTGTGAAGGAGAGACAGAGATATTGAAACTAACTCTAGCCAAAAGAGAAATCCATTCATTTATTTCCCACCAGGGATCCTCTCATTGCCAGCAAGTGCTCTCTGCTTTCTGTCTCTCTGCATTTCTCTGCCTCTCTCCTCCACCGCGAGGAGTCTGACCTGTCAGTACTCGTCTGTACCTGTGTGCCTCCAAACTTTGGCTGTGCATCAGTCATCATTTTATTTCAGTGTTATCTCGCCTCTCTGGCCCGATGTTTCATCATCTGCCATCATCGCTTCCAAGGAGAATGCGGTAATGTTCGCCTGCTTCGCCTGCGAGCGAGGTTTGAGCTGCAAATACAGCTCAGGGCTAGTTTATTTCAGTGTTTGCAGTGTTCACAATGCAGATTAACCTCAGGCAAGATGAACCGTGCTAGACAGTTTAATGTTACCTGCGTGTCCAAGAAAAATGTGCAACTCTGTGCAAGCCCATGCATAGTTATGAGCAAATTGCCAAATGGGATTGCCCCAGCTACAGTGTGACGATATGTCCTATTGTTTCTGAATGTGTGATCTATGTCAGTTTGTTATCATGACTAGAGTCTAACATTAGAGAGAAAGTCAATTTACCTAACTTTATCCTATGTAACTATAAAACTATATCCTCCCCACAAGAGATGAAGGCAGCTCATTAAAGTAAGCTAATTATTAAAGCTTGATATGACAACCCTGAGAGACAGACAGTATGTGTTGAACTTTCACAGTTGTCTTTACTGAATATGGATTGTGACATCAATGAACTGCTGACTCCTATGATCTTAATTAAGTTCACTGGTTGTCTGGAGCAGTTACAGTTACAGTATAGTAAAGGTTTATTCATCGTTGGTGGGTCCAGTTTCCTTTGCATGGAGCACTTTCTTGATGTTTGACAGGAAGTTTTTTGTAAGCACATTTGACTTTTAGTCATTTGTACTTTGCTATATCCATTTTATGATCGCTTCATACATCAGTTCAGAGGTAAATGTTGACTTGATCTCTTTACTTTATTTTTTACTCTTTATCTGACAGCTTTAGTTACTTTGCAGGTTAGGATTTTACATGCAAAACCTACAATGAGCTTATAAAGCATTGATTTTAGAGGAAGTTACGGTATTTAACAATATATTTAAAATAGTAACGATGGACTCCACTAGCTACAACACAAAAATGTGCTTAAAGCCATGAAAATGAGATTTATGCACTTAAGTTCTTACTTAGAGCACTAAATACTGATAAATGTGCAATGATCAAAGTTAAAGTTGGGGGAAAAACACATCTGAGCTTCATCAGGACACTGTGAGTGTGGTTTACTCACATTTGATTGACGGTGCTCTTACAATGTGAGCAAACATGTCCACAACTGTGATGGTGTTGGGATTCACATATTGCTGCATCTTGACTGCTGCAGAGAGAAGTGTGACTGTGCCGATGTGCTTTGTGAGCTGATGGCCACACTATTTTGCATGTTTTTCATTGTCTCATTGTTTCATGTTATGTTTTGTGTTTGTCTTTAGTGTGTGTATCCAAGCCTCTCTGGAAAGCAGCATTGCTGCTGATTATCCTGAAATAAAGAAAACTCTTCAAACATCAGCTTTTCCCAACTGAGTGAGAAAATCTCACCTGTGAAATAACAAAAACTGTTTGATCTTTGTCAGAAAATGTTCCTATACGACTGCTCAGATGATTCAGGAAATATGTTTGTGTAATGTAAAATTACAAAACTTTGACTTAAATGTACACATTTTACAGATAATACCCATAATATACGTTTTAAAATACCAGACTTTTACTCACAGGTTTTCTTGTAAACTAAGATAGTTATTTGCTGTATAAACCTTATCTCTAGGTCGACTAACAAGCTTTTTCCTGAGCTTTTAATCACACCTCACAGTCTTCCTCAGTGGATTTCCAGCATTGCACTTCTATTACACTGTCTGACTCCCGATGGACAGTTTTTAAAAAAGGATCAAAATTGATGCAGCAGAACCAGAAATATTGTCTTTTTTAATAACTGTAGCATTGACAGTCAGATGTGATGATCCCCTCAAATCATCTGAATAATACTGCAACCCCTGCGCTGATGCACAGTTTGTCTTTTCTTATTTGTAAGAGAATATTATGAGTATTTATTTAAGCAGAGAGATAGAGAGACAGAGAATGATGATACAGAGAATCAGACAGATTAAATGTGAATTTAAGTCTAAAGGGAAGCCACTGCAAGAAATTTTAACAACTGACTTAAAACATTTAGTTTAGAATTGAAGGTAAATAAGTTAACTTTGTTTGTATAGTAATTTTCAAAACAGCAGTTACAAAGTGCTTCACAGCTGATGATAAAAAATGCATAATAGTACGCAGCATGAAAACAGCAAGTAGCAGTAGAATTTATGACATGGAAACATTCTCAACAACATAAAAGAAATATAACAAACAAAACAGGATTTAAAAGACAAATAAAACCAATAGAGGCTGCAAACAAGAAACTTATGAAACCAGGACTTTACAAATGGGTTTTTAGAAGTTTTTTTAAATGTTGTACAGACTCATACCTTCTTAGGCAATGCTGAAGTGATTTTGGCAATACTTCAAGACTGAGTTTCTTAATGTGATGGTCAAATTTCAGAGTTTGATCAAACATAAAAGATTTATGTTTTGTCCATATTCAGCAGTGACATCCAGCTTTAATAAGGCAACAGGGTAAAGCATCTAGATTTTTGAGCTTGTCAGATTTAAATGCTACATAAAGCCAGGTGTTATCTGCATAACACTGGTAGGCAACAATCTTACACTAATGAGTAATATAACTAAAGGGGAGCATATACAAGCTGAACAAGATGGGACCAAGGAATGAACCTTGAGTTGATACAAGACAAAATCATCTATAGCCACCCTGAAAGATCTCTCTGTAAGATATGTGGAAGACCATGTGAGGGCAGTTCCATCTATGCCGACCCAAGGTCTATCCAGCAAGATGGTGTGATCGACAGTGTCAAAGGCTGAAGATGAGTCAAACTATGCTATAATAGAGTGATTGTCACAATCTGCATTCATAAGGATATTGTTAGTGACTTTGAGCAGAGCAGTTTCAGTGCTATGCAGCTGGCGAAACCCAGATGTAAATGGGTTAAGAATGTTATTAGCTTGTGCTATTTCCAGTAGTTGTTTAACAGCCTCTTCAATGACTTTTTCAATGACAGAGGATAATTCAGAGATTGGCCTGTAATTACGAGGGATACAGGCTGGTTTGAAATAGTTTGCGAACAAACCGAAGGACATAGACTCATTTGCAGATGAGAGAATACAAGAGGCGGTGGAATCTGGGGGTCGAGGCCACAGGAGGATAAGTGCATGTGTGACACAATACCAAGCAGATTGTTCAGAGAAATAGGGGTAAATTCACTCAACATGTGGGGGAGAAGTTATACATGAAGCGCTGTAAAGGCTTTGATACCCTTAGCCTTTTCAACAAAATAAGCATTACCACAATCAGGAGGGACCAAAACAGCTGAAGGAGCAGAGGTCGATCAGTGGTGTAAAACAGAACTCTGGATTATGGTTTTTGCACCTGTGAGGTTTGTAAAATGCCTTACTCTTTGTTTTTTGACTAAGAAATGATAAGCAGACAATAATTCTCTCATATGAAGGAGGTGGGCCTCGTTGTCTTCCATCTTCGTTCTTTGTTAAGGTGGCAAATATCATCACTTACCCAAGGTGATGGATTTAACAGGCGCCCTGACCTTGCCCTAATGGGAGCAGCATAATTAAAAACTGATCAACATAAAACATTAAACTGATCAACCAAGTCATTTATATCAAGAATATTCGTTAAGATGCTACACTGGGCTGACAAAAATATTATCAGCAAATGCACAATATTGAACAAGACAGTTTTGTGATCAGAGAAAAAAAAACCTTCAAGGTAAGGGTAAAAAAGTAATAGTAAAATCTAAATTAAGAAAGTGGCCTCGTTCGTGTGTGGGATGTGATACATGTTGTTTAAAGATTCAAGGTTACAAGATTCCAAAATACTTAAAAAAAATTTAGAAACAAATCAATTAGTGGGATCGTGTAAATGAATGTTCTCCAACCGAGAAACAAGGTTTCTCCACCAAGATGAGGCTACAGCTAAACTGATTTTTAAGAGCCACAGCAAGGACATGTCCATGACCGGTGTTGAGAGAATTACAAACCATATAGTTGAGGGGACAACGCTCTGCGAAACAACTGATGTCAATGGACCTAAACCAGATAGAAAACCCAAATTGTAGGTTGTAAGAAAGTAATCCAAAATAAAGGTCTTCTTTGCTGAAGATCTTTCATTGACTCTGATTAAACATTAGAGTTAGAGAGAGAGGGTGTCATACTGAGAACTGGTATTGTGAAAGTGTGTTGTTTGAAAGGGATGGGATAGGGGATTGATTTATCTGTATATCTGGAGCTGGGTGTGTGTAACTATTGTGGCCTATCCTCCCTCCTGATCAGGGTGCTTACAAACTGAAGGTGATGTTTGTGTTCACAGTCTTGGCCCTTTGTTAAGATGGAGATTATCCCACTCATGGAGATCCTGCCTTGTCCAGAAATAGTCAAAGTGGTTGATAAACCCAGGCCAGGGGCAATACAGAAATTGAGAAGCCACTAATGCATGTTAAAAATGCGGCTAAAATTCCCACAGGATTCCCTCTGTGTAGGAATGGGACCAGAAAAAAATGCATATTTTTAATAATTTCTGCCAGTTTCTCAAAGTCCCACTGTAGTTTGACAGACTGCCGGTGCCATTTGTGATGTGTACAATAATAGAGAGGGCAGTCAATGAGAGCGAGGGCAAGTTCAACGATGTCCAAGATTTTCGTACATGGGACACAGTCGGTGATTCCATTTGGCACTTCAACAAATCTAATTATAGAATCACCAGACAGACTTGGCAGACGGTGTAATGGCAGGGGCTTGCAACCGTGGGCGTGTGCCCTCTGCTGATATGGCCAAGAGAAGGTTGGAGATTTAGGACTCGGAGCTTCTTGACCCATGACACAGCTCCATGTTCATGTGCAGACTGTTGCTTTGTGGGGGTCACATCATCAGCAGGCATTAACTCGGCGAGGGTTGTAAAAGAGTTTGAAAATGGCAGAGTGTCCTGATCCGTGTTTGGGTCGAAGAGAGGGAGAGAAACCCAGCTCCTCTTTCCCCTGAATCCCCTGCTCCAATGCTCTTGGAGTTTAGTCTGTCACTAGAGAAGGTCATCGATGAGGCTTCCAATGGATTAAAGTTCAGACTTAATGCCGGACATCTGTGCAGCGGACTCCATCGTTGTTCACCTGCTCCCTCAAGTGATGTGACTGCTTGTCCTGCTCACCTTTAATTAGGTCCCCGTTATTACAGCAAATGTCCTGCAGGACTGTACAGAATGTGAGCTTCTCCGCACTTCCCTCCGCTCGTCTTTCATAAATTCAAGGACTGCTGGCTCAGAGCGGATTTCAGACAACTCTACGACACAGCATTCTCCTTGCTCTTTGACCGTGAATACAGAAACTCCTGTTGGGGCCCTGTATGGCAACAAACCATTATCAAAGGGAAGCAGAGGACGCAGAATCCATTTGATGTGATGTGGAGAGCATGCTGGGCTCGACCGGATCGATAACAAAGATATTTGTAGAGCACAGAGCACTGAGAGGATGTGAGGACTCCCACACTCTCTGCATAACACTTCCGCGTTTGTTGTGTGTGTGTGTGTGTGTGTGTGTGTGTGTGATGTACCCATTTTCTTTTTAACGCCAACCAGCTCACCTACGCGCTCCCAGATTTAAATCTGCACAAACAGACAATACACTCCCACACATTTTTTTTTTTATTTTCATATGTGTCTCACCCTTCTTGTGCTCCCAGGAGATCCCCCCCTCTCTGTTTCATTCTCTATTTTCACATTCTCAAGACTCTGCTGACATGGAGCTCATGCTCAGTCAACCTTCCTTCCTCGCTCCAGGCAGCTTTAATGATCAGCTGTATCTCTATTCTTACGAGGACCTTCCCCTGACTCCTCGCTCACAACGAGCCTAAACCTTTTTCAGACTCAGACCTTTAAGGATTAGACGTTCACATTTCTCCCTGCTGCTGCTGCTGAAAGTCTAAACACCCTCATGAATTTTCGACAGAGAGAAGCCACTGCTGTAACTCATGTAAAACATAGATTAAAAAAAAAAAAAAAGCAGAGACAAGTTGCTGTCTTAATGCCATAATTATCTATAATTCATATGCCATAATTTGTCATAATTACTTTATCTTGTCTGTAATTATCACATTTAATGGGACTAATGGCAGAATGGCTGAGAGATTTCCTCACTGTTTTACATCACTGCAGATGGTGTTGACTTTAATACATAAGGAGATATTTGATATTTTTTCCAGTGGTTTATTTCTGAATTCAGTGCTTTGAAATGTAGTTTTTGAACATTAAATTAAAGTAGCGGATCCATTTTCTGATGCAACACCATAAGCTTGACTTTCATTTTATTTTTGACAGACTGCAGCTGATGGACAAGTCGGTCTGGTTTGTCTGGAATTGATTGTGTGAACATTAGAATCAGCGCCCTACAGTGCTTATAAAAAGAATTCACCCCACCAGGAACCTTTCATGTTTTAGTGTTCTACAATGTTGAATTAAAGATGATTTAGAGCAGATTTTTTTGATACTGATCAACAGACTGTTTAAGAAGTCACACGATTAGTTAAATGGAGATCAATTGTGTGCAGTATGTTTCTGTTGATCAGTGGTTTAAGTGTGGTGAAACAACCCTACTGAGGACACAGAGGCCTGGTCCTTGGTATCGTTTCAGGGAATTTATGGGTTTTAACGACCAAAAGAAGTGTTGGCATTCTACAATCACACACAAATTACACATGTTGAGTTTTTCAATCTGATTCAGATATGTTTTAAGTTTAAAGAATAGAATTCTTTAATTTGACTGTTTTAGGCCAAAAACATAAGTAGAATAAAGGGATTTAGACTATTTGACTCGGCATATCTATAATCTTGGCTGCATGAAGAATTATTGGAAATGTGCAAATTGGAGAACAAGGTTGTGTTCAGACATTATGACTGTGTGACACACCCTCTCCTGTCCTAGCTTTGCACTTAAAGTGTTCTTGAGATTAACTTCTTTCAAAATGTGAATCAGATAGAAAACAACATTGCAAAACATGATTGGCATTGAGTGTTAATGGTGATTTAAATGTTCCTGGTTGTTTATAAGGGAATGAACCAGGTCCATGATCCTGAGGGGTTTGGCAAAACCAACTTAAAAATATCTTCATTCATGGCTCAAACATATAAAAACTGCCCTAATTAGCTTTAAAGGGATGGAAAGTGTAAAAACAAAAATAAAATACTTGGCATTCATTTCTGGCAGAATAATGTATTTTATGTTTTATGTTATTTACTAATGCAGAAACATTGCTCCTCCATATTACCTCTGTACTGTGGGCGGAGGGCGCGGTTGTTGGGGCAGTCACGGCCCTGCTTGCTGAAGTTGATATTGGTTCGGATGCAGCGCTGCAGCAGAGGCTGGGTGGGCCGGGTGTTGTCGCTCATGCTCAGGAAGATCTTGTAGGGCTCGTTCTGGCTGAGGAGGCGCAGGGAGTGCATCTGTGAAGAAGAGGTGGGGAGGTGGTGAAGGACAATAAGGATCGGTTTATTTCAGCATAAAGTTGATTCACAAACACAATTTAGTTCAGCTAATTAATTTAGTCATTTAAATTAATAAACCTTTAGTGCCAACACCAATCCAGCTGTGGATCTCTCATACCCTCACCTGTGCAGACCCTGAGATACATGGGGCAGCACCTCAGTCCAAACCTGAATGTGGTACTGTTTTCCTGCAGAGTTGGAGTTGCTGACTCTTATCTCAGCTACTTTATATTCAGCTGCAAACTGTCCCTGTGCATGTTGGAGGTCATGGTCTGATGAAGCCAGCAGAACTACATTATCCGCAAAAAGCAGAGTTACAACCCTGAGGTCACCAAATTGGACTCATTGAGATTCTGTCTATAAGAATCACAAACACAAATGGCAACAAGGGACAGCCTTGGCAGAGTCCAACTGAGAAATATTAACACATTTATGTTTTATCTAGGAGTTTATTTCAGTTTATTTCATGCTGCACAACATGGCATTTTGATGCCAGGCATAAACATAAAAAATGCATAGCATGTAAGTGTAACACTAGTATTCCAAATACTGTCTTAGTAACAATTTTAGTTACTACAGTCACATCTAGGCTTGTACTGTGTCTGAGTGACATTTAGGCTCATTAACCTCTTTATTAGTATAATTTCTACAGAAATATCCCACTTTGTTATGTTGCCTTCAAGTCATCTTAGAAATATTAGAAACAGGCGGCCATATAAAAGAGCCAACGATGTATTCAATATGACTCAAAGTGTGAGTTTAATGCTCTAGGCGTTATCTTTATTAAGACCTTAAAAAGACAGATTTGATGTCTGTCATAATTTAAACTCCTCCCGGTAATGTGGGTTTTGGAGTACAATATACTGTGGCTGTGTGACTGCACGTAAACACACCACTATTTTAGAGAGTGAAAACAAAGTATGCAAATGTAAAGAGCAGTGTCACTAGTTACTTTTCATTGGGGAAAATGCAGTAATACGATTTGTAATTTCAAGAAAAGTGCCATGTAATAATCACGTTATCGAAGTACAAAGGCAAGTAGATTTTTTTGAGCATCATAAACCCCCTAAATGCCACTTTTTATTATCAGAATTTGATCCATTCAGTCCAATAATATTTGGAAAGTCCCGAGGAGCTGCATGATTACATTATATTACCAGTGGTTCAGCAGGAGAAGCACTTTAGTGCTTACAAGGACCCAAAAACACAGAAATATGAAGATGCCCACATAGTACATGCACCCAGTGAGCCACTTCCATTGAAGTGAATGGGGGCCCGTCTTTGAACACAGAAACCAGTTCATCTTAATGAATCCATGTTAGGTGATCAGAAGCAGAGCAGTGAGCTGCACATTGCCTTCTCACCTTTTAGCTAATCACCATCCCATTTTTATACATAACTGCAAAAGCACTGTCGGAGGGAGAATTAGATCCTGAGAGAATAGTTGAATTGTCAACGACTGCTTCCCTGCAATTGAACTGTCAGTCAGAGTTAGACATAAGATTATTCTTTATTAGTCCAAACATTTCCAAACAGGGTGCCACAAGTGCAGTGCCATCATGCTCCAAGTGAGCGTTCCATGACCGGGAATCAAACCCCGGGCCACAGTGGTGAGAGCCCCCACTCACAAATCCTTATCACTAGACCACCAGGGAGCACCAGGGACATCCTAGTCTTATTGGCAGCTCAAAACGTTTTCTTGATCTAGAAGGCAGTGTCTTTAAATGTAGTCTAATGTGGACATGGCTGCAAGAGACACAGCTTCTCAGAGACACTGGATGAGGGATCAGTGATGGGTTTAGACTTAGAATCTGACATAACACACATAGACTAAATGATCACAGCTTGCCCAGCATGTCAGAGCACACTTGGAGTTAACTAGAAGGCTTCGCCCTATAACTACAAACCCAATAAGCAATAAGGAGGTGCGGGGTGGGCCATAGGAGAGAAGGAAACAAATGAATGAAGGTGAAATGCAGAAAATGTCACATCTGTTCAAGTAAAGAAGAACTATGGCGTAAAATGCAACATGAAAGTCAGAAGAAGGTGGTTGGTCTGATTTTCTAATGTTTAGAAATGTTACAAAACATTACAAGTCTTCAATAATTCTTGTGTGGAATTCAAATCATTTTGTGCAAAACTATGATGATAGCACAAATTTAATGTGGATTCCAGTGACTATGCATCTAAATATTACAAGAGTGCTCCACCAATTTAGCAATGCTATCCCATAACATCGTCAGACACGCAATGGACAATTAAAAAAAAAAAAAAATTAAAAGTGATGCAGCAGAATCAGGGAGATCTTCATTAATTCTGCACATTCAAAACCTGGCATCTAGTCCACATTACCCACGATGCAACTCAACCAATTGATAACGTGGAAATATACTGTAAAAGTGGGATGAAAGAGAAACAGCAAGAATGAAGAAAAATGAGAGCGAGATCAGACAGGGTTGATAGACAAGTGAGAACAAAGGATGGGTGAGTGAGAGTGGGAGAAAATAAAGTGAGAGCAAATGGCAGATGGTGTGTGGGAGTTGATTACTTTGATGCATGCAGGTGAGTGCTGTGCTGGATTGTAAATGTGTTGCACTTTGACGTCGAGCTTCCTGATTTGAAGAGCCGGGGTTTGGATCTGATCTAGCCAGCTGCTCCTCGGTGACATAAAAAAGGCTTTCTGGTCAAAAGCCAGCTACAACATGATGTGTGGATTTATGGCTGCATCGCTGTGGCTGCATGCAGATAACGGTATTTTTTACATCACCTCCTAAATCTACTACACTGTTTAGAAAAGGTGCAGGAGAAGAAGCAGAAGGGGTTTTTTTTCAGACCTTGAGCCAACTGAGAGGCAAAAGTGGTGTGTCTATATGCACAGCATTTCATTACTGTTACAACACAGCCTCTTTTATCTAAACCACTTAGGGAAAAGTAGATGCTTTCAGTTACAGGTTATGAAGTCGTAATTTGCAATTCAAAGATGTTTGCACCCTGTGCCAGCAAGGATATTAGAAATTACATTTCTGCCCTAATCAACAGGATGTGTTTTTTCTTTCCCACGCCACATTCACTTATCCTACACTTGCATACCTGCATCTGTGTCACGTAGATGGGCTTGTTGATGAGTATCCAAGTGGACGTCTCGTAGCACGGAGGAATGGTGATGGAGCCCTCGTAGGTAATGTAACGCGTGGTGTCAGGGTAGAGGTCAGCTATGTTCAGTCCCATCAGTAAGAAGGCATCGTCTACAGAGAGAGACAGACAGAGGGAGTGTTAAGCTGATGCAGTGTGTTGTGTGAAAGTCCGTTATGTTCGGACCCATTAACAAGAACTCACTGTCAGAGGAAAAGTGAGGAGACATGAATCCTGTGGGTGTGTGTGTTTATGGTTTATGGAAAACACTGCATCAGAGCATAAATCTATAATGTTTGGGCCAATTACAAGGAATGATTGGGCTGAGAAAAAAACATAAATATGTTGGAGCAGAGACGGTTTGTGCTGTTGTATTAATTTGGGTCACACAGTCACATCATGAGGAGTTACCTCCTGTTTATATACAAACTGCTAGTTCCCACAGGCTAAACCGTTCAATTTTAAGGTCAAGACTTCCATCTCGGTTTAGGTTGGTGTGCGTCTCCAGAGAATTAATATGAGTCAATGTAACGTCCTCCTAAGTGACAAAAAACTGCTTCTGTGCATGTGTGTGTGTGTGTGTGTGTGAATGGTTGTGTAGATCTGCTATCTTTAGCCCCATTAACAGGAAGTAATTCTCCAGAGGGCCGTGCATCTTCACAGCAGAAGTTGGAAAACAGATTTTGGCAATGTAGCACTGATTTGTATAAAATTAAGAGTGCATTCTTGCTGAAGGAACACCAGAAAACGCATGTGTGTGAGTGTTGTGTTACAGTATGCAGAGTAGAGGGAGACTAGATCTCTACTTGGGAATGAGTTGTCTACAAGAGAATAAGGAGTGTGTCAAGTGTTAGATCTCAGACGTGTCCGTGTGTCATTTGCTTGGTTGACATTTTGTAACAAGTATTGGATGGACTGCCATACGATTTTGTAGGCCCCTCTGACTTTTACTGTAGCACCACTATGAGGTTGACATTTGTTGTTTAGAATGAAATACCTCAATTACTATTGCATCGAATAAAAATTTAATTTGGTTCAGTCATCATGCGTTGTAATATATCCCGTACTTTCCTGACCTCAAAATTCTCTTTGCCCATCTGTGTGGTGTTTTGGTTGTCAGTGGAGAGTGCACGGTGCACACGTGGGAGAAAGGGAAGAAACATGTGGGAGGTTCATTCAAATTAGATGAGTTGCTGGTGTTTCGGCGGAAAATGGGTCTACCATGTTGAGAAGAGACATCTCAGAACCATATCTGCTTCAGCTGCTGCTTTGGTAGTTTTATCAACAAGAAGAACCTAATACTTGCAGCAAATGTGCAGAAACAATGCAATTATCTTAAAATGTCAATAGAATAATTTACTTAATGTTCCCCGGTCAGGAGATGCATTTAAATCAGCATTATTTAATTAGTTTAAAACAGGAACGTTGGTAAATCAGTTAGCATTGATTTCCAAATGAATATGACTGATCCTTAAATATCTGTAGTACACAGCAGCTTTATACTGTATGAAAAGCTTCTCCTTGAGTTCATTCAGATGCAGCCATTCACAGGCATCAGGACAGACATGTTGTTCATTACACACAGATGTCCACTGTATTTGTCTTGATTAAATCATGTGCAAACACTGGGCTGGTACAAACCAAGCACACATACTGAAACACACCTCAGACTAAACCATTGTAACTTGGTATTCTGCTGTTTATGTGGGAGATGTGAGATTACTGGAGCTCATTAATCTTATGCTTCACAGCCTACTTTCCAACTTAAAAAAAAAATCAGTGGCTCCTGTTTCATTCTTGAAATACATTAGAAAGCTTCATGTTGAAGTACATTATAAAGCCTGCTGGCCCTACAAGAAGCAATATAGCAGGTGGAGACGCCCACGCTGTTGCCCCATCACTTTGTACTAACCATGGCCCTTGCACATTTCAAATCGAGCCCTGTGTGTCATATTGGGTTACAGTGTGCAAAGAAACTTTACTTTTTCTACTTTTTCTACTAACTGCTATAAAGAAATCCAAAGCCAAACCTGAATTCATATCCACTCCAGAAATGACTCACCTGATCATTGGCTCACAGCCGAACTTTACAGTAAACTTGTTGAACTGTTGTTCACATTTTTGAGATTCTCTGCAAACAAACAAGCATTTGGGACTGGAAACACGACCTCCTTTGATGGAGGTAAATGATGTGATTCATCACGAAGTGCAACAGAACTCAAATCACAAGAGGAGCATTTGGAAGAATATCAACGCATAGAGATGAAGTCAGAAAGTCTCAGCTATTGACAGAATTCCTCTAGTAAAGTTGGCTTCCTTCACTATCACAGCTTCAGAGTGACAGAATTTTAAATTCACTCAATGAGGAGCCTGTTTGACAGCAAGGTTTTTTTTTCTATAATTATCCCCTATTATGTAGCAAATAGGTTATTCACAGCTGATTTAATGATTCCATTTTACTCCAAGAACAAGACACATCCCTGTAGAGGTTGAATGCAGAATTACTGGAGCTTGTCTAGGAAGAGAAAGAGAGAGGGAGAGAGAGGGAGAGAGAGGGAGAGAGAGCGAGAGACAGCGAGAGAGAGAGCCTTTGTGTCTTACGTCTGTAGTTGATTCTGGTGATGGTGTCTCGATTGAGCATGCGGTTGAGGAAGGAGTTGGAGTTTTCAGAGAGCTGAGAGATGACAAAGAGAGAGGGGTATCAAATATTCATCACAAACCACAGTACAACACACACACACACATGCACATGCACATGCACACATACACAATGTAGTGAAACACATGTAGCCTGAGGACTGAAACAGTGAACTTTTTCCTGTACTGCAATCCTTACATTAGTATGATGACAATCCATAATCCACGACTGAGAGGTCATGATTTGAATCTACCATATGTTATGAGTGAGTTAAACCATCCGATAAGCTCTGTTTCTCAATTGGTAACTTCATTGTGTTTCACTGTTCTACCAGAAGAATGAGCTGACCTTTATAAAGATGGAGACCACGGCGATGCCATGAGGGCTCTTAGCTGCCTCGGTGTAGTTGGCGTACAGATCCTGGTTATAATGGATCAGCTGGACCTGAAAGAGAGACACAGTGACACAGAGCATTACAAGCTAAACTAAAGCAGAGCTGCAACCAATGAATAGTTTTGGTTTGTGATTAACACATATATGAAAAGTGTTTTGTTTTCATTTTCAAAAAAGTCTAAAAAAAAAAAACCAAACAAGAAATCATTTCGTGACAATGATGAAAAGAACTTGTTTGCGGTTTTCACATGATGGAAGTGGTCCACTGGTCGTCTATAACATGGATTCATTGCTCTTCATCCATCAGTCTGAATCTGAATCTGTTTCATCAGAAAGGTTGGGTGGTACAGCAAAATGAATGCGTGCATCTTTGAACAGTTAAGAGGCTTGTTAAATGATCACTCTGCTGCCGCTGTTCTCTCTCTATTAGGCTCGACTGCATTTCAGATCAGGACTTATCAGGACTTCAGTCTGACTCAGGTATGGGTCTCTCATTCTGGAAAATTAATTTATGCACATTTAACCCAGGTGGATTGTTTTCTAGATTCTGTTTGTTGACAGGCTTCAGAAACTTAGCCTCGTCCTCCAGTAGCAAGAGTTCTTTGGTTTTTCCAATCTGCATAACAAGAGGGAGAAGCATCTCAAACATTTACAGCTTCCTTTTAACGTCTCTGCTCGTCCCTCTGGACACAGCCGATTTACAGAACAATTGCAGTATTGTGATCACTGACTAGTTAAAGACAGAGATGCTCAGGGAGTCTCCACACAGACGCCACAAAGACAGGAAGACATTGGCTTTTACAATTCTTACAACAAGGTTTGAATTCATATCCAAGATTTGAGATGAGCTCTGAGAAAAGGATTGCTCGATATGAAAAGTTTTCCTCTTAATTAGAGATGACTGTTTCAGAATAACTTACTCTGTGTGGGTGTTGTGTGTACATTTTTCTGTTCCTTGTGTGTGTTGCACTTGCATGCATGTGCTTATTTGCGATAACATAACCATGTAGTCATTAATTGTAATGAGCTTGCCAATGTCTTTGTCTGCTATCAGCAATTATCTTTATCAGTATTCACAGCTCTGTTGTCTATGCAGATGTGTGTTTGTCTTTGCACATACGTGTCCTACAAATATCGTGTTTTGAATCTAGCGTGTGTCGCCTCTGTCTTGTTTCTTACTTCTCCAGGAAAGCCCTGTCCGTTGAGGAGGTGCTCTGAACCCTGGGAGTCCTCGCTCCCAAAATGGAGGCGGATCTCCTCCAGCCTGTAGCTGTAACCCAGCGGGCCCCCCGAGATGTTCACTAGGTGGGCTTTGTCCGGCCGCAGGGACACGTGTTTCCCCGTGTTGTACATGGTCCCTCCCATCTAGAGAAACAGACAGGAAGGGGTGTGTTAGCTGTAATTTCAATACATAAACAATGGATGCAAATACACACATAGCCCATATTCAGAAACTGTGCCTTTAAACGAGTTGTCAGGACTTCTGCAAGGTTGTGATGTCACAACTGCATAGTTGTTGCCGTCGACCGTGCCCTCAGCATGGCCGTAGGTGCTAAAAAGCCTGCAGCGTTGATGCAGAAACAAAGCAGGCAGTGCCTCCTCAGGCCTGTGGCAGCTGACCAATCAGAGCAGCAGCAAAACGAGGCATTCAGACAAAGGGTGAATAGAGGTGCTGCTGCAATGGACAGCATGAGAATGAAATAAAATAGTGTGTCTTTTGAACATTAAAGCATGTAAACATTCTAGTACACACCCAAAATAGGTCTGAACCTGAAAATGAACATAAGCACCTTTAAAGCTCTGCTGTGCCTCGCAGAGCTGATAACGTGGCTGTAGACTCTGAACAGTAGTGTCAAAACAATCCTATTTTATGCCATAGTCACATTCACATATTTCTAGAGCTCTAGAATGTATATATTTATATATATTTAAATTTCCTTTTAATGCAACTGTAATCAGCTTTTATTCCATTACCATGTGGGTGTTGGGTTTATGATCATTACTCACTTCTAAATGTAACATATGCTGTGTGACACTTTGACCCAAAGCGCTGTAATGAACCCCCTTCTTATATTTTTAACACAGGTAATCCCATTGCCCTCGGGCCCAGCAGCACCGTGGCCCACTTATAGAACTATAGCAGCTTTGTCTTCTGACAAAATGCAGAATGGAAAAAGTAGGATGTGCCATGATGTGTGACAGAGTTCGCTGCAACCATCTTTTATGGAGACTTTAGTGAGCTGACTGTCTCAGCCTAATTATGGAACAAGAGGACATTTCTGCTTCACTTGTTCACTCTGGATATTAATGTTATGTTATGCTAAGTTATAAAAGGCAACCAGAGTAAGAGGCAATGCATGTTGTAGACAAAAGAACCACAGAGTGCTGTCTTGGCCATTCACAGTGGTTTTATGTGTTTGTTCATGTTCTGTAAATGAAGGAGGAATTGAATAGGCCCATAACAGATTACATTTAATTAATATGTTCAAGGCCAATTAACCTATTTTGATTTTTCAATGGCCCTCTTGAAAGGCACACTATCCTACTTCACCAAAATAAAGTATGGATGACAATTTCTGTGCTCAGGAAGTTGGGTCAGATTTTTATGTAAAAATGCATTAATTAAATGAATCTTTGCCCAAGTTATAGTTATCTGAAGTGTGGTAGTTAACAGGAAGTGATCAATCAGAAAGTCAATCTAGAAAAACAAAGCTGATAGAGTTTTTTCACAAAAAGTCTAAGCCCCAATAAGTCATGTCTTCTCTGGAAGTCCTTTAACCTGACTGACAGGTTTCTCAGACTTTCTCCCTTTTGTGATACTACATATCACAGTCTCCAAACCTGGACATTTCAATCACTCGGTGGCATATAAAATTGATAGATTTAAGGTGGAAGAAAGGCATCAGACAGGTGCAAAGACAAGTTCTAAGATAAGTTGTTCAATGCTTAGTTTGACCGTGATACACACTGAAAGATATATTATATATATAGCAGTCGTGAACAGGGGTGGAAATGAGAATTAAAGCAGGGTCCATCAAACCCCACCTGGGGAAAATCACTGTACTTACAGCCCATGTCACACTTAACAGAATTGATTTGTTAAATTAAACTTAGTTAGGTTCAACTTTGATAAATCGTGGAATGATTAATGGAATAGAAACGTATGTACAGTGCTAAATGATGATGATAATATACGATTGTGAGTTAGATCAGATTCTACACTGACTTTATAACTCTAGTTGTTTGTGAGGTGGAAATCTGGAATATTAGAACCACATTTCCATATGAAACAGTCCACTACATCACCACCTCAACAAAGTACATTTTCAAAAACTACCTTATTAAGAGAGTCAACACACGAACAAGTAACAATAACAAAAGATAAGTAAGGTAACTGGCATTTATTGCATTGTATTACATGAACGCAAATTATTTCACAAAGAAAACAAGAGCAAATCTAAATAAAAAGCAGACTTTGAAAATGAGAACTGTGGCAAAATGTATTATACACTGACAATCTGACATCTAAAATTTGACTTCTAATTTTCCTGCATACATACATATAACACATTTTCTTCAAAAGACTGAAACTAAATCATTATCAATGAACACGCCCTCTATACCGACTAGAAGTATGAGCACAAGATTAGCATTCAGACTGGATAGTACAACAAATACAGCACCAAACATAATTCATTTTAGCAGCTTTTCTTCCTTCATTGAGTTCCACTTTAATGAAGTTCTGTATGGTCTGAGATAATCACACAGACTAAATATCCGAAGTACTTTGGTTAATTAGCATATTAGAATTTCTGATGAAGCCAGAGAAAACAGAGATAAACAACCTTATCCTGCTAAACCCAGATTATTTTATCCCTGTTGACTTCAGCTGTAAAACCAAATCCAGGCCTCAGAGCAGTCTGTGGATAGCACCACAGTGTTGAGGCACATGTTTTTCTACACTGGATTAAATGTACCTATAGAGTGATGTCTTGTTTACTCTTCAGCTTCCTTTTGCATTCAATGCAGGGTCGTCGTCCTTGTCCCTAACTTTGTCCTGCAATATAATCCCTCTATATTTACAGTTTATGATAGAAGTGAATGTGTTTGTGTGGATTAAAACAGATTTTCCTGTTGCTCACTTGGCCCCAGAGCTGCATGTTGTCAGCTCCTCACAGCGCCCCTGGCAGCACATAAAACATTAATGCTCTTTACCTGCACGCCAGCCATATTCATCATACATATTATATGACACTCGTTGCTTTCACATATTCATTACCGCTGTTTGTATATAATAAATGAGGAGAAAGCACTCAACCTCATTTTAATTGTGGCGTGCCACTGCCGGGTGTAGTATGAAATTAAACCATTAGTCACCAGCCTGAAATCTATTCACGTTATAATCCTTAAAGAAAAGCACAACGTCATTTTTAAAGAGGCTGAGGATTTAGAGGCTAAAAATGACTTTTTCACTCTTCTACGTCACTCAACAGGTTCAGTGACAGGCAGCTCAGAGGCTAAGCCCTCTCCCATTACTGTATACTATATCCATATATTGATATATTTCATCATTCTTATGCTAAAACTTTTCAATTTTTTTTAAATGAGACTAATAAGCTCATCATAGCTCAGAATTTTGATTGTGAATGTGATAAAGCAACTTCTCTTATTTGTACAAACTAATTGCAGCTTCCTTGTTTCAACCTCATGAATGCCACGTGTTTATGAGGTGTGTGTTTGTGAGCTTTGATCATTAGCATAATCAGCACGCCCTAATTGATAATGTAATATTAGCTGTTTGTTCCACTTGTGGACAAAGCTTATTCACAAAAATGCTACTTGAGAGTAAAAAGAAGAACTGCACCTCAGAGTGCTTTAAGTGTCAGCAGTGATTTTAGGGGATCTGAAAAAGGCCCTGCCATTGCACCAGCTGTATTGTTACAGAAAGAAAGAACAAATGATTTAACATTGGACGCCATATAAACACAACAAATGGCAGTCAGTCAAGGGGACGTGACAGTCATGAGATGGATGAGAGAATACACTCTATTACAGCTGATGTTACGCTGTTGGTTGTGATATTGGAGGATGTTCATCTGGACGGTGATAGTGAAACACTCTGAGGCAGCTGTGGAATCAGATCAACTGCTGATATGGGCAACAAAATTGTGTGGTGAAATCAATTCTTTCAGATGAAATTGCTGGTATCAGTGGTCTCGCTGAGGACGAAGTAAATCCACATGAATTTTCCCATCAAGTTCAACTTTTGGACAATTTTGACCTGCAAATATCACCGCAAATCACACTATTGAATAGCAAGCCATCTGACCAGTGCTGGCCTTTGAAGGAATCGAGAGTGTGAGAATCCAAAACTGAAAAGGCCATTCATTCACATTTATTTAACCTCTTGTGTCGAAGTACAAACTGCTGGACAAATGAGGAATGGTTTGCAGACAGTATGTTACAAAAATGTCTTAAGGGTAAACTGTCTGAGCGACAGAGCTAATAAGCTTATTTAGTTTGTTTGCTTGTTTTAATAAAAGTCTTTATTGAATGAAATTATGTGCAATCCTATGAACAAAGAGCTGATGTAAACATCCCTCTGCAGAGAAAACAGAAAGGAATGTAACTGCTGTTGTGGCTGTATGTACCAGCTGTCTCGACAACTAGTCCTGCGTCACTAAGCCTCTAGAACCAAATATTTTGCAAAGAAGTGTAGATTAATTTTGCTTTGCTGCTCTGTGATGTGACCAGATCTTAAGTCTTAAGTTAAATGTGTTTTTCCTCTGTGGAGAACTTTTACGACAGGCTTGGACTACTTGTGGATTTCTTGCCTAAGAGAAAACTATAAATGCAAGAAAACTGGTGAATTTGACTGGTTGAAGTCCTTAAACCTGCCTAAAACCTGAAAATCAGGACATCATATGAATTATTATATAGTATTAATAGCAGGCAGCTTCGGCTATAAAGGAAAAGTTGAAGGAAGCTGATGAAGCATCACAGCTAAATAAGACAGCTGTGTTTTTTTTTCATAAATTTCTAAAATATAGCATGATCTGAGATTACATTGGAGGAGCAGCTGTTCCTACAGATGAGCAGCAGAAGCTGAGATCTCACAGGATTTCCACATCTTTTAACAAAACTGCATTAGGTGACGGGGGTTTTGCGCAGCAGGTGGGGTTTAGCGATTGCATGTGGGAGCTCCCCGACGCTGGATTGAGGAAAACAAATCACACACACTCCAAGTAATTACGGGTTAAAGTAAAAACAGGTTAAAGCTATTTGATGTGTGGTCTTCGAAGAGCAAGCCAGCGTGAGGCAAATCTTCAAAGCCTTCGTCAGTTTTCTGCCACACATGTGATGGTATCAAATGTATAAAGAGAGAGAGGAAAGACTGAGAATTATGAAAAAGCAGGCTAGCCAGAACTGGAAAGGAAGGAGGGACAGTAACGAACAAAATTAGATGCAGGGAGAGTGAAAGAAGGAACAGCAGGGAATGGAAATATGGGAAAAGAAGACAAGGTGTGGATAGAGGCCTAATAGAGAAAGGCAGATACGTAGGCTGGAGATATTATTAATAAGGGCAAAGATGAAACTGAGGAAAAGGAGAGCTGTAATGGCTGAGTGGTTAAGGTGCTGGCCATGAAATCTAATGAGGAGCTCTTAGTTGGCCCTAACCTCGCTGACAAAGTGGTGAAATGGAGCAACATTAAATGTTTGTCTCTTTTTGTATGAATGCTGTGACTGAAGTGCAACTCCAATGAAAGAACACAGCTTTTAGCTTCATCAGCCATTTTTCTCAGCTTACTGGCCCATTGTAGCTTTCACTGGATGAAATTTTGAAATGAATACATTCTTGTTTCTCCAATTTATGAGCTGGACCATCAGAACCATGGACGTACTAAAAGGGTTACTCCAGCAATTTAGTATTATACTTGTATGAAGTTGGGGGAGTGCAAGAGATAGATTTCCAATAACGCAGCTCGACAGCATCTACTTGCCTGGTAAACACCCACATCTTTTAACCCTGATGAAATCACTATAACATCACTTCAGTTACATTCTCAGAATTGCCAAACCTCCTCAAAAGCCACAGGAGACAATATATAGTTTGTATGATGAGTAATATCATCTTGATGTGAAAAATTGTGAGGTAGCACTTCGCTAAGAGAGATACAGGGCGACGAGACAACCTTGATGCGAGTGGTGCTGCAACTAAAAAATCCACAGCAACACAAGAAGCACAGGACACATCAACTGCCAAACAAACATTAAATAGACTGTACTTGTATAATAACTTGTATAGTAAAACCACCTCAATCTCTGTCATTATCATACTTAACAATGCCAGGACTAATTAACTCTCGAAGCTTTATTTGCATGCCTTCTATATGGATCATCAACATGCTTTGGACATGCAACTTTAGCCTCAGCCATTTGGGTGTTATACAAGACACATGGATAATTTATTTTATAGCATATATTTTTCACCTTATGTACAGTCTGTCTGTGAAAATCACCAAATAGCAGGAGAAACTGGTAGATGACAAAGATGAGAGAGAGGCAAAGTGAAACACACTAAAATACACAATGAGAGAGAATCAAGGTTGAGTTGAGCTTCCCAGAAAAGTCATTAGTCAAACGAATAACACAATTTGCTCGGTTCACACCTTTTGCTTCTTTTAGGGGTTGAATTTGCAATTTGCGAAGATGTATGACTTGGGCAGTCAGTGTGAAATGAGCTGGATACAGTAACAGAAAGATGCCCCTCCTTCACAGAGCTGGACGGGGTGTCGTCATGACATACATATAACTGTATGAGGTTATCAATGTGGTATGCATCATCATAATACATGAAGCCAAAATAAAGGCAACTGATGAGAGAGGGTAGAACTGCTGTTTAAACTTAATGTCATGGATTACTATTTTAAATTAAAATATCCTGAACATATGGAGAATGCTGCATACTATTGGCCCAACACACCAGAACATCTCACACTAGGAATTAATTGAAAGAGAAACACGTTCTGGCAGAGACAGAGGCTCAGGGATCAGTCAGTCAAACAATTACACATGCAGCAGGAAAAAGACAAAGGGGAACAGAATTAGCAGAAGTGACATAGGGAAAGACAGAATAGGCTAATAACGAGGAAAAGTGATGGAAAGAGAAATGGTTGGAATTGGGCACAAATTAGACCAACGTTCATGATTGGCAGAGAGAAACAGGTTGAAGGAAGAGTTTGAGAGACAGAGAAACACTTCTGGACGGAGGGAGAAATGGGTTAGGAAGAGCTTTGGTTCCTCAGAGAAACAGTAAGCGAAATGAAATGCTAATATTTAAAAGAGGAATAGTGATCGGTCCCACCTGGGCCCGGGCTGTAATAGGCCACTGCATAATGCATGTAACCCAATGAGCACACAGTGAGGGCCGAGATTTTAATTTAAGTCCTCTGCTCTGTCGGTATCTATTAGAGACAAACTCTCTGGCTATCCCTCTGTTGACACTGTAGGCTTAATTATCACGCTGGAGGATGGTGAGTAGAAAGCTCTTTGCTTTGCTTGTCTTTCACAGCATTATGCTGCTGGAGGCCGGTGATTTCCAACCACTCTGCCCCTCGGGATCCCAGCTCGGCACTCACGATAAAGAGACACAATGCTGCAGGGCTGAGCATCTCTTACCAGGCTAATCCACACTTCAAAAAGATGGTTAATACTTCTTGCTCAGCACCATGATGTGTTGCATTTGTGATGTGAAGTGCCAAAATCTGATGCTGTTCAATCACCCCAAAATTTACACACCCTAATTCCAGCTATAGAAATATACACGGAGGAGCAGTTTGAATCCAATATGGACGTTCCCAGTGCAAATTGTAGCTCCACATATTGGTTTTGGAGGTTGGCCTATAATGGAAATCAGCATACTGATTTTGGATGTCACACTTCAAATTAACCTTCTAAACTTACTATTTGGACTTCCAAAACCAATATGTTTTTAAGTTTCCAATTAAACCCGCACCTCCACATATTGTATCTGTTTTGGGAGTTGGCATCGTTCTGGTCAGCATATTGATTTTGGAAGTCAAATTTCCAGGTCTTCAACCCTCCATCTATCCACCCTGACCTCCTCCCTGAGGTTTTGTGGCTGCCAAACAATACCACGATTTATTTACAGCTGACGTGCAAAGTCACAATTCAAACCACCACTGCACATTTAAAAATTGGTTTTGGATTTTAACAAAGTTGGTTTCCTTCTGAGAACTGTCTCTTTACAAAAGCTCTCTGCCACAAGACTTGTTTGAGTCTTGAGACATCTAATAGTAAGAAGAAGTGTAGAAGTGTGGTCAAACTGTTGCTTCAGTAGAGAAGCAGCGGTGAACCAATCCCAGAGCTGTAAACACATTTATTTTGCTAATGGTGCGTTGCTGGGTTCAATGTAGCGCACATGTCATAACCTTCTGTCTCTTTACTAATTGTGGCACCCAAGACACCTCAACAATGATTTTATGTTCTGCTCACGAAATTATGCATGTGGGAATCATCAATCTGATTGATTCCTTTCTGAAGAAGAGCCTGTGTAACCTTCAGCCAGTGTGAGCTATTAACATCCCCTTTATTAGCTTTGAAGGTTGTAACTGTTCCAGGACTTATTCAGATCCAAAACAAATTCCTCTCCTTCATCCAAAGCCCTCATTAGACAGTAAGTGCCTCCATCTTTTTAATTATGTTTATTTATTTGTTTATATATTTATTGGATGACTGTACCACTGCAACCATAACACTCCGTTCTTTGTAATTTGCTGAATTTATACCACCAAATGCTGGCCTTACTTTTATATCTGCTTTTTTTTTCATGCAATTAATGAATCTCTGTGCTCTGAATGCACTGCATGCTGGGTATTCATGGCCTCGAAAACCCTCAAACAGCTTTTTTCCCACTCAGTTCAAATGTGAGATTTCCTCAAGGGCTTTCAGTCGAAAGTTTGTAGGTCAGTGTCTCTTGGTCTTCGGGTCATACAGTCTCATGGGTTATTCAGTCTTGTTTTCAACCCACTTATTGAAAATTGGTCTATTTACTTTTGATGGCAGCAGATGTTTTTACTCTAAGACGATGTTTGAGATCATAGATTTAGTTGCTCATAGCAACAAACTAGCTCTGATAAATAATAACTAAGTCCCATTTAATAGATGTTCTCACATCCAGGCTGTCATTTGCAGTGAAACCACATAATCCTCTACTGGCTTGTTTGACCTTGATTAGCTTGCAAATTTGGTGTTCAATCAAACTTTTTTTCTTTTTCTCCTCTATCTCCCTTTAAAACATATGCCGGATGTGAATGTCGTGCCTGTCGATCCCATCTTAAATCACATTTTCTGTGTACTTGCGACAAAGTCATCACTTGGAAAACAGTCAAGATATCAGCAGGAACACCTTGGAGCTGCTTCAAAAAGTGGTTCTGCTAATCATTTTCTTTAAAGCTGCTCTACAGTAGGTAGCTTCAGTGCCTCCTGCTCTCTACTGCAAACTTTTAATTTGTCACGTCCTGTGGGCAGAACTGATTTCCTGCAAGAATTTCATTTGAGCAAAGAGACCCAATATAGTGTACATCATGCCATGTCTGCTCTGGTGAATGGGAAAGTGCTGCTGCTGCTGAAGGGCTTGATTGGCTGAAAGCTGAGGTTGGATAAAATGACACACTGCTTCCCTTATTGTTCTGGTCCACTTCATGCTCACACTCACTTTTTACCAACGAACTGTGAGCTGTAAACAAAGTCATTCAGGCCAGGTAACTCATTGATTGGACAGTTTTGGTGATGTGATCCTGCATCGTTAGTGCCAGATAGAGCTACGAGGGGAAATGAAATCCTGGTGACTGGCTGCAGGTCATGCTGCACTTGAATGAACCTGATGTGCTTATTTTCTCTTAGGTCACAAAAAAACAGAGACGAAACAATTGATTATGAGCATTAACAATATAGACTGCAACCAGAGCTGGATGTTATACAAGTCTTCGAATGTTATGCTTGGAATGTAATGTTATGTGTGGAAAATGACAATCACTTTTTAATGTGTAACTGCTAAAAGACAGTGAAGACGGAAGGACAGCACACCTCTGTTATTTTTTACTTTACTTTTTATTTTACTTAATGTTGTATTGGGAAAAATCCCCACATTGTGATGCACATATGTGTTGCCATGGTTACTTGACAATCTTATATAAATATGCACATACATCACATACGTACAGATCACTTCCTTGATAGGCTGTGATCAGCAGATGGGTTCGAGAGTAGCTTATTCTAAGAAATCATTCTAAAATCACACATCTATGATCACGAAATCCTTTTGGTTTGGCTGCTTTGCTTTCACACCACAAACAAACCAGCCCACTTCGATCCTCCTTTTGGAATCTTTGTAGTGCTGAAAGACAATAAATCAGCCAAACCTATATATTGACCTATATGGGCTTATTGTAGATATATTCATAAGCAACAAGAAATTGCAGTACAAAAATACCAAGCTTGGTTTGAGGCCCTTTAGAAACAGTGTCATCACTACAAAAATACAAACGCAACACTTTTGTTTTCACACCCATTTTTCACGAGTTGAAATAAAAGATCAAAGACATTTTCTATGCACACAAAAGACTTATTCCTCTCAAATTTTGAGCACAAATGTGTTAAAATCCTTGTTAGTGAGCACTTCTCCTTCGCCAGGACAATCCATCCACCTGACAGGAAGGTCTTTTATTGTGATCAGCCCAAAGCACACCTGTGTAATAATCAGCATCTTGATATGCAAGATGGATTATCTTTGCATAGAGGAAATGCTCACTAACACAGATTTTTTGAAATTAGTGCTCAAAATTTGAGAGAAATAAGCCTTTTGAGCACACAGAAAAAGTCTTTTACTTCAACTCGTGAAAAATGGGAGCAAAAACAAATGTGTTCCATTAATATTTTTGTTCAGTATAGTTTGTCCATCAGAGAACACTGACAAGTCAATTTTTAAAATGTAAAATGTCCCATCAGTATGTATCTTGGTCGCAATTATTTAACAAATATAATTCTTTTATTAATTATATATCAGATTTTTAAGCTCTCTAATATCAATATTAGCATCTGCCTCAAAAATCAGGGACAGGTTGTCAGCTGGCAATCGAACTGTTGCAGACTAAATTCAAAGGCTAAACTGCAATTACATCCATCTGGCCTTGAACTGTTCAGGAAATGATCTGAGTTTCCCTGCATAAATTTACACTATATTATTTTTTTGTCATAATTTTACCCGTGTATTATTCATGACACGAGGTCCGGTTGCAGTCCAGACTAATAACGCTCATGATCAGTTATTTCTTTGTGAGACTAGATGAAGTGTTATGTAACTTCATGTTTACGGCTCTCGGTTCATTTGCAACAAGCCGGTGTGAACATGAAACGCAGCAGACCTAAGAGACAACAATGTGTCTTTTTTTCCCATTGGTCTCTAGCAAATGAACCAAGCTCAAGGTGTGACGGAGATCTGAAATAGCCAAACTTTCTTTCCTTCAGCTTTAGTCCGTGAAAAATCATTTCTAATCAGAAAGAAGCAGATACATGTGAAGATACATGTGTTACCATCACACTCATACTGATCCACTTATTTTCTTCTCTGACTCTTTATGCTGATAAGTGTGGCTGAAGGAGAGCATGTGATGTATGTGTGTGTGTGCATGGCAGAGAGAGGGAGACAGATAGGCTGTCAAAATGATTAATTCCCTGTTTGAATGACCCCACGCTCACCTCTGTCTTCTTCCATCCACTCTCCTCCTTCGTCTCCCCTCATCCTTCTACCTCTCTCATTCTTTTCTCATCTCTTCCAACCTCCTGACTTTGCTCTACTCCTGTTCTCCACTTCACTCTTTCCCCCGCTCTCCTCTCCCTAATCACTAAACTTTCAGTTTGTTTTCTTACTTTTCCTCGTTTTATTTCACTCGGTCCTCTCCTGACATTTCTCTTGTCACTCAAGTCAAACTGGTCTTTAGCTGCCTCCTCTATTCTCCCCAGTGCTTTCTCCTCCTGGTAAAAAGCAGACAAACACCCATCTTCTGTTGATTTCTCTTCAAGATTTCACCAGCACTGAATTTTTATAACCAGACTTCGGTCCACCAAAATCTATCTGGTCTCTAGGTGAAGCCTGCCTCCTGTAGGCTTGAAATGTGGTTGTAAAATGTTGCAGCTGTAATAAGTATTACACAATCCAGTTCTCTGGCCAAAGAAGTAATCAGTTTGCTCATTTACTGATAAACATACTGCTTCTTGGGGACGTCAGCAGCACGGAGGATGGCACAGCACATCTACTGTATCAGTTAACCATTTGCCAAACCCCAGCCCCAAACCACGACTGTCCAACCATAGATTATGTCAACCTTTGGAGGCTGAAGGGTTGTGCATGGGGCTCCAATAAAAGTACATACTCTGTAAGTTTGGAGGGTGGTGTCTTTTTAAAGAATCGATTTAACTGTGCTTATCTGCTTCAAACATAAGCTGCAAACATTAGCATGTGTGGTGAGTAGCTTACTACCTGAAGTAGTACCTGATCATTACCCGGGTAGTTCAGTCAGTAGAGCATAAGACTCTTAATTGCAGGGTCGATGGTTTGAGCCCCATGTTGGACACTGGTACAATTGCAGTATACATACACAGTATATTTGGGATTAATAAAGTATATCAAAGGTCAAGGCGCGTGTAACCATTGTACATGTAATCACTTATGTTTCCAAGGTGAGGTTACGGGTTACATTAGATAAATACCTATCCAGGATTGGAACATCCACTCTCTGGGGGCAAAGATGTTTCCATGTCAGAGTTTTAAGTGATGCTAGTGCCTCTGCCCTGCCCTTTATTTGATTCAGAGAAGTTTACACACTAGCAGCTAACTGTCAAGCTCCTGAAGTTTGCAGATGACACCGCCCTCATTGGGCTCATCTCCGGTGGGGATGAGTCCGCCTGCAGGTGGGAGACTGACTACACTAAACACTCTAAAGAGAGTGGAGATGGTTCGTCCAGTCGACACTGTGAAGTCCGTCAGCTTCATGGGCACCATCCTCACCCATGACCTCAAGTGGCAGCTGAAGAAGTTCAACCTGCCAAAGACATGATGGTGCACTTCTTCTTCTTCTTCTTCTTCTTCTTCTTCTTCTTCTACACCACCATCACTAAGTCCATTCCCACCTCCTCCATCAACATCTGGGACACTGCTGCCACTGCTAAGGACAAGGGCAGACTGCAGCATATCAGTCACTCCACCGTGATCGGCTGCAATCTGCCTTCACTCCTGGACCCCTACTCCTCCAAGACCTTGAGGTGTGCAGGTACAATTGTGGCTGACCCCTCCCACTCCAGACAGACTTCTTGAGTCACTCCCCTCCAGCAGGAGGCTATGGTCCATCAGAAACATCAACTCACTCAACAAGGCCAGAGTCCCCATCTGATACACCCCTCCATTACATTAACACACATTTTTTTTGTAAACATCTTTCTCTGGACTACTATGTTGCACATTTCCAATATTCCTGTACTGCATACTCTCGTTTCTTAGTGCAGGAACCTGGAGGCTAAGCACACGATTTGACACTTCCAAGCTCTTCAAAGCAAAGCTCAGATCAGATCAAACAGATGATGCAAAGGTAACATGATCACTAATTACATTGTCATTGACAATTGTCTCCTTTAACAGAACTCTCTGGATATTATTATTTAATGCCACATCAAAGTTAAATTAAATGTAATAAAGAATTCCAAATTGTCTCTGGGTTAGTTAATGAAAGATTGTCGTCACAGATCAATTACTGTGTGACTGAGTGGGTGTGTGCATGTCTCTCTCTCTGTGAATGTGTGTGTGTGTGTGTGTGTGTGTGTGTGCGCGCCTGTGAGTATGCGTGTGTGTGTGTGTGTGTGTGTGTGTGTGTGTGTGTGTGTGTGTGTGTCTTTGTGTACTGGAGTCAGTCCGTGAGATAGGATATGACTAATGAACTGTCACTTTCACAACACACACACACGCGCACACACATGCACATGTGCCGTCCAATCTATTAGTAAAATGTCAGCATGCTGCAGAGCATTCAAAGTCTTTGTGAAGACAGTCATTTGTCATATTTGGAGGTCTTATCACACCTCTATGTAGCATCTCTTTGCGGGGAATGTGAAGGTCACCCTGTCACTGCGCTGGATGTAAATGGAGTTGATGGCCTTTTCAGAGCAGCATGGTCACAAGTTGACATATAATAGACTGCAGGGTGATATTGTTGCTGATTGGCTATTAATGAACATACACCCTTGAAACGTTGTTATCTGCTTGTATGAAATGACTGATAGCAGCCTACAAACAGAGTAAATACTGAAAGCATAACGGGCAGGTGAGTATGCTGGAGTGGATTAAGTAAGCATTTCCATTAGGAGCTGGTTGTCAGAACATGACTTGATAAACACTATCTCACCTCTTGCCGTTGCCTCCTTCCCCAAACAACAAGCCAAAGAAAAGGCGCAGAGGTCACCCGACACCAGCTTTCAAACCTTATTGATCTCCTGCATTACAAAAACTACAAAGTGCCCAATCTTGTTTTGTGTTTTAACTTGACATGTGCTGCTTGTGATCAACTTGCAGTTGCACTTTTGCAACTACACTAATAATATAGATGAGGGCTGTCAGAGCTGGAGGAAAAATAGATACTCTTTCGGAGAAGTCTTAAGCTGCCAATGTACTCCTTCAGAACTTTATTTCAGATGGTCGAATAGCTTCAGAAACTCCCTCACCCCACACCAGACGCTGGATTGGGGTCCGTAAAAACATGTGCTTATACAATAGCTGTTCATCTCAAAAAATCCTCCTCTTATTGTTACTTGACTGTGATGTTTGAGCTTCACTGAGCAATATGATGTGTGCAGAGTTTGTTTTCACACTTTGAATCTCAGTTTGACATGTGGATGTACCAGCAGGATTTTGTGATATCGCAACTAGTTTGAAGTCAATCATGGCCCAGTATGCAAATGACACTAGTGCAATGTGGAATTGAAGTCTCCAGTACAGATACTCTGGGAATGGACTTTTTAGTGAAGTTGGAGACACTGTGTGTGTTTTATGTGTCCAACACTTACACTTTTAAAATAGAAAATATTTGCATATTCATAGATTTTCCAGTGAAGAGGAGGAGATGTGAGATTTTTTTTAACTAGGCAACAGAACTTTTTGGGCAAAAACTATATGAGACAAATTATTATTCAGAGAAAAGTATATTCATGTGTTTAAAAGAACAAAACAAAAGTCTGCAGGAATCCTTGAATGATTATAATAGTAGCAAAAATTTGCTGTCTACCTAGCAGGAGGTTACCAACCATATCAATAAGCATAAATAATAACCTTAAAAATGGAATTCAGTGAATCCTCATAAAACTAACCAAAACTGTATCAACAGTTTAAATGTGGCTGTGTAATCAATAATCCTAGAATTCAGATTGGAGGCAGTACAGCCAATCAGTTAATACCTACTCCAACTTCCCATTCAGGTGGAACTGTGTCACACCTAAACCTGATAGTACAGAGCAGAGAGGTTGTTATTGTATTGTTATCATGAAGGACAAAACAGATTTTTGTTTTCTGAAATTGAAATATTCTTTGACTAATGATTACGAAATGTAATTTATGTGCTTGCAAACACAAATTTTCTGCACTTAAAATCAGGATTGTAGCACAAATAGAAAAACATGAATGCTGATGAAGGACAAAAGTGACCAGTGAGTCATTCTTTTCTTACATAGGAGCGACAATAAAACTCCAGCCTTTACATGTAAATATTGCTCAGCAGGAACTTGCAGATACTGTGGATGATGGTTGGAAGCTTGGATTCAGACTTTGCCCTCGGCCCCCAAACCACTAATTCAGCCCCTGTTCAAAGCAGCTGAGCATATACAGACACAGGGGCCCTCTGTAAGCATCAAATTTGTATTACTGAGACTCAGAATGTATAAGCACTTGAGCTGAGTTTGTGCAGCACTTAATTTGAGTGCGCCTGTGTGTCTATATGAATGTGTGAAAACAGTGAGGATTACTGTAAAACTGTATGTAAATGCTGCCTGTGAATTTCCAAGCAACAAAGAAATCTGTTGCTGACTGCAGGAGCCAAAACAGCCAATCTGTTGTGCAACAGCTTCTGAGGAAACTCACTTACAAGAAGCTAGAGCACGAGAGAGGCTGGCCCGGATAACTGGATAACACACAGGTGCACACCGCACTACACACACACATGCAGACAAAGTCAAAGGTGTCCAATTTTGCTTTTGACTCTATAACCTAGACATACACTCACAAGCAGTCCACAGTCGCACAAACACATGTGCTCGCATTTGCCTTCGATCTTTGATATCGTTTTCTCGCACACAAACACGATCTCACCGTACACATGCTTTCCATCCCTCTCTCTATCCCTCTCTCTCTTCTCAGCATACTCCCAAACACACACACAAACACTCGCCAGGACAGATGGCCATGCTATGTGCTCTCGCTCAGCAGATGCACAAGAGCATTAATCATGAAAAAAGACTCAGAGGATTTAACTCTTACTACAGTTGTGCTGCTTCCTGTAAAGAGCCCTGATTAATTTCTCTTTTGAAGAACATCGACAGTCCAGCCTCCCTTAAATGGTGCTGACGCAGACATGCCACATTAGACGGAAAGGAATTGGCTATTTGAAGGTTTTAAAACCAAGAAATCGTGTGATATATGAGACAGACAACTGCAAATTACTCATATATCAAGAGATGGTGAGGAGAAAAGCAGATTCACAGGAAAATCTTCGAGCCTGTTGCTGATTTATTGAATACACTGTAATAAGATATTATAGCAATGTATTTATATTGGGGTGACACATGGCACTAATAATGACAAACTACATCCACAGACCCTGTGCTCCTGTGTGGCTCAGAGGGTTAAGGCTGGCCGAGTTTGCAGAATTCCTCCCACCAGGTGCAGCCACAGTCATATTTATGCACACATGGTAATGTGAGACTCTTTGGATAAAAATGGCATGTGATTAGTTCAGCTCTGGCCAGTAGCCTGATCAGTTGGCACTCCCGCTCAGTCAGCTCATTGCTATGGGGCCTGATGAAGTGCTGCAGCTTAGAAATCCTCTGCAGGAGAGGTAATCGAGAAGAAAGGTACACAAACAAAACAGATCCTGAAGAAGACTATGTTACGCATACAGACAAATGAAAGGAAAAAGCAACATAAAGTGTCCCAGTAAGGTGTTGTGCCACCACGTGTCACCAGAACAGGTTCAATGCGCTTTGGCACTGACTCCACAAGTCTCTGGAATTCTGAAACGTCTGTGCAGATTCTCAGTCGTCCCTAGTCATCTAGGGAAACTGAACTTAATTGTAGATACTTGAAAATGTTTCACCTCTCGTCCAAGGGGCTTCTTCAGTTCTAGCTGACTGACGGGAGGTTTCTTAAACTCTGTGGGGTCATTATCAAGGTCATGGCAGTCATCAGAGTTGTTAGAGTCAGAGGCCAAGAGCAAACAGCCGTTGTTGGAATCACTTGAGGCCAAATGTGAATGGTTAAATTTCCAGGGAAGGGATGGAAGGACAGTATTGTAGGTTGTTGATAAGTGGTGTCATGGACCTCTCCCTCCGTCGAGGGATGGTCTCTCTACTTTGATGTCTTTCAAACCATCTGTTCTCTCAATTAAAATACGTATGCTGCTTTCCTTGAAAAACGTGAGGGTCCCTTCTTTTTCAGGTGCAGATAAACTGCTCAGTCTTGATCTGAGGAGCTGGGATTGTTTAAGGGTCAGTTGGTGCCATTTTTCCAAAAGATGTTCCCTCGTTTGGTGTATTGATGAAGGTGGTGGAGATCGCTGTCTGACACTTCAGTCCAAAATCTACACCTATAGGTGTTAAGTTATGCTGACATCTGTTGATTGTGAAGACCATAACATATGATTCACATCATTTTTATACTCAACAAACCATTCGGTGACCCCTCGTGCCCTATAGATGGCAGTATTGTCGTCCTGGAAGAGATCACTCCCATCAGGATAGAAACGTTTCATTATAGGATAAAGGTGATTGATCAGAACAACTTTGTGTTGCTTTTCAGTGACCCTTCCTTCTAAGGGGACAAGTGGACCCAAACCATTCCAGCAAGATGGCCCCCACAACAGAACAGAGCCTCCAGATCTCCTCACTGTGGAGCTCAAGCACTCAGGCCTGTACTGCTCTGTTGGTGTTTGCCACACATGCACTCGCCCACTTGTGGATAATATGGTGAAGGATGACTCATCTGACCATATCACTTTTTTCCACATCTCTGTAGACCAGTGCTGATGGTTTTTGCACCTCTGAATACTCATATGTGCATTCAGCTTTATAATGACAGATTTATGCACTGTCACCCTCCAATAATATCTCACTGTATATAATTGTAAACTGTTCTTGCAGACAGTCTGGTCACGTCCTGCATTCACATTCTCAGTCACATGAGGAAGAATTGCTCTTCTGTTTTTCCTTACATATCACACTGATGCATGAGCATCAAGTCATCAACTGTGCACTGTCCAACCCTATTTACTGATGTGTTTCCCACAGCTCTAAATGCAGATGTCACTAATCATTGTTCCTATTGAAACACTGGCAGCCTTTGTGACTGAAGCTCCTGTCACCCATGCCCCAACAATGAACCCTCTTTCAAAGTCACTTACATCTTTTCCTCCTGCCATCTTGATACTAAATCAGAATCAGCTGGGTGTGCTCAGCATTTATATATGTGGTATTGAGCATGATTGGATGTTAATCATTTAATTATACCATGCAGTGCACGTTTGGAAGCCTCTGAATTTGTAATGTTTCTCCACTAATTTATTCCAATTTGTCCTTTCATTTGTCACCCTGTCATCTGTATATTTTCTGTTCTGTACACAGATTCTTTAGCTATGCTAGTGACGAAGGTATTATTGAAACAAAACAACTGAGCACCTTTGACAGTGGAATTTGTAGTTGTAGAAAATAGTCATCAAAAAAAATATCAAAAATGGCAATGAAAGTTGCACAATTGTAGACTATTTTCTCATGAATGCATTTTTTTCTTGGATTTTTTTTTTTTTTTAGCTCAAACATAAGTCAATCACTACAATTGCTTGAATTGGCTGCTACAAGCCCCAAATGCTGTTTTTTCACTCATAAATGAGTTATGCACACTCTCACTTTTGCACCACATATTTCAGTGAAATGTGGGGCAAAAGTGATTTGTGCACCTTCCAGGAGCGGGCATTGTTCAAAGCTCAGAGGACTGTTGGCCAATCAAAGAAGCTCATTTGGGCACCTGTCCATGTCCATCATAACCACATCCACTTTCATATGATGAAGGTCTCAACAGCATATGGCAGCTACAATAGCATGGAAAACAATAATAATACATTGCACCAAATTTGATGAATTTACCATTGATAAGACCACAAATGGGACAATAATTAGATTGGAAAAAAGATGTGGCGTGGAGTGTTTCTGGGAGGCAGAAACTTCAGAACTGTATTCACTGATTTTGGTGAAAGTGAATCATATTTTATGGCAAAACTAAAGAAAATATTCTTTGGTTGTGCAACTGTCATTGGGTGAATTTACATACTGATTCGCTCATTTACATACAAATTTTGTCCATGATTACACATTTTTTGTTACAGGTGTATGAATGTGTTTTGCAACTGTGGCAAAAATGTGAGCATATAAGTTTTTTAATTTGTAATTTGTAGAATAGGATTTGTGCACCTGCAATGAAGAATTTGAGAAGGTGTAACTGGAAAAAAAACAATTCGACAAGTTTGCAGTTCCTAACAACCTAAAGCATTTTTTTCTGTGACTTCAAATTTACTGATACACATGTGTGACTATTTTCTACAAATTCCACTGTCTCAGGTGCTCTGTTGTTTTGCTCCAATAATACCATCAAATGTGGCTCTGGGGATGGCAATGGCAGCTCATCTGTTGATCTGCCGATTGTTGGCAATTGTTAGCCAGCAAGACTTTAGACTGTCATGTTTTAGCATACGTGGGTGATTCATAAGTGTATAGTATCATACGTCCTGTCTGGTTTCCTTTATTTGTTTCTCTCATTCCCCAGCTGATCCTGACCATTAGCGCCCCCAAGCTCCACAGAAACCTCCTACACCCTGGATTAATCTGGGCAATTTACAGGGCATGGTGCACTAGCAGCATGTCCTTTCAACATCAAAGACAAAACAGTGAGAGAGTGGAGGAAGGCATGGAGACTGAGAGTTAGCACCTGTGATTTGCTAGACTAGCTCCTCAGATTCCGTTCACTCCTGGCAGCGCTGTTAGTGATGTGAACTGGCCAGCAGCCAGAGGAAGGACCCCAGTGTCCAGCACTGAAGAAGAACTCTTTGCAAGAGTTCCTCCACCAGCAGAGGAGCTTCATTCAGACCTGGTATATGTTGTTTTTTTTTTTTTTAAGTTTTCCAAAGTGAACTGTTGCCTATTTCTGCATCTGCCTGTCTTATGTCTGCACCTGGGTCTTATCTACATGTCTATTAGATTGCTGAATATTATCAGTATGATTGTCATCATTACTATTGACATTTTTAACTTCAAATCACAAATCACAAATACAAAATCTTCAGTATAACATTAAATATTAATGACTTAATAAGCAACTCTCAAAGTTAAAAAAAAAAAAATCCTTAGTTATGTTAACGTTGTTAAAGTGTTTAACAATCAAAAACTCAATTTCATCAGAAGTGGGTGGATGTGATTTGATCAAACAAACAACCCACCTGAAGACAACATTATATGCAATCAATAACCAACCAATGACCAACTGTCTAAAAACCACCCCCCACCAGAAATGTAGAAATACTGGGAAAGCCAGAGCACATGGTTTCACAGTTCATCAAAGCAGTTCTGAGAAAATCCTACATGACTTTCCCATAATACAGCTGGCCTGGTTGCCACAACAGAATTGAAACTCTGACCCACTGTTAAATAAGAAAGCAAAGAGTCTGCAATAAAACATCTGTGTGCTAAAACCATCCCACAGGACAGGTCCAGTTAAGCCTGCTGAGGTAAACAACATGGATTGTGGATTTGATGCATGGCTGGATTAAGACCCCCCGGAGCCCGACTGCGAACACGCCACTCTGTCTGAAACCATTTTGGACGGGAACCCCCAGGGACTGGAGAAGTGCTAAGAGTTTTTACAGCGTAAAGTCACAGGCTGTTAATGTCTCAATCCCTGATCTCAGCAGAGGCTGAACACATTACATCATTGTAACACCTGGTTTTATTAAACGATCATTTTCAATTCTTTAAGATGAAACACAAAGCTTTTGCTAATGCTAAATGACATTCACAAGCCAGTGGCAGCAGTGATGGAAAGCAACGTACATTTACTCAAGGACTGTGCTTCAATGTAATTTTGAGCTTGTTCTTTACTTGAGTATTTCCATTTTATGATACTTCATGCTTCTACTGCACTACATGTTAGATGAAGGCATTATAGTTTTTACCCCGCTACATTTATGTAACAGATATAGTTGTACTTTTCAGACTAAAAGATTACATACAAATCATATGATGCATTCTGATATATTTAACCAACAATATATGAAGCCAAATTAGCCAGTTAAAATGAGCTCCACCTGTACCAACTACAATATTGAAGTACCACTTACATATTAAAACAATAAAAATAATTATCCAACAATATAACATTACATGATGGTTGTGCATAATGAGTACTACACTTTCTGTACTTTAAGAATATTTTGTTGACAATACAGTGGAAATGAGCTGTGAACAAAACACTGGCGTATTAACACCTTTTCAGTTCATATGACAAACTTGTTAGCAACCAGTCACCTGTTTATGCATACGCAGATATAGAGCAACACTAGCATCCATTTAGAGTCTATAGACCACCTCTAAAAGCAGTTAAATGTACATGCATGCCATGATTTCTTCACAACTCCCAATCAATAATCAAGTTCATAAAAACAACAAAAAATATAATAGCAAAAAGAGTCATGAGTGGAGCAACAAGTGGTAACTGTGAAGCTTAAGGTGCAGAGCAACCTTTGGTCTGTTGGGTTTTTCACTAAAAGGTTCACAATAATGGAACAGCTTACCGGCATAACTGTTAACACAGTCCGAACAATGGCTTCAACAGCAACAAAGATGTAAACACTGAACACGTTTTGTATTGGATTCACTTGTCAAATATATACTTACTGCCCACACTGGATACATAATTATACACACTCACTATCACACCTACATGTCCTTGCACAGTCATACAATACATACACACGTTTTCATTTTAATCCCGATCCTTGTTCCATTCTGTTTCGTTTTAGGGACGGGGACTGCAAATTAGTACTGCAGCTGCACTGCTTAGCTGCATGAAACTATGTTCACATGTATGATCCTTGTTAAACAAATAAATAAATACTCCACTATGTTCACCAGCTTGTCACTGACTATGTTGGGCAGGTAGTGTACAATGAGTGAACCAAAATCGTAAAGCCACCGGCAGGAAAACCAAATCTATGAGCTGAAAGGGGCTATAATGCTGCGCAGAGCTGATGGGAACTGCAGAGTCAGGTGATAATTCTCTGTGGGTTCATCATTAAAAGCAACATTTTCCCATTACTCATAGTCATTTGTTAAATTGTTATCATAAAAATCCTGATTATAGCCGCTTTAAGTCATTAACAGAGAATAGCAAACAGAAATCCTTTCTGGCAAGTCAGTGCAAATGAAAATGGATTTGTATATGTATAATCTAGTAATGATGCATTCACCTCATTAATCATAACACATGGCTCATAAATGATGTACATTACCACTTTCACTAAATGAATTTCAGGGTATTGCCCACCTGTAGTTTCTCGCCCTGCATTTCTTGCCTTTACTTTGGTGAGTACAAAGTTATCATGACTGATGGATTCACTCCAAAAATAAAAGCCAAGTTGTGATAAAGCTTTTCTTTAAGTCAATAGGTTACCTTTTCCATTTCGTACTCCAGATTTGTACCTAGATTTTAACCATTTAACACTGTGTGCTGTCTGTGTGTTAGGCTAACACTGCGTATGAGATGGCTTTTTGAATGGAGCAGTTGCTCAATCAAGAATTTCCCTTTTTTTAATTCACATTTTTCACTCTCTATGACCTACATTTTTCTGCATGATTTTTACAACTCATTATTATGTTAATGGAAAGTTTATATTTGAAGTGTAAACATGTGTTTTGCCATTGTTTCTGTCACACATAGAAAAGCAAAAAAAAAAAAATTACAAACATATTAAAATGGCTCTATTTTTGACAAACAACAAATTAGACCAGGAAGAGAACTACAGTGTGCATTTACACACATATTAACATGCAAATGTATTTCAAATGAGTTCTGGCACAGTGTTTCAGTAATCCAGATATTTCATTAGCCCAGGCGACCTACATTCCCCAGTGGTTTGGATTAGCAGAGCCTGAGCTTCTGCTGCCACTCATCTGATCTCGTACCATCCCCGTCTGAACCGCGGCGTGCCATGGTGGCCATGATTAGTGGTTGACACTGTTCCCTCGGTGAGCAACATGGAGCTCACCCTGCGGCACTTCTTAGCCCTCATCACCATGAGCGCGTCTCAGGGGGAATTACAAGGATAGGACCTTCTCAAGAGGTCATGGATGGGGCTAATGTTCCCTCTGGATTTCTGTCGGGCCTGTGGGACAGTGCAAGCCACTAGCAATGAAAATAAAAGACGTGTGGTATTAGAATGTGACGAAAGAAAGGAGCTGATGGAACTGAATACTTGTGCTGTGAGTCAGATTTATATTTCTGTGGCTCTATCATGTCTGACGTTTACAGGAAATAATTGATAACTGCAAATCAGAATGATACACTTTGCAATAAACATGCAATGTTGCTGGTACATTTTATCAAGAGGGAATGATATGTACAACACCGTTAGTCACTGAGCTCACAGATATTTGCAATCTTGATTTTAGAACTTGTGGGACCAAATGTAACTGCTTATCATAACCTCAGATAAGAGGCTCGCTAAAATGTGAGCGCTAAGTGGATAAGTGGCCTGGCTTTGTCATTTAAGAGATGAAGTGGACGCTTTCCATTACAGTTGTTCTATTAGAGGAGTGTAATCATCCCTCCATCTGCCCTCGCCTACAATCTTTTAAATACTTAGGGGGAGTGACGCATTATGCAGCAAGCACGTTCAACACATCAAAATGCCCTGACATTTGTGTGAATTTAAAGGAGCACATGAACATGAGATAACTCATCTTGAAGGGTAAGCTTTTTAAAGTCTGAAAAAAATAACCCTGATGATGTCATTGTGATGTCATCAGGGTTATCGCAGCTTAGGCTTGAAGGCTTCATATTTATTAACAGAAGACTTGTGTGAGCAGAGTAAGATATGGGCAATTAGGAGATAAGGAAGGTTTAATGAAAAATGCTAACAGGTTGCATCATGGGAAATGTAGGCTCCTGTGTTGCAGAGCTTGCCCTGCAGATTAGATTAGACATATTAGAGACTTAAATTGAAGATTTCTCTGCCTCTCCTTTGATTTTAACCCTTTTTTTTAGCCTGTCTCCCCAGCTTTCTGGAAGTATAACACTAAATTGGTGGAATACTCCTCTCAGAAAAGACAGGCAACTCCATGAGGGATAAAAAGATTTGCTACACTTCCATTAAAGTAAAAGCTGGTAACCTTTGCTGATGAAGAATCTAATCGCTAACTATGACCTATGGCCTTTAAAACATAGAAAGTTGCTCATACCGTATGGCAGTATGGGTATTTTTATGTTGAGTAGAGGGGAAATGTAAAATATTATTTTATTGACTGTGAAAATTTGGACTCTCATGAACCAATGAAACCCTTTCAAAACCACTGTACAAGTGAAATTATGTAAAAATAGCATTGCTTGTTTGGATTGCGGAAGTTGAAATAAAAAATGAGTTATAAAAAAACCCACTGTACAAGATATGGAGTCCCAAAAGTGTAGTAAAAGGTTATTAGACCAGCCAAAAATACACCTGAATTCATCGATAAATTATATTGTTATCGTTGTTTGATACTATAATAGTATGAAAATGTTGTATTTTTATTGTTGATTTTGTTGTTGTTGTTATTGCCCTCATGAGACTTACCCATCTCATTATTGTGAAATTATTGCTAAATGGGAAACGCAGAGGGGGAAATAAGGAATAGATGAATGACTGAATTTCTGAATGACTTACTTTGTGCTCATGATTTAATCATTTGTATGCATGAATTACTAATTCATGTTTTTTGCCTCCTTGCCTCTTGTAGAGGGCTTGAAGAAGATGACGAAGAGGACATTTATGAAGCACACTTCGGAAATCTAAAGTTTTTCATGAAATGAACTGTCATCTCTAGTATTATTTTTTATGGTAAAACAGTCCATTGTCCTGTAAAACACACTGAAGGGATGTCAAAGATAACACAATGTCATAAACAGCCAAACCAGTTGTATAATCACATATGCCAAGATCAGAATAAAACTGCATTTAATCAAAGTGATCCATAGTGAGAGTATGAAGGGTACACGCAAGACAAGACTAATGGCAGCAAGGTGATAAGTTAATCAAGAGCATGAATTATTCATTTGTGCACACAAATTTTTTTTTTCCCTCCATAACACCTCCCGGGCTCCCGATTAAAGGATTAGTAGTTTATTTCTTCACTCACTTTTAATTATCTAGCAAACTAGTTTTTTATTAGTGTTCTTGTATATGTTGGACTTGTCTGATACTATTTTACTACACTTTGTCAGTTTCAGGGCTACATAGAGAAAATGTATTGTTCTTCAATTTACAAATAAGGCAGCTTAAACCCTCAGGTGTCGACATTTTGTAAGAGAGAAGCTTCAAGATGGCAGTCAGTATGCAAACATTCGATTCTTTCTGGACAGTTACAAAACAGTTATAATCATCATCATCTCAAACTCGAGCCAGCCTTAAGTCCATTTTGAGAGAACAGGGCGTCTGGATTTTGGAAATCTCTTAAGGGAATATTAAAATGTAACAACAAAAGCACCATATTGTTCCTCGCCAAGATCAAAGCAACCTGTCATGATCAAATTTTGATAAAGACATGATGTGGTGAAATAATGATTTATGACTTGTGTTTTCTTCTAAATCAAAGCAAGAGACGTTATCATGGTAAAAATGTGTCTTCAGACTGAAGTCTGTTGTTCAGGATAAGATATAATGGACTTTAACACCTGTGGCAATTTTGTAAGTAACACTGAAAAGTATTATGTAGATGTAGAAAAATGAGAGATTGTTTACTATTTAGACAGAGAAGGCATTGCAAATTTTCATTTAATATATACATTATTCATTTATGATGACTTATTTTAGGATTTTCATACTGTTAGATATTATCAAGCTGTAATGTTTATTATAAGGATGTGACCCTCGGATTATAAGGTTCTATCTGACTTTGTTAAAAAATTTGTTATTCACATTTTGTGAAAGTTCACTTTCAAATCGTATGCATCAATGGCTGTAAAATCACCCCAAAAGAACCATCTTTGAACCAAATCTGACTTGGTTCTATAAGGTTCAAGCAATAAACTACAATCAGTGCTCACAATTTAAAAAGCCAATCAAGTTTTGCCTTTTTACCAAGTCACTTCAATTTGATCTGTGATTGACATTACAGGAGCAGAAAAATTGTGACAAATAGCAAATACAAATAAGTTATTTTACATCTTGTTTGAGCCTGAAGAGAAATTGATATTTACCATTAGCTACCATGCAACAAGACAGGTAGCATGCTCATGCTAAGTACACAGCAACTCCATCTGTTTGCTAGCAAGAATTAATCTTATCATTGGTTACTGAAGTTACTGTGACTGAGTTAGAGAGAACAGGAAGTATGGTCAATATTTGAATATGTTTGAATCTGAGATAAACGCATATAGAGTATCTCAACCGTAGTCTATGGAGCCCCTGAAAGGTCACAGTGGCAGTTTCTTTTCTAAAAAAAAGACTCAATAACTTTTGTGATCCTTTGCAATACTTTTTGTATTTCCCCTGATCCATTGGAACAGCTTGTGAACAGCTCTTCAGAGACGCAGCTGTAATAATATTGTTTTATAAATCCATGATGTGTCAAAGGTCGATGTTCCTCTACAAATCAGAGGGATGGCAAAACTGCAAGGGAACGCAAAGGTACTTCAGACAAATAATTCAGTCCTTGACCTTATGGGCCTCCGTAGTTGCCTGTGCCCTAATGTCTTCTTTCATAACTAATTAACAATTTGATTTTGTGTAATAAACTAAACCACATTTTTAAACAAAATCTTTAGGCTATTTTCTGTTTTTCCTTAGCGGCAGAACGTTATAATTCCTTTACCAGAAGGTTCAATCTGAAATCCACATGATCTAGAAGATTTCCTATTATTATAGTATATTAAGTGGACTTGTTGTGTAACTTTACTGTATATCAGTTTTGCTTGTCTCAAAATCTCAATACTTAAATGTGACATCACTTCATCGAAATATGGCCAATAACTAGAATACACTACTAAATACCAAAATTAATCCAAAATGCAATGTACAACATCACCAAAAGCTGTGTTTTCACTGTGATTCAGGGTGCTTTAGAGAGGATTTTTCCTGTAAAGATTAACTGTGATTGCTATGTAAAGGGCTAAAATTGTAATGCCTCCTGAGCCGAGTGCAGTCAAATGCAGATGGGAATTTTAAAGCCCTTGGATATGGATGAAAAGCTCATAGTCTCTCTCAGACAGAAGTTTCTCTGCATCTTGATTGAGAGAATGTGTCCTGTTCTGTTCTCAGTCACTGTGATGAATTAAAGCCCAGCGCTGTCAGAAGAGGACAGTCCTGCTTGTATAGCAACATTTGATGAGTTCTGTCTCCGAGCAGCAGCCTGAAATTCATTGGTCAGTGTCGAGGATCGAGTCCCTGAGGATGTGTTAAGAAACATTTTTCAACCAAAGACAGATGTCAGGTCATCTAAATGGTGGCGGTCCTTACCTTGCGTCCTCCTGTGTTGAGCCTCAGAGGGGTAAGGTAGGGGTCAAAGATCATGTGGCTGGTCTCGATGTCGATGGGCGACTGCCTCTTCCCGATGGCGCACAGGTTCCAGGCTGAGTGCACCAGACCCCAGAAGGATGGGACTGGTGGTTGGTGGGATGAGAAGAAAGAAGAAAAAGATGGAGTAGCAGTAATTAGTGTGTGTGTGTTCTCTCTTGCTCCATAAGATCAAACCATAAAAACTGAGGGAAAGTGAGCAGATGAGCTTCATTATGATGGGACAGGAGAAATGGGGAGTTTAGGGAGATTTTAATTTACATATGGCTTCATTAAAATCTGACTAAAAAAAGATCTTTCATTAAAGTCTCCAGGTATCATAACTAAGTTAGAGAAACTGACTTTATTAAAGTCTGTCTAAAAGTTCTCCCACTAGTTTTATTGCTTATAATCTACAGCAGCGGTTTCCAACCTGTTTGTCACGTGACCCCTTTAAATGAAGCAGTGTGTACTTGTGAGCCTCATCACAGGTTATGACCTCAGTGTGGTCACAGGTCATGGATTTGTCTCATTTGAAGGATTCCTAGAAGTCTGAGAAGCTGATAGTATGAAGGATAAAGCAAAAAATTAGGCAAAATATAAGTAAAAATGAGACATTTTCTGCAAGATTTTTTTCTTTATTCCTTCAATAATCTTGTGACCTATCAGATTTGTGTTGGTACCTCTTGCAGGGTCCATACCCCAGGTTGAGAACCACTGAGTAAAAATAACTCCCTCGGCAGCAGGGCAGCCTGAAGGCCTTTCCTCAACGATGTTTTAACTTCACCAAAATGGTGTTGATTTGAGTACGGCACAGGTTACGCATTGCGCATTTGGTAGTCGGACTCATGATGGACAGTTTTTTAAAAAAGCATCCAAAACGTTCTTCCTTGTCAAAACCCAATGCTTGCATTACCCACAATGCACCTTGACTGTTGACAGTTGAGATGGAGATTTGGGTGTGTTATGCTGGTACTGGCTAACATAGCCTCGAGCTTCTAGCCTCAAGCAGAGATGGGGAGAGGGCTGCAGAGGTCTGGTGAACTTCTTTCTAACTTCAGTTTCAAACTTGTAGTCTTCAGCCCCAGCTGACCCTGACTCAAGTGACTCTTGTGGACATTTGTCAAACTTCACACGCCTCCCTCTGCAGCCAGCAGTACTCCCTCACACACATAAACACACTTTGATGAGTTAAATCAGCACACTTCCCTTTGTGTAATACAATGGTGGGTGAAAGTTATAATGTAAATGGTCTTTAGCAATTGCCAGTTTTGTTATTTGATTGTTTCCTCTGAATTGTGCCTCTGAACTTGACATTAATGTACATTAAATGAAATTGAATTAAACAATGAAAATATAATGTGAGGAGAGCAGCAACTTCTTTTTACAGTTGTTGTCTCTAACCAAAACACATGTACATATATTCTAAGCCTATGATATATGGGTCTCTATGTAATGATATGTGAGTCTACAGCACAAACAGGAAACATGTGATCTATTTCAGACGTTGCAGGCTCGCCCTCTCCCTCCAGCATGACAGGATTACTGAGATCTTCTGTTCTGTGGCAGTGGACCTGGAATGAGATTGGGCTAGAATGTCGGGCTGATAGCTGACCTAAAGCCTGCCATATGTGTGCTGTACAACTTGACACTGCAACAAACAGAGAGGAAGAGGATGGAAACAATCCATGCCCACATGCGCACAATGTGCATCATGCACACAGAGCCCTAGATGACCCTAATAAAGTTCCACCAACTTGGACACATACACACACAAAGAGACATTTTCTCTCTCTGTCTGTCTGTCTGTCTGTCTCTCTCTCTCTCTATTTCACTCTCTCTCAGACACACACACACACACACACACACACACACACAGATGAGAGGGCTTATCACTTGCTAAACTGTCATAATGCTTGTCAGAGACGGGCTTAATGACAACTCGGAGTGTAAAACAGCTGTCATCATGATCAAAAAGCTCATACTCAACAGTAGTCAGTGTGCTCAGCTGAATGGGAAATGCTTGATGGACGTGAACTTATTTAATATGATTTGTTAAACGCACAACGCTCTTTTCCAGCTGCATGCTGTTTTTATATTCATACACACTGATTCACGCCTAGGAGCTGACTGGAACAACCACAACCCTCTACTCTACCTTATTCACTCTGTCCTCCTAGCCCTCCTTCTTGCTTTCTTTCTCTTTATCTCCCTCTCATTCTCTCTTGCTCCATCCATTCACCCATCCTTCTCTGGCAGCGTTCAGCGGAGGAGAGAAGTGACAGATGTGGCAGCCCTGACCTGCAGAGTGCAATCCTGACCCCTGCTCGGCACACAGCCGCATGTCAACACACTGTTATATCACCCAGCTGTGAGTGTGTGTGTGTGTGTGTGTGTAAGTAGATCTATGTGTGAGAGACAGACAAAGACTGTCAGGAAGTGCATGTAAGAACAAACATTTTGGGAGTAAAAATGGAAAAAAGCTGAATGTGTATATCTTCATATACAGAGATGTACAGTATGTCAATTAAATGCAATGAAAATACATTTTTTATTGCTGGGGCCTTAATCACCTTAATTAAATGGGCCTTAATCACAACCTTTGGCTAAATGCAAGTGGCTCACCTGACATGTAATCAAAATATGATCTGATATTTTGTGCTAAGGCAAGTTTACTAAATGACAAATACAAAAGAAGAAAATCAAGTGGCCAGTGGGCCATTGTGTACTACATGCCTACAGTGTGATAATATCACATATTTTGTGTATTCAAATTACAAATGACTCATATTTTAATTAAATACATTTTCTCATACCAGTATTTTGTATTTTATTTTGATATATTTCATGAGCAAGTATTTGTAATCAGATACCTTTTGGTGTACTTGCCCATCTTTGTTCATACAATATGTGTGATTTTGTATGTAAAATAGGAAATGTCTAATAAAGCCAATGTGTGTGAAAGACTATACTTGCATCACATGCTAGAACAGCAATCTTGAAGGTTGACTGCATGTCACACTGTGCAAAATGGCTGAAACAATGTCACAATCCGTGCCAGAGTGTATGATATCAATTTTGAAGGTACAGTCTGTCAGATTGGTTCTATGGTGTAAACACGAACAAGGCTAAGAGTTTACAGTCATGCTGGAGGCTCAGTGAGGCTTTCAGCGAATACCAGCATGCTATAACATGCAGGTTCAGCAGGTATCATTTTAACATGTTAACCATCTTAGTTTTGTGTATTAGCATGCTGGCATTTGCTAAGTGGCACAACACATGTTGCATAACATTGCATTTGCCTCTGTATTATGTATTACATCATGCTATGTGTCAACTCTTTCACCAGAAATGTAATCTTTTTTCTTTTTTTTTCTGGATTACATTAAGGGACTTGACTCCAATATTTGAGAAATTCTTGCCCTGTTCATTTTTAAGGGTTCATTAATTAGAAAATTTGAGAGGCTGCTGTACCTATTACATCATTATCCTTATGCAAGATTCACAATATTTCTGCAAGAATTCATGAGGTTCACTATTAAGTTACACTTTTGCACAAAAGACCATCATAATATCATTACAAAAGTGTCTTGCGCAAATCTGTATCAGAAAGACTGCTGGACTATTCAATATTCACAATGAATTTATGAATTTTCACACATCACAGTGGATGCACCAAATGTTTATCAGTCTCATTTTTTTTTTTTTTTTTTACTCGACAATTCATTCTGGGAGTTGGAGGGGTGCAACAGGGGTGCAAGGTGGACAGGCACGGAATGGCGGATATTGCATCAAAGGAGCAGTACTTTTTGCATTGACAATGGTATTGGATTTAAATTGTAAAGTGTGGAATTACCTCTATGGATACTGGGCTGAATATTCTGATTGACTGATTTGACGTGGGTCATTGCGACAGTCCCACTGTGAGATTTTGGTCCTGAAGTTCTGACACTGTCAGACTTTGACACAGCCTCTCTTTGGTCTGCAAAGCCCTGAATCAGCCATCAGTGACCATGTCTCACAGTGCAATTTTGTACCACAGCGTAGAACTGATGACCAAAGATTTCACCATGTTTCTCTCTTAATTGGCAACTTTGGCCTTGGACAGCATGCTCTGAAATGTGTCTGGGTCTGGTGCGTGTATATTTGTACTGTATCCTGAGTATGTCCGTCTCAAAGCCGATGGTTTCTGAACATCAGTAGGCGTCCGAGAAAGGATAGAATTAAAGAAAGATCTACAGCTGCCAAGCACAGATAGAGGAGACAGTAGGAGACAGAAGATGCCCCAAGTGCTTATGAAGATTGATAATATTTAACCTTTGCAGGGTCAAGTAGTGGAGAGAAGAGAGAGAGAGAGAGACGGAGGAAGGAGGCAGAGGGATGAAGATAGTGGGAGGAAGCCCTGAGGATTCACCATCCTTTTTAATATTAATAAATCTGACTGGGTTCAAATGGTGGGGAAAAGAGAGAGCAAGAGACAAAGACACAGAGAGAAGAAGGAGATAAAGAGTGAGGGAGGACAGCCTGAGGATCCGCTTCTTAAAGGAAAACACTGAGTTTTCAGGAGAATTATGTGTCTAGTGATAAGGACATACTTAATTCTGCTTTTTCGCACACACAGCTGCATGGAGAGCGATAGAAGCTAAATGAAAAGTAATGTTAAAGCCAAGCGGCAAACTCCAGGGCTGAAAAATTAAATAAAAAAACTGCAGTTCCTCTAATGGCCACTTGAGGCTGGTTCCAATAGAGAGTCAGTCCCCATAGTCTACCATATTAAAATGCAGTTTTAAACATTAACAGTTTGGTTTACAGCCTGGTACAAAAAAAAAAAAAAAAAGATTTTATTCTCTAGCTAATGTCATATTTCAGCATTGTCCCAGACATAATGTTAGCCTAAATGTTGTTATTGGTTAAGAAAGGCTGGAGGCTGAAATGTTGACATAAAACTTTATGGCCGCAATTCATTAGGAATTGTGCAAAGTAGCATAACCAGTGATCGACATAGGCTACTACCACGGGGTTAGCCAGCAAGCAATGCAGAGTAGCTTATATGCTAGCTCGTTAGACTTAGCCAATGTGGGCGTGTTTCAACCACCAGGCTTCATCCATCCCACCTCAGCTCCACCACGCTCCACCTCTTTGCCCATTTTTGGATTAGCCGGGAGTTAGATGGAGTAACCAATGGGTAACATCACTGATACTATGTCCATGTTTTATACAGGCTGTTGTTAAAGCATAAGTATGGTGATATTCTGCAGTTGTCTTTTGTAAGCGAATCTCATAAAAAGACCCAACCAAACAGTTAAAGTATCTTACGAACAAGTATTGTGTGTGTATCAAAGCCTGATATATCTTGATATTGTTCTGTGCCATAAAGGTCCATTGTTGTCCAAAAGCTATTAAAAACACATCAATGAGCCACACTGTTCATGCACACACTGTTCCACACATTGTGTTCACACTTCAATACCATGAACACACACTCTGTAGTTTATTTTACTCAATCCCACAAACACCGTCCTGCTGCCCCAAATAACCACTGAAGCACCACGATTAATCTGCCACTGAAAACCCTCCACAACAAATGCACGATTTCCTCCTGTTTGAGTAATGTTTGTTAAAAACCACAGTGACCAGCTGTTTTAAGAACTTAGTAAGCTTTTTTAAAAAATGAAATTATATTCACTTCCCTAGGAACCAGTGGGCTTGGGGCTGACTGACTTCATGTGACATTGAGGTGGACTTGATCTACTCATCAGTAGCACAACTTGCTTTGCTTTCTCAGTGCTCCCAGAAATGCTCAATGGGGTTGAGGTCAGGCGACTGTGGAGGAAAGTCCATCGCAGTCAAGACTCATTGGTCTTCAAGTAGTTCCTGCAATGCTTGGAGGTCGTTATCCTGCAGGAGTATGAATCCTCTCCACACATGCAAACCAGAGGGCACAGCATGTCTGTGAAGAATGGAGTGGTGCTTCTCCTTCATCAGGGTGGAGTCAATATAGTGCAGGTGTCCAACTCCACAGAAGACAACACACCTCCAGACTTAAATATTCCCACCACCCTGTTTCACTGTTGGTTTGATACACTGCTGTATCATTCTCTCTCCTGTTTGTCTCCTTGCATAAACCCTTCTATTACTGCTTTAAATATCAAACTTGGATTCATCAGTAAAACTGTGAGATGCTGACATTTCTTAGCTCACCCCAAGTGATTGGCCTTGTTTCCCCTCCTGAGAAGAGGTTTGGAAACTGCTACTCATCCTCTGAGGCCATGACAAGACAGCAGATTTCAAAATCTATAAAGGAATAGTTTGAAATTTTGTGAAATATATGTATTTACTTTCTGTAGTGAACAAGCATCTGTTTAGTATAAGGCCAATTTCTTGGTTGGGAGCAGTGACTTCCTGGAGTCTCCACCAGTTGATTAGCATGTAGCCTTACATTCTGACAGTCCATTCCGCAATTGATTACTTTCACATAGCTCATGGAATCATACACCCAGTATATCCACCTACCAAGACACCACTGCTCCAAAGCAACAGAGATGACACCAGTAAGAGTTACAGAGTGTAGAATAGTAAAACACTGGAGACAGAAGGTGTGAATGAGTGAGCAGAAGAGAGAGAAGAGATGAGCTCTCAGATAGCTGGGGAGTAACTTTTGTTTTGTCTGGACTTTGGAAGGTTGATCCACTATCGTGGAGCCAAGACCAGAGGTCTGGTGGGTGGATGACTGGGAGAGCAGAGCCAAGCCGTTGGTGGTGGATATCACAGGCAGGGATGAGGTGTGAGGCTGCACTGTTTGTTTTGGGATAACGCAATCACAAAATGAATGTTTCACTGTGCGTGTCACACTGTGTGCTTCAACTCGTCAAATCGAATCAATTTGGAGAGACCCACCTCTCTCAGAAAACAATGGCCATTAAGTAGATTGGTTACTTGTAAAAATATGAGTTTTGCCACTTTCATAATTGATGTGTCACAGCAGGGAACACACACTGAAGTCACAAAGCCTGCAAATGCTCGCATTATCCTTTCTTGTTCTTTATAGAAGCAATTTATCCCCAGAAATGATTTCATTATCAGCTCCTGCTTCACTGGAAGCCATAATGGAAGTCCCTTATCAGACATCCATTCTGTGTTAGTACTGCAGCATCCACTGCAGCTCGCTGTTTCTGCCTGTCTGAGATGCTGCGCGCACACATGCACACACACACACACACACACGCAGAGCCATAAGCACTTGCACTGTCTTTTAAAAAATTTGGGGTGTACTTGTTCTTCTTCGTCTTACTTTTATCTGTATTTATGTCCTTTGTGGCTCTGTAAACCACGTCACAATAAACTCATTTCCTGAAAGAGCTTCATAAACAAACGCTTTGACTAGATTCAGACAGAATGAAGTTCTTTTCACTTGGGGCACCTTAAAAAATTCATGGGTTCCTAAAATTGTAGCTTATGATGTCATAACGATCCAATCTAATCTAATATGAAAGAGAAGCAAAGTTCAATTCAAGTTCATGTTCAAATACTGCCTCTTAAGCAGGGCCAGAATAACCCACTAGGGGGCTCTGGGAAAAAATGAGCTGTGTCCCTGCTGACTGCCCCCCACCCCCCCCCCCTTCCACTCTCAGTATATTGTGCATGTATTAGTATTTGGGAATAGTTGGGAATTACCAATTATGAATTAGTCAGTTGTAACTTGATAAAGCAGCGACAAGGAACAAAAAAAAATTTTTTTTAGTACATTAAACAAATGAGTTAATCAGTGAGCGTTAGAGGTGCTGATACGAGTTACCATCACACCGAGACAGGCTAACTGGTCCCCCCTTTATCTAGTCAGCTCCAGCTACATATTTTCTGTACAGACATGAGAGTGGTGCAAATTTCATTTAATGCTCAGCAACAAAGCAAATAAGCATATCTCCAAAAACGTCGACCTATTCCTTTAAAGCCCTTGTCATTTAAGTTTATAATACGCTTTAGTGCAGCATACAGTAGTGTATTAAAGCCCCTGACAACTCAGTTTCAATTCTAAAGTATAAAGAATAAGTACACATTCTAAAACTTAAGCTAAATAAACCATTTTAAAAAAAACAATCAGCAAACTACGCTGAAGGTTTTAGCTTGTGAAGGTTGACATTTTGGTGATGCAAGGTTTCCATAGAACAGCAAGGAACTTCAATAATGTTAGCTCAGCAGTTTACATTACAGTTCAAAACCCTCTCTCTCACTCTCTCAACCAGTCAAGACAGATGGCCGCCCATCTAGAGCCTGGTTCTGTTCCGAGGTTTCTGTCTGTTAAAAGGAAGTTTTTCCTCTCCGCTGTCTCCAGGTGCTTGCTTATGAGGGGAATTTGGTCTCTATAATTAATATTATAAAGAGTTTGGTCTAGACCTGCTCTGTATGGAAAGTGCCTTGAAATGACTTCTGCTGTGATTTGGTGCTATACAAATGAAAAAAAATTGAATTGAAAATTGAAAAACATATACATTTATAAGGTTGATTGGAACCTTTTTAGACCAAGTATTTCACCACCAGGATTCACCATTCCTCCACTAGAATTACCTTCTTGACAGTATGGAGAAAAAAACAGAATTTTCTCTTCACACTGGAAAATAAAACAGAAACACTTTTTTTTAAACAGGTGAATAATTTTCTCATTTCTGTTCGGTTTCCTGGAGATAATTATGTAATCTTTCACCAATTATATGAAATGAAGTTCTAGGACAGTTATTTAAGTTGGAGTTTTTAAGCAGTTGCTGAGTTTCACATAAATTTCCTTGAAAAAAATCTACATTTTAAGACGGTTTCAGAAAACAGTAGGGGTTGTTGATTATCATACTGTTGAGGAAGACACTGTTCACCGCTGTAACCAGTAAAAAGAAACAGCTGTAAATGGCAGTGAAATGAAATGTGAGTCCTGTATGATATCTGTGTCAGTGTGAGTACAGCATGTGCTTTAAACACAGTGAATCAGCCACCCATTAGCATCCTACTAACCACGCATTAGCACAGCTTAAGAGGCTATTACCCATTCTGACCCATATTGCTGAGTATTTTACACACATGTAGACTTTGATATATGTAGAGACACATGCATGTCTACTACATGAACATATCCTGCAATGTTTCAATAGAGGGCATGGATTACGTTACATATGGGATTTCCTCAAGAGCAGTACATTACTCACACAGATCTATCATTCTGTTAGCAGGATACAGACTTTATATGACAGGCTATCACTTCTGATGGGATTTTGATATCATGATCACAGCTCCAGAGGACTGCACATCATGTGTTGTGTGGAGAGTGAGTGATAAGATTACAAGATCATGTTACTCCATGACTGAAGGGACAGAAAGCGGATACAGGATGTTACATGTTCACCAGTAGAGTGAAATATTGGTTAACAGCTCAAGGAAGACAAGCTTCAGGAGCAGTAGCCAGTGCTGCAGCTAGCAACGTAAGGACCTTTGTTGTCCTGGGTTTCTCTCAGGCTCGGCCCTACCTTGTTGATGGAGGTCGTTGGGGCCATAATCAGCCTGAGAGCCTACAGACAATGCTCAGGGCTCAAGGATCAAAAAAGCTATGTCACTTCCTCTGCGTGTTTTTCAGGTAATAATTTTACATTCGATGTTGAATTGAACATCAGTCTAACATAATGCAGTTTTTTTAATAATCGAACCACACCCAGCAGTCAAAGCGACCTGGAATGACTTGGTTGAAAATATAGGATTTTCGTAGAAGTCCGTCCCACCATGCACAGTTTATATTTTTTATATCATGTTTGGAGCATTTGCACTGCAGCACAGGCTTTGCAGCATTTTCTCCAGGGGTTGTTGCGCAACTGCAGTGCACACAAGAGCCCTCAAATGAATTTAAGATTTGAAATTTAACATTTGACTGACAGCGGTTGTCAGTAAAATAATAATAATAATAATGCAGGGCAAAAAAAAAATGCCTTGGTGCTTTCAAACAATGATGTAACACCACTGTAATCCACTTTGCGTCCATTCCCCTTTATTGTGTCTCCGTTCATCTGGTTTTCCCTGTTCATCTCTATACTGCTCACTGACTCCTTTACCTAAGACAGCGAGACACAGCGTGACAGACTCACAGAGTACAGCTCTGAGAGATAAAGAGAGCGAAAGACGATAAAGTGAAGACATATACCGAGTTTTCTGACAGACACATTTGCACAGGTTAGTAAAAATATTAGATTTTATGCTTGTTTAATTTAGAAATGTAACATTATACTTTACACTTTTAAAAACTTTATCTGAATTCTTACCAATTCTTTTAGGGCCTTTGATGCACAAGAGCTGACATCTTATTTATTGTACAGAAATGCATTGCAAAAGGATCGGGTTAGAGGTTAATAGGGATTCCGATAGCTGGTTTCATTTTGGATCCAGCTCCAAGTTAAAGTAAAATTAAACCGGTGGCGTACACAAAAATGCCACCTCACTGACACAGCTCTTCATAAGACTGAACATGGCCAAACACCATGTGTGGATATGCTTCAGCAAAGCCAATCAAACAGCGGCTAAAATGCAATATTTCCTGGAGGAAATTCATGGCAAAGGGAGTGTCCATCATGTTAAAGCAAGAATTTGTGGCATTTTGATAACGAAGGACGAGTGCTCCACCTAAGCCTGTACACCATATTCTGTGAACCAAAGCAGTGTAACAACCATTTGGCCTCAGGGTAACATTAAATGCCTCGTGCATGCAGAAAATCTCTTATTTATTTAGTCAATACTTCCTGAATGATAAAGTAGAATTAATATTATTTCCACTGTGTTATTTTGTACAAACAGCATACCAGGACGAGCAAACAGCATTTTCCCTGTTAATGAATGTCATGCAGTGGTGTGAAAATGTGTGGTGAAAGCCCCACACCCATTTCAGCACAGCAGAAAAGCCATGTGGATTAGGTGATGCAGAATGAAATAGAATGAGCACATACTTTTTAGAGATATCTTCATTCCCACCAAACAAACTCAGTAAAAAAATATTTGATAAGGGATTTGATAGGATACGGAATCAAAATGCAAAATTCCTTAATGAATGGACAATAATTCCAAAAAAGGTCCTTAAACCACTTGCTTCATTTGACTCATATGTGGCTCAAATAGTCTGTGTCTTCTCTAGTGATTGCTTCAATACGTCATAGAAAGAAATGCAAATTCACCAAACAATTCAGACTTTTTCAAACTTTCAATTTTCAACAGCCTGTTTCTTCTGCCAACAACAAAGGTGGTGAGAAGCAGAAAGGGCTGTTTGATCATTGGCCCTTTTCCAGGAACATCCTGCCCTTCCTCTCCTTTTTCCCCACACACTGTTCTCAGGTTGTGTTTATTCCTGGAGGCAGAGTGTGTGTGTGTGTGTGTGTGTGTGTGTGTGTGTGTGTGTGTGTGAGACTGTGTGAAAAGCAGGTGCAGGTTTGCTGCATCTCTGACCCAGGTGTGCATGTTCAGCATGAACATGACCCAGAAAGTTCCTCTGATGATTTGTCTGTGACATGAATTGATTAAACGCACACACAGAGAAGTAAAACAATAAATGAGCTCTCATGGAATGAATTATATAACTTCACAAACACCACTGTTCACTGGTGCAAAATCAGAGTGGTTCATGTGTTCATTCTAGCTAACTTGATGATAATATTCAGTGACAATCGATGTACAGTGAAATTAATTAATTAGAGAAAATCATGAGAGAGAATGATCATTCTCCCTCTTGTATTATATCAGAAATCATTACATTTCTGCGTTTCACTAATCATATCTATTCTATATTGTCATAGTCCAGTCACAGGAGCATTTAAAGCAAAATTTGTCAGTAAAATCAGTTCATTTTAATGGAATCGCTGCGATTACTGGATTTGCTGGAAGGGGTAAAGTGAATCTGGAATTTTTCATTTCGAGTTCAACTTTGGTAAATTTTGACCAACAAATTTGCACCACTGACCCACAGCAAGCCGAATCAGAGAGTCCAAAATGGAAGAAGCTATCGTAGCTTATTAGCTGCGTTAGAAAACAAACTGCTCCACAAGAGAGACTGGTTTACAGACAGTTATGTGACAGGAGTCAATGGTACTAACATGTATTTTAAATAAGTGATTGAATTCAGAAGCTTGCTATCTGACTGTTCAGGCGGCTTTTTTTCCCTGTTCAGTAAAATTCCATCTTGAATGAAACAATGTACAATCCAGAGTACAAAATGTCAACTGGGAGTAAATGTTCCAGTGTGGAAGAAACAGAAGGAAGCTCAGGGTGTTCAGGTTGGACTGATTTCCTACCTTACAGACCAGGGCTGGTTTATTGGGGTCCTCGGCCAGATTTGGCTTTAATAGCCTCTATTCTACTCATACATGCAAGGTTTGAAAATATCTGATATGGCCTGCCAGTACATAATATGCCAACCAAGTTCAAACTCCCAGGAACACAAATTTGAATTTGGCAACTTGGGCGTCAAGAATTGCTCAAGTTGCAACTGAACAGCTCTTACTCACATCGCCAGCTCAGTTAGACCGAAAGTGACTGTGCACCTGTTATATCATAATTCATATTTACATTAAATGAAATCTAACATCACACATCACGCTGCCTCGGTTTGTATTCGTGTTGAGATAAGCCTGCAGTCACAAGGGATGACCATAAGCAATGATGACCAGTCATCTCGGTGCAGGGGCTATTAGCCAGTTTCAAGTAGGAATGATTTTGATCATTTGACCTTTTGTGACTGAAATTAAGTTTTTGACCAGAAAGAAAGTCTGTGTCCTTGATGCCCATAAATGTACTGAATGCATTTTGTTCCACATAAAACATTTGCAAAGCTGAATTTTGAAAGACAGTCAAACCTGCATTGTTCATGTAGTGTCTTATCCTCTTCATGCCCTGTTATGAGATGTACAGTTGTCATGTGAAATTTGAACCTATGTTCATAGAAAAGCTAGTTGGAGGATGAGTTCATAGGTTGAGTGTCATTTTTACAGCTTTAGCGGATGTTTGACCAACTATGTGTGTGTAAAGGTGAGGGTCTTGAAAGATAAGAAACCACATATAAGGATAGTAGTTTGGGCTGAAAGAGAGAGATTCGGCTGGCTCTTGACATTGTTCTCTTTTGTGTAATAAAGTCTTTTTTATGCACAAGTGAAGACGTGTCAGCAGTGGTCACTTCTTTTCATCAACACATCAAGAAACAACATTCATATTCATGTCTGCTTGCTTGGAGTCCTTTGCTTCCCTGCTTTTTTTTTTTTTTTTTTTTTGTCAAATTGCTACATTTCTTGAAACCATCATCACCAACCAAACGTGAAAGCATCAGTGGTAGCGTGTATCACTTTACCTTTGTGCATGTGCGTCCTCGTGTGCACGCAAGAGATACAAACCTAACAGATTAACCCACAATTAAAAACGTTACTCTGTCGCTCTACTTTGGCTCATGTCCTCTGCACACCCTCAACCCATTATCTCATAGTGCTGTCTCACAGACAGACACAGAGGAAAAGTAGAGGGAAAATAAAGCAGGTGTTACAGCATTAAAATTTCACACTCTCATAGCCATTACACTATGAAAAAGCGTTTCACACATGGGGTCGTCCAGGAAAGGATGGGAGCAGTAGGCAATCACCTGCTTCATTTAAGTCATGAGCCAGGTGTTTTCCACCATAGCACTGTGTGCACTGAGACTGCACGGGTGAGGTTTGTACAACATTAGAGAGAACATCCTGTCATGTTCATTTTTTCCATACAGTTTTGTTGACGTTTTAAAGAATGTTTCAATGTGTAAAAAAATGATGTGAATCGTATAAAATATTTCAGGATATAATTTATCCATCCATCCATTATCTGTACATCTGTACACCGCTTAATCCTCTGCAGGGTTGCGGGGGGCTGGAGCCTATCCCAGCCGACTTTGGGCGAAGACAGGGGACACCCTGGACAGGTCGCCAGTCCATCGCAGGGCAAACAACAAACAGCACACCCACATTCACACCTATGGACAATTTAGAATATTCAATTAACCTCAGCATGTTTTTGGACTGTGGGAGGAAGCTGGAGTACCTGGTGAAAACCCACGCTGCACAGGGAGAACATGCGTCCCGGGCGTCCTAACCAGGGATCTTCTAGCTGTGAGGGGCCAGTGCTAACCACTGCGCCACCGTGCAGCCCAGATATAATTTATCCTATAATTTAATTTTTAAAAAATGACCGTAGTGTTTTGAACTAATTCTGAAGAAAGAAAGATTTTAAATGCACAGTGTGTAATTTCCCCTTTCAGGCTCTCAATCAACAATAAGAAGAGATTGAGTTTAATGATGTCACAGAGTAGCATGGGATCATGGGAGTCGTTGTCTTTATTGCTACACAACCACCATCGCTGATGCTCCATCACAAGTGAGCCAACAACAGTGAACAATAGAGTGGTTAACTATCTAGTTCACCGTCTTCCTTCCTCGCTCTCTGATGTATCATCTGATGTTTACCTTGTTCCTTGGAAGTTATGGCAACTAAACGGGGTAAAGGGGATGTGATGGATTTCTCTGGGTTTGAACATTGGGGCGAACATTTGGGATAATGCAAGTAACAACACAGGCCTAGTCGTTGTTAGACATTTTAATCTGGAAATATTGCATACTATGCCTTTAAAAATATATAAAAAATTAGGACATAGAAATATCTGTACCACATGTTATTGCTCTAAGCTTTGTTAGTAATGAACCTTTGTTTTAGTCTGATTTATTCCCAAATTGCCATAGAAATCCACCAGGACTCAGCTGGAAGGATTAAGTTTTCCAATTTTCCAGACAGCGGTCTGAAAAATAGCAGTCAAAAGTGGGGCAACCTGCTTCCTTTTGAACCCATGACTCTGACTGTCAACACTGCAGACAGGCACCAGGGAAAGGGATTTTTTTGGTCCTAAAGTTTCTGTGAAAATATAGGCCGGATAAACCACTTTCATATTTTCAGGCCAGGACCCAAATTTTAGCAAAGTGACAAGTCATCTAAGAGCCAGGCTCCCAAACCACATTCTGGAGTTGTGGGCATATGGGAATGCAACACAAAATGGACCTGCAATGCACTTCTGTTTTCATAGTTTGGATATTTATATTTAGGGAAAAAAACTGCCCTGATACAAACTGTGTAAGACAATATCTCTGAGCAATGCTGGTTTTCTGTATATGAAATGCATTAATACAAACACAAGTAGTGTGAGTTGACTGCTTTAACTTTTCTACACTGTATTAAAGTGAAGCAGCATTGCAGAGTGTTATTAAATAAATAATACATTAGTTCAATCATATGAATAACTACAAATAAAATGGATAACTGTGAAATAATTATTAATTCATCAATTAATAAAAAAATTTAAAACTAACCTCATTATTATAAGCTGTCATTTTCATTATATTCTATCTTTTCTAAAATTACAACACAAAGTCTTGTTACTGATGTTTAATAATTTACTGTTTATTTATTTTGCCCGGCTGCCTGTGGACTGCTCAAACTGGCAAAAAGTCATAAAAGGTTAGAAGTTAAATATATATATATAACTCTTTGTATATGTGTTTAAATCTAACATATTTAGCAGGTGAATGCTACTTGGAAGTTCACAGACACCATGCATCTCTCTTCACAACATTGTTTTCGTCTTCAAGGACGTGTCTATTGTCTTCATCAAGAACCACAAGGAAAATAACACAAGAATCATTTAATCTACAGATCCTGTTTGGTCCAGAACTATGTTTGCTTAAGAACCAGGATAAATGTTGCATTTGTTGGAGGATATTTTCCACCATGGATTAATACATATTTGGTCCTCTGGTATGTATTTACAGTGGTCGCTGTGCCAGGCTGTAGCTATACTGACAGTACTTCTTAGTGGGATCGATTCATGTTGGTTTTGGTCTTGAGGTGGGATATGCTAACAATAAGAAAATACAGAATATCACCAAACTTATCCTTTAAGAATATTATGGTTTTATAAGCAATGGAAGCCTCAACCTTCTAATATGATTACACAAAATGTACTTTTAACCACACACTGCTTTTCAAGATATATAGTACCATGTGGTCAACCATAAAATCGATATCAGAAATAAATACAAATTGATAAGATGAATTGTTACGTTTCAGCCCTAGTGGGAAAACGGTCCTCTTAAACTCTACAACCTTTTTTTAATCGCAAATCATTTTTTCCATCACTTCTTTGATTCTCGATCTTCACCAGCACCAGCCTTCGCCCTCTCCATCTCAAAGCCTATTTCACATCTGACATGACTTAGAGAGATAGACGTTTAAAAATAACATTGTCTTGGGAGAATCAAGCTGTTAAGGGTGCTGCGTGTCATCCAGTAATCTCATATTCTTAAGAAGATATAAAGGGGCTGGGAGAATAGTGTTGGTGGTGTGGGTGTTTGTAAGGATTGTTGAAAAAAAACTAAACTGTACTATTCAAAGAGGGTCTTTGCATGAGACTGCTGCCAGTGATGGATAGCACTATAAAGGGCGACACAGGTCACAGGCTAATCCTAAAATCCTGGGCAATATAAAATGTAAAAAGACAAGGAGAATATGGGGGAGGGATATACATAGATGATATAAAAAGGATGAGTCAGAGGTCAGTGCAGCGCAGACCCGGAACAAATAAAACCCCTAAAATCTTCAGTACAAAGGAAGTTGTGTAAGTAAGTTGTGCAGGACTCCCCACGGATTTGCATAATGGTACTGCATGTATCTACTACAACTACTGATTTATGTTTTGTTGGTGTAAGTATCAAGTTTAACATAGACCCTTTACTGATAAAATCATAAATACATAAAAATGTGCCATGCCACAACATTGAGGCTGTGTGAGAATTTGGGAGCAATGTAACTCATTGGCAACTTTTTACCAGTCCAGAGCTTTGACACAGCAGACTTGAGGCTTAGGCAACAAAAACACTGACTTCTTTAATACACAATTTCTCAGAGGATAACACCAGAATAATCCAATCAACCATTTAAAAGCCCACCCCGGCCCCTTGCCCTACCCCTAACCTTCTTGGGCTTGATGCCAAGAACGTTTGTTCGCTATGATTGGATGAACAAGTGTGACCTTGCGTTGCCATCCTAGGAAAAACATTTTAATAACCTTAACTAGTGTTGACTTCTTGAATATTTAACCAAGACCATCCTTCACCTTAAACAAATGGTTTGAGTTGCCTTTAGTTGCCAGGAGAGAATATTTTAGGGAAAACAAATGATATGTCAACAATAAATATTTTTCACAAACATTCAGTAATGAACATTTTGCGACCATTAAAATGTTACCTCCTTAAGTTGATCTAAAAAAACTGTAATTGCATTTCCTTTCTGCAAAGTAATAGTATTTAAATGTCATCTTTAGGAAACAGGGCTGCATTGGCAAATTCCAGCAACTACCATGGGGATCTGTATTTGTTCATAAAGTAAACCTAGAGTTAAACACACACATATAAAACTGGTTGGATTCATTTTAAATGTTGCAGGGAGGAACAGTATAAACACTGACAGTCACAGTGAGTTGAAAATGGCTGCAGGTGACAGGTTCTCACTGAGGTTTGTGGCCAGCACGCCTCCAAAAAAAACACTGGCCCTGTGCCAGCACGGCTCGACTGCTCGTGGCTGTTTACGGCACAGAAAAACCCTATTACATAACCAAAAACTGACCATGAAAAAAGGATAAGTCTGACTCACTGTCCAACACCTGCATGACGACATGATTACAATGACATATTGTTTAGTTGAAGTTGATGGGAATGTTGTTAGTTTTGCAAGTATTTGGTCATAAAGCAAAGTGTGGACAAGTGAAATTCTGACAAAATGAAAAGTCTGGGGATCACTGAAGTTCACTAAGGGTGGATGTCTATATAAACAGCAACCCATTCAATACTCGCTGAGATATTTCAGTCTGGACCTACGTGCCATCAAACTAACACTGCCACCACTAGAGCCTCCAACATGCCAAAAATGATACCCTGCATGAGATGTCACAGTTGCAGTACACCACTGCTGCTTGAACAACATCAGTCCATCACACACAAGCTCAATGTTATCCTGGGATCAGATGAATTACCAGGTGCACACAGCGCTAAACTATCAAACAAACCATTTACTTACAATGTCTCCCATGTCTCTCTTACATCTCCCTATAATGCGCAGTTTAGTGGCAGTGGGTTCGGTTACATATCATCTCTTCTTTTCTTCCATTTTTGTTGCCATCCTGAAATCTGCACTATCCAATTAAGCAGAAACACCCCCTCCAAACACACCAAAAAGGGAGGATTATCCTGCGATAACAGTGACTTGCAAGCTGGAAGTGTGTGAATTCCATTTGAATAATATTTCTGAAACTAATTAGGCATCCAAAGCGGCTGTCCCAGGTCAAATTAAAGATCGGAGTACAAGGGGAATGTTCAAGAGCTTTCCTCTCTGTCAATCGCCCACTTAAACCATCCTGACTCATGGGAAGAAGTTTCTTCATGGATATGTAGAACTTTTTACCAATAACCTTTTCTACAGTCCAAATACTAAAGGTTCACATACATACGGCAGATCTTGGCTCATTAGCTCATTTTCTTCCAGATCTTGATATTTTTACCCACATCTCCATATAGACAGTGCTTTTCAAATACCGCTCCAGGCTGAGCTCTGATGAGCCTTCACTTTTTGTCTTAAATGTATAGAAACTCAAACAAATGACAACGTTGCTGTAATTTACCGGGCTGGCAGCCGTTTTCACTTTGATACTGTATCTTTCTTCAAATTACCCTCCTCCAAGCTTAGTGTGACATTTCTCACCAATTCAATTGAAGTTGATGTGGATCGAGCAGGTAGATAGGTGGGAACTTCAAATACCAAAAGACTCACTTAAGCTTGGTGAGTGTTGCTGTAATCGCTTTAAATATCTACATTTTTTCCCAGCAATACTCTTATTCACTTTCTTGCTGAGAGTTAGATGAGAGGATTGATACCACTTCATGTCTTTAAACAATATTAAATATGAAGCAGGAGCCAGCAGCTGGTTATCTTAGCTCAGTATAAAGACCAAAATTTAACAACCATTCACATTTGGCCTCATATGACAATGACGGTCATTTAAGCATGACCTCTAATGTCTGTCGTTAGAGCCAGAAGCACAAACAAAGCAGGTGGTATCAATGACCTTGATAACAACCCCACTGAGGTTAAAAAGCCTTGCAAGTCAGTTAGAACTGAAGCTCCTTGAACTTGAAGGTGAATCCTTCAAGTGTCTCAATTGCATTTCAACCATAAGTATCACTGTTAAAGACAGGCATAATGTGATATAATCAGCAAAATCTTTCCATAACACAGGTATGATCCTTGCACTTGGATTTGTGTCACTCTTAAGTTCTCCTGCCAAGGAACCTGGCCTGCAGCTGTCACAAAAAGTTCTTGAGCTTATTATGGAGCTGTTTGCCAGGGAGCTGCTGCGTGCTTTTGCAGGCTGAGGAGTTTGAATTGCTCCGAGGCCATCGGTCCCCCAGTTACCCTCCATGAGCATGTGTTCTCCATCTTCTCTGTCTCTGACCAGACTGCACACAGTAACTTATGAAGACACACACATGCTATGGTGATCTTCACCACCTTGAGAGAAGAAGAAGTCTGTGTACAAAACAACTTCAGAATCACTTTTCTTAATTTTGCCAAGTATGTTTGCACATATGAGAAAATTTGACCAGGTGAGCTTATTGCACTGCAGTGGACGGCAATGAATATTACATATGTAGATACACAATAGTGGACAAAACTATAGACATGTGTATGAAAAGGCAAAAATATCAACAGGGATGAATGAAATAATATTAATGTACACATAAATGTATGTATATACTATTGCACTTGTACACAGGAGGTAATGTAGCACCGGAGGTACTGGTAGTACATCAGTGCATCTCGTGTGTGTGTGTGTGTGTGTGTGTGTGCATGTATGAGAGGTGAAGCCTAAATCTAAATAAAAAAATACAAAAGTTAAGGCTTACGTTAAAAGTTAAGGCTTTACTGTCTGAAAGCCAAGTGGATTCTTTATTAATAATAACGTTTTGCTCTGTTGAACATATGATGAAGGTCAGGTGGCGCAGTCATCATTAATAAATTATCCTCTTGGCCTTGAGAGAGTGCAGCGCAATCCCTGTTGTTTTGATCTTTACTACCTTGTCAGAGTTGAACATTATTTTGATGCGAGAATGCCAAAACCATTCTTCAGCACCCTGTGGGCTCGGGAGAGCGTGTAGGTGAATACCGTCCATCCATTTGGTGAAACGGAAATGGCTTCATCGGGTCACTGAGGGGGCTTCCATGGCTGGACCTGGCAGTGGTTTTGCAGAGAGAATGTTGAGGGGGTCCTGGCCAAGTGCTTCCTTTAAATGTGACTCGGTGAGGATTCCAGCATCTGAGGCCCTGCTGTGTGCACCCACACTGACATACCTAAATTGGTATGTTGCATCAGCAAAAGCCATCACCCGCATGGAGGACTGACATTTTTAGTTGCGGAAAGTGCTTCCCCTGTGCACTGGTAGCTATAAGTTGATGATCAGTGGCAACAAGGCGCTGGGGAAACTGCCACTTCTGGAAGAAATTTTTTGCAATTTGTTGTCTAGTACAAGTAATAATCACTGAGATTGTGGACGCCAATCCTGTATTAGGAATGTAACGATTAAAATGATTCTTCTAAAAGACAAAAGGGAACCAAAAACACATCTGATTGGGCTACTCAATAGAGCACAGTTACGAGTGAACAAATCATCATTCACACACCCTAATGTAGCTCCATGTATCACCAGGATGATGCTGCTGTATTCACAAACTCCCTTGCTCCACTTGCTCAGATCTGTCTTCATGTACCATTGGGGGATTCTGTTCCTGCTGACCAAGGACTATGCGCATATATGCAGCTAGCCAACAAAAAACAACCCCATTGCCATTTCACAGTCATAAATAAGCCTCTTATTTTAGTATGCAAACTATTCTGACTGCAGAAAAGATACAGAGTTTAATCTCAATCACAAACCTGTTGCCAAGACTCTCAGTGTAATGGCAGGTCTGTCCTTGGTAGCAATGGCAAGCTGTAGAACCCATTATGTCCTCTACCTGTCAACACTGTACACAAATAAAGGTGAGGAAAATTATGGCTGGTGAAAGCACACATAAGATGCTTTTTTACACTGCAGTCGACAGCAATCTTCATACAAGCCGTGCACGGTAATATTAATAATGAACAGCATCTCCATGGCAGTGGAAGGTCGGGTGATGTATAGAAGTGACTATATTGTTGTGTCACTCTCCCCTCTACCTGTGCACAACTATCAGTAACATTAGTATGTAGCAGCAGCTTGCAAGCCTCGTTTGAGACTGACGATAAAACTTTATTTTTTATATATTTATATTTCATATATTAAATGTATAAATGTATTTTGCTTTCGTTTTCTGGTACAAGACAAATGCAACCAGCTGACGACGACGATGACAGTCCACCTCCAAGTTTGTTTTTTCCTGAAGTCACGTTTGATTGCACACGTTTCTGTGGGTCCCAAGTCCCTGGAATCACCACTCTGAAACTGTTCAGGATACACACCAAGTGTGTGGAACTGTGTCTTTACAGGATCTTCTACTGTGACTGTTCTTATAATTAAAATATTGAAAGGCGTTTAGATCTGTTGTTATGTCTGCAGCCTCCATCATTTTTAAAATCAGTAAAGAGACTTCTATCTATCTATCTATCTATCTATCTCTCTCTCTATCTATGTGAAAGTCTGCTCCTGACTGTCTTTCAGCTTGCAGCAGTATCGCAGAGCGAGGAGCCCCTGGGTATTCCAAAGATCTGAGAGGTTACAGGTTTGTGACTGGGCACTTAATTGTTTCAACTTTGCAGACAGTGTGGGTGGAGGAAGTGAAGGTGTTAATGACCTTCCTCCTTCAGCAAATAGGCTACGAGAGAACTGGCAAACAGCCTTTTCCGGAGTGTTGCTGGAAACACATGGTACAGTTTGCTTTCTGTTGATCGGTAAAGGTTATTAGGACTGTAGATGAATGACGGGTCAGCAGACCTGGCTTTACAACAGGAAGCCTTTCCCAGCTCCCACACAAGAAATCTCAAATCTCCCCAAACTGGCTTTTATCCACTTTTCCTCACTAAGATGTTTTCTAAGCATCCTGACTAACATGTCTGATTTATTTATGATCCAGCTTGGACTGCCAATTTTTCTTTTGTCTGTCAGAATAGTACACCATGAATGAGTACTGTACGTGGAAGTGTTGTGTTTTGTTTACATTTAGTTGTAATACTATTCTGAATATTGGTTTTGGTCAAGAGTTTAGTTTCAACAAGAATAATGGGGATATGTAGAAGTCAAACAACTAAATTGCACTTATTTTTCTAAAAGGAACACAGGTGAAATGGAAGAAAAGCATTGCATGTGTTGCTGTTTAGAGGTGCAAAATTTTTTTTAAAATATCAATAAAAAAGTCTTTTTTTCCTTAATTGTCGATAAAATATGAGTGAAATTGTGAAAAATGTGCAGTCCCCCATAATTTCCCAAAATCCACGGTGACAACAACTCAAAACCCAGATATTTAGTTAATTTTAATAAAAGACAAAAAAAGAAGAAAAGGAGCAAATACTCACACTTAAGAGGCTGCAACCAATTAATTTTGGTCATTTTTGCTCGAAAATGAACAACAATTCATTTATTATCACGATTATTGCTGATTAATTTTCCAGTGACAGAATTAAAAAATATCGCAGCAAATTAAAAAGATGCTTTGCAAACGTAACTTACAGAAGCTGTGACACAACACAAAAGAGCAGCGTGTTATTTTCCACATAACTCCCTCTGTGGCTCACTTCTGAAGTATTTCTCCTGACTTCCTGGCAGCTCCAGTCCGCTGTGATATTATTGAGCAGCCAATTAAATATCCATTAAGTAGGCATTGGCATTTTTTAATCTTTTTGCAGCAATAATCTAGTTAAAGGAGTTCAAAGGTTTTAACATAAATCTGCTATACTGATTTTATAACTTATTCAATCACTGATATTTTGATGAGTTGATCACATTTTATGCACAGTTTATGCACATTTCCTCACACGATGTAGTGATGATACATGATGCAATACCAAAGCTGTCTTCTCCTCAACCAGTGTTTCAAGTTCAGCAGTGCAAAACACTAGTCCACAGACACATGCAACATATTATATCACAACAGCCCAGCATTGCATTTTAATTAGCGTTATTTGTGCTAGTGGTGTACATAGTGTAGCTGATCCATGATTTGTGCCTCGTTCGGGATGCATGTGTGAAATAGCGTGCTACTTTTCAAAGTAGCACAAAAAATAATTCCCAAAATCTCAGTGCAGAGTTGCAGTGAAAAGGCAGAGAAGACAGATGTGTTTTACTCTGGAGCACAATGATAGGGTTAGAGAAGAGCGACTGATCAAACGCTGTTGCTTCCACCTCCATTAAGTGAAATCCTGTAGGCCATGGTTTAACTGGGAAACTGGGCATGTATGTCATTGTAGAAATAGATCATAAGGTTGTGATCTTTATTTAAATACCTGCTGTCTTCCCTTCAACCCACAGCCCCACTCACTCACCTGAGGAACCTGACCTGTCTGTGCACAGTAGCCTTCAGTGTTGATAGGCTATTACTCATGATGTGTAGCCAATCAGACAGGGTTGTGGTCGGGATGTTGAGCAAAGACTACAGACTGGTGACTACAGACAGAAAGAGGGGGTTCATCAGAGCCACAGTTTGGATTTTTTTGCTGAAAAAAATGATCCAATCCAGGACTCAAAAACCGTGATAGGATCCAAACTGTGAGTTTTCTGATTCAATGCACTCCTGCCTCATACTGGACTCATTTACATGTGTTAGTAAATTTCCCGCTAGCTTAAAAAACTGCAGTGAGGCAAATTTTCCACCCATGAGGGTAATTTGCAACATACAAGGTTTGGTAAATATGAGTCTACAGCCATGCTAGCAGCTCCATAAGGCTGTAGTTAGACACAGTGGGACTTTGAGCTGAATGCTGACCTCAGCATGTTGATGTTTAGTGTCTTAATTAACATGTTTGCACGCAACAATTTGCTAAGTACAGCTGAGGCTGATGGGAATGTCATTAGTTTTGCAGGCATTTGGTCATAAATCAAAGTATTGGACAAACTTTTTATTTGACCTGATGATGGCGCTGAAGGAAAAGTCTAAAAAGAATTTTATTCTTCTAAAGAATAGAAGAATAAAATTCATCCTGTGGGAAATATTAATGCCTGTAACAGTCATGGGGTCATGAGGATACATCGTGCTAGAACCGTATGTTTTGCTATATAATAGATGTTAAGATATTTCACAGAATAAATGATAACACTGAACTGCTGGTGGCGCTAGAGGAAAAGTCAGATGAACAAGGTCATCACTATTCATCTGTCATGGAAATCGATCCAGTTACTGTTGAGATATTTCAAAGGTTTATTTTGTGGTCGGGTTTTTGTCAAGGAAAAATAACTTTTTCAGCATTGTTTTATCAGATGCATTATAACCGGCTTATCCATTCATCCATTTTCCAAACAATTTACACTGTTAGGATTCTGATAGATGCTGGAGCCCATCCCAGCATGCAGTGAGCAAGAGTCAGAGCAAACCCTGGACAGGTCAGCAGCCTATCAGAGCATGCACATGTACAGACATACAAACATATTGAACCTACTGGCAGTTCAGGGCTTTCAGTCCCCCTAACCTGCATGCTATCTCCAGCACTGCATTTCTTAGCTTGCAATGTCTTACACAGTAGAGTGCACGGCTTATGGACATACAGCCGGTCTGAGATCAGCTGAGCTGCAGCATCAGCACCGCTGCTGGGACCAGTCATGATATTTCAGGGTCTCGACGTTCCTTCGGCCATCATGGGGGATTTACAGCCATCTGCTGCTGAGCTTCTGTCTTACCCTGCATCTTTATGTGTGTGTACGAGTGTGTGCATAGACAGGGTCATTTCTCTTTAACCCCCTTGTTGTGTATTCTTGTCACTCTTCCCTCTTTTCCTACAGCATATTTTTCCTCTCTTTACGCCTGTCTCTCGGACTCTGACTCAAGCTGCGATAACTCCAAGACAAAGGTCATGTTTAAAGAGACACCAAGGCAGAGCGACTGTAAAACCATCCAGCATGATCGCTCAGCTCTTTGAAAGATCACTTCTTTATAGCGCCTCAGAGTTTGCCAGGATTTATCATCCATCAAGTATTATGTCAAAATACAAATGGAAAGCAATACAAACAATTACCTCATGATGTAACACTACAAGACATGAAATAGTGCAAGATAATACAGTCAGGCTCAAATACAGCAGAACTGACAAGTATAGACTGAGAATAATTGAATATATATGAGAATACCCGTGGGCTTGGACAGTAAATACATACGTAACAATGAATGTGAAAAAGGAAGGGTAATACAATGAAGAGAGGAGGGAAGGAAAGAAGAAGGAGTAAAACAATAAGGTAGGATGAAGAGAATGAGCCTCAACCATCAAGATTTCTTAAATTGCACATCACCAGTTTTTGTTTCAATATTTCCAAAATGTTCATAGGTCATAGCAAAATTTACAAGCAGGAGACCACTCATAAACTTAAAATGCACAGATTTTTATCGTGGTTTGTGTTGAGTTCAACGTCAGAAAATAGAAAATAAAACACAACTGATAAGAGCCAGAGAAAAACAGTCCAGTCACTGGCTCGTAATTAGTTGATGCTTCATGGTATAAATTAAGGCACAATTGAGACTAAAGGTTCGAGGTGTCTTTTTTCCAGCCCCATATATGGAAGCAGCGTAATAATATCAGTCATCATGATCATCAAGGAGCATATATTACATATGTGACTTGTATAATATTTGTCTTTATGAGTCAAAGAGCATCTCTTTAAAGAGAATTATAGTCTGCAGCGTACCTCCACAAGGATGTACACAGTTTGTTGTTTGCACAGGTATGTCTCACACTGTTCAAACTACAGCATGAAGCGGCTTCCATTAGCAGGCGTGTGATGTAACAGAGGTCGGTGGGCTGCAGAGGAACACAGCGCGGAGACGGAGGAGCCACAGCTACACCGGCTTACATCACAACAAAGCAGCAACTTCACTTGGGTTTACATTCACTACAGACGGTTTTTTTAACACCGCGGGTCATAGCAGAAATAGAGCCAATTTATCAGCACCTCACACACCATCCAGCCTAACGTAAAGGTAACATCTATAAATACTGCACACATGAAATAACAACTTTATACAATATTGTGTGTTGTTTTCATGTTCTTTTTATAAAGGTGCGGGTTTAGTTTCAGAAAAACTAAGATGAGTGCTATATCACATTTATTCATGAATCAGTCCAACAGAAGAATTATAAATTCTATGTAAATGATTGTATTATTAACTCACCTTACTACCATTAGGCTAATGTAGTGTTTCGATACCCACAATGGCGCAGGCCGTTACTGTGTTATCTTCGATGGATGTTCAGTTCTAGTGTCTTTTAGAAGAGTATTATTTATTATCATTACATACCTGTCACCTCTTAATCAAAAGAGAGAAGAGAACCTTTTTCCAAAAAAACAAAACATGCAGAATAGCTTTTTTCATCCCTGAGTAGTTTCTGAAGACTTTCTCTCAGGCTTCACATGGTCCCAGCAAGCTCCACTAATAACTGCTTCAAGCAGCCTTGTGTCGGACAAGCTACTTAAACAAGAACAAACAAAACTGGCCATAGCAAAGCAATGGCACAGAAGTGTAGCATATTTCTCCTTCAGAGACTGGGAGGTAGCAGAAGGAATGTATGCTATTAAGGAAATACAGATATAAGAAGGAGAGAAGACAGCGTGTGCTGTATAATAGTTGAAATGAGTAAAGCAAACTAAACTGTATCTGTTAGGGCCACAAAAAAACATCTGAAGAACAGACTACTTGAAGACGCTCCACACCATTTCACATGGACTTTTGAGCTGCAGCAGAGATGCGACGGAGCCGTGGCACATCGAAAAAGCAATGCAAACGCATCCAGAGATGCAAACACTGTGTGTGCACAGCCTGTGTAGTGAAAGCAGCACATCAGTGGAGCAGCAGCAGCTTCAGTCCTCCATCAGTGTCAGCGGAGGTCACCTGTGTTTTGGCAGTGCTCCGAGCCCAACACACTCTCTGTAGTTATGCATATAAAATGGCAAAAATAGACTAGCTTAAAAATATGCTTTGGGTCGCAGCCACTCGCAAAGTGTGAGTGAAATGTGAGCTGAGACACAGCCGGTGTAAACAGCTGTATTGATTAAAGGGACACTCCACTGATTTTACACTATAAACTATAGTTTACTCTTCACTACTACTCAGCCTGTGAGAACAGTTGTATAATGTCTTCTGTGGCTCTTGAGGGAGCTTTTTATAGTTTGTAAAAATAACCATAATGATGTCAAGTGTCTAAAGAAAGATGCATGCTGAGTAGTATTTTTGTAAGGGATTTTGGAGCGTGACCAAATACATACTGGGGACTCAGCACTAGTCTGGATGTCTTTGCTGCTTTAATTCTAATCGTTCTTTTGAAAATCTGTCTCTTGTGAGTATCTCCAACTTACTGAAGTGAAATCACCACTAAATCACTATGTCCTTTAAAATAAAAGTTTTTGTTTCATCAGACACGAGTAAACAGGTTTTAAGGAATAATTCATTGCTGTGAGTGCATGGTAATAACTGAAGGCAATCTAAATGAGTGTGCATGCAGTGGGACTTTAGATTACACTTGCATTCCATTACATTTTGGATTATGGCAGACAGACAATAAGAACCCAGGCTCTGTTTAGAGGGATTTTGGTGACCAAAACTGCAAAAGCTGAGGTGGACAAACAGGATCTTGAAAAGTGAAGGGGTCATGTAAATTCAGTGTACAGCAGCAGCCAGATGAGCAACCACCTCACCACCACTGCACCGTACGCAGCAAACAACATCTGCTGCAGCCTCTCCACTTGGACTTTGAGGCCCTTTGAGTTGCACTCGAGTGTCAGAGCGCGATTCAAATTCTGCTCTCCTATGGGTTCCCCCGGTGGTCAGCTGGCTCGACGTTCCCTCAGCATCTGAAATTAGCAGTGGGACGCTTTCTTTGAGGCGGCACCTGAAGGGCCATCTGAAAGAGGACTGATGAGACACTGGACCATCGCTCCTTCTTCAGCTTCCTGAGCTCTGTGACTAAAATGAGTCCCACATGTGTCTCATACTGGACAATTTCAACTCTTTTTTTCCTGCTTGCAAGGACTCACACATCCTCAGGCACACAAGTAGCTGACACAATGAAAACCCTGATGTCTGTGTTGGTGTCTATGCTGTTGAGTTCTTGTTCTCCCAAGAGAACAAATAGAGAATAAATACCTATGAGCAAGAGAACAAACAGCATTGTAATGTCTACAGTACATGTGTTTCTTCAGCTGTAGTCTTCTTCTACAGATCAATTCACATTGTTTTTGTCTTTCCCAAGTCAATATGGACATTTTAGTTGACTATAATGCAACAACTGTTGCAAGAAGTGACATTTTCAAATGTGTTGCATTTAGTTATGAAGGGAGAAGGCAACTACACATCTAACAAACAAAGAGATGACAACAGCCTGTAGCGTATGTAAAAAAGGTAATTCCTGTTTGGTTCAGGTCAAATGAACTTTGGTATGTCTGATGGTTTAGTTCCGATTCTTCGTGCTGGCATGAAAGCTGTCAATAAAGAATACCTGGAAAGGAGGGTCTTATTTTGTTTCCAAGAGGACTCTGGTGCGATACCTTGGTTTCACGTATTAAAGCAAAGAAGGCTGTCTCCTCATCGGCCCATACAAATCTGATGTTTTTGATATTTTTCATCTCTTGAGTGGAGCAGAAGCTTCTGAGACATTCAAATCAGACAGTTCGTGGAGGTCATCAAGTCTGTTTCCATTGCATTGTCACATTTTGTTTTGATTGATGCACCACCTCGGCCAAGTGTTTTGCAAATTTCCACTCAGGTAATTTTTAAGTTTTACACTTGAAAATGCAAATAAAAACAGGTGGTTGGAAATACACTTATGGACAGGAAAGAAAATATAATTGAATGTATTTATCAAATTAAATTGAGTTTCAATAAATAACCTAAATAGCCACTACTTGAACACAGCATTTAAGTTATTGAAATGAATAAAGGTCACAGGTTCAACCCTCATACCAACCTGCTCATTTACAATAATAAGCTGTAGAATACAGCTGCAGCTAAGTGCCTGAAACGTTTCTGAAAAGGCAGCCTAATAACACCGTCGTCCTCTCTTTCTACATCTAGTCGTCAGCACTTGGTACCTGGCGAGCCTCCCATTTCATCTCAGCTCTGGTACATTAGGGGCTAATGAATCCATTGGAATTTTTAACTACAGCAAACACGTCGTCTCAGCGAACACGTGCCCATCCATTATGGCAGCCCGCGGCGTCCCGGCTAAATACGAACAAATAGCAGCGTTGCCATAATCACCGGCGGCATTAGCTTTAATGTCGTTACCACGGTGAGTAATTGCAAGAAATGTAGCGGGCGGCCATCAGGCGTGGAGAATGTGGATGTGTAATGATATCAGGAGATTATTGAGATTGAGTATCATAACTTCGTTCTCCTCTCTCTTTCTCTCTGCTGCTGCTCCCTCTCTCTTATCTCATACTCTCACTCCCTCTCTCTCATGCCCTTTTTGTCTCACTCCCTTTCTCCATCCCGTCTCATTGTCCCTCCTTTTGTCCCATCCAAAATTGCTCTCCTGTACAGTGTAGGAGGACTGTCATTTCCTTCTCCCGATCTAGCTACTTCTCTCCATTTCTTCCTCTTTTTTTTTTCCTCCTTCCCTTCTCTCCTGTGGCCCTGTGAGCATCTGCAAGGGTGTGTGTACTGTAGGAGTGTGTGTGAGAGAGAGAGAGCAGGAGGCACTGACAGAAAGAGATATTAAGAAGAACGCACGAGAAAGAGATAGACAGAAATAGGGAAACTGCATGACAAAGACAAAGAGAAAAATATATGGATAAGAGCAGTGTGTGTGTGTGTGTGTGTGCGTGCATGTGTGTGTGAGAGAGAAAGAGGGAGCGAGAGAGCAAGGCAGAGGCTCCTCTGATCACTAACTTGGTGTCCTACTTACTCACTCTGCAGCACTCCCAAATAACAACCCTGAGCTGTGATATTATATACCCAAAACACACAGACACAGAAATAACCACTTACATACTCACGCACACACACGCACACACACACAGAGCGAGGAACTTCCACACTCTAAACAACAACAGCAATGATATTACATCCTGTACAGACATACGCCCTCATCTTCACGATACACAAATAACACACACGACAATAACACCAAGAGGTGTGACATTAATATAACTTGCTTTCTCTTCCACAATCATATACACTATGATTTGCGTGTTATTTTTTTCTTTCTCTCAAGGTGGCTATCTGCCATCTCCCAGCATCCTCTCCAACATGGACAGAGGGCAGACAGAGCAGACACATTCAAATTCAACTTTTATTTTTTCCTCCTCAGAACACATGCCAAAACACCCTAAAGCAACAGCCAAACAAAACGTCAGGCTCAACGCAAATTAGATTCAACTTTTCATAGTATATAACAATAGTACATTTGAAGTTTGTGTCAAAACAGCCTCTGGAAATTGTTTTCGGTTGGACTGGTGTGCTTTGGAGACGTTCAGGTCTCAGAGAAGTTGGCAGGACTTTTTCGCTCGGTACTTGATTTGTTCACATCCAACCAAATGTGATGACAATTTTCTGTGTTTCTGTGTGTGAGTATTTTACATCTTGGAAAGTTGACATCATACATGGGGTCCTACAGGGGTGAACATTGGGGCCACTGCTGTTCAGTTTGTTGCATCTAGTTTGTCGATGTCTCTGGGACACACACTATTTTTTATCATAATTGACCATTTGGAGGGAAACACTCATCAGTTAGTCCTCATCCTCAAATCCTCTGTCTAAAATCAGAGACACATTGTTTTGAAGATTACTAAGAATTTTCATGGTAAATCTGAAACCACTGTCGTATAGAGCACATGTGCAATGAGAGAATGGAAAACTTAAGTGTAGCAACAGTAACAAAGGGATGCTGGGACATAATGAACAGTCAGTTAAAGCCAAAAGGTCCAAAATTTTGATTATATTGTAGAGATTATAGCAGTGAGCATTGTACTCTGCTACAGTGAGCTTTTGCATCTTTGGGGAACCAAAGCAAGGACATTTCTCATTCTATACATAGTGACTCTAATAATTAAAAAATACTGTTTCACTGACAGTTTTCTTTTATTCTGGGATATCAGACTGTGGATTAAATGCTTTACTTAATGATGCTTTGGGTAGTGAGTAGAGAAGGCCAGATTTCCTGAGCTAGTCAGGCGATGTAAACTGGCAGCCTTGACATAATAAGCAAAAAAAAGGATGATTTATTGAGAGACAGAAGATTCCTGAAATTCTAAATTTTAAATGTAACCAAAAATTACAACAAGTCCCCTGTATAAGTTCAGAGGGTCTGCAAACAAGAGAGAAAGCACATTTCATTTTCCCAGCCTTTCCTCTCCCTTTCTTAAATTTTTTCTCTAATCATCTTCTGGCTGTAGCTCCTGGAGAGAGCTGAAAGGTAGACCGGTCCAATCCCCTGAGCTCTCCTTCTCCTCCTCATCCCCTCTTTTATCCACCCCTCTTTCTCACTTTAAGGCCAGCAATGGACATACACACACACAAAAGAAACACACACGGCCAGAGCTGGTGTACAGATCTATCGGGAGGAAAGGGCAGCTCCCAGGAGCTCTCGCTTTTCTTCTCTCTTCTCTTCATCACCAAACCCACTCCTGTCACTTTTTTCCTGCTTTCTACTCCTCTTCCTCCTTTCTTCCCTCCTTCCTCTTTTCAGACCCTTGCTCTCAATGCCAGGCAGGCACAGAAACACACAATGGCAATGTGAGGGAAACCGCACGAACAGGCCATCTTGCCTGTTTCCCGTCATGCTGCTATAACACAATCCAAGATCTCATCTTGATTCTGACCAATTCAAATATAAGGAAAACCATGGCAATGTACTATGTGACGATAAGAAGCCGATAAAAAGATGGTTATGGAAAAGTATAGTTGAAAAAAACACTCAGAAGCCAGATCGACTGAGAGTGGGACAGCATAGTTGGCAGGAGAGACACAGCACTCAGTTTATCATTTATCTGACATTTGCTTAAGAAACGATCAATTAATATTTAAAGGTCCTCCATTTGTTCCCACACACAGCACGTCTGAAACAAAAATAGAATCATTTTTGCTCTAACTCAACATCCTTCTCAGAGGTTGGTACCTTCACAAAAGCAACACACACTTCGGTACCTCTGACAGTGCTGGGCAGACAACTTGTGTGTTGGAGAAAACTCGGTATGAGAGAATGGCAGGTTGACAGTTTATTCAGTCTGCTGCACCAAGAAAGCCAAGAAACTCAAACTTTGAAGGGAATACAGAATCCAGACTTACCAGATTGCAGCCAAAAAATGTTTGAATTTGTAGCATCTTTGCAATGCAGTTTGCAATGTTTAAGACCGTAGGGCCGTGGAACAAAATTGTTTAAAGCCACAGACAGTGTTGAGGGTAACGTTTGCAAAAGTACAGTCATTTATTTCATCTTTATTTAATCAGGCAGTATCATTGAGATAAAGGTCTCTTCTCCAAGAGAGACCTGAGAGCAAGAAACACTCACAAGAACACAATCAACAAACAGAAACAACGCAACTTCACAAAAAACAAGGAATTAATGAACAGCAACAATAATCATAAGAAATATCAAATAATAAAGCTTTAAAATCGCTAATGGAAATGAAGAACTCTAGTTTGAATGCAGTTTTCACTTGCAGTTTTTCATTCCATTTAAAAGGTGCATAGTACCTGAAACCAGTTCTGCCAACATTGGGTTAAGGTTAAGTAGCAACTGCATAGTGTAAATTACATTTACACGGTTTTAGTGAGAGAAGAGATATGAGGTAGTTTAACAACAGAGCTTTATAAATGAATAATATGAGATGGCTATTTCTTCTGGAAAGTCCATCCAAGCGTGTGATATAAATAACAATGATGAGTTTGAAATTTGTCATTTGTAATAAAGCATAATGCACTATGATACACAGGGATACACATTAAGTGTTGATGGGGCAGCATGACAATACAGAATAAGAACAATACAGAACAATCGCCATAGTCAAGGACCGACATGAAGGTTGACTGCGCAATAGTTTTATGACTGGAAAAAGAGAGGCATCCTTTAATTCTATGCAAAAAGCCTACTTTCATTTTTAATTTTTGAGTCAAATGTTGAACATCAATCTTGAAAGACTGAAATGAATTTGGTATCATCAGCAAAAAAATTGACATTGCATTGATTAATACTGATGAATAATTATGCTATTTATGTATAATGTTGCCAGTAATGGACCAAGGATAGATCCCTGTGGCAACCCATTTCTGATGGCAAGGTGGCTTGACTGAGTACCGTGGGTTCTCTATATAGGCAAAAGTGGAACCAATTGTGACTTCATCTTGAACTACAGACTGTATTTTGACAGTTTTATGATCGACAATATGAAATGCATTTGAGAGGTCAACGAAGATGGCAGCACAAGATTGTTTTTTATCCAAGGAGGAGACAATGTTATCAATGACAATGATGAACTTGCAGTTGTTATTGTGCTGCGAGCCAGGGTGAAAACCAGACTGTTGTGGCTGCTGTATGTTTAGTGAGTAAATAAAGGTGCATAGTTGTAAACTGACACACAATTATAGAATTTTTACTAAGAAAGGAAGTTTGGATATTCGACTGTAAATGTTGAGATTAGAGACATCATCACTTTTGTCTAAGGGGACTACTAAGGTGCTTTTCCATGATAATGGAATCATACCTGTTTAAAAGGTTTGGTTAAAGATATGACTTAAATGTGGACAGATTGAAGGTGCACTTAGATGATGAAGATATGGGCCAAGAGCATCTGCACCAGTGATTTTGCATGCTTTTAAATTAAGCACACCTTTGTTAACATCTGTACTGCTTAAAAAATAAAAGACAATTGGCAGTCAGAAGAAGCTGAGGCACTGGGGACTCTCTCTCGCTCTGCTAGACAGAAATGGTAATTGTCTACCATGTCTTGAAACTGCAAACATATTAAATAAAAGACCAGAGGAAAGGAAATGGTGGTTAACAGCTGCAACCATGGATGATCTATTGGTAATATGACCATATACTTGATTGATTTGAGGTGAGGCGGTGTGAGCGTGATGAGTACTTCTGAGATGCTATAGCGTTCCAAAATTTAGAGGAACAATCACAGGCAGAGAGAGCTGACTAATAAAAAGTTCATTTACACTTCCTAAACATGCTGGTGTAGATGTGTCTTTGTTGCCTAAAGGTAAACCAGTCCTCACGAGTGCCCCTGGGTCTGTCCTTGGACAAGGCTTTGTCTCTGTTGTGGATGGTACTGGAGACGCGTGGGGAGAACCAAGGACTGTATGTGTTTTTATAAGGGGCACGTCTTAAAAAATTGTGAAAAGATTTCCAGTGCCACAGCAGGATCAGTAATAGAGAAAATACTGTGGTGGTGGTGGGCACAATAGACGAAGGACAAATTAGATTTTTGAAGGAGATACACTTCTATGCTAGAGAACTAGATTTATAAATAACCGGAATGATGTGTACAATTGACCAATTATGAATAGAACTGTCTGCAGTTGGATGGTTCTTCATGAAAATGGAATAGAAGCACAAGGAACCATTAAGACTAGGACCCTGGGGACATCAACAGTGGTGGGACTGGTCAGACCGAGTGGACAGCGTGGGAGGGTTTTGGCTACAAGTTAGCAGAGCAAGGAAAAACGAAATGATTGCTGAAAGTAGTTTTGCTCCCAACTAGTTTGGATGTATGCCATTGCCTCTAAATAACTGATTGCCTTCCTAGAAGAAGTTGAAATTGCCAATGTAGGAGGCGCTGTAGGCAGTGCAGGCTGAGGAGAGCCAGGTCTGCAGAGATGGCATCCTGCTGAGACGACCAACACTGCAGCCACAGGAAGGGGATGGGACCAGATCTGTAGATGAGTCTCACAGAGAAATTTCCCCTCAATGCTACAATTGCTGCTAACTCTGTGGGGTGAGGTGAACAAAGGAGCAACAGGTTTTCCTCTGACCTGTACCATCACAACACTGCACAGCAAAGACTGCATCCAGCATCACAACCACAATTCTTCCCCGTCTGTCTCATCAGCTTAAGAAACAGAGAGCTAACAAGCAGCACACCAAAGCAAACTTCTGGACTAAGCACAGGACTACTTAACTTTAATCAGAGTAATGTACATGTATCAATTTGGTTACTTCACTGTCTGAGTTTTATTGTTGTGATCTCTTTGTAGTCCGATTAGTGGGTAGTTGGCTTCACCACACCACAAGTTGATGTTAGTGTCACCGGCCTGAAGACCACAGCAACAAATAAATGTAACCTGTATAAAATAGGTGAAATCAGGGTAATGAGGACGAGGTACGCGTTGTCTTTCTCCAAATTGCCTCTGAGGAGCAGTGGGAGGGGCGCGCCCTTACTGACCCCCCCGAGAAACCAGAGCAAACACAAAGGTTCCGCCCCAACTATATTCATATAATAAATGTTAAAACCAGTATAATTACTGAACATATGGACTTTACTAGAATTATTATCTTAGAATTATTATTTATTATTATTAATATTATTATTATATTATAATTATATTAATAATTTAAACACAAATACAAATATGCACAATAAGCCAAAAATGATTGTCAAAATAATCACAATTAAATATTTCAACATAAATGTGGTCACATTTCTTAGTTGTGCCACATGAGTGATGATTCACTCAGATGCAGGGTCTTGCATGCAACTAACCATCCTCTTTTTTAACCTGCCATTGTTCACATACATCACATACAAAAAGTTTGAATTGGCCTTAAACATAACCACACAGGCGGAGAGGAAACTCAAAGCTCCTGCTTCACATACTTGTTTCTGATAACACGTGTGTTCATGGCTGTGCACATGGAACATACGGAGGCAATGTGTTAGGACACTGGGGACAAAGCAAAATACACACATTCTTTCTGGCACGCACCCAACATGTGCAAGCACAGACACATACACACAAACACACATATTAGCAGAGGCTCTCTTTCACATACAGACGCTCCCTATTGTTCTTTAGTTAGGACCTTTACTTATTTATTTACTTAGATCAATCGTATTTTACTCTCTTTATCTTTCTAACAAATGCTCTTGAATATACCTTCTGGTCTGTTTCATGTTACACAAAATGCTGTGAATGCTGTCAACTTCTACTATTCAGAATTCTAAAATCCCTCAACCTTTACTTGCAATTGACACGGTAATTTTGCTTGTAGTTATTAATTTAATTATTAATCAAAGATCCAAATTTATAGTTTAGTATATTTAATGAGACTCAATTAATTGGTCATCAGTTTTCCCTCAAAGGGTGGTGCCCTGAGGTGAATTTAATAAAAGTCAAATTTTATTATTTAGTGTAAATATTAATGCTGTTTAAGCCATTTTTCCTACACAGACCTGTTGGCGCTGTAGGTGAACTGCAGGGCGTCCAGGAGTAGGTTGGTGATGGCTTTGAGGTGGGACAGCACAAGGTGTCGACAGCTGATCAGCACAGCGCTTCAGGTTGGACGGAGGGACAGAGTCAGGCCTGGCTGCTTTGCAGAGATTCTGCCTCTTGGGAAGTCTGTTAACGTCCCTCTCCTTGATGGACAGGGTCATCACCGTGGTAAGGGAGGAGGGGGTTTCAGAGATGGGAAGTTGTGCTAGCTACAGCAGAGAGTCCGGTATCGACCTGCACAGCCACATTTCCATGAAGCATAAAAGGGAAACTGAGGAAAAGGTTTTCCCACCAGCAGCTGAAGTTCATCCATTTTGTTGCACAGTGAATGTGCGTTGAACTATTCCCAGCAGCAGTTATAGAAGTTCACCCCAGTGCAGATTCATAAGTACACCGGCATGGTTTCCTCTCCTCCGGTGTTTCACTGAATGAACAATGGTAAGGGCACCTTTGACCAGAGCCATTAGTTCCACGAACGACAAGAGAAAAGCAGGAAATAAATCAGCTTGAGTTGTTCCTCTGATGTTCATAAGTTCTGTACAAACAAAACAATGCAATACCAACACACCGAGGCAGCCAACCACGGCGCCATCTTGAAGACAGTGCAAGCTGTGAACACTGTATTTCTTTTTTCATGGTATGGATTTTTGAAGACACAAAAAAAATACTCTTAGAATTTAGACATTCAAATAAAATCCCAGATAGTAACCACACTATAATTGAAACTGCACTAAACAATAATAATAAAATCAAAACAATGACTTATATGACTGTGGAACGCTGCCGACAAAGGAGAGAGAAATTGGACTTACATTCGTCAGGGGCACACAAACACAACTCCAAATGAATGCTAATGTCTGATCTGTCAGATGCCTAACGAGGCAACTGTTTGGTAACCTGTTGAATATAACAACTTGATGAGCTGATTAATAGTCAGTGTTGTATTTTCTGCATGTGGCCAAATCTATGAATGCAGCCTTAGCTGCATTAAAGTTGACATTAAAAAATAATATTCTATCTGTATTATATATATTCTATATAAATGTGACATTCTCCTGTCGCATTTATTGCTTCATTCTTTGTAACACTGTTGCTACTGTAACCTGTTTTCCAGTTTTAACAATTATTGCTTCTCCGACTGAAATCTATTTTGATCTAGAAAATGTTTCTTCTTCTCTTCTCTTCTATCTTTTTTACAATCGGTTTGCAATACTAACCTAAAGATTTCAGGTTTCGCTCAATCCAGCACAAAGCTGCTGTCTATTGAGTCTGTTCTGTCTGTTTGATCTTTGCATTGCTCTGCTTTGAAATTTCCTCGTGGTAAGTTGGAAGCAAGGACATGAGGATTTCTGTTACTGAGACATTTTAGGTTAGTCATCTAACCTTTGGCTGTCTGTTTTTCACATGTCCATGCAAATGCTCACAGAGGAAGCCATCTCATCAGAGCCAACTCTGAGCACAGTGCAGATGTCCTCTGAGGTTTTGAATGGGCCTTAAGTTGCAAGCAGATTCAAATGAATGATAGCAACATCTACAGGCCATTCAGGCTGGAAGGAAGAGTGAGCTGGAGGGAATAGAGCCAGAAAAGAGAAATGAGAGGGATAACAAAGAGAGAGAGAAGGATGGGTGACTGGGGACGAGATGAAGAGGTCATCCCGTCCCCAGTCACCAGATGCTAGAGGAAAAGAAAAAGAGAGAAGAGACAAAGTGGACGAGCCACGAACAGTAGGGAAAAGAAGGAATGGAGAAGGAGGAGAAGAAGAGCTGAAAGGGCAGAAGAGATGAGAGAGAATAAAGGCAAGTGGAAGGGGAAGATAAAAGAGACACAGAGACAACCAGACATTCATGTGATCAAATATATATAAGAACTGTACAACTACAGGATGAACCTGACGCCCCTTACAGTCTGATGCAGAGAAAGACACAGAGACAGGAGGAGAAATGACAGAGGGAGAGGAAGAAGAGTGGCTATCCACACAGGACAGACAAATAATGAATGACATGAATTCAGTTGAAACAGCCATTGTGGGTTGGGGTTCATTATCTCGCCCAAGGACACCTCAACATGTAGACTCCAGGGGCCAGAGATCGAACCATCAACCTTCCAATTGGTGGATTTGTTTCATATCCATAGTTACAACAAAAGAACAACAAAACAAACAAAACAGATGAGCGGCAAAACACATGAAATGTACATTTCATCCATGTGAGACTTTGGACAAATAGAGCAGTCCATCAACAACATCAGTCTTCCAGAGCACTTCTTCTTTTACCTTACAAATGACATAAATTACAATAAGACTTGCAGAAACAACATTTTGCCTTTTCAGCATTGACGATTAATAACAACAACAGCTGACATAGACCTCCATTTACACCTGCCTCATGTCCTTCCTAATATGCTTGTAAAAATCCACAGTCCAACGTTCATCTGAGGCACTGATGAGGCTCAGCTGAGTTCAAGCAGCAATCTTCCAAAGTTACAGTATTTTTAGTATGAAATTCCCTCTTCGCTTTACTATCCCTTCACTGCAGCTCAGGGAAATGTCCAGGGAAAAACAATGAGGGGGTTTTGTACCAAAAGAGTGTTACTTTGAAAGAGATCCGTGTTGATTAACTCAGACTGCTGAAGCCTCAAATTAACCTCTTACCTTAATCTGCTCTGCAAAATCTTGCAAGTCTTCCCTAGCAAAAATACAATACCTAACCCTTCCTCTGCAAAGAAAGTAGAGCCCATACAGCAGCATCGGGACGCGCCATGATCGTTGACATCTGAATAAAATGTGGGCAGAATCAAGAACATGAATCGGATGGGATGTCATTCACAAGACTGCATTCTCCAGATACAGATCACATGTTAATGACAGGTTTTCCTGGAAATATTTGTCATTTAAACCAGTGAAAGCAACAGTCAGTGTCAGCTAAAAATAAGAAGACTGCTCACCTGAATGTTTGGCACATTATTAATAAAAAGCAAGAAGAGACAAAACACAGACAGAGATTTGTTAGTCTTCAAAGATAATCACATCTGATTATTTTTGTCAACCTGTCAGTGGATCTGAAACAGGCAGACAGGGTCAGGCTAGCTGTTTCCCCCTATTTCCAGTCTCTGTGCTAAGCTAAGCTAATTGACTGGTGGCAGTAGCTTCAATTTTAATGTGCAGACATGAGAGTGGTGTCAATCTTCTCATCTAACCCTTGTCAAATGCATGTATCATCCAAAATGTCAAACAGCAGCAACAAGTTTCATTAGTTTCTCTTTAAAACGTGTCTTTTGGTCTGTCTGAAGTCATGTGTGCTGCCCCCACTGTTCATGTGCTTCGTTGAATCTTGCTGGAACACATGATGCGCAGGGTAACACATGAACGCCTATTAAAAGATAATATGTCCCCTGTCTCATCCGCTGCGTGGGAGACGGTCCTGAACAGGGTAAACATACTGTATCCTCAGCTTTAAACAATTGAGTATCAAATTTGTTTTCCGTCCAATGATGTCAGGTGGGATTAGAGGTGGGGAGGGTGGGGGGGTTACAGGAGCATCCATGTGGGCCTGAACCCAACTAATCCCAAAGCCGTTCCCGCCTCAGTAGGTGCTGCTGAATGAACCCGTGAAATGAAGCGCAGGACCAGATATGCATGTTGCTGTCTACGCCTGCCAAAGACTCTCCATTGTTCCATGGCATCTGTGGCGCATACTGTACCTTGTGTTATATTTAGTTTTATATTTTACGGCTCCAAGGTAATAGCTCACAGGCGAAGCAGCATTGCCAGACTCTTCCCTCTCTGCCTCCTTTTATCTAGCATTAGGAGCACCTCAGTGTTTACGGCAAAGTAGCACTCAAGTTGCATCATTTGCGCTCCTTCCCTGCAAACTCTGTTGGGTCATCTCACAGTACTCAAGAGGGAATAGTGATTTCTGTTTCTGCTCTGAGGCTGGCAGACACCTATCTCTCGCTATTTTCCTTTTGAAAACACCCACAGTTTTGTCCCTCTTATCCAAACCAATTGCCTGTGTGCCTCATGTGGCTGCAAAGGTGATCACAGAAAACGTAAGCACAAGATGACACCCATCAGTGACCTGAGTTTGTGAATACCATTCCAGTTTTTCTTTTTTTTTTTTGTGACTATTCCCACTTCATTCCCCCAAAACAGCTTGAAGCAGACATTTCTCCCGTGCTGGCACAGCACTAACACAAAGCGAAGAGAAAGGTGGAGTGTGAGAGAGGGCGAAGAAGCTGTAGTCAAAGTCAGACTACACTCACTGATGTGATGAGCCTACTGTCAGTCTCTAACGTCCCAGAAGGCCTGTCATACCCTTCACACACACAGCTTCATTTGGAAATGTTTGAGTCTCATTCTAAAACGGGAAATGTGCCATTCAAATGAAAGTATAACTCCAAATTAAAGTCAGATGATTTCAAAGTAATTATAAATAAATGATCTTGGTCCTTTTCTATGTATGCAGAGTCACAGAGAGGGAGATCAGACGCAGCGTCCCAGCAACATCATTACCTTGGCTCAAGTTAATTAATTGTGTGTGACAATAGAAGTGTAGAGGTGTGTGAAGTGTTCCTCATCTGCATCATCTTCAAACTCATTTACTAACAGACAGTCTGATAACTGGCCCTCATGCCAATCCCAGACAGGCTATTTGTACTGGATGATTCTGCAAAACCTCTATTAAAATAATTTCTTTCCACAGAGCAGTGTGTGGCATATACAGCATGATAAGAGAAGGGCAGGGTTGTGGTTAGGGTTTTTTTTTTTTTTTTTTAAAGCTGACATGAACTGGATTGTGACAGGACATAAACTGCCACCACCCTGACCTCTTCACCTTTACTCTCTGCGTCACACTGCTTCCTGCAATGGCACGGAACATTAATATTGTGCATAAATCACTGAGTATTTGTCCTATATGAATGACATCTTTAGGGATAATGGGCTGTTTTTGCAGTTCTGTGTTAGAGATCCCCACCAACTCACCAACACAGGAAGCAGTAATGCACAATAAATCCTTAATTAAATTACAGTTAGAATCCGTAAGATTTCCATTATATTAAGCCCCACTGTTGTTACTATTTATGGCAGGCATTTTTTTTCAGCAATACCCACTTAACATATTTCCACTCAGAAATGACCTTTCTATATACAGTTCTCATTAGTAAGTGCAGCACACACAAGGGATATACAGGAAATCATGCATGTATGTATAACATTTCCAACTGCACTGCACATTAAAAGAGCTTCACATTAAAAGTGTTCAGACAGCAAACTAGTGGCTTTTATTGTGATACAATGCATTAAATGCAGTCAGTGGTACCTGTTAGCAGTACTATGAAAGATGTGTCCCAAATCTGTACCACATGCTAATTACAACCCCCAATTTGTTCATCCTTTTTGACATATACTCAATTGAAAACAGTACAAAGACAATATATTTAATGGTGACCTCATCAACTGACTTATTCTGAATTTGACACCAACATCATGTTTTAAAGAAGTTGGGACAGGAGCAACAAAAGACTGGGAGATTAATGAGTGGATGTTCACTGTTTTACTGGTTCTATCTAACGGGATCAAAAACTAGCAAGCACTTTTACACAAACTTCATGAAAACTTCTGCTTTGATTCCCAGACAATTTAGTTAAGAGGTGAACTGTTTCAAACTGATCTAAAATATCCACCTGGTACAGCACCTCGTCTTTACCAGCAACCCCAACAAGCTGATGGACAGAATGATTTTTATCCATAATCACTGTCAAAAGGGATTGTCATCCTTTCTGATTAAAACGACCTGCTCCCCAGTTTACAGTCAATTACTTAAACAACAAATAATCTATTGCAAGTCTTTTATTAATCCTCCACATTTAGCTGTCTCCCATCTTTTGAGAATTAAAAGGTTTCACTGACTTGACAGATTCATTCTAAATATCAGCTCAAAATAAATTTTCATATGACACGTTGACATTTCTGTAATTAGGAAACAACTCTCATCGGCCACACCTTTCATAGATTTGTCAAACATTTTACCATGTGTTGGTTATGACACCATGGTGTGTGTGAGGTGGGTGAGTGTTTTACCTGGAACAAAGCTTCCCTGGACAACGTCCTTGTACGCCCACCAACTCTCATCAAGCTTGGATGTAATAGGCTGAGCTGCAGGGAGAAAGACAGAGAGAAGCAGAAAACAAGTCTTTAGTGAATTAATATGTTTTTTTACACATTTTTTATTGTGAAAAGAATACTCTGACATTGATAAACTGCATTAAGTGCAATGCCAAAGGGAGTAAGAAGAGAATGTTAAAAGAAAAAAAAAAAAAAACAAAGACAGATAGAAATGCACTAACACAGGCAATGACTAAACTCTCACCATTAAAGTTCAGTAATGGGAATTTTTAATTCATAAAAACGTTACAGCTGGATTCACACGAGGAGCATTGTAAAGGAGAGCATGCGGGCAGTAAATTTGGACTGGGAACAACACTGCAGCAATGCTTTATACTTTATCCACTATAATACTTTCATCAGCTTAAGACAAATAAAAGTAAATGTGATTATTTAGTGGGAAACATCATCCCAGCAGTTTTTCCCAGAAAAAAACCTAATGCTGCTGGGACATATCACTCCATTGTGACTCAGCAGGGAGTCATGTCGGTAGAAATAAAATGAAGGAATTTCATACTAAAAAGGCCATAACTAAGGGACTAATCATATGACTTCAAAATCTCTGACAATGAAGCCTCATATTATCTTGAACTTACCTTCAGGATGCATATTTACTCGGAACATTCACTAGATTTTGTTGCTGTCTTTTACAAGTTGCCATAGCCAGTAGTCCAATACTTGATGAGTTACTCAAAAAGCTTAATCATTACATTGCCTCTCTGTAAATTCAAAGCTGTCTTATTGGAGTAATGGTTAAATTACTCATCTTTATTTTGTCTTTGTTACTTAGCACAATTCCATCACTGGTTCTTTTAAAGAACACCCCTACACCCGCATGTCACATCCTCTGTAAGTATGTAGAAATAATGAGCCATAAACCAAAAGTGACAATAATGAGTCATTTTAGTTTTAACAAGCAGCCAGTATACTGACCATCATTGGTTAACTCAGTTTATCCCCCGTCCTTATGCCTGTCCTCTCAGTGACGATTGACACGGCCTCCGACTCTGACTCTCAGACTATATAAAACATGGACGTCGCCCATGAGGTTCCTAATTAAGCATAACTTTAAGCCTTAATATAATTTAAACGAGTGAGTTATATAAAATTCATCCCCATACAGTTGTCATGAACAGGGAAATTAGCGAGACCAAAAGTGTTTTTTGTACCAGGCTGTAAACATGTTGATTTCTGCTCTAAATTTGGACATTTGAATATGGGGGTAAATGGGGACTGACTCGCTTTTGGAGCCAGCCTGAAGTGGCCATTCGAGGAACTGCAAGTTTTTGACTCTTCCACATTGGCTTCATTTTCAGCCCTTGAGGTTGCTGCTTGAAGCTAACCACCTCCAGCCCCTGATCACACAAACCTGTCTCTATCTGAAAAAGTATAATGTTTCATAACATGTCAAAGTTGTATTCATAAACCTATAAAGCAGCACTTGTAATAAATGTGCACTGATCTGAATATAATTTATGCAGTGGGTTAAAAACGGAATAAAATTGTAATGAAGCTTTCAAAGTAGGTCAAAATGGAGATTGTTCATGTGGGATGTGAGGAGTGAGTCCCTGTGGTGGGTCTGCACTGGTGCACACAGCCGCCTGTGGTACACACGACTTCACACTTTGTGTCCTGTGTATTTCTGGCCTCAGGCTTCTGCTGATTGTTCTGCAGCTCCATCACCATCCAACCTGCCTGCCTGGCAGCAGCAGCACAATTAAAACAGAGCCGCCGGGATCTGACAGGTAGATCTGAATGGTAGAGTTTGTGTTGCACCATCGCAGAACCAGGTCACATGAACCAATCAAGATGCAGTTGACTACTGAGCTGATTGGATAGACAGTGGTGGAGGAAGGATTCAGAAAATTAAATTACTAAAAATACTCTGGTAAATACTCTGGTAAGTCAAAGTCCAGCTTTGAAAATGTACTTACTAAAAGTATGTAAGTATAACCACAAAAATGTACTTAAAGTAGTAAAAGTGAAAGTGCTCAGTGCAGAAAAATGTCCCGTGTGACTGTTATACAATTATATAATACATCATTAGATTATTATTGTTCATACATTAATGAAAAAGCAGGATTTTACTCTTGTAATTGGCTCAGGTGGAGCTCGTCTTGAATAATTTCATATAGGACTGGAACTAATGATTATTTTCATTATGGTTTAATCTGATGATTATTTTCTCCATTAATATAGTGATTTTTTAAAAATTATTATTATTCTGAAAATACTGAGAAATGCCGTCACAATTACTCAGAGCCTAAAGTGACACCTTCACACCGTCGCTTGTTTTGTCCAACCAACAGGCCAAACCTCAAAATTATTACAAACAAATACAAAAAGAAGAAAACACAGCAAATCCTCACATTTGAGAAACTGGAACTGTAAAATGTTTAACATTGTTGCATTAAAGATGACTTTTAATGAACAATTAACAGTTATCAGAATAGTTTCCGATCAATTTTCTGTCAATCGACTACTTAATAGCATCTAATCATTCCAGCTATGCTGGAGACACCCATGCATGCAGGTAAATATGCAATCTTCACATTACTGAGTCCTCAAAATTAAACATACCCAACATGGAAAAGAAAGCTTGGTTTGAACTGGACAGGAGAAGGGAAGCATTTTGATATAAAAGCTACATATATTACATGATGAGAAATTGGACCCAGACACTAAAGGTTAGAGAGCTCTAGAGCAAAAGTTCAGATTAACTCTAACATGTATGGCCTTTTCACTTAGCCTTACCCACTTTTTTAGAAGTTCTATAATAATTTGCATGGACACAGATTAGTCAAGGATCTAGACGTAAAACTGACAGGAATGGAATGAGACAGAACTGCAATGACAGAACCCAGCTGCTGGTCTCTCAGCACACAGAAGTGGGATTGGTTTCTTCTAAAGTGGGTTGAAAGAATGATAGACTGTATTCAGCTCTATGAATATGTAAGTAAGTGTGGGGAAACAACCCTGATGATGTCATGAGGGTTCATGGATTACATCGTCACTGGGCATCTGGTCAGGGGGCAACGAAAAAATTATTTAGATATTGAAGTATCGTGCATCTACAAGGCAGGGAGGGGAGAACGATGTCTCATTGCATTTTGGGAATTGTAGGATCCAGTGTTTTTGGAGCTTCTCTCATACTTCAGCTGCTTCAATTTCAGTTGGTCTTCTCTCACAAGTGCCTAAACTTTAAGGAGGTGCCTTAAAAAGGCTGGAGTGCCCCATCACAGTGAAATAACATTTACAAAATGGACCACAAAATTGGTCTTTAAATATTTGATATTTGGGTGTCCAGTGATGATTTGTCCCGTAGTGATTTAGAAGCATGCCATATGCAAGACCTATCCCTCTTTCTCTCCCCATGTTTCTGTCTGTATCTACACTGTCAACATCTTATGAAGGCAAAATGCAAGCAAAAAATATATATGACAAGTTTTGTTCCTATTATCAGAGCAAAAAACTGTGATTTAATTTTTATCTGACTTTATCAAAAATACATTTAGTGTTACATTTTCTAAGTGAATTCTTAATTTGTCGCTTAACATTGTTTCCTCTGACCTACTGCTGAAGGGTGGTGGGTCAGCTATCAAGAGATGCCTGTCTCTTGATATCCACGTATCGCTATCGGTGGTCCAAACTGCAGTGTTTTGTGAAGAAACGAAGGCTGGCAGCTTCGGCAGCGATGAGTAGGAAGTCTTGACTCATCTTTTTGTGGGAATCACTGTGTGTATCTGAATAAATGGATGCCTGCCTCACTGACACGGCCATACTGTGTGAGCTCTTTGACATGCTGACAGTGACATCCATGAAGCATTTAGATTCACACTGTCTTTCAGTCAGCCCGTGTGTGTGTGTGTGTGTGTGTGTATGTCAGGCATGTACTGTGGACCACTACTATGATCTGTGTGTGTGTGCATCCATGGGAGGCTCCTGATCAAAGTGCTGGCTTATGAAGTGTGAGTGCTGAGGCATGGATTCAATCATGTCAGTGGTTTTGGATGTGAACAGTGTGCAGTCACTGATGTGGAGGAAGGAGCCTGTTGACACATGGATACTGACAAAGACACACTTCACTTCATGTAGAAAGTGAAATAAGATAAGATAAACCTTTATTCGTCCCACAGTGGGGAAATTTGCAAAATGAGGTGATGATGACTTGATAAGACATGAGGACTAAATTCAGCCAGAAATACCTGAATAGAAATCTGACTCTCATAATTACACAATATAGCTTCTAGTAATTAACTTACTGTAAGTGCTGGCATCAACATTTCCATTCATTTGATGTATTTGTGTATTTTATATTTGAAATGATTTTCTCTCTGATGTTGTGATGTTTTGAAGGACCCTGGTTCCTCCTTGGTTTCTTACCTGATGATGTGCAGATGATGTATGTTTGCAGGATCACAGAGATATCCCAAACGACATGCATTCTTCGTTCAGTTCCTGCTCATCGTCTGCAGCTGTAGCGGGACCCTCGCACTTGTGGACGACACGGCCTAACTTTGAACATTTTCTTCTTCTCCTCCTCCTCCTCCTCCGGGTGGATGGAGATCCGTCTTCACGCCAGCGTCCAGCTTCGCTCCCCGGTCTGGCGATCAGGCAACATGTCGGTGTGTTTCACCCACGGCTGTCACGCATCTATCCGTGCGTCTGTCCACCCTGGAGACATGTGAGCTGTGGAATCCGCTCGTGGAGCATTTTCTCCCGCTCCCGTCTTTCCCGTGGAGCTGCTGGGTGTTTGTGGCTCTGCAGCCGATCAGGCAACTTCACTGACGCACCGCGCAGCCAGGGCGCACAGACTCAGAGAGAGAGACAGCAGCTCCAGCATGATGGAGCATGACAGGGGTTTACTCTTTATAATGCAAAAAAAGAAAAACGTGTCTTTCAGCTGAAGAGACATGCATCAGCAAGGAAAAAAACTTTAAAGTTCATAAATGATTGTGAAACCATGCAAAGGGCTCCAAATGCCACACATTCAATTTGGATGGAGAAAACTTCCACAGAAACTATAATAATGAGAGTTTTACAAGACAAGTCAAGCAAATAGAATGAAACATTTTATTCAAAATGAAAAACTCATCAGTGACAATCTTACTTGTTTGCATTGATTTATTTTATTTGCAAAAAAACACACTGACAGAGGTGCAAAGCAACCAACTGTGGATGGATGCAGATGGCCCTGATGAGGGCTTGGTTGTATTGACCTACATAAAGACGCTGCTTCACTCTCCTCCTGTGGGTGTTGTGCGACCTCTAGCGTTAGCTTTGGGTTACTTCATTCAAAACTCTGACCCAGCATGGTAGTGTATGGAGGATGGAATGTGACATAATGATGAATGATGATAGTAACATTTAGAGTATAGGGTTACATGTGTATATTGTACATATCCTGTATATATCTTATTTTTCATCATATTGTTTATTTTTTGTACTTTTTGATATTTGTAACTTCAAACGGCGTTCAGAGGAAGGCAAAGGAAGAATTTCAACTTGTTTCTTTTAACTGTGCAAATGACAATAAAGGCTTTTACTTTGCTATGTGGTGTATGAGGATGCTGAGAATGCCTGCATTCAGAGTCAGTCTTTGGTTTATATCAGGGCCACAGCTGAAGACACTCATGTCATGTGTCCTGTACTTTCTTTTTTAATTTGGGCTTTTTTGCAACCTGACGAAGTTTATATTATAAAAACTTTCTAATTTCCCAGCACTGGCTTTGAAACAGCATTGTAAACCTTCATGGGATGGATGGCAACACTTCCTTTTATGGATCTGTAACTTCCTCATAATTTCCTGGGAAAGTTCCTGGAAAGGCTCGGACCACCTTGCTTAGCCTGCTGCCACCACAACCCAGCCTCGGATAAGCGTGAGAAAATGGATGGATTAAGAGTTTGCTTTATTGGACCTAAGGGGTCTAACCCAAAACATGAAAAATAAAAGGGGTGTCCACATACTTTTGGCCATACCCTGTATATGCAGCTAAAAAGTAAAACGATATATATTGTCATACATTTAAGTGATATGTATTTGTAGTGTCAGTCCAAAGACACAATACAATTATTTCATCAGATATGTGGTTACAGTGTGCTACATAATTGCGTAATGGTTGTGTTATGCTGTGTTTGCTCTGCTTCCTCCACCACCCTGGAGGGGAGAGGGAAAGAGAAAAGGACATGTTAGATTTCTGATAAGTCAGCTCCATCAGCCATCCACATCTCTCTCCGTCTCAGACCAGCACACACACTCTGACACACGCATATTACATTATTAAATCCTTTGTCATCTCCTCTCACACAGATGGTCTCCTCAGACACACACTGAGCTCACAGATTACATGATGTGAAGACGTGAGATTCAGCTTTGACCTACATTGACATGGCTTTAAGATCATCTCTGATTCTTTTATGTCTCTCTCTGCGCCTCACTTAACACCTCCCCCCAACACCCATCCCTACCTCTTGTGTCGGCGGAGAGCGGCCTTGTTAATCTCGCTCAGCAGAGTTTCCTTGTTGTTCTTCATGTTGGCTTTCGCCGTCTCCAACACAAAGTCAATCTTCTCCTGGCTGAAGGGACCCTGGAAGGTTGAGAACAGCTGCATCTTTGCTTTGATCTCCTCTGTATCTGTAGAAAACAGTGAACACCTGTTTAGGTTCCAATCACTTGTTACACATTTACTAATCGTAATTGATATGAAGAGTTACATTTTCAATAAATCAGATATGAGTCCAGTCCATGACGTGGAATTATTATTATATCAAAAAATATCTATTATAATTTTCCATTGTTGGGCAAAAAGTTGCGTTTTACTTCAAAGTTTTTGAAGATGACAAAAATCAAGTTTACTGATCATTTGTGACAAATACAAATAATGTTAATAACTTAAGAACATGCATCATCATACTGATAAGTCAACAATTCATGCTCTTTGAATTTTTCACCACAGAAATATCAAGCTACTGCCTCAACACAAAGCAAGCTAGTTGCAAAGTAGTTATAAACTAGTTCAAGCTGTATGTGCCAAAGATCATTATTTTATCTGATATCTGATGAGCTCCTCATAAATGTGGATGTGTGTTCCTAACTATGAGAACCTTATTGTTGGCTGTGCGAATCAATTAGACTGATGACGTGTTTATTACGTGTTCATTATTGCTATAGTGGTTACTATAGTGAGTACACCAGCGAGTGGTCAAGTCATGCTTCCTCAAATCATGGTTCATTGCTGTTTGAGGAAGCACTTTTTTGTCTCCAGAGCTGTTCTCCTTCTGAGAAGAAAGAAAAAAATCTGCACATGTGTAACAGACCTTTGCAGTTGCGTCTGTTGAAGAGCGGCATGTAAACAATCGTGGGCTCCTTCTCTTTTCCCTCAAACACATAACAGTCCTTTGGATAGTCTCTCTCCTCCAGGATTTTGTCGTCTATCTCCGGGAAAGGTTTCTTCAACTCAGCTGCGTAGTCTCTGGCAAGAGTGAGAGTCTGTGAAGGGAGCAGGGGGCGAACGTTGTTTCAGACTCTCACAGCTTTCATGCTCTGGAACAAAGTCTGTGCAATAAATCACACTTGACACATGATTGTAGTTACTTTAACTGTCATCCTGTCCTCCTAAGCTAGAGATAGGCAGGTTAAACTTTCTACTAAGGCATCCTTTATTAAAGGGTTTATATGCTGTAATTTAGGGTCTCATCAATGATTAGATTAATTAAAAGTTAATATCCTCAACATTTATATGAGAAATATATGCAGGTGAAACTGATCAGACAGTTAAAATGACACAAAACTGAAATGAATACAATCTGAATCATAACATGAAACATGGCACATTTCCATTGTTCATGGTTCCATGGTTCAAAAAGGAGAAGAAGGTCAAAGCCAACCATACAATAAAGGAAGTTATACGTAAACTATGCAATTACAGTATGTGCAGTATACAGCATCTGAGCAGAAATACAGGAACTGATGGGGACACCCGATCATTTGTCTAGTTTAAACGTGTCTCGACTTAACAAAATCTGTCTGGAGGTTAATGGAAAATTCACTTTACGTTAGCTGCACAGTCTGGCAAAGGCCAGGGTGTGGAGAAAATGGAACCAAGAGCTTAAGGTGGTAATTAGAAGGGTTTTACATATTAAAGAAGCTAAAGCAGTCAAATAAATTACACTCCATCAGGGAAATTACTGACTGTCACACAATGGGTCAATTGTACAAGAAGCATTTTACTATTACTACTACAACTCTGATTTGATTTGCTCGCAGTCAAAGCCCATATATGGTATTAGTACTGAAGGTATTGTCAGTTAGTTTTAATCCAGGGTTCAGGCAGGCTGAGACACGCACACAGACACACACACACACACTTTACAGTACCTCAAACATGAGTCCAGCGCTGTATTCTGGTACGATGATGAGGTCAATGTCTCTCTTGTCTCCCAGAAATGAAGGGTAGGCTACATTAATCAGCAGCCCAGCATCGACCAGGTGGAATCTCTCAGTTGAACGGAGGCAAGGTGGAACGGTGTCATCTGCTCAGCAACAGCATTTTAGAATATTTCAATTCAACCAAGCAAACTCAATTTAACTTATTCAATTACCTACTTACTTCTTCATTATTATATTTCATTGTCACATTACTGGGCACTAAGTGTTGTTATAAGTGCATTATCCAAAACATGAAACAATTTCTTTTTTTTTAACAATTTTTACAAACAGCATTTTTTTTTTTTGCTAAAATTTGTTGTGATTATTGATACAGTCTGTCTTCTCACCTTGGTATTGGTAGAGGAAGTTTCCGGTAGTCCCCCACTCCCATTTCATAATCAGAGGAAGGACTTGCTTAGTAAGCAGAGAGACTGGGGAGAAAACACGTGGAAAAGAAATATACAAACATGTTGACATCTCATTTAAATATAACGGGTGTGCTCGTCTCTAGCATTGACCAGTCTGGCTGCTTATCTATTATACACTGACCATGTGTTTTGAACGCTCCCTCCTCCAGACTTTGGCTCCAGGTCTCTACCTCCACCAGCAGCTGTAGACTCAACTGCTGAAAAAGGTTTTTTCTTTCCTCTGAACTCTTTGGCTCCAGCCTTGCAGACTGGTTATAATTTACCTTTTCTGCAAAAGAAAAGAATCTCATGGACACTGGCATTTTGAATGAAGGGAAATTGAAACATTGATGGCATTCCTGTCTGAGTATTAGTGGCTACAATCTTGCAAATTAGCTTGCAGCTGCCAAAACAATTGGATTTAATGAGTAAAGCTGGTGAGAAGTCAGTTTTTTTGTAAACCATCTGAGCAGGCTCATCATCATCACCACTACCTTCTAGTATTTTCTGCAGCTTGTCCAGGTCTGACAAAGCAAGAGGATCCTTAATGGTGCTTTTGGTCAGTGCTACAAGTTTACCAAGGGCATTGTATACCCGCAGGTACTCTTCAGCAGCACTGTCCATATACCCAGGCACTGAAACAAACACAAACACATTATACATTAAAAATGTGAAATGATATCATGAAATTGTGACAACTTTTCCACCACAACAAGAGATTTATCTTGCAGCCTTTAAAAATATGTTTCTAAAGTATGAAAATGTTAAATTGGGATTACCATCCAGCCAGGGAGGGATGAACTCTCCGATAGTCTCCTCATGAGCCAATGCACAACCAAGAACACCTGCACGGTTTCAACACACACATACACACACAGTTTGACAATGAGGATTAATATGCATGCATGATCAACAAATCCTACAGTATTTTTCTGTGCTCTTCTCTCTGGCTTGAAGAACAGTGATCTCATTTTTTAAAAAGTGATGTCATCTACATCTGCGCACCAGACAGGATTTAACAACACTTCAAAATCAAAATAGAATTTGAGTTGGTGGGTTGTTTGGCCACAGTCTGGCCACATTGTGAAATAATAAATTCACTAATGTTGTTGAATTACGTTCTTCCATCTATTTTTTTTACTAACCCTTCATCTTTTAAACAAAGTCATTCTGTTCAAGATGAAAACACAACACTGACCTTATAGTTGTTATACCTCAAGTGTTACTTATTTATACATCTTGCAAACATGGATCAACTTAGCAATTATTTGCATTCATTTTTCTGGCCTGACAAATGGAAGTCCAATCTTTACTCCCTCTTAGCTCTGTTTTGGTCTCCACCAACTCCTGAGAAAATGTCTCCTGAGAAAAACTCTTTGGCTGCTACATGTTTCACTATGTTCAACAGTTAATCGCTAACTTTACCTACCTGGTGCTGAGCAAGTAGTGCACAGTGGGTTCACAATGGGTGAAAAGAGGCTAAAACACTCCTTAAAGCTGAAGGAAACTACAGTGACCCTTTCCACAATGTACAGAGTCATTTAAACTACTGTAAAGTTTTAGTACTCTACACATTATTTCCTCAATGTTGTCAATGTCCATCAAGTCACCAAACTGTAATTTAATAACCACAACATTAGGTCCTTAATCCAGTTTAAAATTCTTGTGCCTCTCTTTTGAGACCTTTTAAGTCCTCATAAATACCAAAATTACTTCAAAATAAAAGCCCTGTTGCATTCTTGGCTTTCGGGGATTTACTGCTCTTACCACTCCACTGTTGCCATCAAACAACTTGCTCAGCCTGTGAACACACACCTTGGAGTTTGACCATGTCCATCTCTGGCTTCTCCTCCAGCAGGTCTCCACCCTGGAATTTGCTGCCCAGGAGAGAGGTTTCAATGAAGACACCCAACTCTGTGAAACCAGCCTCATGAGGGCTCACCTCGAACCATTTACCTGAGAGACAGAGAGTCTGTTTTATACTCAATACAAGTCAGTAACGCACTTACACAACTGTCCAAACTGTAAGTTCTAATTTGACATGCACATGCCTGTGTGTACCTTCTATAGGCCCATTTGAAAAGCAGTGCTTCTCTATGGCACAGTAGATGGGGTAAGGGTTGGTGGCATTTCTGCTGGCCTCTTCTGAAAGACGTCTTAAGTCCATCTCATGAAACACAAGATACTTATCTGAAGGACTGCTTCTACAATCTTTGTGCTGCATTTCAAATGGGAAATATTAGGAGTAAAAGTGTTTGTCTCTTTTGCCCTGGTACCTGTTTCATGATCCCAGCAGAAGTCAAGACCCCCCAGATATCAGAGAGAGAGAAATACTCCTCCTTTGCTCTCTCGCCCAACCAGGCCAGAGCCTGCTCCAGCTCGACCCCGGGACCTGACAGCCTGGACACCGCACTGTCCATGTTGGAGCTCCAGTCTGGGTCGCTGTACAGGGTGGACATGGACCTGTCGGAGGAGACAGGCACACATAGGTCAAGAGAAACTGTCATGTCACTAAATGAAGAAAAATTCAGATATGGAAGAAACCACATGACAAGAACAAAGGTATCTACATTGCAGCTCTGGTAAATAATCATGGGAGCTTTTTGTATGTACATATTAACTGTTGTTTAATTTTGCTAAAATCGCCAGTGGTTCAACTTGTGATAGCGTGAGCTGGAGTAGCCCAGAGGTGACATTATCTGTCTAAACATCAGCATGGTTGTAATTGCGAATATGTTAACATGCTAACATTTAGCTCAATACGCTGTGCCTAAGAACAGTCTCGCAGAGTTACCAGCATGGCTGCAGACTCTTCTTGTTGTCTTGCTTTAATCTTGATCATTAATTAATCTCATTATCTCCAGAAATATATATGGGGAACACACAGACTAAATAGACTGGGGAGAGAAAGCTGATGAGGGACAGGTGAAACTAAGTATGGGTAAGAAGTAAAGTTAACCAACACACCTGAGCATAACTTGTTCAACATAAAACAGGAAACAACAAGACCCAAACCCAAAACCATGACAGTCCTGACTATTTCATGTCATATGTTTCTCCTCTCCAGTCTCATCCGTGTCTTCACAATTCACAATTTCATGTTAATACAGTACAATTTAATCCAGTTTTTAGTCTTTTATTCCAGATGCATCTGCAGCATCTCACTACTCAACCAAAGCCTCAGGCGAAGGGACCTTGCTTAAAGGACACCTTGCTGGTAGCTGCTGGGGGTAGAGTCATTCAACTGCCACCTCAGTTCTGCTGTGTCTTCTGGCATGGCCATCCATGCTTCACATCATTCATTCATACATAAACTTGTGTTCATGTGTCAAACTGTCATTATTGTTACCATGTTGACCCAGAAACTCCTGCCAGGTAGAGCAGAGTGTCCAGCAGACCTTCTTTTTCCATCTGATAGAGGTAACCCACCAGACCCACTGCTGACCTCTGACCCCCACCTGATGCCAACAGAGCAATGTGGGGAACCGCATCCTGGTTGGAAAGATGATGGAGAGACAGTAAATCTGAAGCAAGTAGACAATGTATTAATATTTATATTATTTAGATTCATCTTATTATTATTATTATAGTAGTAGTAGTAAGAATCCTCATAGGTTTTAAGTTGTATTAACTGTTTTTTTCCCTCTGTTGTTCGCCTCAGTCATTTTTGACATTATTAAATTGATATTGCTGGGGTTCTCCTGTGGCTTAGGCTTTAAAATGGCAAACATAAACCTCAAAGTCTGTGGTTTGAATCCAGCGAGGGTGATTCTTGTTGTCTCTACAAACATGCCCAAAACATAATTTTTAAAAATTGATGTGTTTGCAAACAATTGCCTAGCAACATTATTTATTTTCCCTTGTGTCTCCGGCGACTTGATGAATGTAAGTCCAATATTTGCTCTCTTTTAAGCTCTGGTTTGAATTTGTACTGACGTCTGTTCTATTCCTGCGAGTGTCTAAAGTCTTCACAAAAGTTATCATAAGATGTGAAACCGTGTTCATAGATGTCATGGAGGAAACAGAGATTGGTGTTGTGAAAAAAGAGGCCATAAAATACATGTACAGGGGGACAGTTGCGCAAACGTGACACACTCCCAATGAGAAATGAAGAAAAGATAAGAAGGAGCCAATGACACAAAGAACAAGTCTTTCCAGAAATGGGAGAGGCTTTTTTCTTACTGCAGTACAGTTAATTCCCAGGCTGCTGAGTGATTCCAGCACTACTTGTTTCCTCCTGTGAACATAATCCAGCTCTCCAGCACACAGAGACTGGGACTGACGGACGGCTTTCTGGAGAGAATCAAGGACAGCAAACAGAATTACAGTCAATAGGAAACAATAATCAGAAATAATAACAGTACAGTTAACGTTTTAGAACAGAGTTACAAGTGCTTCACATGGAAACATTAACATATAGTCATTCTTAATTAGATAATAAAGTAGTTTGTTTTTTTAAAGTTGAGATAGAATATATCATTAATTTCATTACAGAATTGAATCTGACTCACACTTTGAAATGTGTCACTCTATTATAAATACTGAATATACTACATTCATTAAAGAATCAGAATCAGCTTTATTGGCCACATCCAAGGAATCTGATTTGGTTTTAAGTCGCTCTCAATGTTACACAGTTCCAACAACAATTTTACTAATGCCTGTAATGTCCTATAAAACAGACAGCTTCTCATAGTAAATCCACATGCAAATGAACTTTTGAACATTTTCCACATTAGGAGCAATAAAGACCACCACAGTTACCGCTTGCTGCCATGGCAGTCAATAAAAGTGGAAGACAAATCATCATTTTTTTTTTTTTTTTTTTGTCACTGTGCTCCAAGTACTTCAAGACAAATAGTACACAGACACACCTGATATATATGTGCAGTTTCCTGGCAAATGTCATGAGACACAGAGTGGATTATACACACCATGCTACTAACGTACAACCTAAATCATTAGCCATGCATCTCTCACCTCACAAGCAGCTGCAGTTCCCTCCATGTTGTCCACCGCTGTTGCCAGTGTTCCTGAAATCACCAGTGAAAGGTAAAGCACTGAGGCTGGGAAACTCGGATATCCAGTCTGCATGTTGGGGCGTGGAAACCACCTTCAGTGTCAAATGAAATGCTAAAAGGTCCCTGCCCTCTTCTGACTGTATCTGCACTTCAGTTTCTCTGATCAGGTGTTGCTGGTTTTCAGCTGGCTTCTTCCTCTGAGGGGCTGCTCAGCCTCACGCTGCAGTTTCCACCGTCCACACAAAAAACGGTGTCCCGGAGTTTTCAAAGTGAAAATGGGTCCGCAGTGTTTCCAAAAGTCTCAGTGTTTAGAGTTCTATAACACTGCAGTAGTGTGGACACTTGTTGTAAACGTAGCAAAAGTTATGAGTTTAAAAAAGAGAAGATGTCAGAGTGGATGCAGGCTGACACGCGCGTGGGCAGACAACACGATCAGGCCTGTATGGCAAGTCAAGCAGGGCAAAAATACGCAATATTTTTCCTTTTTTTTATCCAGTTATCAACACATTAAAATCACTTCTCAGACATTAACTGCACATAATTCTGAGTCATGTGGCCACTTGTTCAGTTTGCTACGGTTGTGTCATACGGGAGTGTCATGGTCTCATTGGTCTCAAGTTACAAAAGTGGTAGGCTACCCACTCAATGCTGGTTTAGAAATCTGTAATGAATACAGTATCTGTCTTCAAAAAACAATGTGAACTTTTTTAAAGCACTTTAATTTAATTTAACTTTTTACTATAACCAGCAAGTGACATACTCAACAATACTCTTAATCCTGATGAAATGGTAAAATAAAGACAGACAGGTTGACAAGAATGTCTAGATTTTAACTAGGCCCTTTGGCTGGGAAACCCTGTTAACATAATTTAAGACAAAATCCTATAATCTAACAAATAATTTCAGTCTGTTGAATGACACAATTCAACATTCAACACAATTCTAAACATGTTTTAAGTAAAGCCTCAGAATTTTCTTCAGGTAGCTTCTTCCCTTGTTGCTGTACTTGCCTCTGTGACTAATGCTCCCACTCTGCCTGCCTGTGTCTTGTCTGCTGCCTGTTTTTTTTTGTTTTGTTTTGGGTTTTTTTTGTTGTTGTTTTTTTTGTTTGTTTTTTTGTTTTTGTTTTTCAGAAAATGGGAGTTAGCTGGTAGGTGGAGCTGGGAGGGTCATCTGCTCCTACTTTCCTATGTGGGCTGGGCTTCCAGATAGGTATAAAGGCCTGTCCATGTTGGAGTTTCCGTTTGACTCAGCAGGGTCTTCGACTGCCACCTCAGCCCTCTTTCTTTCTTTGGTTTCCTGCACCATCCAACATGCATCACACCATATTACACTCATCCACACAATCCTGACAGGTCATGTTATGTCATGTTCTCTGCTACTTACATTTCATACTTGCTAAAATGTTTATAGGTTTGAGTTAACTCTACTACTTTTGACTGACATATCTGTGTGTTGCCTCCACCCAGACAGTAACACCTCACTGTTATATTTTGCTAAATACTACAACAACATTTATGCATGTACTGTATGCGCTGCATGTTTATTGGATTTCAACAGTAGTGTATAACTGCTGTCAGGAAATCAAATAACTGAATATGACATAATCACAAGCTTTCATTCTAATCCTGAAAGTCTTGGAAAGGCTGTAAATTCCATCAATATGTAATCTGTTTACATTCTAACAAGCTCCATTATAAGCAATAATGCCCACCCCCTGCTGGTCATAACACTAAATTAAATGCAAATCCTAACAAAAAGTTCAGTTGTTTTCTGTAACCTAAAATAAACTGAGCAAGAAGCCACCAAGTGCAATACAACAGTACAGTGTTAAAGATTTGAATTATATAACTAAAATTTGATGAATTGCGTTAAAGCTAGAGTGTCCGCTAATGTTTTTGTTTGCCAAAAATGGCACCAGTGGACCAAAGAAATTTTTGCAATTTTATCTTGATGACAATAATTCAAGTCATACAACTGCTATCCAAATATTTTATTGTTTTATATTACACAAAAAAGGAAGAAAAGGACAAAGAAATAAGAGGATCCTTAGCATGTTAAATAGTTGCAAGCTTACAGAAATGGTTTAACCATCATGCTCAGCAGCCAATGGGAACTTAACTAATGACACTCAACCATTCAAACTGGACAGGTGGCTACATGGCTCAGAATTATGTAAAATGTATGTCTGAAATCACACACTGTCAATGCATTAACAATGTGTTGTTTGCATGGTTAACATGTTGTTAAAGTGTTGTCAACGTGTTGGAAAAAGAAATCAATCTTTCAATCTTTCAACAAGCTTTCAAACAATATTTTTGAATTGCTTGGCGTACCATAGACGGGGCATGTACCAGATGCAAATCACACAGGCAGTGAGATACATCAAAACTCTCTCTCACACACACACATGAAATTCAAGCTTGTAAACACAAGCTTTTTGGCCGTTGGAAAGGATTTCTCAACACCATCCACCCTCTGTGGGGCTCTGTGGAGGGACAGAGCCTTTATATAGCTTATGTAGTAGCTCTTTGTTGAAAGTGGTTGGAAATAATCAAGATTATATTATATTTGCCATAAATTCATCAGTTGCTAACTGGAAGGGATCGTGCTAACTAAACATACTTGAACAACCATCTGTGTCTCTTTAGATGCTCAATCAGTCACTTCCAACAACATTGGAGATGCAGGCTCTAAATTTCCTACTCTAACACTGTGTCATGAACCAGCTCACAGCTCAGACAAAGAAGGAGTAAGAACACACATGGGATTCGTGCCAAAAGTGCCAATGATATATTTAAGTAGAATTCACATAAATAAAGCAATATTGTGAGGAAATCAGTCGTGTACGTGTGCGCATGGATGAGTGAAGAATGTTGTATGCTGAAAACCAAGTAAACCAAACAAACAAAGGGGGGCATGCAGAGAGAGAAAGAAGGAGTGAGCAGGCCAGCTTTAAAGGTTTCCCAGGCCCAGTTGAACGTCCTCCTCCCTGGCTGACCACCTCCACTCTGCCTGGCTTCTTCCTGAAAGGGGAGGAGAGAAGAGACCAAGAAAGACAGGCAGAGCAGAAACACAGGAGGGGTCGTCACGACTGATGACTTCTTGATGATCTTGTACAAGATTAGATAAAAGCAATGGATTTATGGTTAAATACTTAGGTAAACATTAAAAAATACATTGTTGAAATAGTTAGTGAAAGGTTGATAAATGTTTAAAATCATTACCTAACTAGATAGATGTTTGAAAAGTCCAGCCATTCTGTGTTGTAAAAGTATGACTTTTACTTGGATACTAAAAATATTTTCATAATGTCAACTTTTATATAGTTAATGGTTTAAAATCAGTTTACAGAGCAGATTTGCAACATGACAAATGGACATAAATCCACAATTTACACTACTTTTTGCTTTGGTCTAAATGTTGCACTATGTTAATGTTTCACTGAAAACAGCTGCTTGCTGCTGGAAATGAGGTTGATGAGAGCAATGAGACTGAACCAAAACAGTTGATGACTGTAAAATCAAAACAATGAGCTGAAAGATGGTAAAAGACTCTGTAAAGCTGCGGGGAATTGAAGAGTAATTCTTCTTTTTGGGTTCATCACTTTCACTATACATAGTCATATTTCCTTTGTTAATGTGAAAATATTGATCCAGTATTGAGCCAATTTGGGGGAAAAGTACAAAGGTGCCAGCTATTGATGCATGACAAATTCAGTGTGATACTGTGATATACTACAATATTCATCCACTAAAACAGCTGAAAACCTCATGATGAATGTTCAGTTTATATCTGCACATTATGATGAAAAAATGTAACACACTCTCACACTTCTTATATGTTGCTTCAACCGGGAAAAATGACCACTTAGAATTCAAATGTGAGCCACAGGACATGATAACTGCTTTGATTCGTTTTGTCAAAAAAAAAATCCCACCAACCCAAAAGATCCTTGCCATGATAAATTTGCAACTTGATTTTCTGTGTGTGTACATGCACTTGCATAGAACACTGGACAGCAATATCAGATGTCACTCATGTTACAATTTTGTGTCAGGATTTCATTTAAGTATTGAAAAATGATTCAAATAGTGACATGTTTTATTGCATTATTCAATATGTAAACATTCTAAGGCACATGTTATGTTTAAAATTATGCACATATACTATGATATAAACACGATGTTTGAAATCACTTCAATGATGGCCTCTACATCTAAACAGACCCGTGACCCTCTGAGCTCTGGGAAAGGTCTCCTTAATGGTTCTCCCAACTATTTGGAAGAGCATTTTTAGTTGTGATATCTTGTTGAAAAATTAGTTGTACTTAACTCAACCTGACTGACCCATCTGTAGGATTCAGTTAAACTGTTAAGCACACAAAAATCCCCAGGGTGCACAAATTATTCATAGATATTTTGTAAATGTACAGTCAATTATAAGAGAAATCAAGGGTGATACTGCTGATACTGATTCATCAAAGTCAAATTTAAGCCCTGAAACACACCTCGCCACAGCCAAAATGGCAAGTCCATAAATAGTCTACTTATTTTCTTGTTTTTGAATGCAAAATCAGCAATGTTTTGTCAAATATTATGAGAAAAGTTGCCCATCGCCCAAAATATTTTGTACTGTTTCACAGTCTGATTTCATCACTAAAGATCATGTCTACATTTAAATCACTCGTTTGGTAAAGGTTTCAAAATACTTTGATTTTCCCTTTGGTTGATGAATCAGAATCATTGGTCCTGTTCTATAAGCCGTCACTGGAAGTGGCTCTATACATATATGCCACTGGAAGGTCAGTGGCCAATATATGTCAGTGCAGTTAGTACAATAAGTAACCACACGCAGTCAAGTATTACATGGTTCACTGGATTCCTCTTTTTATTTGTAGAAAACAAGATCAACACCATTGAGCCAGGAAACAACTGTGAAGAGTCCATCAGCGTGAGGAGCAGGAAAAGAAAGGCCAGTGGTGACAGGGAGAGAAAGAAGAAGAAATACAGGGGGAGCAGCAAAAGCAGCAAAAGCCCCAACACCTGTAAACCTGGCAATGTGTGCATGGGAGATGTCAGGGGGCCCAGCGAGAGAAAGGCCAGCCCTGGCAGAGAAAGACCACCGAAGAGACACAGGGGGAGCTGTGTCAATGTGTTTGTGAATGAAGTCAGAGAAAAGGGGGGCAATACAAAATCTGCTGCCACCAACACCAGCAAACCAAAGAAAGTGTCTGTGGAGTCTGTCAAGACTGGACACAGAAAGACCAGCACTGGTGGACAGATGCCCAAAAAGAAGAAGAAGGGTCTTCAGAAGGGGAGACTGAAAACACACTCCCCAAAGTTAACATCAGCAGAGGTGAACTGAGAGTCAGAAAGAAAATTATATCTAAATGCAATACTTACATGCTCATACAGTATGTACACTCAAAGAGTTACTGGTTGATCATTCTCTTCTCCATCCTGGCTGTGAAGAGATCCCGTCCTTGACCACACTGTAAGAAAAAGTTCTGACGGTCAGTGTAGGCTAAAATGAGGCTTCAGAGTCTGACAAATTAAGCAGCTATCTTTCTAGGATCCAGTATGGACAATGATTCCAGCTACCAACAACTCTTCCAGTGTGGACATCTGGGTGATAAGACATATGTAGACTTAGATCTGTTGTTTAGCAAGAAATAATTCAAGCATGAATACTCTCCGTACAACCACGAAATGTTTTTATCATTGTGTTTTTTGAACAAATTTGACAAAAAGTTCAGTGTAATGTGTTAATCAGTAAGTAAGGATTTTTGTACTTCAAATAGAGCCAGGCTTGCTTTTTCTTCCTGCTTCCAGCATATATGCTAAATTAAGCACCATTGTGTCGTTAATGTTGAAATGTGTTAAAAATGCGCCATTTTTAAACACCCCAAACAGCTATCCGTTAGCTTTAAGCTAACTAGCAAGAGATGCACCAACCATGTCTAGAATTCATTTTGCATTCTGTCAGAACAAAAAGTGAGAGTTAGTAATATAATATAATATATATATATATATATATATATATATATAAACCAATACCTGTCTGTGTTTGTGTAGCTGATTTTGAGGCCAAGTATCCGCAGCTTGACAAGATCAGAGAAGGAGGGTATGGATCTGTGTATGCTGGCATCCATATTACAGACTGTTTACCTGTAAGTATCACACACACTTTCCATCTCCACACACTCATGCACATGAGTGTGTGGACATGCATCCAAGACAGTGTAAACCAAAGTACTTGTGTTTGTGTCTTGCAGGTTGCTATCAAGCACATTCAAGGATCAGATGTGAAACTTGAACTACAGGTAAGTAAATTGATCACTCATCAGCTGCACCATCATGTGAATGTTGAACCTCTGTTTCACTTCCATGTTACTTGTGGATGAGGATGTTCACTTGTTGTTTTTCATTGGGTTTGCCAGAGTCCTCTTGAAGTAGCCCTCCTGCAGAAAGCTTCAGGTGGACTAGAGCTGGAAAGCATGCCACTGTCTCCCTCTTGGACTGGTATTACCAGGACAAGGAGCTTATTATGGTCATGGAAAGACCAGTTCCCTCCATGAACCTCACTAATTACAACCATAAGTAAGGACGCCCTTTGGAGGAACATGAAGCCAAGGTACTGAAGCTGTAAGGTGGTGGATGTTTGCATATGTGGATAGGCAGTTCAGGTCCTGTTGACTGTTCCTCAGAGCAGATTTCTGTTTCTGTGAGAGTTTAAAGCTGCAATTACAAGAAATTTTTTGAAAGAAAATGCAAAGTATTTCCATCTGCTACCATTATGATAATATTAGGAGTCGGGTGTAGCAAGATAAACAGTTGGTCGTGCTAATTCTCCAGTCAGGTGCCACAAAACAATTGCAGTAGAAGAAGGTGCAAATTAAGAATATACATAAAAATTGAATGTATTGAAACACACTTATTTCTGTTATGACAATAGCCACATTGTCCTATAGTCTGAATGTTGCTTGAGGGAGAAATGCTACCTTACAGCTAACTGACTCACCAGCTCATCTGTTTCTCCCTGTCTCTGTCTCAGGTCCTCCTGTCTCAATTGTTTGAAGCAGCCATCGAACTGCACCATAAAGGTGTGTTTCAATGGAACATAACATTTGCAAACATCCATGGTGTCAGATGTTTACAGAGTCCCATGTATTTGCATAACTAACTTTGGCTATGGATGTTTTGTCCAGAAGAAAGCCCATCGTGCTTACTGTGGTGTGATATCTGGCTTCTGCGCTTGCTCTTCATCGGCCAGTCTCTGGAATATTAGTTTTCATCCCTCATCCTGTCTTTCTGTGTGTTCCAGGTACCTTCACACTTGCCCCTCTAAAGTGGTACAAGCACAAGAATTACGCCATAAGCAGCTCCACAAACATCAGAACAAACACACAAAGAACAAACACCAGAACAAACACACAAAGAACAAACACCAGAACAAACACACCAAGAACACATCCCAGAGACGTCCCACGCCCAGTTACCACACAGCCGGGCATCTCGCTCAGTAGCGCTCAGTAGACTTCCTGGACAGTCTTTTAGTACAATTAACCGCACATCAAGCAGTGGTATTTGTCAGATATTTGCATGAAAAATTCTCCAAAAGGCACCACAAACACAGCCAAGGGATCAAGTTTAGCAACTCAAATTAGCTAAGCTTACGCCTTGCAAACACCAGACACTAGCTGTCACTCAATGTGGCCATGCCCTTAATTATGCATGCCTTAATATATTTTAAACAACTGAATTCACAACAAATTCTGGTGAGATAGTGACCAGGCTTGGTGGGTGGGGGTGTCTGGTGGGCAAGTGGAGAATGTCAGGTCTGGAAAGGTCCTCAGAAATGCATGGGCCTGGAGAAAGAGATACACATGTATTTATGGTCAGATTGTGATGAAATGTCACATCATCAGCTCCTGACTTGATCTGTTTTATATACAGGAGGACAATATTCCCAGTCTGTATCTCTCACAATTATTATTTTTATCTTTTACTAGATTAAGTTCATCAATAAGAAGAAACATTTTAAAATTACTTCCTTTGCTTGTTGTCTCTTATATAAGCAAATCAGATATGCATGGGCCATTTCTGCTACGTCAAAAAGTAAATATGAAGGGTGTCAACATGTTACAGTGTCCTTAAACCCTGATCATTCCAGTATAGATGTCCCCAGTTCCTGTCACGGACAGTCCCAGATTAGGTTCATTAACATGAAGACAAGAAGATTACAGAAGTGACCAAATCAGTCTCTAATTTTCCTGGAATATCTAATATCAGATGATTCATTCAGGCTCATTAGGAGATAATGATGTGATGTTTTCTCAGTAATTGCTTGTTAAATACAGGCATGTTCACTTCTTCAGTTTAACCTGAGGAAGACCATCTGTGGCTGAAACCTTTTTTTCTGTCATGTGCACATTAAAAAAAGTAGTTTGTACTTGAAATACTCTGACAGTGGAAAAAGAAAAAGGAAGGTCAAAGATGTTTTGTCACTTGCTGCAACTAAAAAAACTAAACTAAAATAACTCCATCAGATTCTGAAACATATGTACTCATGTAATAGAGTAAATGTAACTCTGGTTTTGAGAGCTGTAACAGTGTTTCATAAAATGTGCTTAAACGACTGAGATTCATTCTAGTGTAGCTTTAATGTTTGAAATGACAAAAGACATTTTAATTTCTTCACCTGAATTGGATAGGTGGTAGTAATGATGCAGACAGGAATCAAGGGGACAGAGAGAAAGGAGACTGGCATGCAACACTGGTCTCCAGCTGGAACCAAAAGCAGGAACATTACGTGGTATCCACCTTAACCATTCACCCATGCAAACTGAATTTTCTGCCTTATCTCTGGGGTGCTTAGAATCTTGCTGTGCTTTGCTGTGCAGATAACTGGCTGTTAGAGTGATATGACGGACATGAAGATGTGCATGCTGTGCTCGGGGAAGATGTGTGTCAAATGTTTGCTTTTTGTTCTGTTACTGCATGATCTTCTTAAGCATCTATCTGACGTCTGTGTTATTCCAATTAGTCATGGATATGTGTGATATAAAAAGGATGGGAACTCAAACCCTTAACTCTGCGAGCTTTTCCACCCCTGCTTCCTCTTACAGACCTCCAGAGAATCCACACTCTGTCCACCTCCAAGCATGCCGTGTGGAAATGCCAGAGAGGTTGCTGGGCTGCTCTGTGCTTGTATCATGATGTTAGGACCTATGGGACAACCTGTGGACAACAGGGAGGAGATGTCAGCAGCAGCTCCTCAGATGGAAGAGGTATCAAGGGAAGAGAGGATGCCAACTCCTTCCCCCCACGCAGAGGGAGAGTCAACATTCACTGTCAAGGTGAGGGAATGAAATGTTTCAGTCCAGAATCTAAATTCAATAAATGCACTGAAGTTGTTTGTTTATCGTATCGGTACTCGGCTGGTCTTATGAGATGCGGATGCTGTTAGGAAGTTAATAATTTAGAGCATATTTTTGTTTCTAAGATCACACATTTGTCTTCATGATCAGACTCTAAAAGACCTGGAAGGCAAACATATTTGAAACTATTCAATTTAGCTTTCATGGGGCCCTGTAGTCATGAAAAATAGATTGATACAATAACTTCATTTGTTTTTAATTGATGTTTATTCATGAAAATTTGTGACGTGGGACGAATAAAGGAATATGTTATCTTATCTTTTCATTTTAAAATGTATATCAAAGTTGTGTCATTTCTCAGCAGAACTGTTTACAAAAAAGAAGATACAAATATCCTTTATCATATAATTTAATACCTTAATGTACATAGGTTAATTGTTCCTCCTATTTACTACACGGACACCTTGTAATTCTACTCTGTGTGTTGCAGCATTATGTGCGTCAGTCCCAGTTGTTGTCTGCTGCGGAGCAGGAGTTTGTCCTGAACAGGAAACAAGTTGCACTGAAGTCACTCAAGAGCCTGGGAATCAAGTGTACAATGGTATATCTGTGGAAACATTTCCATTAAATACAGACGTCAGAAATTAGCTTTCTTTTTCTTTCTTTGTCCCTCTCTCACAGTTTCTCAATAATTAAACTCTTCATGAATACATTGCACATATGCCTGCTTTTGAGAATGTATATCCAGGATAGCACAACTATAGCGGTTTTTAAAAAGGAAGTAAACTGTCTGTAAGTGGTGTTTGTGTAGTAAAACATAACATTAATTTGAATTGATTAGTTCCATGGTCATTTTGAAAGGGCAAGAGCCATGATAGCAGCTTTGTGAGGCCTCGGCACTGAAGTGCTAAAGTCGGCATGCTAACATTAGCATTTTAGTTTGACATGTTAGCACACTAACATTTGGTGCTTAGAACTAAACCTAAAGTAAAGCTGAGGCTGATGGAAATTTTACAGATTGTTTATAAACCAAAGTACTGAAAGGATTAAAATTTTGCCCTGATGATGGTGATCATCGCTAGTGTGACAAAAAAAATCTACAAACTGTAATTGATCAGATTGGTTATTTACACAATATTTGTTCATAAGACAAAACAGGAAGAAGATACTGTTCTTTCAAGTACAAAGACAAAAGATTCCTACAATAGCGGATGGTGGAAAAATTACATATCAGCTCTTATCACTCTGCTGTCGGACACACTTGTAACAACACACAGTTATGAATCCTACTGGGATTATGGACCAGAGTGATTTGATTAGAGAGTTGTCAACATGTTAACATGATAAAGCCAACATTCTGTTGTTTAGCAGGCGTAATGTTAACCATTTTCAATCAGCGTGTTAGCATGCTAACATTTTATACCATAATTTTTTTTCTTGTGTAGCATAAAGGGACTACAACTTGTATTGCATGTTGTGCACCTTTGTGTCGTAAAATGACAAAGTAAATGAACTTTGAACCTTATTAGCACAAACAAAAACAAAAAAGAGATTTTTATTAAAATCCATCTTGTGGGCATCATGAATGTCTGTAAAAACAGCAATCCTTCTGATAATTAGCCTGTTTCATATTGTATTAGTTTTGATATGGTTATGTTCAGGCATCAATTGTAAAACAGCTCTTCAGGTTAACTTTAAGAAGGTTTGGGTTTATTAATGCTTTGGGAAAGAATCTGCAGTGGTCAGTCTACAGTGAGATCCAGAAGGATGCAGCAGCAACACGATGAAGCATCCTTGTTAACTCGAGTGGCAAGTATCAGCAAGATTTCTGGAAATTGTTGTCTTGTTACTGCCTGCCTGTCTGTCTGATGGCAGAAATAAATACTACTTTTGTCACCCCTTTATTTTTCTGTTACCACCATCTACCATCTCTCTCTCTTTCCAACCAGGATTCAGTTCCTCACATCGCCCTCTTGGGGTCAGGTGGGGGTCAGAGGGCAGCTGTGGGTCTGGTGGGTTCGCTCTATCAGATGGAAAAGGAGAGTCTGCTGGACACTCTGCTCTACCTGGGAGGAGTTTCTGGCTCTGCCTGGTATACACTTATCGTACAGTCACACATATGTTCACTATGAAAATTTGAAATCTGAAAAAAGGAAGAAGGAAGGCAGGAAGAGATCATCTCATTGTCAAAGTGAATACTGCTTTCCCTCTGTTCTGTTCACATCAAATTGATCTAAACTAACTTTGGATTTCTCTCCTTGCTGAGACGGTGGTGTCTTTTTTAGCCTTCACAAAACCAAAAGCACAAGAGCAAAAATGTAAAGAACGGACTAAAGTGTGTTTTTATCTTCTCAAAGATGCAAATGTCAGCATATCTGACTTGTCAGACAAGGTGAAGGAATAGTAACTAAGGTAACTAAGAGTGTTGGTGCTTAGTCAGTTGCTCTAAATTGACTTCCTACTACACTATATATCATGTGGACACTAAATAATAATAAATAATTTATTTTCATCTTTCACTCTTCCTGCTCTGCTCTGCATTTTAACCTCCTTTCACTTTTTTATTACATTAAATTTTGCTTTATTGGCATGCCTATAAGATAAGAGAAGATAAGATAAACCTTTATTCGTCCCTCAGTGGGGAAATTCACAAATGAAATATGTTGGTGCCAAAGCAGGTTGTACAAGGTTTACAATGTAAGTATAATAATTTAGAATGTAAATGGAAACAAGAAATCAAAGAAAACAAATCAAAGAAACCAAATCACTGACAAAACAACAGATATTAAAGAATATATATGAAAAGATGAGATAAAGTCAAACAATTCAATGTAATGGTGATGATGAGAACCATCTGACAAAAGAGATCAAATGGAACTCAAACAAAAGTCACATTGGTGTCACGTGTTCTGCTCATTTTCCCACAGGCTATGACTTGCTCTGACATATTCAGCTGCTTGTCATTGTCAGGTTTGTTTAAATACTGAATTTTGTTTTGTCTCTCTCAGGTCCATGGCCTCCCTGTACAGCGACCCAGACTGGAGCTCCAACATGGACAGAGCGGTGGCCAGGCTGTCAGGTCCCGGGGTCGGGCCGGAGCAGGCTCTGGCCTGGTTGGGCGAGAGAGCAAAGGAGGAGCATTTCTCTCTCACTGATATCTGGGGGGTCTTGACTTCTGCTGGCATCATGAAACAGGTACATTACAAGCAAACATCAAGAACAAACTATAACTTACTAATTAACAACCAACATGATTTGAAGGTGTAAATGAAATGAAGATATAAATAGAGTTATAAAAGGATGGATTGAAAGCTAGATGCAATATTATGTTTGAGATGTGGAGGCTCTTGATTCAATATTTTAATTGCATTTATCCTGAATGTCTTGCTGTACACGTTTGGTGGCTCTTACTTGTGTGTGACGCCTCCCTGAGGATAAAAGCTCACAGTGCAGGTTTAAAGGATTACATACAGTCTGAGCTTTGTTCATGCTGAAGTGGTTAAGATGGGGGAAGTCCCTTTTTCAACAAAAATAACCAGGAATTAATCATTCTGTATTTGTTATTTGTAACATTATAAGATAAGATAAGATAAGATAAACCTTTATCCGTCCCTCAGTGGGGAAATTTGCAAAGAGTATAGTAATAATAAAGATATGGTCTAGACCTGCTCAAAATGAAAAGTGCCTTGAGATAACTTCTGTTGTCATATGGAGCTATATAAATAAAACTGAACAGAAGTGAATTGAAAATATGCTGCTTAAAGCACCATTAATGGATTCTTTAAAGCTGCATCTGTTGGTTTTGATCTCTTGGAACAGCAGAACAAGTTATAAATATAACATTGGCATATGGCTATAATTTGGTAAATTTTCCATGCAAATATCGGATAAATAACTTGACTTGCTGTGCAGATAATTGTACTAACAGATTGTTCAAAAAGTCTGTGCTTCTTTCATGAACTAGCTAATTAAGCAGTTAATGAATTAGCCTTTAGTTAGCCCTGTGTGGTATCTTGGTGTGAGACGTCTGTTTGTTGTGGAGCTGCTTGTTGGCTGGAGTTTGGCTGTGCTGCCGTGTTGACTGTGTTTCTCTTGGGTGTTCAGGAAGTTTCCCCGGGGGGAGACAGTGGAGGATGACCGAAGCTAACGATGCTAGTGGGAGTCAAAACTGAATAGAGAAGTGTTGTAATCCAGGATGATAATACTTGTGAACAAAAGGCACCTGTGTAACGGCAAAGTGACATTAGCATATTCTAGACTCAGCTAAGTAGGTTAAAAGTCACAGCTGTGTGCAAATACAATAAGATATGTGTAACTTCAAAATATTACTGTTACTGTTGTAAAGTTGAATGAAACAATGTAACCTGGATGTTGCAATATGTTATTGGCTGAGCTGTAGTTGGTGATTGAAGCTAAACAGTAATCTCAAATTTGACAGTCCATGAACTCAAAGGTTATTACTTATATAAATATTATTGCTAAAACAGGCATTTCAAATTTATTACACTCCAGAAACTGACTGATTGTGATCAGCTGGAGGCTGAAATGTTGACATACAATGTTTGTATGTGGGCCGGTACCACACAGTTAGCTGGCTAGTAACAGAGAGTAGCATATAGGCTAGCTTGATCAGCGGCCAGACGTTATTTACATCACGCCTCAGCTCCGCCACACTGCACTTCTTTGCCCATTTTTGGATTAGCAGAGTAAGAGTTAGGCATGTAGATTTTCAAAATTACATTTCTACATCAACATGACCTTTTTATATATATTCACGTTTAACTCACAACATGTTTGACACACAACAGAGAGAACACTATAATTTCTGTGTTCATAGTTCACCGACCCTTCTTTCTTGGCAGTTGGACCTTCGACGTCTTTCTGAGGATGGCATGAACGCCTCCAATCCCTATCCCATCTACAACGCAGTGAACAAAAACTGCCTCCAACATGGCCCTGAAAGAAGTAATGAACATACACACCTTTGAGACAAACAGACACACAACACAAAACTTTTCAAACTGCAAACAAAGCAAACAAGATTTACTGCCTCTGTCTGTCTTTGGCTCAGGTAAATGGTTTGAGATGACTCCTCTTGAGGTTGGCTTCACAGATCTGGGTCTCTTCATTAACACATCTCAACTGGGCAGCAGAAACCATGAAGCTGATCCTGAAGGTAAAGGGCCAGAGATGGACATGATCAAGCTGCAAGGTGTGTCTGCCGCTTTCATCTACTAGAAACCATAGACTGTATAGGTTTGGAGCCGACAGCCAGCAGGCAGCTGTCAATCAAAGTGACATCACTCTTCATTAAGCACAATTTCAGATTTTAAACAAGTGTGTTATAAAAAAATTCACCCTCCATACAGTTGTCATGAAGTGGAAAATCAGCTAAAGAGACTAAAGCCATTTTTTGTACCAGGCTGTAAACATGTTTTCTTCTGCAGTAAAGTTGGACATTTTAACATGGGGGTCAAATGTAATTGACTCCCATTTGGAGCCTGCCCCTAGTGTTCATTCCAGGAACTGCAGCTTTTGGCACTTTTGTGTTGGTTTCATTTTTCAGCGCCGGAGGTTGCCGCTTGCTAGAAACACTATCTCCTAAAAAAAAAAAAAAAAAAGTTGTTTTCTCGTGATAACAGTTTAAATATTTCAAGAAAACTGTCTGTTTTGTCAAGATAATGACTTTTTTTGTTGTTGTTGTATTGAGAAAACAATATCATTAGCACAACATAAGAAACATAACTCCTGATCTTGAGAACAAGAGTTTTAAAAAATTCAACCACATTCTCAACTTTTGTTCTACTTTTTGGTGACAGATTATTAATTTAATGATTTATTTACTTTTCTTTTCTTATATGTTCTTCTTTTGTTATATGTGAAGCATTAGAATATTTTCCTCATGTTCATGATTTACATTTCTTAATTGAAATTTCTTAACTTAAACATTTTGACCAGAAAAAGTATTTTACTGGAAGTTAGAGGGTGTTATTGTCAGCCGAATTTTTACAGTGTGTGTTCTTCATGTGTCTGGTGTGTCATGCAGGTATAGTGGGCAGCGTTGTAGCAGATGAACAGACTCTGGTAAACTATATGCCTGACTGGCTGAAAGGTAAAAAATAAAACAACTTGTTGCAAATTGGGTAAAGAAGTGTCTGAACACTTTTAAATGTGCAGCAGTAGAAATGACTGACTATGTGTGCACTCAGGTCTGGTGGGTACAGCAGCTACTGATGAGAACAACTTATTGGATGTGGTGTCTCTCTGGACTGAAGGTACCAGGCTTATAGAATAGCTAACTAAATACAGTATGAAAGCTTATGTTATGTGTCTATAGGCATGCATATTTTTCTACTTTTATGTATCAGTACCGCAGCAGGTCACCAGTTCCTGGGATGTCTTGGACCGTTACATGAGAGGATACCACAGTCTTTTGAAGCTGACGGAGGTGATCAGAAAAACACAGAGGATCCCACTATTTCAATCTGGGCTGGACAAGCTGCAGAAAATACTGAAAGGTACTAATGATGGCAATGATGCTAATGATAATGATAATTAATCTGAACCTTAGATATCCAAAAAAGGTTTTCTGGATGATCACAATGTTGTAGCAGAACTTACTGTTATTTATTATTTATATTTATCTTGTATATCTTATTTATTTATTCATTTCAATACCTCGATTAATTACCAATTTATCAGTCTGATCTCAAAAGACAAGACGTTGATTAAAGTGATGGTCTAGATAAAAATATTTATTGATCTAGCATCTACTGGCACGGGGTAAATAAAATGACTGACTACCACAAGATAATAGTCAAGATGGAACAAATGAGCAATACTGAGCTAAATGAATGAAATGAAATGAAGAAGACAATAAAAAATAAAAAATGAAACTGTGTGATAAATTGGGCAATAAAAGAGAAGATGATTACTGCTTTTAGTTATGAATGTTCGAAGAATGGATCCTATATTATTTAAAAAGAAATTTAAGGCTTTCAGATGTTATTTCGACGTCAACCCAGTTTGGCCTATATTGAGGTGCGTTGGCCGTTTCTGGAGAGGTTTCTTGGTCAGAACACAGCAGTGGATGTTGCAGCCTGGAACGTCCTCATGCTGGACTTCAGGGTGCTTTGTAACTGTTGTTAACTTTCACTAGATAACTCTGGACAGACTTAACAAGAAGAGTAAGAGCAAGCGTAAGACGTCAGCCGTTTGTCTTAGGATGGTGTGACGGTCGCTGTCTCTACCAGTCACAGTTCTTCCTTCTGCTCCTTTTGTTTCAACCGGAGGAGAGGATAATTCCTTCATAAAACTTTAAATTGTTGAATCTAAAGTTCACACATAAAAGTCACATATTCATCATCCACCATGACCCATTAAAAAAGACACACAAAAAAATGATGTATGATGCAAAAACTATAAATGGCTAAAGAAGAGAAACAATACAGACATGTTTTTTTATGTCAGTACATAACTTTCAACTATCAAAATAATAAAAATTATTACATAAATGCTTTCTAACGTTACTGCTAATTGAATGGAGATGTATTCAATCCTATCAATGCAAATTATTTACTACTGTTTATGAACACTGTTCCTAGTTTGAATGGAGGAGGACTAACTACACATGAACAGTAGCAGTTTAGTGTCAGTGTGATACAGTCCGCTACAATGTTCAAATGTTTTTAAAAATGTTCCTATTTTCTAGAAAATCTGAACTTCAACCCCACTGCATCATTTGGAAAGAAGAGCCCAGAACAACGAAAGCTGATTCTTGAGCAGTGGCGTCAGAACATGGCACCCCTACAGGATTGGATCCAGAGTCTGAATGAAACACCAGTCAAAGAGAATGGTCAGTGCCCGAGTCATAATGTTCTTTAATAAATGCCTGTAAATAATTCAAATCCAAAGACACAAGGGGGCAACAAGACACAACACAACACTGAAATATGTCACCTTAAAAAGTTGTTATGGCTAAACACACTGAACCACAGTGTCCGTGAATGAATCATCCTGTATTTTCTTATTATGTTGGACTCTTGGGGGCAGCAGAACAAGCTATGAATACAATACTTATTATAACATCATAAAATTGTTGTGGTAAACTTGATAACTTAACTGCTACATTCAGCAGTTATGGAGCAACAATTGCATTCATTTGGAGTCATGTCTGTCTCCATCTAATGAACATAAATCCAATATTCATTCTTTTTAGCTCTGCCCTCCATCATCTAAAAAAAATATCCCTTTAGCTGCTAAATGCTCCAGTAACAAACAAATCCTTAATGCAACTTCAAGTTCTTCGCCATGCACAGTAAGTTGTTTTATTTGGGCCTGCTGTGTTTTCCCAGTCTCTTGGATGATCCAAAAAGTCTTCCCACTGATTTGGAAATGGGAATGGGGCACAACCGAAAACTTCCTCTACCAGTACCCAGGTAAATTATTGTCACATGTACATTCATTTCATTTACTGTCCTGAGATTTGCCAGACAAATTTGTGAAAAACAATTGAATGAGATAAGAAACTATGTTGCTATGTTGTGATTTGTGTTGCTGTGAAGATGCTGAGGTGCCATCCTGCATCAGACTTGAGGAGCACCTGCAGCTCATAGATGCTGGTGTGATGGTCAACATGCCCTACCCACCCTTCCTGGGAGGAATGAGAGACATAGACCTCCTTATTGCTCTGGAATATGGAGCTGATGAGACCTTCAAGGTGAAGTTTCTGTAAATGTTTGTGGTAACTGGTGTGTGTTGTAGATATATGATTTGTCAAAAATAATACAATGAATGATCTGAAACTGCTCTCTGCACAGACTCTGACTCTTGCCAGAGACTATGCAGCCGTATAGTGAAGAAGCCTTTCCCAGAGATTGATGAAAAAGTCCTGGCGGAGAAAGACTGGCCAAAAGACTGTTACGTGTTTGAAGGAAAGGGGAATGAGCCCACGATCATTTACATGCCATTCTTCAACAGACGCAACTGCAAAGGTCTGTCACATCCAAGCTCACAACACAAAGCACTCATGTCAAATATGCCCATGATCACCAATGCTTTTATTCTGGTCCAGACGCGAAGGATATCAAAACCAAGATGGAGGAGTTCAACACCTTCCAGCTTCCATTCAGCCAGGAGAAGATTGACTTTGTGTTGGAGACGGCAAAAGCCAACGTGAAGAACAACAAGGAAACTCTGCTGATGGAGATTTACAAGGCTGCTCTCCGCCGACACAACAAGAGGTGGGCGGAGGGTGGATTGACAGACCAATAGGTGGATGTATGAGTAGACTCAAATTCTTTTTTTATGAATGAGGAAAAAGTGAATAAATGAACTAACTGGGCTTTTTTGTTGTTGTTTTTTGCGTCATCTTCTTTAACTTTCTTATCCTATCTGCCCTCATTGCTCTTTTTCTTGTTCTTCTTTTCATCCTTTGTCTTCTTTTTTCTTATTTTATCCATGCTTCTTCTCCTTCTTCCCATTCCTCATTCTTTCTCTTTGTCTACATTCTTCCCACCCCTCCCTTCCTTTCTCTCCCTCCTCTACTTCTTCCTCTGCCTCCTCTTCTCCTTCCTGTTCTTCCACCTTCCCCCCTTTCCTGTTCTCTTTCTTCACCTTCCTCCCTTTCTCCTCCTCTTCTCCTCTTCTTTTATCCATGCTTTTTTCTTACATTTTTTCCCTTTTCTCCTCCTTATTACCTTCTTTTTCCACTTCTTCTCTTCCTCCCTCCCCTTCTTTCTCTTCTTCGCTCTCTTCTTCTCCTCCTCCTCCCCCTCCCTCTTCTCCTCCTCCTCCTCCTCCTCCTCCTTCTTCTTCTTCTTCTTCTTCTTCTTCTCCAGCTATTACAACTGGTCTTCAGCAGAGTCTGACCATTAAACTTCACGGAGTTTGTGTCAAACAAGTACTGGCAAATTTATCAGAAAACATATCTTTCAATTATGTCTTTTATTTCTCCATTGTTCAAATACTGTGTTGAATTCATTCATTAAAGAGTTGACAGCACATTTGAAATCATGTTTATGTCCATATATGACTGATGTGTGCACACATTCATATTCATGTAACTTTTGGCGTAGTAACATTAATGAAACACTAGAGGTCAGTCTATGTTCACCATGTTGTGACGTGCATCAGTGAGAGATACTATGTCCTGACTTCTGTAGGTTACAGCTTTTGAGAATGTATATTTGGAGCTATTGATGGTCCTCCAACTGTGTTCCTGCTCATTTTATGAAATTGTAATAGATTTGATTTTCTGAACTCCCACAATAGTAGGCTGTTTACATGTTTTGATTTCTTGATTTTGTTTATTATAATAATGCATTCAAAGCAATTCTGCCCACATACAAGGTCTGCAATATCAGTTAAATGACCACTACTGAACTTTTGCATTACAAAAGTTAAACTCAGTAGCCATATGTCAGGTGGGCGCAGTAATATTATACCCAAGGAAGCACAAAATGTAATGTAATGATAAGGTCATGGTGAACGGACTGTCTCCCTCCTATATTTCCAGTCCGTGTGTGACTGTGTGTGTGTGCATGTGTGTGGCAGTGACAGCCGGTGACTCAAAATATTGGGAGAAAACAGGAGAAAAACCAACTCACAACATCATGTTATAGTACACTAGCTGGCTACTTATCTCTCTTATGTTCAGTGAAAAAAAGATTTCCTAAAAACAACGTCTTTTCAAGTCCTGTTGTTTCCAGATTATCCTTACAGGCCTAGTGCAGAGAGTATTAGTCCAGGTTATAGATATACATGACTATCATGTAGATTACAACAAACTAGAGCACAAATCACAACAATAATATACAGTATGTTTAGTTGCCAGTTTATGAGCTAATAGTGTCTAATACAACAGCAATTCAAAAGATTATAAATAAAGTCTTGTCAATACTGGATTCTGGTTGTTGATTGGTTCATGTGTTTTGGCCAATAACAGATCAGCATGAAAATGAAGCACATTAAATTGATATAAGACGCCCTAAGGAGGACAGCCCATCCTCCGCTGCCCCCTCACCACCACACAGACTGCCCTTTCTCCTCTTGTCTTGTCTGCTGTAGAAGCATTTTAATTGTATTTTAATTTAAAAAATTCAAAGAAGAGAGAAAATGTATCTTTTAAATGATACTTATATCTGATCATGATTTATTTCAACCAATTGCTTTTTTTATATTTGAATCTCCCTCTGGCCTCTCAAAAATAGAGCAGGAGCAGCCTCCTCTGCCTCTACAGACCAGCATCCACTTGTGTGCATGTGTTTGTTCCCTATTGGGGACCTTTTCCAGTATAGACTCTGGCCTTGTTGGGACCAGTAGTCCTGATGGGGACCAAAGCATCCTAATGTGGCAAAACATCACTTCTGAGATCCTGGTTAAGGTTAACCAAGGTAACTTTTACAAGTCTTGACAGTGAGTTGCAGAATTCACTGAGTGTACTATGGGACTTGCACGTCTCTTTCTTTGCTGTGATATCTTCTTTCTCTGTTTCCCACGCTCTTCACTCCTCGCAGCATCGTCACCATCAAAGATCTGTCTAAGTGATGTCAGTGACTAGAGATGTCCTGCAGATAACCAACAGGGTTTGCAAGCTAGTGAGGTCCTGGGGGGCAAAGGTCAATATCTAAACCACCATCTGCCTCTGACAGGAAGTGACTCAAGGCTAAATCTGACCCCAAAGCTATTATGTGGTATTGTGTATCTCTCTCTGTCTGTGTATCTGTCTGATGCACTATTAGAATAGCTGCATTGTATTGTCCTCCTTAGCCATTTAGCAAATGACTGTGGAAAGTGCCAGCTCATACCATGAAGGAAGACGCCTGTGAATGGAAAGTCCAATATGTCAACAATTGAGGATATATACAGTTTGCACAGGATGTACAAAGAACAGGACTGGAAGGAGAACTGAGCTTTTGGCCAAACTGGGAACTTGGATGATACACCCTCATATATCCATGTCCCCACTACTGGTGTGGCTTCATTCCATCCAACACCTTTACAATATGATGTGTACTGATCATTTCATCCTGTAGGGGTCAGGAGCAGGCTTTTAGTCCTGTTTATTATAGCATCACATGGACATAAGGTATAAAAATTTTGCTACGTGAAGGTTTCAATGTTTTTTCAAGCCTTTATCGCAGGAATAAAATCATTGCTTCAAATACTGACTCTTTTATTTATTTAAATCATTAAATATTTATACATCATTATTAGAATATTATTATGATAATTAACCAACGGACTGTCCACAAAACTGCAAAAATTTCCAGAAAACTACACTGGGCATAATCTCACTGTCCTCAATGTTAGCTATACAGCTCTGGATCAGGTCACACCAGCTATTCTAAAATCCATTACTAGGTTTGTGCGTTAAGCCCTACTGAAGTTCTAATGCTTTACTGAATTGGGTTGCATCGTTAAAAGTTAATGAAGAAGAGTTAAGTCATGTGTAAATGAGTCACTAGGACAAGTCTGTAGTTGTACTAATCTAACCTTTGTTCTTTGCTCATTTAGACTAACATTACTGGCAGTGTTTTATAATTTGAGGTGTATTGTGTTATTTTTGCAAAATGCAATTTCACAAAAGTTTTACATCATCATAAAACGGTGGGGTCAGATATTAATGATCTCTTTTTACTCTCGTCTAAACGGGTCATATATTCGTGAGCTAACGTTTTGACACTTGGTTCACAGTTTCAAGGTGGAAATATCTACCAACAACTAAATCCTACATAAGGACTAGTCTGTGTCGTTCAACCCTTTTTAATCGAGTGATCTATAAATCTGCACTTTGTTAATACTCACATGATACTTGAGCTAAATCTGAACGTGACATCTACCGTAGCCACAACAAGCAAACAATTCACTGAGACAGGATATGAGAATAGCTTAAAGTAATGTTTTCATGAAAATATATCAGATTTATTGTTTGTATTAATTGATATCTTAAAATAATCACTGACTGGACTTCATGGTTTGCACACATTTCAGCACCTCAGCGTGTTCCAGCTCAGTACTAGTTAACCAGGACTAATGTCTTTCATTGGCTACTCTTGTGATTCTGACTCAGGTTCATGGTGCAGGGTGCTTTTTCCTTTGTTGCTGAAGAGTGGCTTCACATGCAGTGTGTAAAGCCAGTGACCTTGTTACAGAGCCTGGAGGCAACACACTCTCAGACACACGCATCCACAACTTGGAGTCATGTTGCCTTATGTCATCTCCAATCTTCCTGTTCTCCTAATGTGTTTTTCTTTTTCTTCCTCTGCCAAACATCTCTCCCTCCGTTCTGTCTCCTTGTATCACTTATTTTCTGTCAGTTTTATTCTTCCCCCCCCAGCCTCTGTTTGTCACATTTTTTCACTGCGTGTTTGAGCATTGGTCTGATTCTCACACATTTCATTATTACCCCCCTAAATTCACCATCAATAACGTTTCTTACAGGTACAGTTGTTGTGACATGACACAAAGTACACGGCAGTATGTTGCTCCAAAGTCTTTATTTATGTCTTGATCTCTTTGACAATACATTTCAAACAAGCATCATTATTTGACAGACAGCCTATCTACTGGACAGATGCAAACAGCAGATACAGATGATCAAGGCGGCGCTCCAGGAAGCGTGGCCGTGCATGGGCACGGTTGTCATTCATCGACCGGCGAGTTGACAGCATCACCAACCCACCGACAGCGATGAATGTGAACCGGAAACCTGCAGTGGCAGAGGACTGCTCCATGTGGGGTTTCTCCCAGTACAGGAACATAGATAAGGAATGACAGATGGATAAGTGGAGCATAAAGCTCAAAATGTAGGAAGGAGCCAACACTACATACATGAACATGTGCTGTATGTGGTGTCGAACAATCAAATGTGTTTTCCCTGTTACCTGATTTCCATGGAGGCCTTTGTCCCCCATCTCACTTCACAGTCACTTTGCAGAGGAGGAATGATTACGGCAACCAAATACTCTTTCAGCATACACATGGGCATGTGAGTATTGTTTGATCATTTTTAAAAATGTGAACCTATGCCCTTTAAATCACATAATCTCAAGTGATATCTTGAGTTAACAAAATAGTTAGATTATCTTAGGACAGCAGTCTTAAAAACAGACACGAGCACCACAACAATATGATTTGTTGTGGCAAGATAATGAAATAAAAACTGGATTTTGAGATCATTTGCCTAAGACATAAGAAGTACTAGCTTTAAGATTGTCTTTCATAATACTAAATTGCATAATCATTCCTGCATAAGTAAACTTAGTAAGCAAGCTTGGATTATAAAATTAGCTGTAACGAACTAATTAACTTCAACAGAAAGAGACTTGGTAATAATAGCTGTAGACAACCAGGATGATTGGTATGGCTATACAAAACTTACTGTGCTGTACTGTGCTGTGCTAGGTGGCGCTAGAGGCAAAGTTCTGCCAAACATGTTGATGTGTTGTTCCTGTAAATTTTTGTATATTTCAAGCTAAACGTAAGTTAGTATCTATTGTTCTGTTCAGTAAATGTTGAGCACCTTGTCGTTCTGACAAAGATAAAGGTTAATTATTTTGTTAGTATTCAACCGTAAAACAAAGCAGTAAAATTTTTAACTCATTAAAATTGGGCAAATATTCTCACAATGTCATCAAATATTCATCACGATGTGCAAAGCTTTCTTGTCATAAAAATGTCTTCCGGTTATAATGAAGACGCTCAGCTTGTGTAATTTGATACTGCTTTGTTGCACTAATGAGCCATTAACATGTTTTGTGATAAAGCAACTCTATTAAGAGAAAGCATCGCTAAATTGAGTTGCTTTACCATAATGAGAAAAGTAGTGCAAAAATACAAAAACATTTTATGTCAATGGTAATATTGTAACTGCTTGAAAATCAGTTTGAACTTGACCTTGAGCGGTTATAAAAGGTAACCAGGCCGTGTTTTTATTGATGACTAATGCTCATCTCGTTTTTCAATTTGGAATTATTTACTATCTTTTCAATATCAAAGTATCTGTTTTAATAAACTTACAGGTGAGTTGTTTTGCACAATAGCAGGCCTTGAACTGATGCATACAAATGGAATGCAGCCATTAGTTACACCTGTGTTTGGCAAGTCATAACGTCCTCTTATATAAGATCCAAATGCTGCAGAGATGTGGAGGGTCATGTCTACATGGCGTGCCTGTGTGTGCACACATGTCGGTGTGTGTTTCAGACTGATGTGAGCTCAAGTGTAAGGGTACACTCAACACTCGATGGTTTCTCTGAGTCACAAACTCACCGACAGCGTTGAATGTTCCCCAAGACTTGAAAAACTCAGGCTGACAGCGAGCTAACAAACAGCCTGTCCTCCAGCGCTACAAGGAGTGGACAGCCATGACAAGGCCGACCCAGGAAGACGCTAAACAAGAAGAGACAAGAGCTCTGCAGGTGCACGCACACATTTTAACCAGTGACGTAGTGGGCAGCAAACCAATTGGTATATCGTTCTTTCTTTTCGGAGGAGACGACAATTATATTTGTCAGGCATTAAAACTATATGAGTAGAATGTGTTCATTCAAGATAATGAGATGTTTGAATTTCTTATTGTGGAGATCAGTGACATTTGTAGTGACCTTTTAAAAATATTTTCCTCAATTCATCAGTGATTGGAAACTTGGCTATGAATTATGTTATGGTGGTTCAAAATTGAATTATCTTGGAAAAAGGATAGTGTCAAATTTGCAGATATTTTGTAAAGACTGGTCAACAAAGAAAGCTCTCACAAATAATGCAGGGAATGGTTTGAAATGAATGTGTCACTATAAATGCAAAATAGCAAAGAGACTGAGAGAGATTTTAAAGCCCAATTAGAAGCAATTTCTGATCTCACAAACAAGTGGTGTGAACACTTGAATAAGAAAACATATGAGAAGGCAAACAGCACTACAAACAGTGCTCCTCTGGAGTCATCTCAGACTCCAAGTGGAGATATATCGCTGGGAAACCCCTCCCTAATAACTGGAGTGAGGTCTCTTGTTTTTCTCAGCATCTGATTTTGAATGTGATGGTGTCTGTCTCACGTGTTTTATTTTTTTCTACTACCACTGTGTCACGTTTTGTTTACCACTACATCACATGGTTATAGGTCAGAGGGACTTACCTGCACTAAACAGCTGACATTGCAACAGCATAGGACTCCAGGTACAGCTGAAACACAGTGCCACATACATGACAGAAAATTGGTCACTACAGGTAGAAATCAATCGAATATACAGTTTTACACACCAGTCAACTACTGCTCAACACATGCAAAAGCACTTGGAAGGAAATACAAAATGTACATAGAGTGCTATTGCCATTAAATATGCATTAGTAGTAATACACTGTAGTCAAATAATATTGTGTATGATGTGTCATCATTGTAAAAGTACTTTATTACAGAAAAAAGGACGACATACAAAATGCAATATTCCTTGCATGCTACACAATGTTCATACAAAGTTTCTTCTTAGAGAAGCTGAATTTTATTTGAGAATGTTAATTACAAAAAACACAATTTAAAAATGTGTTTTAGCGTGCACACTCAAAGCTTCACCCTGGTACCTTTCAAACTAAAATATATTTATTTGTTGTTTTCATAGTAAAAAGCATCATCAATCTGGAACAAATGCCATAAATTACATATATATTCTCCAGCATTATTTTTTCTTCTAAATTAAGTTTTGTCCTACCTAAATATTCAGCCTGTGTATAAGCCTGCATGAGTGCGTGTGGTCATACAGTAAAATCTAAACACTGCTACAAGCTCATAACATAACCGCTGTCGTGTTGATTGTGTGTAAATGGAAGGCAGGGGGTGAGAGGTGGGAGAGGAGGACGAAGGGGAGTCAAGGGTGAATGGAGAGAATAGGAAGGGTGGGTGGGTGGTTGGGGACGGTGGGAGGGGTGGCTGTCTGGGTGAGAGGAGTGTTGATCGATTCCAGGCTTGGTATTTTCCAGACAGGCTGAATGGTAAAGGTCAAAGGTTAGCTGCTCTTGTTTCCTATGAAAGAGAGGCTGTGTGTGTGTGTGTGTGTGTGTGTGTGTGTGTGTGTCTGTGTGTGTGTGTGTTTGTGTGTGTGTGTGTGTGTGTGTGTGTGTGTGTGTCTGTGCATATGTGTTTGTCCGTCTATGTCTTTTCATGCTCATGTGCAATGGCAAATATGCATGCATGTTTGCTCGACATCATGCTAAACCACGTTTTTTCTAATCTGTAGTCATGCAAAGCCATGCAAGTGAAAGGACCTGTGTGTGTGTGTGTGTGTGTGTGTGTGCGTGTGTGCACGCATAGGTAGTTTTATTGTGACTAAATCTGACGTTTTCTATGTTATTTAGATTTAGTTTAAGTTATTTTCTAACACATCTGCTCACAATAACTAAGCATTTTTGTTTTATTGTTTTTCGAGAGGAAAAATGGCGGTATTAAAAACAAAATGAAAAATCAATACTTCAAAAATCTGAGTGATGATGAAATAATAAATATACCATTTGCAGGTCAAACCTTCTGTAATGCCAACATTTACTTGTGATTAAATTCCACAGAGCAACATAATCAAAACTCTTTTGCTTTTTTCTCCATTTATACTTTCTTCTTCTATTAGTGGAAGCATATTTTTTGCTGTCCTCACCTCCAGCAGACGCTGTTTACTGCTGTTGTATAACATAAACTTTCAACAGCATTTTCAGTTGCATTCCTGGGAACACCAGATGTGGCTGAAAAAATCTGTTTAAACATGTCAGCTACTTTAATAAAAATGCAGGTATTTTTCAGTGAAGATCTGAACTGCTGAACACTTTGAACTCCAGCAACAGCGATCTGTGATTATGCAGGCAGGTGGTTGGGTGTCTTGCTCAAGGGCACTTGGGGGAAAGCTAAATATAGTACCAGCTGCTGCTGCTGGGATAAAATCTGACACATTTGCCCTCCGCTAACATGCATTTGCGTGTGTGTCACTGCTTGGCTGTCTGTTTGTATTCAGCTCCACCCAGACTCAGACCCAGACTGTGGCTGCTCACATAACTACACTGCACTGACATGGTGATGACAACACACACACACACAAACAATGTCTCCTCAAACAAGAGGTGGATCCTTATGGAGTATAGACATGGATATTTGTCATCACACAGTGTATAAGCCTGAACACATACACAGATCTTGGCAGGTAGGAATGCTAATTGTGGCCATACAGACAGTAACGTCTAACAGCAGGCAAAATTTAACACCAATGACCTCCACACACACACACACACACACACATACACACACCAAGAAAGCACAGAATAAGACATGCCACACATGTATGCATAAATATACATACAGTCTCTTACACACACACACACACACACACACACACACACACACACACACACACACACACTGTCGCCAAAGTCTCATTTTTTGAATTTGCACTTCTTCCTGTGTGTGTGTGTGTGTGCGCGCATGCATGGTTGCGTGTGAATGCATGTGTGTCTGAATGAGAAGACAGATTGTGGCGGCCGGACTGTGAGGTAAATAAAAATGGGGGGAGGGTAAAGGGAGACACAGAGACATGGGCTTGGTGGTGGGGTGGGGAGTGAGTAAGTGAGTGAGTGGCGGTCCACCTCCCTCTTTCCCTCCCTCCCTCCTTCACTCACTCTCCCACTCACTTACTCCCCCTCCCCCACCTGGGACTTGAACCCATGACCCCCCGGTGAATGAGTTCAAGGGAGGCACCACCATTACTGGGGAAACTGCTGGTCTGTTTGTGTGTGAGTGAGAGTGTGTTTCAAAGTGAACTAAACTGAGTTTGCCGGTGTGTGTGTGTGTTTTTGTGAGTGTGTGTAGAAGTGTGTTTACGGACCGAATTCCTGTTTTTTAAAAAAGTTCATTTTCCAGTAAGAGTTCCAAATTAGATGTATGCTTATCAAAAAACAATAATAATAAAGGCGTGTGTGTGTGTGTGTCTGTGTGATGTCAGAGGTAAGGAGAATAGTGATGGCCCTTCCCCCCCTTCGCTGCTGGGTGTGTGACCGAGTCTGCATCTCACTACCTGGCCCAGACTGGATCAATACTTTAATCTAATTGTCATTCACTTCCACTGGGACAGCCAAACACACACACACACACACACACACACACACAGAACACACACAGCACATACAACATGCATATATGTGTAGATGAACACATGTACTCACACACAGACTCTTAAAAAAATAAATGTACACTTGCTAAAAAAAACATTCACACCCTTCACACACACAAACAGCCAATCACACGAGAAATCATGAATGAAAATCCCCATTGTGTGAATGCACTCACTGCCATGTTAGCATGCAACCTTGGTGTCCTTTTTACTACATCCACGTCCATGCTCAACTCTGCACTCTCTCCCTGCCTCTCTGGGCGTTCCTCCTTGGCGTTGCATCATGCATGCACATCAGTGTCGGCAAACATCCACTGACACACTGTCACATCGTATTCATGTCTGCCAGCAAGCAGCCTCCACCACAGAGTGACAATGGAAAGTAGATGTCAGGGCTGCTCTGGGATCAGAGCCCTGCCGCATGCACAACAACCAACCTGGGAAAATATAGGAGATAAAGGTGCAAACTGACTTACCCAACATCCTCTTCTGCAGGAGCAGTAGTGTCTCCGTCCCTCTTTCTCTGCATTCCTCTATCTCTATACCTCCTTCTTTACCCCTCCCATTGAAAAGCCAAGCCACCACTCTCTCTCTCTCTCTCTCTCTTTCATCCTCTGCTCTCATCTTTCACTCATCATCTCTTTTCCAAATCCCTACTCTTCCTCACTTCCTTCCTTCTCCTCGTTCCTCTTCCTCCTCCTCCTCCTTGTCTGTCATTTATCACACTCTTTCCCTTTCTTTCTTCCTCTCCGGTGGCTCTCCGGTGTCTTCTTCCTGCTGCTGTAAACTGCAGACTGTCTGGCGAGAGAGAGAGAGAGAGAGAGAGAGGAAGAGAGAGAGGGAGCGAGGTCGAGAGAGACAGAGGAGCAATGGGAAGTGCAAACCAGGACACACACAGCCTCTGTCAGTTTGAATGAATATTGTGCACACTTGGCTTGTCTCTCCTCCCCCCTCTCTTTCTCTCTCCCTCCCTCCCTCTCTCTGTCTACCAGACACCCCTCCTCCACTCCTCTCTCGCTTTGCCCTCCTTCGCTATCTCCTCCTCCTCCTCCCTCGCTGCTGCCTTCAAACATGTTCACACTCCAAGACTGACTGCCATTAGCTATAGAGGCGCACTTACTGACACCCCCCAACATGCACACACACACACACACACACACACACATACACACTTCTCACTCTCCTGGACCCAGACAGTTAACCCTTTTGATGCAGCTGCACATCCTGTCTGTTTGTATTTATTATCATCTTCTTAGTGGATCATGGCTCCTGAGCACTTGGCATTGTGTATTTTTATATAGATTCCTCAGTGAATTCTCATTGTTGTTAATTGTCTAGTGACCTACATTGTCCAAACTACTAAAGTTTATCATTAATGAATTAATAAATGAAAAAATTCATATTTTTACCTGTGAAAGATATTTTAAATGTCCAAAACATTCAGAATATGTACATTTACCACATGAATTCCACATGTGGAGTTACATGTGGAATTCATGTTTTCACATGTGATGTCTTTTCATGTTTCATATGTGAAATATCTGAAAATGAATGTGTTTTACTTTGATCACATGTAAAATTTGTTTCATGTGTCCTTTTATGAGTTGAAGTGAAAATGTTATTTTAATGTGATGTTTTACATTTTGGATTTTCTGAAATATCACCTGTGAAATGCTTTCACATGTAATGTTTTATGTGATATTGATGCTTCGAAAATTGATGTCTTACATATCACATATGAAAAATCTGAAAAATGAAAAAAGCTTATCATATGCAAAATGTGGAAAGCAACTGAAGAACTGAAATTATTTCTTCATCCTGTGCACACAAGTTACTTTGCACACTGGATTGAAAAATGTTATATGTCAAGATTTTAGGGCTCTGTAGAAATTAGTGTTGGTGAAATTATAATGTGACTTTTTTGTTTGCATGTGACATCATATGTTAGGTCATATCATGTGAATTAATTACATATAAAATGGTGCTCATCCATCAAATATGTTAAATGTTTTTCTCATGTGCTAAATTCACCGGTACTTTTTTGTAGCGTAGTCATTTTTTGAACTAGTGTTCATACATCATAGTGTGTGACTGATCTAGTTCATTTACAGTTATGAAAGCTTTTTTTAAATTCTCTGTGTGGTTTGCATCCATCCGTACATCATCCATACATCATTCATACGCTGCCCTTTTTCTTGTTTTATAGTATCTATATTTACATCCTTCCTTTACCTTCCTCCATCTTCTGCAACTTATCCCCCACTCTCTCCATCATCCTCCCTCCTTCCTTAGTTACATATTGATTAGGTCGCTCAGTGTGTGTGTCATTGTGTGCATATGTGTGTGCGTGCATACGAGCCTGATCCTGCTGTGGTCAATGAGGTCAACATGGTGGCCAGACAGACATCCCCACCCCCTTCGTTTTTCTTCCCTGCCTCCTCCATCACCTCCTGCTCTCCCTCCTCAGGGTTAGTGAGTGTAGACGAGGTAAAGGAAGCGTTGAACGTCAGCATCCCCCATGTACTCATCTAACAGCTCAGTTGATAGTAGCTGACATCACATGAGTACATTGGCTTGCAATGTGTACCACAGCATCACATCATGAGCCTGAGAAGTGAGATATGACAGTTTAAGCACTGAGATGAATATTAAAGGTACCGTCTGCATCAAAATATACATTTCATGATTTCTCTGTAATGCCCAGTTCAACCATCCAAATCCCAAAAATTCCTCACAGGCAAAGTCAATACATTTAAGGGAGTCTCCAAACCTGTAGGTGGAATGAAATTGTGATACCTTCAAGATTGGCACATGTATAAATGTTGCAGATTATTCTTTGAAGATGGTCAGGTGATCTCCCTTGCCTCACCAATCTTGTCTTTGCATCGAAAGAAAAGAAGTGGTGTGTTTTTCAAACACCACCTGACAGTGACCGCCCTCACTGACCCCTCCGGCCGACAGACTCGCTGTCTGTGTGGAGGAGGGGGCAGGATGGATAGGAGCGCAGGGGTCGATAGAGGTCATAAGGCAAAGATGGAGGGAGATGCACACAGAGGAAGCTTGAAAGGATGCAACAGCGGAAGGCGACGGAGACAAAGAAGCGACGGCATATATTCAGCTTTTACGTATTAGAATATTTTTACATACTCGATCATCAATTTGCTTTGGTACATACAGTGAAACATGAGAGAAAATATGAAGTTTTCAAGACTATGCTAAATGTTGATTATACTCGGTCCATAGGGATAGTCAGTTGGTCCTTTTGTCAGTCAGTCATTCGATCCACCACTTTGGTCCCAACAGAAATATCCTGGACACACACTCATGGTGCCCAGAGGACGAATCCTACTGAGTTTGGTGTTTCACTGACCTCTCCTCCAGCCCCACCATGAGGCTCGCATTTTGCTTTTAAGTGAAATGTCTCAACAACTATTGGACGGATCGCCATGAAATTTAGTGCAGACATTCATGTTGCATGCAGGATCATTTGTAATCACTTTGGCGATCTTCTGAATTCTCATCTGGCATGATCATTAGGTCAAGATTTACACTAGTCCAATGACCAAATGTCTGCAAAATGGATGTCATTGCCATCAGCCTCAACTCTACTTTGTGTTTAATACTAGTTAGCAAATGTTAAACATTAACTTCTTCTCTTGGCATTTAGTTCAAAGCACTGTTGTGCATATGTACAGTCTCACAGAGTGGCACAGCATGGCTGCAGATCCTCAGCGTTTCAGTAAGATAGGTTGGAATATGGCAGCTTTTAAAAAGTGAGAGCTGTGTAGTACTGAGGAATTTGCCTAAAGGAAAATAATAACACGAAGAAAAAGAAGCAGAATAATTGTTGTTCTGATGTAGACTTGATATGAAAATTGCAATAATGACCAATTTACACTAATGAACGGTCCTCTCATTCAACTGATGCGAGAGGTTAAATTTCAATCAATATGCTTCACTGGCTGGAGAAACTCTGAGCAAACAGGATAAACATTATTTCTATCAATTATTTCAGATTAAAGAGGAGCTCTCACTAGCAATATTTGACACCACTTTAACCCATTTTCTTTTTTATTGTAACTTTCTCTTTTATTAGATGGTTTGCATGCTGACACTAACAAGGAGAGAGAGAGAGTGAGTGAGTGAGTGAGAGAGAGAGAGAGAGAGAGAGAGAGAGAGAGCACAGGTCCCTGGAATCGAACCAGGAATGTGTATGTATCTTAACTAGGGCTACTACTAATAATGATTTTCACTATCATTTAATCTGCATATTATTCTCTTGATTGATGAATTTCATTTGGTCTATAATAGAAAGAAAATACTGAAAATGCCCATCACAAAAGTTCTTAAGTCCAAGGTGATTGTTTTGTCCAACCAACACGACTGTGAATTTCCCAGCTCTAATCTTGCACCTTTTTTACACTTTGCACAAGTCCACTAATTATTTCTTAAATGTTTTAGCTTTTCAAAATTTTAGATTCAGATTTAAAGCTCAGATTTTTTTTCAGGTCCACTTTTGTACAACATTCACATGGTATATGTACAGCAACGGATTTAGTGGTCATTATGGGCCTATTCTCTGCACTGACCATGAAGCATTTACTTCCTAATCCCACTCTAATGGAAGAGAGAGGACCTGTCCGCGGTCCTCTAGCTTTTTCCAAAGCTTTCAGCCGCATCTCATTGTCATCGTATATTATATTATATTATATTATATCATATTATAGATGAGACTGATCATAAATGCATTTTGAAGCACAACTTTAAAGCCAACATGGACAGAAGTCCTTAAAGGAACAGTCTGACATTTTGAGATGTTTTGCTCTCTTGCCAAGAGTTTAATGAAAAGGTCAACAATACTCTCACATCTGTACAGTAAATAACAGCACCTCAAAAGCCGGTAAGCAGAAGAAGTTTGAAAATGTAAAATGGTTTTACAGGGGGTTATGTGCCAGACTAACCTACCTTTGGTCAAACTAGTCCTTTAAAGCTCTCAGAAAAATGGAAATTTGAATATCTACAATTTCTCGATAACTGGACAAACTCCAACTTCTGACAAATACCATGACCCATCCTGCCTTATGGGATGTGAAATTGTGGTTATTAAGCAACGTCCAGTACAATGAGCGGTGCTGGGGCTGGGCTCGTTAATTGTTTTGCACTAGAGCGCCATCTGGTGGCTAAATCCTAAAACACCACCTCCACTACTCAGATAGACTGAACTGAATTCCAGTGGCAGCTTACTCGATACACCACTGAAAACCACAGGCTGGCCCCTGACCTTTGACTTCCTCCAGGTGACTGATAGTCCCAGCCAGCAAGTCAGATTAGTGACATCATGAGTCACCTTTGACCCCATTGTAGTTTAATGTCCAAGGGGTCGGTGTCACTGTGAGACTCCCTCACAGGGTATCTGTAGTACTAACTGAATGTTTATGACTCTACAGTGAGGTGCCAAGTGACTTACTGTACCTGAAATTACCATGCAACCCCCTGACAGTGAAGGCAGCAGCGGTGTATCTCTCTTGTGCATTGTGCTGGGCTGCAGGCTTACACACTTTAAGATTAAGTCCAGGGTATGACTATTATATTACTACTGCATACAAAGTAATTAAATACTTTCACTCTAGTACTTTACTTCAGTATTTATATTGCATGTTACACTTCTGCTCCATTCCACTACATTTATTTGACAGCTATAGTTACTAGTTACTTTTCAAAGTAAAAACATATTATGAGCTCATAAAATACAAAGATAGAATCAGAGGTTCCAAACTGTTTTGCCTCATTCTAGCAGGGTCTAGTTAGGGCCCTTGCCATTTGTCAGATGTCTCTGAGTTGTTAGTAGTTCCACTGAAGACACATTTCTCCTCTAAATTATATGTAATAATATTTTCATATATAATCATTAAATAGTGTCATAACATTCTGAATTGAATGAAAAATAGGCATCAAATACTGATATCTAACTTATGGTTGCATTTCAAAATTCCTAAAGAGTAAAAGCCTGAAGGTCTGTATAAATATGTAATTGGAGCTGTAGGACAGGTGAGATAAGCCAACAGTGACACATCTGGACATAAGAGACAGATTTATTGACATGTGGTTCATGGTATAAACGGTTTACAATGTTTTCAGTGAAATAAAATGCATGTTGGAATAAATAAAACATCACTAGTTATGAAGAACTGCTTTTACTTTGACAAGACAAAGCTACGAGTGCTTTCTCTTTTACTGATGGTTTGTGGTGGCAGTAAACAGTTTGGACAGTTCATAAGTGAAAAATGGAAGCTAAAAGTGGAGTCCAGCACTGCATGACAAATGAGAATAACGACCCTGGTACAGTTTTGTATCCAGCATGTTTTTGTTCCGCAGTGTGAAATGTCTGATCCTCACAGCTCTTAGGCTTGAGTCTGTTCCTGTTTCAGTGCTTTTATTGAGCTCTCTTCACTGGGACTCTCCTGCTTTATGTCCACTATACTTGCTTCTTTCCCCTCGTCCTCCATGGTCAGTGCTAACCAGGATTCTTTATGTAACCTCTCGCTCTTTTCCACCTCCTGAACGCTCGGTGGTGATGTTGCCTGCATGTGCGCCGGCAGGTGCTTGAACTCATCCTCATTCACATCATAGTCCTTCATCTTTGAGTGCAGGATCCACCAGTGGCCAACGAAGCCCACATCTAGCATCCGCTGAGGGAGCTCCCTCCAGGGCACGGACAGATTGGAGCACTGGGCTTCGTACAGTGTGATGTCTGGGTCGTAGTCCGCGCGGTAAACCAGAGAAAGAAGACCCAGGCTGACATGGCGGAGCCGGCCCTCGTTACGAAGCTTCACCAGACTCTGCACGTGGCCGTCAGAGGTCGCATTGCGGATCCACGGCGACAGCAGGCCCAGCTGGCTGGAACGCTCCAGCAGGGCGGCTTCAAAGGACGACTGGTCAGGTTTTGTGTAGAAACAGGCCCAGGCACCGCCCAGCAGAGTCATGTACACAGAGGCTTTGACCGGTCGCTCCCACGCACCAAACACCATCTCCCGGCATGCCTCTTTGTAGTCAGACAACAGACTGCGACACCACACACCTACAGACAGAAGGAAGGATGCAGCACAAAACAAAAGACACTTGAGAAGCATTTCCAACAAGTACCTTAGATACAGTGGCCTTGAAACTGATACCCAACGTGTACCTACAGCATCAGCCGCAGCATTTACTGATCGACACACTTTGAATTCTACTGTACATTTCCTGCATGATTGCTAACTCAATGCTAACTTTTTCCTCCGCTCTGCTCACAATTCACCGTCACTTTCTGTCGCTCAACCGCACACTCGCTAAGACAAATAAACAAGAGGACAATGAAGTACATCAAATGTTTTGTGTCCTTTCTTCTCAGTATGTGGTTGTTTATTACAACAAGGAGACAAGCTTTGTTTGGGAAAACGCTGCGGGCCCCGAGACAAAAGACTGCTGAAAGAAACAGGAGAGTTGGGAAATCCTACATCAGAGCTCAGACAACAAGATGACTGGTTACTCCGATTCTCCCTGACCAGTCAGTGGTCGGCAGCATTTTAACTCCACCTTTTAGTTTCGGGTCTGCTTGCTTAAAACTCGGCAGAAGGGTAATGAAAAAACTGGATGAGTGGTTCTATTGGTACCGTCTACAACTTTTGACAATGGAAACGCGAAAATAACCGTACTATTGTGTAAAAAAACTGAACTGATCTGAATGGATTGGACTGCTTTGGGGGGGTTCTTTTAAGTCCTTAATTCTGAGCAAGCAAGCAAGTTTCACACTTTTAATTTACTAAATCTGGTTGTACCATTAAAACTTAAACGTCTAGACTACTCAGTTAAGACTTTAGGAATGTATACGTGATTTGCTAGGACATATCTGTAGTGTCCAACCAAAAGTAATCAATTATGCACACATGAACATATTTGCCAAAAATAAGGTTTTAGGGGTTAATACATATTACTATAATATACATCAATCTCAACTGCCAATCCCTTGTAAATGTAGTTAATGCTTTCTTTATTTCTATGCGCATACATGGAGAAATGTGTTGAAGAATTAGTAGTATTCATGCAGTTTAGAATAAGTGGAAAATATCCATTCCACTGATCTAATGAACACCAGCTAGGCATTTAGTCTGACATTATTAGTGTAACATTTTGTCATTTTTAGGTATATCATGTTTTTTTGTGAACGATAATTTAAAATCTTCCTGCTTTACGGCATTATTAAACAGCATTTAGATCAAGTGTCAGGTCAGATATGTCGACCATATTTCATATTAGCTCTTTTACTCTTCAGTCTTAGTAACAACTATTCTCTATGTAGTTTGTTTAGTGCAACTCTTCTGAATTTAGTGATGTGTAAATCTCATTAGTAAACGCTTACATTATAAATAGGCTAAATTTAAACTTACACAACTGGTGTAACGGGCTCCAGGGGACCAGCCATTTAAACACTTCAGCAGCTGATTTCAGTGTTGGGGAACTCATCAGAGCAACCAGCTGCTCTGGGGTTTGGAATAAAAACCTGACTACTGTTGCATGACAGGATGATTACGACTGGCTTAGAGAGAACAGACTAAACAGAAAAATAATTACTTTTCTCAACTTGTTAGTCAGTTGTCTATATCAATATAAACCTTTCAACAATGATGTCTAAAAGAGATACACCGACTGCTTTTACTTCTTAAACTACACACTGATAAATTCAAACTAGTAATAACATGATGGATTTTTGATTAACCACTCTCCTATATAAAATCTGCAACCTCAACATGCAGTTCCAAGTGCGTGGTGACACAGCACAGTGGTGAAAACCTTGTTTCTTTTTCCTATTTAATGTTTTCCAATTCAGACAGTTGTGTGGGTGTATTTTTCAGGAGAATGTTACTGGAATTGCATGGCATCCAAACAATCCTCGTGTTTTCACTCAAACTGAGAACTACAGTCACACATTCCTTTTTCCTCTCTGATGGAGGAGTTGACATAAACTGACCTGAACAGACTGTTAGGAAAGGAAAAAGGACTGAACAGCAATTGCTAAAGCTTTCAAAATGTTGGTTTCTATACACTGTTCCATGAGGCAAGATTCACATCCAATTGAGAGCAGGATAAACTAACATTAATATAAATAAATAATCTGAAGGTTAGGGGACTTTAAAAGATGTTACGACATGTCTAATGACTAATCATATTTAAGCAAATTAGCCACATGGACCAACTTAACTCCTGTGTACAAAAGGTCAGATTACCTTGGGTTAAATCCCGTCTATTGAAGAATACGTTCAGATGACAGTCAGCTGGATATGATCTGCTCATCAGAGGCTTGTTCAAGTAACTCAATTTGCAGTCACTGTTCACCTATTATAAATATGGCTGTGCCTCAAGTTTCCAGTAGATCATAGCTTACTAAGTAACACTGTGACATGACATCACAACTAAGTCAAAGTGTCAGAAGTCAAATTGTCATGCAAAGCAAAGTGGGGCTTTCTCAGTGTCATGGTTCGACTAAAGGTTTGTAAGAGTGTAGTGCATGCTTTGCAGATCCCGAATAAGTGGTATCCAAAGCACGATCACGCAGACCAAAAAAGACCACACGATCAGAAGATCAATGCATCAAGCTTGGTTTCCTGAGAGATAGAAAAGCAACTTCATCACATATGCAGAATTTACTAAAATAAATCAATCAGAAAAAGTACTGTGAAAAGAAGACAGTCTTGTAGTGGTCACAAGGGACAAGTAGCAGTTTCTCAACCTCCTCCCAGGAGGGGAATCGAGGCCAAGGAGTGGGCTAAGAAATCCCAGCATTTCACAGTGGATGAATCCAAATTGATGTTTATGGCAGTAACAGAAGTGTTTATGTAAGGAGACAAACAGGGGAGAGAATGATATCGCAGTGTATCAAATTGTCAGTGAAACATGTTGGTATGGATTCAAGTCTGGAGGTGTGTTGCCTTCTCTGGAGTTGGACACCTGCACTATATTGACTCCACCTTGATGAAGGAGAAGCACCACTCCATTCCTCACAGACATGCTGTGCCCTCTGGTTTGCATGTGTGGAGAGGATTCATACTCCTGCAGGATAACGACCTCCAAGCATTGCAGGAACTACTTGAAGACCAATGAGTCTTGACTGTGATGGACTTTCCTCCACAGTCGCCTGACCTCAACCCCATTGAGCATTTCTGGGAGCACTGAGAAAGCAAAGTAAGTTGAGCTACTTGAATAAGCCTGTGATGAGCAGATCAAGTCCACCTGATCACCTGGTTGCAAACTTCAATGAAAGGGATCCAACTCAAGGAAACCTGACCTTTTGTACAAAGTAGTTAAGTTGGTTGGTTAATACCACAAATTTGATTGCTGACATATAAATGCAAATTTCCCCACTGTGGGACGAATAAAGGTTTATCTTATCTTAAATAGTGCAGAATGTTAAATATTTCATAACTTCTTTTAAACCTCCAATCATCAAATCTAGTGTTAGTAGTATTATTTTCAGATTTATACAGACTTCTGGACTCACTGTACGCATGTCAAAACCTAGCTAGCAGTGTCCCTGTAACCTGAACTGTTCCACTAACTAGCTGATGTTCAGTTTCTCACCCGCTTTGCTGGTCTTCAGTCTTTCCCATCTGCTGGTTGGAGCCGGAGCTGCTGCTGTTTCTGCTGCCGCACACAACATCCTCCTCACTACACGAAACGAAGCCATTTTAACAGATTTTATTCACTAGTACGGTCACCTTCACGCAGAAGAAGCATCCTGCTTGTCAGTTAGACAGCTCACATGGAGCCAAAATGGCGCCCAGAAGGTGAAACGCTTTAATCTTCCGACAGAAAGCTCTACCTCACAAACGTTCCGCTTGCTGTCACTTGAACAGTTAGTAATAAAATAAATATATATATTTTTGTTGTAATTTTGATGCAAACTTGAAGTGCATATAATGTGTCACATGACTGTTATACAGTACGTTATATTTTAATTAACTACTTTTTAAAAAGAAGATGTGTCACATGAGAGCTTTGTTTACGTGGTGACGTGTACCGGAAGACATGCCAACTGACAGTAGTTACGCTAGTTATGACAGACAGGTGTTAGCACTATAGTGTCATTTTCTGCTAATTTACTCAAACCTACATGAGCTGTGTTGTCGTATATTTAAGTAAGATACCTTCACATCTTCAAACAAATGAGAAACAAGAGCACTAGTGCACATTTAGCCTAGCTAGCATTAGCTGTCACAGCTTTGTGGCCACTGTCACGCCATCATCATTATCATCAGGGACATCCTGCTGGAGACAGGTTGGTTTTAAACTGTGTTTTTTCTGGTCACGACGCATAGGTAGACTGTAGAGTTACGGCTGAATTATGACTTGTCTTAATGACTTATTGATTGACTTGATGATATAGATTGCTGTATGTTTAACTGCATACTTAAAAGAGCCTCTTGGTAGGTTAGCTTGCTTAACAGATGTTTGATCTATAAAGAGCTGACATGTCTTGTCTTGACTAATCATTTGTGGCCAACATGCCGGGACCTATAGTGTGTGGACATATCTGACCACAGTGTTCATCTTCTCCTAGGTCTTGCATGAGGTTGCTGTTTGTTCACTGAAGCAATGGCCAGTCCAAATGATCTGCAATTCCAAGGTAAATACCATGGGGTTCATGTTCATGTCTCTGCTCCAGAGTGTTTGTTTTCTCTCCATACCTTCAGTTTTACTCCTCCATCTGTCTGACTTTGCTTCTTTCATTTCATCCTTAAATCTTGTGTTCCATGTCTTGGTCTGTCATTCCTAAACTGATGGACACATGGTGAAGCTGCACCAGGCAGCTTTTAAAGCTTTTCAGTATCACATGTGAATGAATACAAATGACATTGATAGGTAATTAAAATGAGTTTCTTGTTGAGTAACAACAGATTCTTCTGCTCTCTCTGGATATAATGTTTTCCACAATAAGGATTAACTGGGAAATAACAGATCATGAAAAGAAAAATCTTTTTCATGAATGATGAAAGTTATGTTATGTCCCTTTGTTTATCAGGCCTTCAATTAGAACAGATCCACTCTTGAACTAGATGATGAATAGGAAACAAATTAAAACTAAATATTGGGAGTGATATGACACCTGGGTTGTATTTGTTCCCAGTAGACCATACACCTCTATGTCTATGTCTATGGCCATCTGTGAAACTCTCTTTTTTTATGTCAGTTCCATTCACTGTGCAATACTTCATTCAATTCAATCTTATAAAACTGCTGTGTTGAGATGAGGCAGTTTGAACCCAACCCAGCATTAAAGCATTAAGCATCAGGGTCAAGTGTTTTCCTAATAAAAAACTAAGGAAAGGATGGTCTTGTTCCTCTGAACAGTAAGGGATTTGAGGTATCCTTCATGATAGCAGACCAGATCAATTTCCAGTCAGAGGAGAAATGAAATAAGGCAAATGAGAAGCACCTCAGAAACAGTGACCTCTAGTGGCACTTAAGTGACAATGTGATGTCGTTCTAAACAACACGGGTTTATATTGTGTGTTCAAAAGCAGTGATATCTAATATGTATTTGATGTGCTGACTGCTGAAGAGAAATATTTTGAATTTGAGAAATAAAAAAATTCACTTTTGTTTGTATCTTTAATTTCAGTTTATTTTATTCCGAACTGGATTCCTGACAGTATCTTATTCTTATTCTATTCTGGTTGAGCAATTATACTTTGTACATTTCACCTTGTTAAATATCACTTCTTGTTTGAATTTCACGAGCGTGTTTCATCAGATTTCATATCAAGCACTTCATTCATGGTTCTGTAGCTGGATCAGTAAATGCAGAGTTAACCAGCTTTGTGATACCAGGATCACCAATGCTGGGCTCAGTGAAGCAGGTAACCTGGGGAGAGGCAGACCAAAATGCTCTGAAAGCCTCTGACACACGTGTTTTTAAGTACACCTTTATTTTTAAATGGCTGAATGAACACCAAAAGTGCTGTGATTGCTTTCCAGTGCATTTGGGCCTGTAGTTGAACGGGCTTTGTGGCACAGGTTCCAGGAGTAGAACTGTGAAGTACCACCATTAACTCTCTGTGTTTCTTGATGCATGTCTGTAGAGTTTGAGGAAGCAGCAGAGCTGTTGTCTGCAGATCCGGGGGCCTCCACACTTAGTATGTCTGCCTCAAACACCACCACAACAACAGCAGGGGGAGGTGGAGGAGGAGGAGGAGAGGATGTGAAACTAGACCTTTCAGAGGATGAGGAGGGTCAGGAGGAGAGGTCAGAGGTGTGTAAAGTATCTGTGCTGACTTATGTCACCCTGACACAGGTTAAGAGTCTGAATGTTTTGAGTGGACAGCAGCTGAAAAATGTCTGTGCTTCCAGCTGTTAGGAGGACAGAAAGCAACTGGTGGCTTCTGGACCTTTGAGTACTATCAGTCTTTCTTCAATGTGGACACAGTGCAGGTATGAGACGCTCCCTCTTTATAAATACACGCCCTTATACAGCTGCAGTTGTGATTCAACAATGGATCCAAATAATCTTTTTATGATAAACCAAGCTCAGACAAATAATTTCGTATTTTATCATGCTCTTTTGCTTGACGCCATGATCATGTGATGCAGGTACTGGACAGAGTTAAGGGATCAGTGATGCCATTACCTGGAAGAAACTTTATCAAACACCACCTTAGGAGCAACCCTGATCTATATGGTAAGCCAAGGGAGACATGTTCAATGATTATGCATTCTCTTTTTTAATTGTTCTTCATTTTCTCTGGATTTAAAGATCCTATATGCTGACATTTTATGTGATTCGTCTGTGGGTCTGTGTGTCTGTGTGTGTGTGTGTGTGTAGGACCATTCTGGATCTGTGTGACACTGGTGTTTTCAGTAGCGATCAGTGGGAACTTGTCCACCTTCCTCAGTGAGATGGGAAACCCTGCCTACCACTACAGACCACAGTTCCACAGAGGTCAGTCCCCCTCAGGGTCTTTGATCAACCACAATCAGTTTGTCTCAGTTTTACGGGATCATGCCGAGTCTGCTTTGTTTCTTTGTCCTGCTTTCTACTAACAGTGACCATAGCTGCAGTCGTGATCTTCACGTATGCCTGGCTGGTGCCGATTGGTTTATGGGGTTTCCTGACCTGGCGGCAAGGGGCTGAGAGGCAGATTGGAGGCTATTCCTTCCTGGAGACTGTGTGTGTCTACGGTTACTCCCTTTTCATCTATATTCCAACCTCGGTGAGTCCATCACCCTCTTGCTAATGGATGTCAGGGTCATAATATGCTGTCTTTATACAGACAAACTGCCCCAGTATAGAGCACCATGTGTTTTGGCTTAAACTTAAATGTAAAGATGACACTAGGGTAAAACACTCATTGAACGAAAGAACATGAACACAAATCATTCCATCCATCTATTTTCTGCCATCTCTGTCCCTTCCTCGGATGGAAGGGGAAGGAGAAGAGGTCATCCTTCAAATGCTCAGATAAACTGACATTTGAACCACAATTCTATAATAACAGGGAAAATCTCCATCTGTTGATATAGATCATGTCATATGATTGAAAGCCCCAGAACAACTACTAAATGGACCTTGTAGTGAGATTGCTTTCTCAGCTGATGTTTGCAACATCATGAATGAACTTGGACCCTCAGTAAAATAGTGATGTAGTGTGACTGGTGAGTGATCACCAGAGTTTGATTTTTAGCTTTCACATCAGCCTAAAGGAACTGAATTAAACAGACAAACACACGCACCAGAGTTTCTTAATCAAACACATTAGGTCTGAAATCAACCGTAGACATCAGTAACCAACATGTAACCCTGTCATCTCCAGGTTTTGTGGATCATTCCATTTGAGTGGCTGCGCTGGACACTGATCGTAATTGCCATGCTCATCTCTGGCTCAGTCCTGGTCCTCACCTTCTGGCCCATTGTACGTGAAGACACCAAGGTGATGGCCGTGGCTACAGTTGCGACCATAGTAGTTTTGCACACGCTGCTGGCTGTCGGCTGTAAGGTTAGTGAGCTCTGTGGATACAGCCTCATGTCAGCTGTACACATTTAACCTCAACCAAATACTTAATTTTTTTTTTTCTTTCAGCTGTACTTCTTCCAGACAGCAGTCCATATACCAACACCAGCTCCGACAACCCCCTCGGTTCACATAACACTGACCACCCAACCCCATTGACCAATAGGAAGGAGGAGGACGTGAAGGATGTCTCTGCTGTGATTGGAACCACATGCAGATATAAAACTATGTATAGACAGGCTGATTGAAGCAATGTTGATTATTGCCATTGTGTGATTTGTTCAGTGCTGGGATTGGTGTGTGTGGTTGTTTGTCTAATTTATCCAGAGGTTGTTCTACTGTGACTGTAGCACTTTCTTCACTGCAATAATTGTACATTTCTACTGTGATGTTACAGGATGTGGTGTATCAGATTAGCATGGCTTCCTTAACACTGTGATTCCCCCCATTTTATCAGCAAGATTTAAACACAGGCTCAAAAGAAGGAGACATTAAGATACAGTAAGACTACTAAACCATGTACAATTATAAAACCATGCTACCACCAATCATTTTTACTTACAAGTTATCAGATGGGCAACATGTTTTTCAGCTTAGAGAAATAAGTTACAGGTTGTGGCATCACATCAGTATCAATACCTGATGTTGCTTTGCCACAAAAGGTGCTCATCCAAGATCGTGATGACAAAGCACCTGATTTGCAAAATTGTGCACATTTCTAAATCTGTTGAAACTAAAATTCTTATGTTTTATTTGGGCCAAGAGTGACCTCAATTGTGAAGACAGTAAAACGAGGGCTGCCACCATGATTATTTTAATTTTGATGAATCTGATGAGGTTTTTGAATAATGCTTAATTTTTTAAAAATCGGAAAATAGAAAAAGAGGGAAATACTATAAACACTAATGCAGTTAGCTAAGCTAAACACAGTTTGTTTGTATCTGGTTTCACTTGTTAAACTAAGTCTAACAAAGTCAGGCTACTGAACTTATTTGACTGAAAGGACAACAGTAATGCTTGAACACTCTCGGATCTGAGTTCTTTTTGTTCTTCCCATTGTGCCGACATATGAATGCAGCAAATTCTTACTGTGACACGTTTGTCCAATACTCCGATCAGCTTCAGCTGTACAAATGTCAGCATGCTAAAGTTAGATGATGACCATGGTAAACGTTATACCTTCTAAACATCAACATGTTAGCATTGTCATTTTTTATTTTTTCTGTTAGCATGCTGATGTTAGCATTAGCTCGATTGTCTCAGTAGAGCCACACAGAGCTGCGAGCATGACTGTTCGTTGCCTGATAAATGGCAAGTTGATTAATAATTTTCTCCTTATTAATCAATTATGTGACTAATTATTGCAGCACTAAGTGAAACTTGATCATAATTGCAGCTCAGAGTCACATTCGAATGCTGTAAATCAGGGTTGCTCTCTCTCCCAACAGCTGCAGCTTTCAGCAAATGAGGGAAAATTTCAAGAGTTAACAGATGTTCTGTTTAAAACTCAAAACACTGGAAATGTACTCCCGTGAAGCAGCTTGCTTCAGTCGCAGATGTGGGAAAGGAAGCCATTCCAGATGGTAGTGCAGGGTTATGAATGTGTTTCAATGAACTAAGACTGAAAAAGCCCCCCTGCTGATGCATCACACCCCCTCCTGCCCACAAGAAACATCTTCACCCGCACTCACAAAATGACTTCATTTACTTTAATTGCATTCATGATTCATTGTAAGTCGAGGAACAGATATTTGTCTGCAGAACTATTTATTCCCTACTGTGATGTTGTTTAGGGGTTTTTGTTTTTGTTAATAAACTCAGAGTCTTACTCCTTATTGTTTGTCTACAATCACTGACAGAACCTCATCCAGTATTTCTTCACTGTTTGAAAAGGTAGTCACAGTTATTGATAATGACGGTGCATGCCACCGCTCCATTGTGCTTCCACTGTGATGTCAAGCACTTAGATTACCTCCAGCCAAAAATCAGTCCAGATGCAGAGTAAATCTCAATGGTCTGAGTCATCACCATTCAGAGACAGAAGAGAGAGAGAGGGCAACACATTGGGACCTCGCCTATGAAGACTTGTTACTTAACTTGGCTGCAAGGACTTGACAAACCTGAGATTATCTCAACTGACTTGTGACATGAGGTGGACTTGAACTTGTCTCAACTCAGTTCAGACTTGACTTTGACTTGCCCCAACAGACTTGAGACTTGACTTATTTATTTTGATTGACTAGCAGACCTGACTGACCTGTCTCGACTGAGTTGAGACTTGAATTGGACTTGTCTTGATTGACTTAAGACCTGGTCTTTCACTTGTTTTGACTGACTAGAGAGTTGGCGTGGACTTGTTTCAACTCAGTCAAAGAGCCCTCAGTGGCAGCTGAGTCTTCCTCACTCTCTGCAGTAAGGAGACCTGTCACAGTTTGTTTCTTACAGAAGACATGATCCAAATTATTCAAATCATCATTTGTGATCATGTTTTCTCAAGATAAGACTAATTATCTTTAAGTCTAGAAATGATCTGTACTATTCTGATGCAGTGAGACATGTTTAAAATATTGGGAATATACAGAAGCAAACTAACATACGACCCATCACTACTCATGACAGAACAGAAAAAAATCACCCACTCAGCAGCAGTGATGGAAACATTAAGCACCATCATCTCTCACATTATTTCTACAAAGCTGGTTGGCTGCAGTTTTTGTTCTTTCAACTCTTGACTCAAAAGTCAGTCTAATGCCTTTTGAAAATTAAGGTCAAAGCTGAACTCAACACTCTGGCTTTCACTCTTTTTGTCATCCACAACAACTACACAAGAGGAGGCTTTCGCTGCCTCAATCAGCTTTGTGAACATCATCCTACTACATCTGAGTCAGAGAGGAACCTTCCCACTTTAAGAGAAAAAATAAACCATGAGACAGCTATGACCGAGGGCAATAGCTGTACTCTCAAATTAAACAGCCTGATTCAGCAGTATAATGGCACTTTCGAGGAAGACTCGTGTGGTGCTTTGTGTTTTATTGCAGTGCTGTAGACTCGATTCAGACTAAAGTTACAAATGAGGTCAAGCCTTGAGTTCTGACCTGGTAAATTTCTGGAACAATACAAAATACAAACCATAATGAAAGAAAGATTCTTATTTCTACATCCTCGAGTCCAAAAATGTGTGACACTATGAAACGTAAATAAAACCAGAATGCAATCATTTGCAAACACACTGTGTTCACTGACAATAGTTTTACAAAGAGTTCCTGAGCCCATGTAGTAATCTCCTTTATACAATCATGTGTTTGACAAAGTGATGAACCTCTCTCCATCCTCGCTTGTGGACGACTGAGTCTTTCCAGGATGAACCTTTCATACCCAATCATGATACTATCACCTGTTACCAATCAACCTGTTTACCTGTGGAATGATCCAAACAGGTGTTTTTGGATCAGTCCACAACTTTCACAGTCTTTTGTTGCTCCTGTCCCAACTTGTTTGAAACATGTAGCTGCCATCAAATTCAGAATAAGCAGATATTTAGAAAAATCAATGATGAGGTCAAACATTCAATGTATTGTCTTTGCACTGTTTTCAATTGAGTATATGTGAAAAGGGATTAACAAATGATCATATTCTGATTTATTTATGTTTGACACATATAGTCCCAACTTTTTTGGATTCAGGCTTGTAATTATTATGTCTGTACATTGAGAGGACTTAGTCTCTGCAATGTAAAACATCACAAGAATCATCATGTTTTAGAATGAGCCCTTTATATCTACATAGGGAGTTAAGTCACTGGCGTGTTGGCAGTGGAGTGAGGTAATGTGGGTTATGGAGTTAGGTCCTAAGCTCTGAGGAGATCACCTGAGCCTCGATATGAGCACAGGGATTTTGAAAGTTATCTATCCCAGGGCTTATTGGCTGAAAGAGCTGCTTGGTCTATTTGAGCTGAGGGAGGGAACGCTTACACAGCAAACTAGGATAACCCCCTTCACACTGTTGGCCTACATTTACAGCTCCTCATACAAGCGGCCCAATTTGTTACACTTGTCATATCCTGAACATGAAAAGGAGAGGAAGCACATTGAATCTGCTGCTCTTGGATCTGTTTTGGGCCACATTCATATGTGGAAATAGAAATCGCTTATCACTGGACTGAAATAAATACGATCTACATATTTCACACAGATGACCTGTTACTCAAAATCAAGATAAAAGAGGTGTGATGTGGCAATTCATGCACGTGGTAGCTTTTCAAGTGCTGCTTTATATTGAATAAGAAACAATCTACTTGGACCCAAATCACCGCCGCTAATGCCTATGGAAGTATTTATTCTGAGTCAAATCATTACACAAGCTCAAATTCTCCAATTTCGCCATATGTGAGTCAGACTGAACATTCAGCGTGTAGCATAGCCAGAAGTATATCTCTAGAGTGCAAACATATTTCCATAAGCTACACAGTAGGTAGAATTAATTATTTACAGTCTACAAAAACATATTTCACCGTCTACAGAAATTATTGTCATACAAATATGCAGTGGTGGATGAAGTATTCAAATCCTTTACTAAAGTAAAAGTATTGATTCCACTCTCTAAAAATACTTCCAAGTACAAGTAAGTCCTGCGTTGAAAACCTTAAGTAAAATAAGTGTTGGTGGTACTCACGATGCAGAAAAATTGTCCTTGTCAGTGTTTTACTATCATATCTGATGGTTTTGGATTAATATTACTGCTCCATGAATGTTTATGTTGTTTATGTTGTTGCTGTAGATGTTTAAAGTTAACTACTGTCGGATAGTTTAATCAACAGCAATGCGTCATATTCTGTTAGATCGTCATAGGTTTGTAGTGTGGCTGTCCCATGAGAACCACGTATCTCTGAACAGTCAATTTTTCATCAGCTCGGAAGAACCAGCTGTTTTCAGCTTTGTGACAATGTAAGAGAGGTTTCAAATTAAGAAGACAGATCAAAATGCGTGATCAAAGTAAGTATCTTACCATCACGCTTGATGAGAAATTTTGGACTGATGAGAAACTCTGACTTGTAAAACGGGGACTGGTGAAGCAGTTTTCTCTCAGTTCTGGACTATGCAGACATCATAATTTGACACACTGCTGCCTCCACTCTGACTCATTCACCACTCTGCCCCGAGGTTCACTACTGTGATAACTGCAACACTCAATACTGCAGTTAATTGATTAAGGGACATAATAACCACTGATGTTTATTCATCTACAACCTTGTTGAAAACATCTAACATTTTTGCTGCTCTCACATCCTGGCCCACACTGAGCCACTCCAGTGTTTGACTGAAGATACGATTTACCTCTTCATCCCACATCATCCCTCTCCAGCGTTAAGACCTTCCTCCTCCTCTGGACCCTATACACTTTCAGGAACTTTTTCTCATCTGTAAACCAGTCATCCCTCTTCAGTTTCCCACCCTTTATCAGTCGCCTGATCCGACTGTGGCTGGCATATATATGACTGTGCACTCATGCTGGGCCATAGAAACTTCCATTACAGCTGCCTCTCTCTTACAAAACAGTCGGACCTCGGTCTGATATTGAACTGCATCACAGTCACCAGGTTACCCTGTAGCATGTATCAGACTTTTTCACTCACTTCTTTTCTTTTTCCCCTCTTTAGTCAAACGTGACAAAACAGAGGGAGCAGAGAGATGGGGTGGAGGGATCTTCCAGGAGAGCGGCTGGTAGATACTCAAGCCGTTCATACATTTCTCAGCAGGTAGCAGCAGCAGACTCTCAGGTGAGCTCTGATTTCTGAAGGCTGTAAGTTTACAAATTGAAAAATAAATGGAAGTTCTGGGCTGGTTTATATGTTGGAGTATTTATGTGGCTCTGTCATGAAGCATTATTTAATTAGCTGCAGGAAATTCTTATTTTTTTGAGAATCTATTTTTTAACTAAAATTCTGTCAATTTCAGCTTTGTATTTACATTAATCAAAAAAAAATATAAAATCTACTTTGATCAAGTTATATTAGCAAACACATATTCCAAGCTCTGAAGCACGGATCTGTAACTGCTTGTGTAGGACAAAGACACACATACACACACACCAATGTGTATATAGGCTGTCAGACAAAAAAAACTTCCCAGTGTTGAAACCAAACCTTCTCTCTTGCAGTGAATGCTCATATAATGATGAGGATGCTGACAGATAACATGGACAAATAATCAGTTAAATGGACTCAGCCCAAAATGAATATGTTGTCGAGTCATCTGTGGTGATAATTCAATGATTTTGGATGTAGATGGATGTAAGAGTAAGTCATCACCAAACACAGTGTTACTCTGTTACTTTTCCCAGCAAGCAACAAACTAGGCTGCAACAGCTGCTAAACGACATTAAAGAAACATCAGGGTTATACATTAAAGGGAACATTTTAGGTGCAAACTAAAATGTGTTGCAAGGAGTATTGAAAACTGTGAAACACTGAAAGCTGGCATTGAATGTCTGATCAAATCTTGTCAATTTATTCTTTGATTACAGTTCCTGATTTAAATTAGAAATTTGCTTCCAGAACTTCCTCTATTCTCTCTAGTTCAATTTGACCATATCTGTAACATTATTCTCTTCGTGAAAATCCTGAATGACTTAATTACTGAGTTATACACCACCACATGCTTTGATCAGTGACTGCAGTAGCTATGTTGAACATGTCTACTAGTTATCCGCAGCAAACAACAGGATTGGATCTGATATTGCCAGGGATTTTCCCCACATTTACATGAACACGTGGAGGAAACGTTTATGCCAACGGAGAACAGCGCTGAGCATATCTAACCACTTCATAGTTTTTCAGTTTATTTCACCACGCAGATTGTGATTCTGTGTTTTTATATCTAAATTCATCTTTTTGTCCTGAACTGTTATATTCCCTTTTCTGCCAGATTCTACAGACTCCTCTGGTATGTTTTTATCTGGCTGTGACGCACTCTGTCCGAGACTGAAACATCTCAGCTATTGAATGGATTGATGAAATGAAATTTGGTTTTACTTACCCCACAGGATGACTTCTAATAGCTTAATTGTGCCCGGACTTTTCATGTACCAACACCATCAGATACATACACACACACATTTGGCCTCAATTCCCCTCCTGGGAGGTTTAAAAACTGCTACTCGTCCTCTGAGACCACTACAACACAGTCTTCTTTTGCTGATTGGAATCCTGCAGTTTATTTAGCAAATTCTGTATTTGAGACCTAAGCTTAATGTATTGATCTTCTGATGGTGTGGTCACTTTTGGTCTGCCTGATGGCGCTTTGGATACGACTGATTCAGTTACTGCAAAGCATTTTAGAGTTCCACGCACTGCCACCTAAGAAACCTTTAGTCTAGCCATGACTCAACTTTACTGGCTGGAAGTTGAGTCACTTGAAAGAGCCTTTGATGAGCAGATCAAATCCATCTGTCATGTGAACGCATACTTCAATGGCAGGGATACAACTCAAGGAAATCTGACCTTTTGTACAAAGGAGTTGAGTCAGTCAATGCCACTAATATGCTTAAATTTGATTGCTGACCTAGAAAAAGAGCAGATATTTCCTCAATAAGATATTCCTTATTTCATCTTCATTTTACATGTCATAACTTCTTGTGTTTTTAAATGTTCTGAATCCTAAAACTGATTATTTCCAGGTTTATGTGAAAATATTAAAGCTTTTCAATGTGGTCTCAGACTTTTAGACCCCACCGTGTATGTGTGTAATGACATTCCCATCAGCCTCATCTGTATTTTGGGTTTGGTGCTAATTAGTAAAAGTTAGCATGCTAACACACTGGGATAGTGAACATGGTGAACGATCTACCTGCTAAACATCAGCATGTTCATCAGAGCAAAGCCTCTGTTATTGGCTACACGTTGTCTTTTGTTCATTTCCTGTAGTGGAAAATGGCCAAGTGTGTTCTCAGGGTCTGTGCTCCACACAGACAGACTTTTTTTGAGTGAAACATTAAATGGCTTAAACTACAAAACAATCAATTGCATGTGTAACTAAAAAGCAAGTCCAAGAACCTGTTTTATACTCATTACCAGTAGTTCTAATTCGATTATTAGTTCCATCTATTTTAGTTGGATATTACTAGTTTGAACTTGTTTCTGCATAATTAATTGCTTATAATCTAAAGAGTTGAGTTAAAGCCCACAGCAATCGAAGGACATGACTCCACTGACATACTTAATGTTCCAGGCACTGAGCTCGTTTAAGACTCAAGAACTGCAACTGTTGCAGAAGTTTCCAAGTTCTGGATGGAGAAAAATCTCACCACAGTATTCTGGACAGAGAGACTTTCTCTTGCTGAGTCTGGAGCAGAAGAGTCGATGTCAGACAGTGAGAAAGGTGTTATTACTGGTTGGTCAACACACAGAAATGACAGAACATGACACACAGTCTTCCCTCATACACTTTTCCATGATAAAAGTGGAGGCCACTATTGACTACACAGTGCAATGATTCCATGACAAAAGGGACATGATCGCTATAGGCTAGCTACCACATGGTAAACATCTGGTGTGTCCACGGTCTATTTAACAAACTAGAGGGAACAAATTAAAGTACTACAACAGCCGATTCCAGGATGGTTTTGGAACATCTCCACCACATTTAATTTGCCCTCTTTTTTTCATTATTTGTTGTTTTTTGTGAAAGAAAAAAAAACAAAATAAAGACAACACAAAAGGTTAATCCTACAAAGAGACATTTTTTTCTCAGCTCTCTTAAAACTCGCTAACTCATAAATTCCAAATAAACCGAGTCCAATATGTGACACTGGAAGCAATGCATACGTGTATCAGTCTTTCTCTCCTTGACTGATCAAAGGGGACGAGGGCATCAGGTGAGTTGGGGGCATGATATGTTGGAGGTCATACATAGTGAACAGACGAGGAGGGAGGTGGCCCTGTCTCCCACACCTCGACATCGAAGTCTCTTTGCGACAGTCTCTCAGGCTCAAACGAGGTTGGGAGGAGAGGCAGGGGAAGGAAGAGAGGATGTAAACTAGGACGCCGCCAATCCAGCACAGCTTTTCTCATTCCGGCGGCCAGCTGGCTGCCACCTGGGTCACTGGTCCTTACTGGTGTGTTCTCGAATCTTCCTCCTCCAACTGTGCTGGAGAAATCTGGCTCAGCAAATGACTGGCTGGGGAGGAGCTGCTGCAATGTCCTCTCAGCTTAAAAACTAGGTATTGGGTGAAGAGAACAGGCAACCAGAGCAGCAGAAGGCGTGTTTCAGGTTTACAGGACAAGCTTTAACAAAGACACAAGGTTTTTGGAGAATGTTCCATTGGTCACCTTCTGTGCTGGGTATAAAAAACGCACCAAAACCATCCACAAACCCTACTGGTGTCTCAATGAGACACCAGTAGGGTGTTAACACTAAAGGCCCCTATACTCTTCAAACAAAGTGCTGGTCAGATCTGTCAGCTATTTGAAAGACAAATCCGACAAGCACATCTACACAAAACAGCAATCTGCAGACTGCACAAAGGTGTGATTGCAGGGTTTGGACTTCTCTATCAAGTTCTCTCTTCTTTTTTTTATTACACACAACTACTGCTGTCACTTTTTGTGTGTACAACCAAGGGCAACACCAAGATTGGTTTTTCAGCGAGACCAAAAGTGTTACCTTTAGACCATTAGACTAAAAAAAGACACTGAGATCAGGGAGGCAGTGGGATGCAGCCACAAGGAGGCTATTTCAGATGTGGCCATTCAGAACAGCTATAAACATGTTTACCTTTAGATGTGATTGTACGATTGTTCATGTGACCTAGTTGAAGCATTCCGAGGCCTTAACCCTACCTCAAAATTAAAAGATTTATAACCTGTAGCAGCTCTAAACCACCCAACAAAGATCTACTGATGCAATTTCTAGTGTAATACAGAGCAGATTGGTCGCAAGACAAAAGATTAGCTGACATAAAACACACATTCCAAAAACTCCTTTTACTAAACGGTTGTAAGAGAAGATTAAAAGAGTCACCTGGTTTTTTGTTCACTTTGGACGGTGCTCAAACCTGGCAACCCCACTATGAGGACAGGACTTTTGAGATGCTGCATGCAGACACGGCACCCAGCTGTAGTCAAAAAAATGCCTCCGGCATACTGATCCGAAAACGTCTTGTTTTTACCATTTTATTTTTACATATTAAATAAATAATATATAAAGTTGAACTAAGTCAGCTTTGGAGTTTTTGGAAGGTGTATACTTTAATTTTAGATTAAAAAAAATGGACAAAGCTAAGCTAACCACCTCACGGTAAGACATACAAGCATATTTAAAGCTGCACTAATCGATAACATTATATTAACAATGCATCAAATGACTACGTGTAATGTGTCACTCATTGTGATGAACCCAGAATTATCACCCAACTATGCAGTTCCCCTTAGCTTTATGTACCTCTTTAGCATCTTCCAGTTCATTGTTTTTTTCTGAGAGTGAACCAAATTGTGTTTAGGTTAAGATTTCTCAATCTTGTTTCCAGCATCAGCAGGCAGCTGTGTTTTCAGTGAAAATACTCTGATAAACCAACTGTACCCTACCTACCCAGCAATAAACAACATATGGAAAATGCTTGTGACTAGCTGGTGAACATAGAAAAGCATTTGGCAGCCAGACACTTTGGGAGACCAAAAGAGAGCTCAAAGTAGATTGAATACTGGCTTTACATTTGCCTGGTGATCAGAATATTGCTGCATTAGCTAGATGAGTAAATAACTGTTTACTAGCATGTTTAACAGCTTGAACAGCAACTTTAAAAATACAGTATAAATGTCAGAAGTGGTCCTTTAGGCAACAACATATCACCACGATCATGTGATGTGATGTACCCTAACATACGAGCACGGAGCCCACTTCCAGTCAATGTAGTGTATGCTGAAGTATTACCAAAGAGGACTGGAACCTACAACCGTCAGATGATTACGGTGCCAATTGATCTTATTACTCAGCAGTGAAGGTGACCAGAGAGCCATTTTCCCAAAACTTGACATTTAGGTGGATCTTATTGGAAGGCATCAACACCACGGCTTTGAAGTAGAACCACACATTAAGTAATGAGCAGGGTCAGCTTGTCAAAGTCACCAAACAAGCATATTTTCCACATACTCATTAGGGTGCCTAGGCATGTAGACAGCTTCAGTTTTCTGATACATCTGCTTCTGCTTAAAACCAAAAGTATCTGCATGAGTAGACTGACCAGTTGTACGCTGGGAAAATATGCTGTTTTGTGATTTGAAGGAACTGTTTTGTCTGGCATGAGTCAGTCTCTTGAGAGAAGTGCAGAGGGGCCTTGAAGATTGGAACAGATATGAAAAATCCAAGATGGCAGCCCAGAGATGAGTGTTGATAATAATAGTGTCCTACTGCTTACTGCACGAAAGCTTCAATGTAGGTCTGGTAAAGAGGTGTGGCGAATTGCAGGAATGGACTGATGCTGGTATCTGGCAACAAGTTGATTCTTAGGGAAAGAAGGGTTTGAAGACACACTTTGGGGGTCATCATGACACACATACACAAAAAAAACAGAAAAAAAAAACAGAAACAGGAAGCAGAGAGGAGGGATTGAGATACATGTTGAGGGAGGAGGGTGGGAACCCAGCAAGGGGATAGATGATAACTGCAGTGCATCTCGGCTGTGCACGCATTACGACCCCAATGATCCAATGGGAGGAACAGGAGGTTTTGTCTGTTTGCAAGACAAGAGTCTGGACGGATATGAGAGCATTCGACCGTTCATATAGTGATGGACTGAACAGAGCAGAATGAGGGTAACGAACAAGGGGGGGGGAAGTGCCAGCACAGCACTGGATTTGGTATACTGGTTTTGGCTGCGGTTGGTGGGTAGGTCAGGGTTGAAGGTTGGGGGCAGACTGAGGGGCTCCACTGGGAGGGGTTGGGGATCTCTTGTCATGCAGGGGCGGGGAGGACGAAGAGGTCTTCACGAGGGTCTTCGTCTTAACTGCCGTAATGCATGGTGTTGCTGGGGATGACCATAGGTGAGGCCATGGAGATGGCAGCGCCCCCCATGGTGAACTGGTTGGTGACAGGATAGTAAGTACCGCTGCTGCTGAGGCCTGACTGACCTGTAGTGGCTCCTGGAAGGACAAAGCATTACATTCAACATTCCCAGTGAAGACACTTGCCTGCTAATTTTCTGTTAAGCTAATTAATTTCATTGTGTTTCTATACTGTAAGAAATTGACCGGTGGACATACCCTGGACAATTCCTGTGCTCATGATGGAGCCCATCCTGGAGTGGGTGTGGTTTACAATTCCTGTGTTCACTGTGACCAATCAGAGAGGAAAGCACAGTTAATCATATGTGAAGAAGTTGAAATAGCTGTTATTTGAAGTTGAAGTGTCAATTTTAGGTGTACGTGTGCAGGGAAGTATCAGTATAAATTGAAGCGCTAAAAGGAGTTGAAATGTGAGTAGCAGCGCAGGTGATAAATGGGGCAGGAAGTGTCAGATGAAGTGTAACTCCTGAAAGAAAGGAGTTCCACTTTAATTGAAAAAAACTGAAAGATGATGTCAGTTGAAGTGTTGGCTGAAGTCTAAGTACTGAAAGTAGTAGCAGTACACTGTGTGTAAACATTGGGAGTTCTAAAATTTGAAGTGTAAGAACTAAAAGGATTTGAAATGTCAGTTGTAGAGAAAGGCATGACTGCAGTCAAACCTTTACGTGCAAGTAGTGACAGCAGTTAAACTGTCAAGAGTAAGGGCAGTTGAAGTGTCAGTTGAGAAGTAAAACGTGATTGCAGCTGAAATGTCATGAAATGTAAAAAAGTTAAAAGGGAATGGGGGAAACTATGTAGTGTGACAGTTATTGGTAGAAAAATGAAATTATTGAGTTATAGTTAATACTATAAACAGAGTTACACAAAGGTATTATGAAATTGTTTATTGGAAGCATCATTTACATTTACTAATCTGACACTTTCGACATCAAGTTAGAGGTTTGGGCAAAAAGCTCATCTTCTGTCCCTCAAAGTTTTAAAAACACTTAATCACTACGTCACTTCTCATGAGCTCAAGTATCATGTGACAGCTGTGTCATTCAGTAACACTTCTAAAACTTGTAATCCTACAGTTTTTAGTCTTACAATGTAGAAAATATTTAGCCAAGTAACCCCATCTTGTCATATTTCTCCATGTCATACAGTGCTGTAGTGCTCACTAGAGATGAGAAAAGAGCATGTTCTGTTCAAGCATCAGTTCTTTTCATGCATGCCTACAACCATTGTCACTCTCCTATATGTTCCCCACTACATTAACTTCATTGAGCTGCTGAGGAGTCAGTGGGAGTTGTGATTCGTACCCAGGGGGATGAGGTTGTTGTGAGACACTGACGGGCCGCTGCCGATGACTGTACTGAGGTCATAAGCTGCAGGCATCCCTGGAAGGGAGAGACAGGAAACAAACCAATCAACATTTACTACAAAGACAAATATGCTGAATTTCATGATATTCAACTTTGTCATTGTATACAGCTGTTCTCAGCATAGGGTCTGGCGACACCATGCAACTTGGGTCAACAGCAGCATTAGTACCGATAACGAATTTGACATTTCACATTGGGAGAAATCGGGAGGCAACCTCTGCTGAAAGAAAACCAATTCTGCCTTTTACTCACCAAGTCATTGAAGTGCAATAGTGCAACAGACTAACTAGTACTTCAGCTCAGACAGTAAAATGTTCTTATATAAAATATAATAACAGAAAATTTTTTGATGCATACTCTGATTTCTATAACTGTTAATGTGGTCGATGGGAAAGTGAATCTGGATATTCGGAGTGAATGTTGAGTAAAGGAAAGCAAGTCTTCCTGCTATCATCCTTGGCATTCAATTCACTGATTCACCATCCCTGTTGCCAATTTCCACCGTCTCCAAAAAGTTTGTTCAGACCTTCAGTACAGGTGGCAAACAGTCGACCATCAAGTTTGCTGTTGGTCATATAACGAGCTGTGTGCTGTTTTTTCATGGCATGGAGCAAAGAGAGAGCAGGACATGCTGCTGACCTGTTCAGAGGGACGCAGCCGCCTCTGATTCATTCTGTCAATCTTCTACTGCAGCTGAGTTCTTATATTAATTTACTGATAATAAGATACTGATTCCACAGCACATAAAAATGACAGCATTTGTCCCAGTGTAGCCATACATTGTCTCCCTTTTTAAATGGCATATATCCAAAATGTTCAGTGGGAAAACAAGGTATCAGGTTCGGGTTATGAGAAGCTCCACATTAAAAGGTGTTAAGTTCCCGTAGTGGAAAAGAGTTTTTAGACATGAAAAGAAAAAGCATGCTGTTAGCTGCTAATGATCAATATTCAATGTTTTGGACATACTCATATGTGCAAATAAATCTAACAGGGATCAGATATTGGTTGGTATGATTTTAAACACACAACTTTAGGAGTGTTGTTTTTCCCTCTCTGTAAAGTAGAAACAGACTGTGGGCTCTAGGTCCTTTCCACAGGTGCAGACTCAGACTCCAACCCCAGCTCACCACCCACTATTCAGTTTAAATCACACTACATAAAACCCCAATTTCAAATAATGGCATTCGGGTTATATTTTACGTTTTAAACAGTGTCCCAGCTTTAAGGGAATTAAGGTTGTGTCTCTAAGGTCTATGCCACCAGCAAAGGTCTTACCTGTAAATGTCCTTCCTTTCTGCTTTATTAATGTTGTTGTTAATGGTTTAATATGCTATCTGATATCTGATGAAGTAATGTACTGTGCCATTTCCCATCTCTTACACTTTCATTACTGAAATGTGAAGCTGGGTGCCCCTTGTAAACACATGGAGGATGTGTTTCATCTACCAGTGTTTATGTGTGTGTTCACCTGATACAGCCATCCCCTGACTCATGCTGTAGGCCGAACCCGTGTTCCACATGTTCTCGGATGGGGAAGTGTAGTGTGAGCCAGGAGGGGGGTTGGGGGTGGAGCCTGTGTACCTGCAAATGCATACGCACACATGTTCAACATTAGAATCAGACGGTGCTCCCCACCTCAACTGTTAAATGGTGCCACCCGGATTCATGTGTGGTATTGCGGTCAAGAGACCAACTCACCTGAAAAAGGGGTTCTTCAAGTCCAGGAGATTGCTGGACTTTGATCCTGTCTGATCCACCTGGGCAACAATACTGATGTCGTAGCTTTGTCTGTTGGGAAGGAAATCAGATGGTAAGTATATACAAATCACCCAATATAGCATTATTACTATCATGTTTTATTTTTGCATTTACTTTTTGTATTTTTTGTTTCCATGCATATGAGAGTGTGTAGCTTTATCAGCAAAAGGCTAACTTGGTGATACAGCAGGATGCCCCAGGGCATGAAAGGAACAGTTTGACTTTCTGGGATTTTTTTAATTTTGATTTAATGATCTTTTTAAAACTTGATTTATTCACTTCCTTACTTTCTTGCTAGAAGAGGAGATTGTTACCACTCTCGTGTCTGTCAATTAGACATAAGGTTATCACTGGCAGCCAGTTAGCTCAGCTTAGCACAAACTGACTGAAAACAGAGGGAAACAGCTAGCCTGGCTCTGTTCAAAGTTAACAAAATCCACCTCCCAGCATTTCTCAAGCTCAGTAATTAACATGTCCAGTTTGTTTAATCAGTACAAAAACGTGAATAACAATCCTACAAATGGTTGGACCCTCGGCATGAAAACTAAACAGAACAATGAAGAACAACTAACTTAAAATATTAATACCCAGTTTTTGATTTTATTCAAGTTTTTAATGAAGTCGGATGATTTCAAAGTCCTATTGAACTAGTAAAATCACTTTTCTATGACATTTTCCTGTGTGGTTGCCATGATTACAAATTAACAGACATCCTGAGCTACAAACTTTGAACATCCTTTAAATTTTCAGCAGCTTTGTTGGAAGTGCCAGGATCGTTACTGCTCTGTGATCCATGATGTGTCCATGCTACAGCTTAACTGCTATCTGCAGCTCAGCCACTTTTAAACAACAGCTCTTTGCATTTTGTATTTCTTTAGTTAACACTTAATGCTCTTTACCTTCAACATTATGAATGACCAAAGACCAAAATATGAAACTTCTAACCTGTACAATTACACAGTGGACCACCATGCTACAGAGAAATAGGTTTAGAAGCATCATTGTCAGTACATCTGTTAGTTTTATGTCAGTCCCATTCACTGTGCAATACTTCATTCAATTCAATGTGCAATATTTAGTATTTAATATTTAATCCAATATGCAAGCTCTCTTTCTTATCTCAATTCAAGTCCATAGTGTATATACTGGTCATATATTTCATATTCATAATTGCAAATAATCTCATTTAAATTTGTTAATATCTGGGGGCTTTTTTAGCCTGTTAAAATTGTTCTTTTTTACTATTTAGCTGCTTCTATCCCCTTTGCTGCTGTGCAATGTGAATTTCCCCACTGTGGGACAAATAAAGGTATATTTTATCTTATCCTGCCATACCTCTTGTTGGCCACCAGCAGTGCAGTGCCGGACAGCGTGTCCCCAGCCTTGGTGAAGAGGGGAGACTGCAGCAGACAGCGCACCTGGTACCAGTGGGTGAGAGGCTCTGTGGGTGCTGTGGACAGCCATACTGTCATCCTGCAGAGAGGGCACAAGAGGAGTGCTGGTGTGAGGCCACGACAACCATGTTGGACTAATCAAAGGCATTTCTTATGATTGATGCTGATGATGATGAGGTATCATGTGCGTGTTGGTGACTGGCTGACTTACACTGATCCCATAAATGCCACATCAAACCAGAAAGCCAGGCCGTGCACCAGGCCTGAGTGCATCATGTGGAACTTAAAGGGAATCTCTATCCTGGGACCCAAAAGAAAAGTCATTAATTACACTGGGTGTGACACATATATTTAATATACCTATTTATAGCACATAAGCATGTGTGTACACAGACACAGACACAGACACACACACACACCTGTAGAGATCCTCTTCTTTGGTCTCCAGGAAGTTGACTGTGTGTTTGACCGACTTGGCCATCAAAATACGGATATCAAACGTGTCCTGTGGAGGGAGATCAGTGCTCATCATACCAAACAAACAACAATAAATCCAGTATCACACAACTCAAAGGCAACCAGAGTCGAGCTGCTCTTGGACTGACCCAGCAGACCTTTCATTCTGGTTCTTTCAAACACATTTTCATGGTATAGGACTTGTACTGCCTTAGTCTTTTTTCAACACAGTTATCATGCATGTTTGTGAACCTGATCACTGTTCACTGCTTTTCTGCACCACATGCAAAGAAAACCTCCTGGGTCCAGTGTTTGACTTAGAGCCCAAACCACACTCATTTTTCTTGGCCATTTTCCATGTGTCGAGATTTCATTAACAAGTGTAAAAATGCGTGTACATGTGTACTACATACCACAATTGGCTGACGGAAATACTCATCCACTGCTGCCCCCCGCAGGGCAGAGAGGTCTACACCGTGGAAGGAGGGCTGGTACCTGAGGGCCAAAGAAGAAAGTCACATTTAGATTTTTCATTGATTCTATAACACAATTAGGGGGTTGACAATAATGACTACAAACATACTTTCAGCACAATGTCAGAATAATGTTTTTTGCAAAACAAAAGACTTTGAGCCAATCAATGAAATGTCCTTAAAACAACATTCTCTAAAAAAAATGACTGAATATGCTCAACTGTTGGCATGAATGGAACTTCTTTCTGATTCAAACAGAAAACTAACCAGCTCCATTTTTGCTGGAGTTTCATGAAAAAAAAAAAGTTATTTTCTGAATAAAGAAATTAGGTTATTTTACTTATTTGATCCCCTTGTCAAAAACAACAACTCTGAGTATCAAGGGTCAAATTTCTAGGTAAAACAGTAGGACCATAATACTCGTCAAACCTTACTGAAATAATCCTTAGAGCTAAAATACAGTAAAAAATACTTGACACCATATTTACACCTTTGATTTATCAAACCTATCCAACACTAAACAGTGAACCATGTATTTTGTTGAACTCTTTTGGCTATTAACTGTGTGACGGTCCCAAGGGACCCAACTTGGTTTTCTTTGGTTTGGTTGTGTTATATTTATCTTTTGTTTGTGCCATAATCTTACAGTTAGCGCCTACACTTTCAAATACCCAACACCCACACTTCACCACTGACTGCTTACTTCACATATCATTCTTTGCTTAAGATAAGATATTCCTTTATTCATCCTACAACAGGGAAATTTTCTGAGTTATTCTTAATTAAATAAGAAATTTTACTGTATGGACTGAACGAGTCAAATAAAACAGGTGTTTGTGTCAAATTAAAGTCACAAACTGGCTGTGCATTGGTATTTCAGCTAGTAAATGTTAGCATAAAAAGTTAAAGGAAACCAGTTTGAAATGTAACAGAAACCTCCGCCTTCACTTTGTATTTGCTCTGTCAACATGAAGTGGCATTAAGATGACAAATGAGAAGGGTTTTCCCTACCATTATCACACCTAGGTGCAGCACCCAATTGTTTTTTAATCACAGTGCTTTAGCTAAATGAGAAAAAAAACTATGTTGAGACCTCACACTTTGCTATCATTTATGGTCATGCTAGCTTTTCTTTCCTGTCTGTGTGTTTGACTGAGGGCAGAGTTCAGCTCCCACACACGAACATATCAACCACAAAACCACAGCATGCTTGTTAAGCTAATAGCAAATTGTTACAAACAAGCTAAAAAGAAAGTTGTTTGTAGCCTAACTGTTTCTTAGTTTGTCATGACTCTTCAAATCTGGCAATTTTTTTTTTAAATTAAATACTGTCTGAGACAGCAGCCCCCCCTTCCAAACCAGGCCACCCCTTCCTCTGTAGGCAGTGAATCACACCAGCAGCAGAGGGACAAGGACAGAGGACAGGAGGAAGGACTGACACTGACTGATGTCTGTGTCCTTCATTCTTTCTAAACTTTACTTCATATTTTGATGTCAAGAGCTGACATTTTGGATTTGTTTACAGTGAGATATTGAGTATATATAGTGACTTTGCTGTTGTAAACTTTACTGTTGTTGCTTTAGAAACAATATTTTATTATATTTCAAATATAAATAAAATCGAATTCCATTCTAAATTTATCATTTTTTTTAAATTAAAAATGGTAATTAAAAAAACCAAATTCTTTAATAATGAAAAAGAACCAATAAGACTATTGATAAAGAACTAGATAAGATAAAGATATAATCCTAACAGGCTTCACCCTGACTTTGCGAAGATGAGCAGTTCAAATACCATCACTAAGAGTATTGTTGACCGATGCTATTTTGTAATTATTGTTTTGGGAACACAGTACAATCAAAAAGTACAAAGCTTGATGTGATTGCATTTTATCTAAAATCTCCTGGAACTGTTTGAGCAAAATAAAGAATGTAGTGTGTGCATACTTACTTTTCTAGTCAAAAACTGGCATGTCAAATTATGCAGATTTACTTATATGTCATGATATGTGTAGCTGGCCCACTTTTAATAAGAACACCTCACAATTCATTTTCACAATTGCAGTCCGTCTCTGCTAAGCCAAGTCAGTCACAATCATTACAGGATGCCATTGGTGAAAACTATGCAACTTGTTTTTGGCGGCCCCTCCATTCCCAACCTCCCTCCCAGCCTCTCCCTCTCCTCACCAGAAATTGGCCTTGGTGAACTGCTCCATGTAGAGCTGCTCGTCTGTGAAGGGGGCCAAGTGGACGTCACCAATAGTTGGGAACATTTTACCTAAAATACACAAACACATAGAGGCCAGTCAAAACAAACAAACAAACAAAAAAACTACTGTACAGCAAGCAATTTACAACACAGAGTGACTGGCATCATTTTGAAACATTAACACGTTGCTGCATATCATGTTAACCAACCAAGTGATATCTGAGACTAAGTGTAGACAGCTGTCAGAAGTGCAGTGCTTGCCAAAGGTTGTTTCTGCTCCTACTTCACTGGGCCCTTTAGCAGTCCTTCACCCTTCATTCTACCATTTAACATGTTTTTTTCTATGCTTAAACCTCCTCACCGTTGGGTTTGAGGAACTTCTTGGCATGCAGGTAGCTCTCCAACATGCGCTCATTGAACAGCATGTAGCCCATGGGCTCCGAGATGATAATGTCAACCTGCTCAGGCAGTGTCACCTCCTCCACCTTCCCTGGGATGACAACTACACGTTCCCCAAGACGGTTACTGTTCACAAGCACCTGTAAGGCAGGGCACACCTTTACTAGGGCTGAAAATACGATTTAGGACTGGTCAGAATAGAATGACGCATCAAACAAGTCATTCAAAATATATCAGAGTCAGGGAACTAATATTAGCAATAATCTGCATGTGTGTCTGCATGTGTGTGGACCTCTGCGTGCTGTGCCATGGTGCTGGCCTCCACAGCGTAGACCTTCCTGGCTCCAGCTTGGGCTGCAAAGAAAGAGAGGATCCCTGAGCCACAACCGACATCCAGCACCACCTAGAGAAAAGAAAACAGGAAATATGCGGTTACCCCTCAGCAACATTACTGGTATGCTTCCATCCAAATGTTGAGCAAATGTTACTTGAACTGAGATGATTCGAAGAAAATAAACAGTGACTTCATGAAAATCAACCAATAATTAAATACATCACGAAATGAGTAAGATAAAATAAGATCAGATTGTTATGTCATTCTAACATAATCCTGTTTGCTATTTAGCTTACATAATTAGTATTCCATATTTTCAAACAGTATTAAATGAGGGAGGGAGGGAGAACGTATTTGGTGAACATAACTATCTTAGGTTATAATGACTGTGGTTGCTGAGTGTAAACTTCCTGAAATACAGAGCAGGACAGAGCTGCTAAGATTAGCCTAAACTTTGACAGCATCCATGACCAGCTTCCATACAGTGTAGAAATACTAAAACAGTGGATGGGTTTGTCGTGAAAAGGGGTTTTTATCATAATCTGTAACCCCACTAACTAACATGGTATGAAATGCTCCATGGCCTTGGAGGTCACACTCAGTTACTACTATGCACCATAAGTTAGTTAGCTGGACGAGCAAACTTTGACTGGGCAGTAATTGTTCAAGGTTTAGCAAATGTTCAACTATGTAGCACAGTATTCAGCAAGTTTTAATGCTGGTCATATTTTGGTCAGTTTGAAGATTAGAAAAAAAAACTGCTGCCTTTCAATGCAGGTTCAATTTAAATAAAAAAAAATCTATAATCTAAACAGCAGTTTAAGGTTACCTTGTCCTTAAAGTCAGTGTGGTTCTGGAGAATAGCCCGTTGGTAAGTTCCTGTCCGAACATAATCCTGCATCATGTTCTGTTGCTGGGAGAGGTAGCCATAAAACTGCAGACAGACAAGAACAATAACATTAATGTGTTGATGATTTTTTTTTTTATTTATATGAAGTCAATATTTTACAGGTAAGGACATACAAAAATATCCAGATATTTCAATAAGAAAGATACAAAAGTCATCCTGTTTTGCAGTCAAAAATGAGATCTACGTGATTTCCAAATTTTCTGTTAATTTTTTGTGTTGAGTGGCAGGCTGCTGACTGACAGCAGCAGAGACCAATATCAAATATACATTTCTTCTTTTAGTGCACTCATTTTTCCCTTCAACCGAGAACACGGGATATTCACGGAAATTCAGAGAGTAGATCTGTATGCAGCGCTAGAATTTACTATCAGCTTTACTTGAGTTGGACGTGATTTTGAAAACAAAAATAATTCAGAAGGCTCCAACAGACTTTTCTTTATTGAATGTTCCAACTGAAAGTTGTTAAAGTATAAATAGCCAGTCAAGGGTTAGTCAGCAGGGTGGCAGTTATTAAGGGACCACTGTTCTGTGTTTGAAAGCACCGACTGGATTCAAACCTGTCATTGAATAATAAAAGAAGAGACACTCATGTTCAGCTGAAGTCTACTGTATATACTTCCATTGTTTCACCAACCTTTATTGAGATCCTCAGAGAGAACCTGGGGTGATGTGTGTGTGTGTGTGTGTGTGTGTGTGTGTGTGTGTGTGTGTGTGTGTGTGTGTGTGTGTGACCGTTCATGTGTTCCTCTCACCTGGAAGTACTGTACAGCAGAAGACTCCTCTGTTCTGTCACTGAAGGCTGAACGTTCACTGCTATGCCCACGACTGTTCTTCAGGACGTTATAGAAGGACTGAAAATCTGAAGCACAACATAAACACACAAACATGAACAAAAACAGGTCATACTTTACACTGGACCCTACATTAGTATTTCCCATACATTAATGTATTGATCTCTCTCACAAACACAGTGACAATGGACGTGTCTGCAGTGTTTCTAACAGAGACTTCACACAGCCACCAAATTATTTTTGATGATGCATTTTAGCATTTCCTATTTTATTTTTTTAATCCGTTGGAGAAAGTGACACCATCCACGATCGATTAACTAGTGGATAATTTTCCTTCGCTCTACCCCTCCTGTCCCTGTGTGTTCTGCTCACAAGAATTGTCTACTGACAATCTCACAAACTCTGCAGAGAAATACAGAGAGATATTCTCTAGTACTACATCTCTCCTGTAAATGCACTGATTCTGATGCAACCTCTCCCTTAATTCAGGCCTACATATGCAGTTGTTTTGTAAAAGCTGGTACGTGCAACTGGTTGGTGCCAATTTGTATGTGAAAAGGCTAATACAAACAGTTAGCTCCCTCACCAGTTGCTAACCTTGGTAACCTGTAACCCCACAAACTAATTTGGCTAGTGAATGACATGCTTCTTAGCTTTGGGAGCAATGTTGACTTGCTACTGTAGATAGTAAGCTACTTAGCTGAACATGCTAACATTTGCAGCTTATGTTAGGGCAGACAAACACACAGTTTAATCCATTCCTTACATGCTTTTACTCTTTGAGCTGTTGGAAAGAGTAAAAAAAAGAACCAAGGATCTAAACTTTCTTATACAGAGTGTCTCCATGTACAGTGCTTCGACATGTGGACAAATCTAAAGCTTGACCTGCCAAGTTTAGTTATAGTTGCTAAGTTATGATTGGACAAAGACTGTTCAGGGGAGGGCTTAAGCAAACGCGGTCAATTGATTCACTGGGGTAAAAGGCTGTTTGTGTATGTTAGTGTGGAGCGAGACTCAGTATGTCTGCACCACACTCCATAGAAAGTGTACCAAGTGTGTGGGAAGCACAGGCTCACTGCTTACATAACAAACTTTGGCATGTTGGCTCACTCTGAGGTAACAAACAGAGAAAACAAAGCCTATGTGATAGTGGAGCGGGACATTCAAACATGGCCACTGAGGACATGTAATGTACATACCTAAACTCTAAATTGCCACATGAATGAGACTGTTTTTTTCTTCATATTTCCAATGTTTGCTTACACAGGAAATTACTTCTTCATTGGCAGTTGCACATTTAGCAGTATCCTTGACCTGAGGGCGTGATGTTTCTAGCAACCATCAGAGAAGCAGAGCTAATTTTGGCACGTACATAGGATGTGTGCGCTTCTTATGTACATCATGTAACAGGCTTATTGTAGTGGGCTGTTTGTGTGTACCTGCAGGTGAGGAGAACTGCAGCAGGACGCTGTTGCAGCCCAGTGTGATGATGAATGACTGCTTCCCCACACGGCTGCACTCTGTCTCCCTGGAAACCGAACATTTGAACACACTCGCCTCCTCTCCTGGAAAGAAAGGGAGAGGATGGAAAGAGTTAGGAAAACATGAGACATACCTGCATACATTCACTGAAATTTCTGAAAAAACAAATAAATATACTGTATGTATAAAAAAAAAACCAGTAGGCCAAATGCTGCTTAAATTTGACTTATTATTGGATAAATTAATGAACCTTTTACTGCTTTGGTAATAAAGCACTGAAGACGAGCTGTACGTAGTTAAGTTTGAATGTAATAGCACTAAGAACAGGCACAACTAATTAGAAAATATGCATTTTCAGTTTAAAATGTCTTTCAATTTTCCTATTTCAGATTCAACATAACCCACTGAATACAACCGCACCTCAGCCTCTTTATGTCCCTGCACTGCTCACACACGTCCCCAAATGCTGAAACTTTTTAAGAGCGCCTTTAAATTTAACAGGAATCACATTAAATATACATTTTTATTAAATGTCCTGCAAAAGTCTGGGTGAAGTTTTCCCCCACATACTGATAATATCAGTGTCGTCCCGGTTTAATTATTTACTTTGGCATCGATTTCTACAGTAGTTTTACACAAGACAGCATACATACAACCAAAATACCCAGCTACGAGGCTGAATGACTTTAGGGTTAAATAATACAACTGCCTCTTTTCTATATGTTTCTTGTCAAGAAATCCCATAAAACAATGTGTTAGTCTATCTTTCACCACTTTCTACGTACCTACATACACAGTTTCACTTTTTAAAAAGGCTCAGCAATTTTCTAAAACAGCTGGCCACTGTAATTTTAGCAAAGGTGACAAAATTAGGTGGACAAAGTAAATTTGGTGGCAACGATTTCTGGACTATTTGTGGATTAATCCACATTTGGTACTCTATTTGGGGTAGCAGGAAGGTGTATGTGGGATTGAGTCAAAATAAACTACAGTGTGTGTGTTCATGGTAATGAAAGAACATGTCATCCAGTACATCCAGTGCAGCTCATTTGTGGTTATGGTAATGGTTTTTGAACAACGTTGGAGCTGTATGGCACAGTAAAAGAAGATATATCAGACTCTGGATACACACATAAAAGTGTGACTAGGATACATTCATTGTTTAACAACATAAAAATTATAGGCAAACCTATTCTTCACAAATTTGCACATTTTCACATTGGTCTACTTATTTGCCACAGTCGATAGTCAATCTTCCACACAGGCTGTGCTATGTGTGTTTGCTCAAAGATATCACTGCTTACAATGACACCATAGGTTGAGCATTAGCATCAGAAACTCAGCCAGGGTCCAAAATTAGCGCTCATCACTCGCCAAATGCGAGTACAATATTTTAAATGCTGGCTGAAATAAAATGTACCTGGTTGCAGTTGAAACACAGCTCTCTTAAAAATCTGAGATTCTAGTTAGTGATGTGTTTTGACTCATTAGTTCCTGAAGACGACTTTCTTTCCTTCCTGTGCCTGGTAGGTAACAGTGTAATGCAAAGCAGTCACTGATATGAAAGCACACAGCACTCTCCCAATAAAGAGAAAGATAAAACTCAACGTTTGAGGGTTTATTGTGATGGGATATTTCATTCTTTAGAAGTTGTTTTCCAGATGATGACTGTGTGCTGACATCAGCAGAGGGAATAACTTGCACAAGCTTCAAAACGTCAATGCTATTATTGCAGTCATCTTTTCCAATCATCATTAGACTTGGAGATGTTCAACTCAAAAATGCTGTTTTAACAACAAAGGCAGGGAAATGAGAGATGTTTCATGATAATGAGTGGGAGTCTGGGAGAGTCATATGTAACACAGAGAAGCCTCACAGAATTCCTTCTGTAATAAAGCCCTATGCAAATACTTCTTCAGGCTGGAAAAACGTCCTGCTCGTGCGACAGGCCAAGTAAAGACTCACGAAGCAGCCTGAGCTAATCCAGCATCTATTAAGGGATTAAGAGCAGCCCTTCAGATTTAGAGAGATGCAGAAAGAAGCCAGCCACCTGAGTTCTTCTATCAACCACTTACACTGCTGACCAAGTGACAAAACACTTGATGACAATGTGAGAAAACATCTATTTCAATACAAACACCAACGAATCCATGACTCTTTGCAGGTGAGTTATTTTGGGTAGATGTTCATGTTCCCCAAACACACATTTAATCTCGTCCAATGTGAGGATACTTTCTCTTCAAGTAGATCCAGTTTTGATAAAAATAGCACTGTTAAATAAAATGAGAAAAAGCCTGTTCTACAGCTACAGAGAGAGAGAGAGAGAGAGAGAGAGAGAGAGAGAGAGAGAGAGAGAGAGCTGACATTTCTCTCTTCCTCCTCGTACTTCTGCAATTCTGTGAGAGAAAGGAGCTTTCTGTCCTGACAATATTTTGGACATTGACTAAATGAGTTTGTGCAGCTGTCATGTTTGAACAGGATCAACTTCACTTATTTTTCACTAAGCCGTTTTTCTCATTACTGCTTTTCTTGCTGTCTCTACCAAACTGTGGCTGTCACAGCTCAGCTGTCACACAGACAGACGGATGCTATGATTGGTTCTGCCGCTCTACATTATCAATATACAGTACATGTACATGATTGGACAGGATGCAAAAAGAGTGACTACATGCTGGCCTGCTGCTGACAGCTTAACATTGGTCTGAATAAACAGCTGTAGACTTGTGATTTAATGAAAGACATTTAGACCTGAACATGACAGAGTGGAGGAAGCAGGTGCTGTAGTGTCAGTGTGTGATTACAGCAGTGAGTTACAAACTCACCAAGACACTCAGCTTCATAGTGTTATTTTGTCATAGTACCACTCATAGAACATGTAAACACATTTTTTTCATCTAAAAATGACATGATGTATATATGTTATAAGAACTCGACAAAACAAATAAGACTGATGTCAAATATGAGTCATATAAGAATTATCTCAATGTTAAGTGAAATAATACAGGACTACAGAAAAAAGTTACGCTGCTGGCTTGATATGTGATAAATAAACAATGAACAAAAATAAGTATGCCAATAAGTTATATGTATATATTTTATTGGTGTTTAATTTTGTCATCTTGAACTGTGTTGAAGGATGAGATGTATTAGCATTTCTCTTACTTCTACGTGCAGTGAAAAATCTTTCCGTCTCTTGCTCTGACAGTCGGCCTTTGTGACTGCTGTGAATCTGGAAAAACTTAACTGCTGGAAAGCGTCTCATGTTACTATAACAACTGGGAACTGTGAGCTGTCATGTCTCTGAGCTGTGGCAGAAGTTTACACGTTTTTCTATGGTGATTTCAATGTTTATTTCTTATTTCTTCCGCCTCAAAACAGTACGAAAAGGTAACATAAAATGTAGTTAAAGTAAATGTCACCTTGTGTTTTATGTAGTGAAACATTATTTAAGAAGTACGACAGAAAATGGAAATGAATAAATCTCGCTGCACCCTTGGCCCATCCTTAAGGCACCCCAGGGGGCCAAGGCACCCACTTTGAGAAGCACTGGGTTAGAGTCCACAGTGATTCTCAGTACATGCAGGGCAGCCCTAAATAGGCTTACTCAGACTATAAAATGACAGTGACATGATAAATAATTAAGTCTTATGTAGTGACTTCATGTTATATAAGCAGAACCAGCATTCTGTCCATAATGCCCATTTTCCGTCCCTGTGCAGAATGAAGCCTTTGTTGGTAGGTAGAATTAACATGTTGGGTTTTTTTGTCCAGAGCACACTTTACAGAACTGGTCATTTAAACTCAGTTAAACTATACAAAACAGCCTGCACAGATGAACATCATGTACAGTCCCCTCCTGCTCCCTTAAAATATGATTTCATCTTGGCATAAAAAAGTAGCCATCCAGACAGAGGTGAGTCAACTCAACAGCCTGAGCTTATAGCCCCTTTGCCTGACAAACTTGCTCAACATTACTACCACTTGAAAAAGACAGACCAAAGCTATACTGGTGGTGGTCACTGACCAGCAGATCTCTGGGTCTGTTTTTAGAGAGACGATTGGGTGAAAAAGCACAAAAGTACAGGACACTGCAGAAAGATAAGTGGCCTCTACTGTTTAAAGAGTGCTCCACTGATTTAGCATTGCACTCCTATAACACTGTTGAACTCACAATCGTCAGGTTTTTAAAAATAGGATCAAAATCAATGCAGCTGAACCAGCGATATCATCTCCTCTCTTTCGTGCATTCTTCCAAACCCTGGGGTTTTTTTCATTCTCAAATTTGTAGTCTTCAGCCCTGTCTGACTCGATTCCTCAGACTCTGGGACCACAAAAGGCTTTAACTTTTTCCACATATGCAGTAGTACCCCCAAGACCTGGAAACACACTGATAAAAAAAAAAATCAGTTCCCCTTTAATGCAAATATTAAGTTGTCGCCTATACTTACTAACATTGTATACTAGATGTTTTTGTATTGATTTTGAATGTTGTTCATTTACACCTTTTAGCAATCAAAATATTTGCAGTAGCCTAAAAGGCAGACAGTTCATTTTCATATAAATAATATTTTCAGTTGCATACCAGATGTCCAAATCCTTAACATACACTTGCTGTAATATAGCTCTTAGACAATACTCGCATGGCCTTGATCTCCATTCTTTTTGAATCATATTACTTTTATTTTCTCAGGGCCTAAATTCCCACAGGGATGAATTAAACTTCATCTTTTCATGTGTGCTGCAAGAGCTGTGTTGGTGCACAGTTGCTCAATGGCCTACAATGGATTTGTGGGGGCTTTTCTTTAACTTGAGCATGGCAGCAGGAGGAGGCCTGCCCGGCGGGACATCCCATTGAATGAGAAAAGCTGCGGAGGAGCGCCGCGGCTCTGATGCTGCCTCCACCCGGGAGGGAAGGAGGCGGCGGGGACCCGGCTATTGTTCCAATGAGAACAAAGATGAATGCATAAGTAATGAGGGCCCGGTCTCGCTACGCCACACACAAACGCCAACATCGCTTTTCTACCAAAAGTAAAAGCTTCAAAAGTTCACGCTTTCACCGTTCTGTTACTCAACCAAGCACTGGCTGAACCGGAGCAGCTGCAGCCGGACCGCGGTGCTCAGCGGCGGGTCAGGATGATGCCCTCTGCTCACAACCCACACAAGCTAATTCACAAACAGCCAAATAACATTACCTGGGTCTCTCGGGGACAAACCAATTAAAGGTTGATTTACAAAACCATTCAGCATATTTATGAGAAAATATGGGAAGCATCAAGGGCGAAATGCGCTGGACGGTGTGATGCACGTTAGCGCATCACTACTGGACCCGGGCTAGTGGCATTGTTTAACTAGCATTAAACTAGTTAGCTGCCCCGCTTAATGATGAGACCAACTAAGCTAACGTTGGATGTGTTGCGCTGTATTTTTGTCGAGCTCTCCAAACTTATGTGGAAGCACAAAGCTTGAGGTGAACAAGCCTAAAGCCCCCAGCAGACGATGGAAAATTGGACTTTTAAGGGCTCCCTCGTGATAAGCAGGGGGAGGCGACGTGGTCTCTCAAGACGGGTTAGCTTCTTGGCGGCTAACGCTACATATGGCTCGATTAGCCGTTAGCACTGCATAGCATTAGCAGTGGCAGTTAAAGACAGGCCGTGCATCCCGAGGAGCAGCCGGAGAAAAGGTCAACTCACCATTGGAGAGATTGATGAGGGCAGCGTCTTGTGTGCTTTTCACTTCTAACCGCAGGGGCTGCTGCTCCGAGTGCCGCTGTATGTCTCCGTTCGCGTCTCCGATGGAGAGGAGCCGCACGCCGGGGAACACCGAGACCGCCATCTTCGATCTGGAAGTAGAGACAGGTCGGTGGCGCTCACATCCAAACTACGCACTGCTCTCTGCTGGAGGCACGCTGGCCATCAACGGGGATAGCTGCGCCAACAGCGCCGCCTGGCGGATGAAAGTGGGTACTGTGTAAACACAGGTGGCATACGTCATGATTTCATATACTCCAGGCATTATTTTATCATATAAAATTATTACCACAATAATTTTGTTTTGTTATCTACTGCTTTTAGCTTGACCTTCTTTTAATAGTGATTGCACAGGATATCTGTACACATATGGTGGATATGTTATAGATTAATAGCATTTATTATTTATTATGGAATATATATTACATTGCATTCCATGTTTTATATCTATCTATCTATCTATCTATCTATCTATCTATCTATCTATCTATCTATCTACCTATCACTCACATGATCTGCAATATTTCATTTCATCTTATCTTAATTCAATGTCCTGTCGATAGTGTATATACTGTTCACATATTTCATATATTTCTCTTGCAAAGCTGTTAATACTTTTTACACTTTCATGCAAAGTGTACCCAAGTGCTGACTCTATAGATAGATAGGTAGATAGATAGACAGATAGATAGATAGATAGATAGATAGATAGACCATCTTAAAGCATCGGATGGAATATAATATATATTCTATAATAAATAATAATACATGCTTTTAATGTATAACAATCCACCATATGTACATATATACAATACAATCACTATTAAAAGAAGATCAAGCTAAAAGCAGTGGATAACAAAATTATTGTAGTAATAATTTTATATGACAAAATGATACTATGTACATATTGTTGCATCTTAAAGAACTATGTGCTATGTATAATTATAATATATAATAACTAAATTATTTATATTGTATTATGTGCATTCAAATGGGGGGGAATATAGGTTTGCTGTAAGAGAAACTATCTTACTTGCTTTTTTATTCTTAGTCTCAGTTGTTTCTACTACATGTCCACTTTTCAACATCTGACTGTAAAATAACAGTAGACAGTACCAGAAAGTCAGAAACACATTATTTAAACAAACAGTAACTTTTAATGATGAATAACAACAGTACACATAAAATGACAGATATTTTTGATTGATTGGACAAGATTCGCAATTTCCCATCAACTAACAGTTTGGGTTTCCTTACTTCCTCTTTTCTCTACCAAAGGTTTCTCCCGTTTTATAAATTACATTTGGCCAGCAAGTACATAATTAATGGTTACAGATATTTAAAGGCTCCTGCTTCTCCAAAATAAATGACAGGAGTCAATAGCTAAAAAACAGATGTTGCTAAATACAGTCCTTTTGAATTTTGTCTCTTGCTTGCTGGTATATAGGAAATCTCAGTGCAGTGGGGAAAGAACTTTGGCACAGATGGGATATGTATTATAAACATGTACAAAAACACATGGAATCCATTATTTTAGATCTGCTTTGGGTGTTGATGTTTATAAATAGAAACAAATCAGATAGGAATTTCATGGTATTTTTTTAGTCACCTGGTCATCAACTCCAGCCACTGTAAAAAGTGCAGTTCTACTGTAAAAGCAGATGTTAACAAGTGGTCAAAATATTGGATATTGTCATGAAAATGGAACTGGCATTAAAGCCTATTGTGTAAACCTACCATAGTATAGAAGCATATATTATAAACACACAAAATCACACATTCTGTGAAAATAGGTACAGCATTTATTGAAATTTTCATGCATTTTCATTGCATGCGTGCGTGCGCGTGTGTGTGTGTGTGTGCATGCGTGCGTGCGTGCGTGTGTGTGCGTGCGTGCGGTCTTGGCTTCTTTCTCTTCAGAGACAGTGGAACACATGACAGAAATCCACATTGGAATGATCAGGCATCTGGTTGAGTGGTTTGCACTCCTTTACAGTGCTAAAAAGACAAGAGAGAAATGTAATTTGAAGGGATGTGTCATGCGCTCCAAAAGATAGCAGGGTCATTGTAGCAGTTCAAAGAGGTACAACAACAAGTATTTGAGGGGCAGAAAAGAAAGTAATTTAAGAACCTAAAACTGATCAATTCAAGCAAATAGAAGAGAGCTGCACTCATACCTCAGAGGAGGACACATGACTTGGGAGGCCTGAACGGGTTATCACTGGAGGGCACCCCAGTGAGGAGAGGGTCTTTGTGAGCATTTTGCAAACAGAAGGTCTTCAGTTCTGCAGCGGCCTGAGAAACCTGAGAAAGGAAGGATGGTATTTGTGGTCAGTCTTCTTCCAAGTGGCTTGACATAAAATCAGGATATCTTAGCTTCTGCTGCTTTGATTCTATTTTATTTTTAATCAGTCTCATGTGAGTCCCCCAGCTTTATAGCAATACAACAATACATAACTGGAGTACCCCTTTACTTGATTTTAGACAAGTTCAGTTTTCTTATAATAGAGAGTGCTGCTTAGCTTGTGAAAAGACAGTTGTATAATGTCTTCTGTGGCTCTGGAGGGAGCTTAGAAAATAACTCTAAATATATCATAATGATGTAATCAGGGTTATCTTGCCTTGGAGACTGCAAATTTATAACAGAAGGCGTGCGTTACGAACTGGGGGCCTGGTGTTTAAAAGACATGAACAATTTATTTAAGTGAGAGCCCATGACAGATGCCATCTAGTTACATTACAGGAAGTGTGAGATCCAATACTGACCAGCATTAGGAACTAAAGTCAGGCTATTTCATCTTAGGTTGCTTTGATTTTGGCCATTCTTTTTTAATCTGTCTTTCACAAGTTGCCCCACTTTATGAAAGTACTTTACTATATCCCTGGAGAACTACTTTAATTGATTATTGGCGAGTCCAATTTTACAATTTTATACCTGAAAATGTGAAATCTCATGGGTCCTAAAAGTAGTGCATGGCTATCTGTGACTCTGTATGGGAAAATAGTACATTTTCTGACATCATTGCTTCCAAGCACTGGTTGAAACAACTTTTCACAATCCGTCCAACAGCACGTCCAGACAAAATAGGCTGGGCTTTTAGTTTTCATATTTTTATTTGTTTGGTTGTTTGGTCATACTAGACCATGTAAAACTGTAGCAGTGAAACATCTGAGAGGATGATTGGAGCAAGAGTGTGTTTTGTCATGAATTCAACTTTCCATAAGAGGAAGGCTGTGTTATCTCTTCTTTCGAAATTTACATATTTTCCCTTCAAGGTTGTGTCAATATTTTCATAGCGAGCAATGAAAGAGAGAACCATAGTTTATATGACAGACATAATATGAAAATGTTACAGGTTGTTGCTGTAAATATGCTCTTGCAGTAATCAGTAATCAACAGTAATCAACTGAACCTTTGTAGTACATGATTCTACCATCTTGACAATATCACAAATGCAAGTCCTAAGTTTGGTGCTTGTTTAAAAACTTTATTTGTAACTCATTGTAACTAACTGAACTTGTACTGTAGGCTGAGTGAAATTCTTCTGTGATTTATGTATTTACCCGGGAGCGTACTGCTTGGGTGGGTAACACAGACACACATGTGAAACTAGTCTGACTTCTGTTCTAAAATAAGTAGCCAGCCAACAATCACACCAGTCACACAGCAGCACAATCAACAAAGCTATCTCTGTGCTGCAGTGGCAGAGAAAAGTCTGTTTGCCACCATGTCACTGTACTCCACTGCACGGCAGGAAATCACACTCACATGGCTTTCAAATGACTGACTGTATAACATGAACCTAGGTCTGAAAATGTAGTGCTTAAGGATGAGGATGATCGGCAAGGTTTTTGGAGTTTAAATAAAAGAGAGTTACAATTTTGACTAGTTTATGGGGAAAAAAACCACTGCATTTCACAAGAACTTAGAGTGCTTAATTTTTCCTGACATATACTGGAGCTACATTCTTAGTAGAAAATATGTATTTGTGAAAAAGTTTTAATAGGTGTCACAAAATCATCTGTATAAGATCATATTGCTGCTTTTTGCTACACAGTAATGAGTTTTGAGTTGATACAAACGTGTGAAAACAGTTAGTTGACAGTGATGGATAGACAGTCATTTTCATGACAGGGTTTGATGTTTAGATTAATGGGAGTCTTGAGTTGTGTTCACGTACCTTTATCCGGCGGACACTGGCCTCCAGACGAAGCTGCTTCACTGCCTTCTGGGCGATGGCTAAACTGCTGTTGGCGGCGCTGTTGTTGGACATGACCATAGACTGTATAATGACTGAGTCCAAGTAACAAAGTGAACAAGTAGTCAGCTACATTAACGCCTCAGCCGTCGGGTTTCGATAGTAATAAAACACAGCTTCCGGTGAGATCCTTCAGAATAAAAAGCCTATTCAGTCACCTTTTTTTTTTTAACTCCCTCCACCCACAACCCAGAAACACACACACCAGCTCTTTCAGGAGTTTTCAAAAAAAGTTTGGTGAGACAATAGCAGGACAGAGTCATTGCTTTAAAGTGTCGTTGATTGTTAATTCAATTAACTCAATTTAATTAAGTAAAAACAGCAACACTGTAATGTCCGAGCATTTCCGATTGTAATTTATATATAAATTACAATAAATGGGCAGTAGTTGTAAGTATGTACTGGAAATTATATTAAAGTACTCAAAACACTCACAACACTCAGTAAAAGTACTCAGAATGCAGATTATTATCATAATATTGGATATTATTCTAATTCTATATTATATTATTAGGTTATAATTAGTGATGCATTGATGTGTAAGTACATTTTACTGTTGCAGTTGGTCGAGCTGGAGCTAATTTGAACTATTTTAAACTCTGTTTTGGGTAGTTGAAGGTATAATACAGCATCTTATTTTATAAGATGTTTTCTTATGTTGAGAATTACTGTGTAAGGTAACCAGTAACTATAGCTATCAGATAAATGTATTGGAGTGAAAAGGACAATATTTCCCTCTGAACTGTAGTGAAGTATAAAGTAAAGCATGAAAAGTGCAAGATAAGATAAATTGTAAATTTCCCCACTGTTTTGTAAATTTCCCCACTGTGGGACGAATAAAGGTTTATCTTAAGATAAGATAAACCTTTATTCGCACCTCAAATCTGAACTGCAGTACAGTATTTAAGTATAGTTACATTCCCCCACTGCCAAAAGCTGTGTACAAATATTCACAACTAACCGTCAACATCAGTATAAATGTTTGCCCACAAATTCATCAATAATCAAATAATGCACACCTAGGTGCGACCTAATGGGCCAAAAACTCAAACATCGATCAGCCATTGGCTGAGACCGGCAGGAGCTACGGTGACGTCGGACGGATACTCCATGACGTCAGCGATCGCTTATTCACCACAGCAACGCTGCATCCTCAATAAGGTTAAAGAGGTGTCTTACAAGATTATTCATTGGTGTTATCCTATTAGATCCTTCCTTGTTAAATTCAAAAGATCTTGATGTAAGATGTACCTTTTGTGAATCCCACACTGATACTCTTATCCATCTATTTTGGAAATGTGTACACGCTCATAAATTATGGCAAGATATTTGTAAGTTTATTTTAGACATTACTTGTAATTTTGAACTTCAACAAGAAAATGTTTTCTTTGGCCATTTAAAATTCAATGTGAAACATACAAATGAATATTTTATTATAAATCTTTTCACTAAAGTGAACCCCCACTTGTTTTTTAGAGAGAGACTGAGTTATAGATCAAAACTATTTCTTCAGCAAACAACAAAAAAGCAGTTCAAACCATGAACTTGTGCTCCCAATTTAAGATCTTCTTATGAATAGTGTTTCTATTTTTCTGTTGTGATGTCCCCTGGCTTTTTTTATTTATTTTTTCTCTCTTTTATATATAGCCTATATATTATTTATTGTTATTTTATTTTCTCTCCTATTTTTGTGGCGTTCTGAATTTGTATTCGTGTTTTGTATAAATTGCTAATTTGTAATACAGTTTAAAAAATAAAGAAAAAAACAAAACAAAAAAACCAACACGTCGCCTGCCTCTAGGGAGCGACCACAACCAGACGTTTGAATCGACCAGACCCAGGCCGCAGCTCTTGACTCGCTGCACGAGGGAAACACTGTCGTTTTTCTTTTTAACTTTGCTACGCACGCACTGGATCCGCAGCAGAACGTCCCGCAACCAGACGTTCCTCAAGTACCTGCAGAAGTGGAATAATTTCCATGAAGAAGACGGAGCCGCCGAGACCCGCTTCTTCAACCGGTCCACCGGTCCATCTGTAGCCAAGTGAAAGAGCTTTTGTCTGGGCAGAGACACTCAGTTAGAGTGTGTTCTTTTCCTTTTAAAGAAGTTGTGCTTTTGTGAATCTGACGGACCGCCGTGTCCTTGTTAGCTTGTGTAACCACTGTTGCTGTTCACCTCACTAGGAGCGTCTTCTTCCCCAGCGGTGTAAAACTTTGTGCCGCCGTCAGCGGGCCACAATAAGTCTGGTTCTGTCTGGAACCAAGACCAGCGGACGGTGGACTGACCTAGCTCGCCCACCGGTCTCTGAGAGACAGAGAAGTACCCTTACGCCCCCCTCTTTCCTCTTTCTTTCCTCACTTCACCAAACACCAAATCCGGACCAGCGGCCACACCGAGTAACGGTGTGTCCACCGCTGCTGAGCGCCACCTTGCGTGTCTTAAGGAAGCACGTGGAACCGGCGCCGGTGCGACCATTGTTCTGAAAGTGCGGCGCGGTTAACTGGTGTTCATTAACACTGGAGCAGCCCTCTGTCTATTTGTGTCTGATTGCTGAGACATTTGCTGAGTGTGATGGTCAGTGCTCGGGTTCACACCTTCCAAGTCATTTGAATTGAGACTGTTTAGAATTTGGTTAATTGTCCCTGACTCCCAGGGTGGTGCCCCGAATTATTAACTTATATTGATAATTAATTCATTTATTAATGACTCTAGTATTTAGAAAATCAATTAAAGACATGCATTGAAAAAGTACTTCGTGGAGATGAAACAGAAATGACAATAAATTATGATGTACAAAATCATTTGTATGAACGTGTATGACTAATAATGGTTATGACTGTTGTCACTATGACTGAAGGGCAAATATTTAAGTCTGCAGATTTGTATTTGTAACTGCAAGAAATAAGTTGTGCACAACAATACTATCAAAATAAATATTTTCTCTTCTGTGCACAACCATACTTTGTCTCTTCTAAAGTCCTGAAGCAAATATTCTGTTCATCATAATTTAAGAAACTTTGCTCAGTTAAAACAAACAAGAAAAGACATTTAATCTACACTCGGAGGTTCAAATGTCCAAAAAAACTATTTCTAGTCAAACACTTATTCTGTAATATAGTCCATCTTCAAGTTTAAACTGTTGTTGAAAATCAGCAGCAGGGGCTCGGGGGATAAATGCAATTTTATAGTAATTTCTTCCTGACTGTTTTTTACAAAAAGCTTGCCTTTGGATCTATATAATGTATTTGTCCTAATGTGTTGCAATATGTGTTTTGTCTGCTTTTTTGTTTTTTGTTTGATCAATATAGAAGCCTTTTAAAAACATAAATATTTCTAGACTGACATTCCCATTTTTATTCTTCAATTGTCCCTTAAACCACCCTATAAGTAATTTTACAAAGCTTATGTAAATAGTAAAATACAACAGGAATCATCAATCTTATGGAGGCTTGGTTACAATGTTATCAAACAAAATATATAACTCAGAATATCAATAAAAAAATAGTTGGAGTGTAAAAAGAAATGCAAAGCATATACTTTTCCTTTAACCTCCAATCAGTTGATAAAATAAATTAAAGCTTAATTTATTTTACTCCTCCATTAATCTTTCACCAGCTCATTTTACTTTTAATCTAGTCTAATAGTTTTCATTCATAGGGACACACACCAAAAATACAGTCAGTAGGCCACACTATGTTTTGTTTGTGCAACTCAGTATTTAAGGCGGACGGGTCTAACTGCCTGGATTATATGTAGTAGTACAGCCTATATAATTATCCGTGTGTCTATATATAGAATAATTGCATATAGTAGAATGTAATGATGTATTTCCTGGTGAAAGGGACCAGAAATCCAGAAGTGGGTGAAAAGACAACATCCTGTAGAGGGCGCTAATGAGACACCAAGCGCCTCTTATTCCTACGAAGAAGAAGAAAGCTGTTCAAAGGTCAAGCAAGAAGTTGTTCCGGTGTAGCTGAGAGTTCATACAGAGGGGGAGTAAAACCTGAAAGACTTCAAAATGCTGTTACGAGTGAGTAGTTAATTTTTAGGAAACCTTCCTGTCAGTGTGACTCATTACATTAATTGGTTTTATTTAAAATCTAGTTCTTCCTGTTGATATTGCTACTTGCCGCGTCGAGCCTGTTGGCTAATAGCTTGTGTAACGTCATAGCATCACCTCTAAACCTGTCAGGTCCATACTCGTACGTTACTGATATGCTTTCAGCTACAAATACAGAGGTTGTCTTTTGTTTTCCAGAAGACAGCTAACTTAACCAGTCAAAAATATATCCATGTCTTTTTCACTCGTTTTTGGTTTTTGGATGACATGGCATGACATAACTCAGCTGCCTAGTCTAGTGGTGTTAGTGTCCATGATGGCCACTGGCAGAGGTTTAAATTGAACCCTAAAAGTAAATCGGCTAAAATGATACTCTAGTCCAATTAGTTGTGTTTTAACTATTAGTTTGGGATTTCACATTGTCAGAAATCCACAAGCACATTTTATTACATTAAATATGTTATACGGACAACTTAATATCTCATCAGGGATAGCACAATATTTTTCACTTTTTCACACAAAAAAATTCCAGTTTTGTTCAGGTGAATGCAAGGAAACTCAGTTCTGTCACTGACTTAGTAGATAGCAAAGAATAGCTATTCTGAACATTAATGAGTTGAATGAATGAAGCACTTTAGCTAAACCTTTTCCAAATTAATGTAAGTTATGTATGAAATCCCTTAAAATAACGAAAAACAAGAACGCACACAAAAACTGTACTCTCCTTGAACTTAACTCTTATAATGCTGCATTATTTATTTTTTGAGCTTGTTAAAATGACATTTTCTTTAATCTTCTATCTATTTCTTTTTCAGAGGGTGTTGCACATCGGAAGCTTGACACTGAAACACAGCAGGTCAATCCACCACAGTCCTGTATGGAGGAGTCCTCTTATACCCATAGTTGTGGAGCAGACGGTGAGTGAGACAGCTTTTGCTGCTGAGATGTGTTCAAAGCTGTGAGCACTATGCATGACTTCTAGGCACACACCCAGAGAGCATCCTCATTCCAAATAGACCTTGTTCACATTTGCTTATAATGCATTACTTAATAATGCAGGAAAGAAAAGCCCATTCACAACCCAAAAACCACACTGCTGTTTTCTTAAACACCTAATAATCTCCTCAAACAGGCTTTTAAATGATGCTGGTCTGACTAGATTTGTACTGGGAAACATCCTTTGGTACACAGAAATAAGTTTTACATTTGGGCTTGCAATAAATAGAAGAAGGATGTGGATTTAGCATAAGTTACAAAGGAAAGAGAAGAGAGAGGGGAAGAATTAAGGAAAGGACACCCACCCACAGAAACACCCAGTTCAGCGAATTTTAAGTATATAGTGTCTTCACACGGGGAAAATAACAAATGATTATACTCAAATGGTCAGTATGCTCAGTATGCAGAGTGAAAACTGGACAGAACTGAACCAAATATAGTGTTTGGGATAAGTAGGAAACCAATCTAAAAACTAAATGGCATGTTTCCACAGTAAACTTTTTGTTTTGTCACAGAAATAGATAAAATTGTTTTGTTGGTGTTCAGTTAAAAACAATTCTGCCTTTTTATTTTTTCCAGGGAAGAGGAGAAAGAGCATATGACATCTATTCTCGCCTACTGAGAGAGAGAATAATTTGTGTAATGGGTCCTGTAAGTGTCTCCCTAGATGTTTAGACTGATCAAGAGTGACCTTTTTCATCAACATGCTTTCAAAGTGATTTATATTCTTGCTCTTTCTTCTCTGCTCAGATTGATGACTCTGTAGCCAGTCTGGTTATTGCCCAGCTGCTCTTCCTACAGTCAGAGAGCAACAACAAACCCATCCACATGTACATCAACAGTCCAGGTAAGACTTTCAGTGATGTGTTGAAAATGTACATTTCTGAAGCTGTCAGGCTTGGGGCAGTGGACAATACATAAAACAGCATAAAAATGAGACAAATTATGCATATCAGAAATTGTAGGATTCAAATGAAAACAGAATAAAAAGAATGTTTTCCTATAGAAATTCATTTTGAAGCTTCTTTGTCTCTGCCTCCCACTTTTTCAACCACTTTTGCAGTCAAAATAAATCTCAGAATTGACATTGCCCATCTATTCTGTTTATAGAAAAAAGCAGGTACTACTTTCATTTCAATTTTGCAATGTCTGACAGGTACTATTTATCTATTAATTTAGGAATCTTTTTATCAGTTGTTGATGCTGAAGAATGTGAAAATCTGCTGTTTTTATTTAATTTGTGATAGGAAGCTGAATATCTTTCAGTAATGCCAAACGTTTAAAAGAAAACTGGAAAGTCAAAATTCACTATTAATACAACACATTATAGTTCTTTTTTAGTTTTCCCATTTTCAAATAAGCCCTCGTCCCTTAATTAAATGGAGACCAAATGCAAAAAGGTAATTTTAAATCTTAATGATCATGTTCCCTTTTTTGTTGTCTAATATGTTTTTGATTTTCCTTTTACATTACAATATGGATTTACATTTTCAATTCAGTTTAAACTCCTACATTTAAGCTCTGTTTTACATTTGAGGAGTTTAAATTTCACTTTCCATTTTTAAATTACCATTTTGTAAAATCAGTTTATCATTTCAATGTCCAGTTTCCTATTTCAGTTTCCTTTTTTTGCATTTTATAATGGCCTAATTATCCTGAGTAGAACAGTATAAAAAATACTCTATTTGATTATAAATTTCCATTTTAATTTTGAGTATGGGTTGTGCCACAAGCACACAAAATTATTAAATTTATTCCCTTTTTTTTTTTTTTAATCCTTCCTCTCCCCCCCAGGCGGTGTGGTGACAGCAGGCCTGGCCATTTACGACACTATGCAGTACATCCTTAATCCCATCTCCACATGGTGCGTTGGCCAGGCAGCCAGTATGGGCAGCTTGCTCCTGGCAGCAGGAACGTCGGGTATGAGGCATTCACTGCCCAATGCCCGCATCATGGTTCACCAGCCCTCAGGAGGCGCCAGGGTAAGGTTTTCAACCCAGGTCCTTTTAATACTGATCTGGATTCAAGCAGGGGATGATTACAAAGTCTGAAAGTTAGGAAAGCAAAGTTGTTGTGAATTTCCCCACTGTGGGATGAATAAAGGTTTGTCTTATCTTGTCAGGCCTGTAAAAATTTCACTGAAACAGATGATTTTTATATAATAATTAAACAATAATGAATAATCAGACTGTTGTGTATCCAGGGCCAGGCCACAGACATCGCCATCCAGGCCGAGGAGATCCTGAAGCTGAAGCGACAGATCAATAACATCTACGCCAAACACACAGGGCAGACCCTGGAAACCATTGGTAGGTTTGCCCTGCTTTTTATATTTTCTCCCATAAACAATTCCCTGCGCTGAAACCTTCAGGGACAGATGGTCCAGTGCTGTTGGAATAGGGTTCCACTCGCACTACACGCTCCATATACAGTACTTCTTGCACACGTAATGAATGTTTAGTTTTGGAGCTGATCAAGAGTCTGTCTAGGTTGAGCACCTTTCAGCTGAGTGGAGGATTTCCACAATCTGCTGTCATCTCCAATAGAGATGTTGGCAAGTTGTGTTGTACAGCAGTGTTTGTGATGGAAGGAGGTCTGTCATACCAATTTTTCCAGCCAATCACAAGAGCAGCTGATTTTACGGACTTGCATGTCTTTTATTATCAATTAAAGAGGAGAAACTGATCAGTGACTTCAGCTGCGGCAGTGGTCAGTTGGAATGGGCCAGTTGTAAATGAATGATCTTTTCTCTCTGACTTTCATGTCTTTCATGTTTTGTTTTGGGGTTTTTTGTTTTGTTTTTAGAGGGTGTGATGGAAAGGGATCGCTACATGAGCCCTATGGAGGCACAGGACTTTGGTCTCATCGACCGTGTCCTGGTCCACCCGCCCCAGGCAGGCCAGGATGAGCCTGAGCTGGTGCAGAAAGAGCCAGCAGCAGCAGCCAGTCCCTCTCCACAGCCGGAGTCTCCAGCCCCTGAGCAGGCCTCCCCTGGGACAAATCCCCCCTCTTCATACAAACCTGAGCCATGAACCCATCTCCGAGCTGTCTGGATGTGTTACCTGACAGTTCCTGAGAACAAGGCCAAGCCTCCATGGTGTGTTTGTCTTGTCTTAAATGGCTTCTTTCTTCCCCCTAACCAACACTCTGCAGTGTCCACACATGCAGGTGTCATGTACACTGAGCAAAAAGTAACATGTCTTCATATGAAGAGAAACCGATTTTTAGTACAGGTTTTTTTTTTAAATTATTTTTGAGACGATGATTCTTGTGGTCTATAAAATAAAGGTCAAAGAAGTGATCGTTGAAAAGTAGTCCATGGTAGATACATACAGTAGACATCTTTTTGATAAAATTTTGGAAACTGCAGTATTTCCGCTAAGTTGGTCTTTGTGCTCGCAGAGTGAAAGCTAGATCAACTGCTCTACTGTACAAGTTTATGAAGGGGAGGGGAAGCCTGTTAAGACTGTGGAACCATCGTATTCTGTACCTCTTTGCTGCAGAGATTTTCACTGAAGAGTGGAGAGGACCTCTACGACCTGTGTTTGAATACTCATATTTGTAATAAATATGATAATTTTGACTAACAACTCACAAAACATGGACTACTTGTTCTTAATCCATTATTGTCTATTGGCTATTGTGGACAATTTCTGCTCTGTGTTCTCGTGATCAAAACATCATCCAGTAAGGCACCGCATTGGCCAGTCACATGCATGCACACATTTCTGGTGGATTACTTTTTTACCTTAACAGCATATATCTTGCAACAGTCAGGATGAAACAATCTATGAACTGCTTTCTGTGATCATTATCAAGTTGTGCAGCCTTTTGATGCCTGATAAGCCTTTAAATGCATTAATCTGTTATGGTATTATGGTACCACCAAAACGATCCAAATCCTTTTGTTGTTTTCAGCATGAGCTCTTTTGTCACCCTCTTTGAATTAGGTTCCACTGAGGTTTGAACTCAGTTCGCTGTATTCAGAGTCCAGAGTGCTGCACGTTTCAGACATGATATCACCATGTACTTTGTTGTAAAGAACATATGACATACAGTGGGGTCTGAAAGTCTGACATTTGAAAATCTCTAATATTTTATGTAAACTTGGAAGCAATCAGAAAGTTTGAGGAATGAAGGGTTGGAGAAGTTGATCTACTCATCAGAGGTTTGTTCAAATAGCTCAACTTGCTTTGCTTTCTCAGTGCCCCCAGAAATGTTCAATGGGGTTGAGGTCAGGCGACTGTGGAGGAAAGTCCACCACAGTCAATTAATCCAGCAACTATATACAAACACATGCTAACTTTACACAGGTTGGCAATGTAGAGTCTTACAAATGTTGCTGTCACTGGTAATGCTGTATTTTATTGTATGAACTGCTGAATATACTTTCCCAATATCACATTACCAGCAGCAATGGTTCCAGTGAAAAACACCAGCTGTCAGAAGCTACTGCTAATGCTGTATTTTGTCATCTCAACTGCTGAATCTTCTTTCCCAACATCATGTGACCAGCAATGGTTTACAGTGAAAAACACCAGCTGTCAGAAGTGGGATTCAAACCCACGCCTCCAGGGGCGACTGCGACCTGAACGCAGCGCCTTAGACCGCTCGGCCATCCTGACATTTTGACACTCAAGAAGTTTGAGGAATGAAGGTTTGGAAAAGTGTATTTTGTCATCTCAACTGTTGAATCTTCTTTCCCAACATCATGTTACCAGCAATGGTTTACAGTGAAAAACTCTCAGCATGTCTTTGTCGCCCATTTCAAAGTGGGTTCCACTGAGCTGGCTTTCCACAGATTGACAATAGAGTGTTACAAAATTTGCTGTCACTAGTAAAGTTGTATATTGTCATCTCAAATGCTGACTTTTCTTTCCCAATGCCATGTTACCAGCAATGCAAAAATGCAGGCTGTCAGAAGTGGGATTCGAACCCACGCCTCCAGGGGAGACTGCGACCTGAACGCAGCGCCTTAGACCGCTCGGCCATCCTGACTCCTTAAGGGTTCCATACAAAGCAGGTGTCCAACTCCAGACTTCAATCGTCCCGCCACGTTTCACTGACAATTTGATACACTGCGGTATCATTCTCTCTCCAGTTTGTCTCCTTACATACATCCTTCTGTTACTGCCATAAATCTCAAACTGGGATGCATCAGTAAATTGGACTGTTTTCTTGTCATCCGTTTTGAAATAGTGGGATTTTTTTTAAACAACCCCAAGCCTTGGACTTGTTCCCCCTTCTGAGAATAGGTTTAGAAACTGCTACTGATCCTCTGACACCACAACAAAACTCTTTCGGACCTTCCTGTAGATGCCATGCAACAAGTGCCAGCTTTGGATCACTGTACTGGAATAACGATAAAGTTCAGGTTCCACCAAGATTTGAACTCAGATCGCTGGATTCAGAGTGCAGAGTGCAGTGTGCTAACCATTATACCATGGAACCTCTTCAAAGCACTTGCAGGCATTTTCTCACATGATATCATGTAATCATGTACGTAATATGTGCACAGAATGGCAAATAAAAGAGCAATGACACAGAAGATAACATGAAAAAGCAACCTTTAATGAATTTTTAAAATATCTTTGTAAACTAAGCGTTCACAGAGGAGGTGGGGGAAAGACCACTCAAGCATTGCTTTGAAAGACTTCCTACAAAAAATTAATCCAGCAACGAATTAGATGACTGTGTACAAACACATGCTAACTGGCTTTACACAGGTTGTCAATGTAGATTCTTACAAATGCTGCTAATGCTGTATTTTGTCATCTCAACTGCTGAATCTTCTTTCCCAACATCATGTGACCAGCAATGGTTTGCAGTGAAAAACACCAGCTGTCAGAAGTGGGATTCGAACCCACGCCTCCAGGGGAGACTGCGACCTGAACGCAGCGCCTTAGACCGCTCGGCCATCCTGACATCCTGACAGCCTGTCGATCTGAAAGATTCAGGAATGAAGGTTTGGAAAAGTTATGATGTGCAAAATGAAGACGATATATTTAAGATTCTGTACTATTTCTAGGCCAGCAAACACATTTTAGCAAATTTGTGGTATTATCCAACTTAACTCCTTTGTACAAAAGGTCAGGTTTCCTTGAGTTGGATCCCTTTCATTGAAGTTTGCAACCAGGTGACACTCAGGTGGACTTGATCTGCTCATCACAGGCTTATTCAAGTAGCTCAACTTACTTTGCTTTCTCAGTGCTCCCAGAAATGCTCAATGGGGTTAAGTCCATCACAGTCAAGACTCCTTGGTCTTCAAGTAGTTCCTGTAATGCTTGGAGGTCGTTATCCTGCAGGAGTATGAATCCTCTCCACACATGCAAACCAGAGGGCACAGCATGTCTGTGAGGAATGGAGTGGTGCTTCTCCTTCATCAGGGTGGAGTCAATATAGTGCAGGTGTCCAACTCCAGAGAAGGCAACACACCTCCAGACTTGAATCCATACCAACATGTTTCACTGACAATTTGATACACTGCAATATCATTCTCTCTCCTGTTTGTCTCTATTATTGCCATAAATCAGTAAATCAGACTATCATCAGAGTAAGTCATTCGTTGTGAGATGCTGATTTCTTACCAAAACCCAGGCATTGGGCCTTTTTTCCCCTCCTGAGAGGTTGAGAAACTGCTTGAGAGAACACAACCATCTTTTGGAGATGAGATCCTGTAGATGGCATGCAGCACGTGACACCTGTACCAGAATTACACTCAAGTTCAGGTTCCACCAAGATTTGAACTCGGATCACTGGATTCAAAGTCCAGAGTGCTAACCATTACACCATGGAACCATGTACTTCAGGCAGGGAAGCAGGAGTTTATTACTTAAGTTACAGGATCACTGGCAGCCTGGAAAGTAAAAATTGACAAACCGTTCAAAATGACCAAAATGACGTTTCTTTTCCCCTTTTCTCTTGACAATTTTAAAAATTGACTGGTATAACATTTACAGTTGCAATGGTACAAATTCATTCATTGATTTTATAGCAAGTTAGACTTCTGAAATATTAGTCAACATAAAATTTGAAAGAAATCAATATTCAATAAAATTCAATATTAACTAAACCAACTATTTATTAATGCCATATAATGTTTTAATATTTAGCATCACCTGTTATTCGACTTAATTTCCGGTTTTGGTGAATTGGTGTACTGGACTACAACGGTAACTCAGGAGTGCACAGTGTTATAATAGAGTGGTCATACAATTTCCGTGAAACCCATTACAACATCTTATCTACTGTACTGTCTGTTGATCAAAATATTCGGTGGTTCTCAAACAGAGGGTCAGGACCCAAGAAAAGATCACAAGAACAGTCAGGGGTCACCAGATGATTCATTGTGACAGAGAAAAACAACATATGGTGCTACACAAAGTGATATTTATAGTTTCTGAATCTTTCTCTGAATTTTGCATTTGTCTTGTTAAATGCTGGAAAGTTTGACTTTACTTAATGTTACTACTGCTTTACTACTTACCTGCGAGGGGGAGCTTACATCGCCACTCTCATTATCCTCCTCCACAATAGCACAATGTCAACATCAGTACTCCTCATGGGCTCTGCTGCACCTCTTTCCTGCTGCTCCATCCATCTGTTTTCCTGACTGAGTGAAGACAGCTGTTCCTCCATGTTTACATCTCATCAATGTAAAGTTATAATGACACTGGATGAGTATAAAGGCTATAGATGTGACCCCTGGCCTCCCAAAATAGCATTCAAATCTTCAGTTTTAAGAACAATAAGTGAAATTACGAGCACCACTAGGTCATCCTGCGTTACTATCTTTAGATATCTTCATTATTTTACATGATTTATGTGCTTCAATTCATGCACATTTACTCATGATACCACAAACTAATTGACACACATCAAATCAGGCCATATTCCAGCATACAGTATGAGTGCTGTTGAGTGGTCTTCTTGGCAGAAGGCAAACTGATCTGCTGCATCCCAGCCACAGATATTATGACATAACTACTATGTATATGGTTAAGATTTATTTTTTCATCTTTTTGTTATTGTGCACATATATGACATGTATTTGTCAACTGATAAATGCATAACACATGTATGCATGTAATGCATGACCTAAGCATATTAAAATTAACCCACCCCTAGCATTACATAGCCTGTAAATTAGCATACAACTGTCCCATGGCAGTGCTCAGTGACACTAAGAATGTGGACAAATCAAGACTGCATGCTTTTCTTGAAACATGGCAACTTTCAAATTAATGTTAATAAAATTTCAATTTATTTATTTACAGGATTTCATTTCATGTATTAAAAAACAGACAAGAAAACATGAATCTCCTCTGACACAAAAATACAAAAGGTTTACAATGAAGATCAAATGAAGTTATTAAATATAATGATGTAACAGCATTCTCACACAAAGTTTTCAATGTAAGAGGATAAAAAATAAGCAGCGAGGCATTTAATATCTGAGCCAGTTTAAATGGTTTTAGCAATACAAAAACCTGTTTTATGTATAATCTACATCTGCTAACCAGAATACTTAAGCGCTGAAAGTGAAGTATGTGCCCATTAAGAAGTCCAAATGTGTGATTTTAACCAGTTAAGAGAAAATACGAGGTAGAATATCTTCTTAAAATGCAGTAGATATTAGATTAAAATGATCACTGAAGAAAAGTGCACAGAACACAAACAGTGCACCAGCACCCAGTATGTTAATACACACAAGCATACAAAGAACCTTACCAACAGATGAAAAAGAAAAGAAGAATGATTAACCCTATTTTCAGATGAATTTCCCTATCATTCACACTCATACATACAGTATAAAAAGCTTTTCAGCTTTTCTCACACATGCGCACACACACACACACACACACACACCCTCACATAAGTGAGCAGCTGCTCTTTGGTGAGGTGGTCCAGCGCAACCAGCTCAGTTTATCTTCACTGTAAGGTGGGTAGCGCAGGGCATTGAGTCTCTCCAAAGCCCAGCCACGCAGCATGCAGGCCTTCCGGTGGCTGAACGTCTCAAAGCCCCAGCGGCCGTGGTAACTGCCACAACCACTGGCCCCTGGAAGGAGTTGTAAAAACCATAACACCAGTCAAAAACATGGATATAATGGCAGAGAGTAAAAATGTACATGTTCCTTCCAGTCTCTCTTCAGGTTACAACTGACTTAGAAGCCATCTTTTAAAGGCCACTCAGAAGATGTTCTGACTTCACTTCAGATTTGAAGTAAGATTATTATTGTACCACAGCACAATAGAAAAATGTTTCCATACAAAAAACTCAATACAGTTCAGTATTATATATGAAAGAAACATCCCAAAAAAAGGTTGAACCTCTACTCATCTGAAATGGTATTATGGGAATTGTAGTGCTGCACTGTGTATCTGTGTAAAAGTATCCACTTTGTATATCAACTGCATGACAGCTGTTGCCAGGTAAGGACCGCAAGCATGTAAAGGCAGGAGAAGAGAGTGAGTAGGAGGAGCACAGATAGTGGAAGGCGGGCTGTATAATCACAGGGTCACACCTACCTACACCTCCAAAGGGCAGGCTTGGCAGACACATGTGGACAATCCCGTCATTAGAGCAGAATCCTCCACTACTGGTCCTTTCCAGCACTGTGTTTACCACCTTCAAACAGAGGGAACAATGTGATCGAAAATACAAGACAATATATCAACAGGTATGAGGTGGGAGGCTGCAGAGTTCTGTGCTCTTACAGAGGACTCATCAGAGAAAACATAGAGGGCCAGTGGCTTCTCTCTGCGGTTGATGAATTCGATGCCTTTCTCCAGAGACTCAATAGTGATAATAGGTAGGATGGGGCCAAAAATCTCCTCCTGCATTAGTGCATCATCTTCAGCCACATCCACCAGCACTGTGGGAGCTGAGGAGAGCACAATGACAGAAAACATCATAACACGTACCACTAAATTAAGAAATGATTTTCTTCTAGGCGCTATGTGGATAATGTAAAAACATTTTTCATAAAACTGTGAAATATTATCATGCTGTAAAATTCCAAATATTTAGGAGAAGAAATTGTTAGCATTTACTGAGCTGCTGGAAGAAATCTCCTAAATGCCACTAGAAAACACAGTATCTGAGCTTTAAAGTTAAACTACACAGTTAAGTGAGGTTCAAGATCACAGAGTTAAGTTTAAATGAAGATTTCTACAGCCCAGATAATATTTGAAATTTCTAACCAGGTACAATCTTATGAAAGCAACTTCTGCAGTTGCACTGAAAAATTATCGGACAAATTGAAGAAGTTAATTACAGCAACCATGAGCCAGTCTACTGCCTGCAATGAGGTCAGTTTGTCAGTAACATAAACAGGTGAGACATCTGAACTGTTCACTCACCTGAGGTTAAACTAATCAGATGTATTCTAGAACAATTCCTGAAGCAATTTTAAGGCCAGTTTGAGTGATGAATACATATGTTTTGTTCAACTTTTTCAGATGTGTCAAGTCATACTGAAATTTTATCCCTCTGTGTTTTATCTCCCCCATTATTTTTGGAGAATATAATTAATGGCTGCCTGTTGTCCTCATTCCTTTCAAGCCTATAATGTGAGACTATGAAACATGTGGAAGAAGAAATAACAATGTTCTTCTTAAAGTAATGACTATATTAGCTCATGTTAGCAATATATAATTAAATAGATATTTCTATATAACTGATAATACTGTTCAGTTCTCTGGCTTCATGACTCGTCTCTACTTGTGCTACTGTATATTATTATATTATAGCATTTACCATTAGGGTAGAGAAATCTAGTTCAACTTATCAATACTGTGCACTCCTGCTTCTTAAGCTCACCGATGTACTTGTCCTCCAGGTTGCTCTCTCCGCCCAGAACAACCTTGCCACTGGACTTCCCAAGTAGTTCCATCAGTCGAGTCCAGTGTCGGGCTGACACGATGCGAGAGAAGTCAGGGGAGGTCTGAGGCTCCTTGCCGTAGAAATCCTCCAGGGCCTGGCGCAGTGCAGGCAGCAGGGCATCCCGAATGGCCGGTGAGCACAGCACGTAGTCTGGAGCCACACAGCTCTGGCCGGCATTAAAAAACTTGGCCCAAGCTAAACGGCGAGCAGCGGCTACAGTGTTCACTCGTCCGAACACGACGCTCGGACACTTGCCGCCCAGCTCCAAGGTCACTGGGGTCAAGTGGACTGCGGCTGCCTGCAGGACGCTGCGTGCCACAGCCTGAGAACCTAAAAGACAGAGCTGAAAAGTCAGTATCCACCCTGAAGAAGGATTCTTATGGCTGGCTGGCAAACCGGCTGCTGGTACTAAGATATGTTACTGTAGACCAAAGCGACCAACATCAGCATCCTTAAATGCTGCTACTGGACTGAAAAAATGTGTTTAAAAATACCCTGTATTTATGTCTTTTGACAAACTGAAAGCTGTTTATTACTTCATCATCAGGTTGCTATCTTGACATTGTTGTGAACTGAGTATTTGATTTAGAAGATTTACTATTGAATCATATTATGAAGCCACTTGACTGGATTGAGTTGCACATAGAGTTTAAATGAAATGTGTGTAAAGCAAAGGATCACAATAAGAGAGAGATTTACATCACCGTCCACATTCACATTGAACTACAGACGTTAATTCAGGGGGAAATGTACACACCCAGTTTAAAGCGAGACAATATATATTATAAACTGAAAAAGCACGGGCTCTACACCTGGGGTTTCTTCTGTTACAGCCTGACTTGATCTGGTATGACCAGTAGCTTATGGGGGTTAGTGTCAGCTATTATTTTTTACTTTATGTAGTAAACACCATGCACATTCACATACCCCTCAAATGTTTCAGTGTTTTTAAATCAACTTGAGAAGAGAAGGGATATTCACCGTTCCATTCAAATGAAATGTGACCATAGATGGAATCATGTGGAAAGCAAATGTCGCACATTTGGACACCCTGAATATATACTGTTGATATACAACATTCTATAAACTTCTAATCTTTGTTGACCCCAAAATCTGTTAATTGCAGAGTGATGCGTTGATGCATTTATTTGTTGTGTTATTTGTCCATTATAACCAAGATGGCACTATGAGATGTGAGTGGCAGCCTCTGTACTTTTCTGTTGTTTATTTGTTCACTTTTCAGCTCTCCCTTTCCATCCCTCTGATGAACAGTTAAATCAGTCAAATAGTGTCAACATTCACTTACCTACAAATTATAAATTAAACTATAAATTTATCATTTAATACATACATATTCTTAACATGTACAAATCAACCATCACTACCATCATCTTTTCTTTCACCTCCTTGGATGTATATAATCAATCTATGTTTACATATTTATCTTTGTTTGGCTTTCTTGTCTTTGTTTAGCTGTATCTCAATATCTATTGGATCTGTGTGCAACATTTCCCGATAATATGGTCAGCCAGTGTAATGGGCAATATACAAATATCTACAATTGATATACTGTGACATACAGTGATCTGATTCATCCTGCAAGCTTTTACCTGTATAGAAGATGTGGTCAAAGCGATTCTGCAGAAGTGCCTTGGTCTCCTCTGCTCCGCCACGAACAACTGCACAACATTCCTGCCACAAGTACAGTCGCGCATGACATTAAAGCACAGTAATGCCAACATTACTGTTGAGGTAATTTAAGGACAGTTTTACCATTACATCATACCAGAAAGCTTGCTCAACTATAAAATTTTGGAATGCAACAGAATTTGTATATTCAACAAGAAACAAAAAGAGAAAAAAGACAATTAAAAAAAATCTTTTTAAACTCAAATGTTGATTTACCTGAGACAAATATTTGGGGATGAGCTCTGCTATCAGCATGTCAGTGGCAGCACTGACCTCTGAAGGCTTGATGATCACACAGTTTCCTAGTCAAGGATACCAACATCATCCAGTCAGTTAAGAGAGCAGTGACCGACTTGACAAAAGTTACGTTGGCACATGTTTCTGTGGTTGTTTATTGCCTTTTAAACGCTAGATGTGGCTCCTTAACCCACTAACCTCACTAAGAATACTTGTAGACTGATTTTGTGAAGACTGCTGATAGCTGCTGATTGAAAAGTGATTATGAAAAAAAAACAACATTTACAATCTGAACAATCTGCTCCAGGCTAAAAACAATCTGAAAATTGTTTTTAGCCTCTACTGGTGTCAAGTAAAGTCATGTTATTGTTTTTTTGGGCTAACAAGACCACAGTGTGTTAACAAGTGATGTGTGTTCAAGATGGTGACATCTGATGACTTTGATGTTTGCTTATCCTTTATCGTCATTATCTTAGGTTCATACAGACAGCCCGTGAATGCAATGCGGTTTAACAGGAAACCCTCAACACTGTAATCAACTGGATTCCCCACTGCCCACAACGACTAATCTCTTCCCATGACAGTTCTGAGATGAAGTCATCAAAAAAATCTGATCAGCAGGCTTTGTGGCACCTTATCTTGAAGCTGCACCAATACATATTTTAAATCAACAATGGATCACATGACTACTTTAATGTGAAATGGGTCAGTTGTAGTGACAAACCTACGGAGAACGATCATAAACTCCGCAGTTCTCCTCAGCTTTACAGAGCGTTCTGGCTGTGTTTTGATTTTACCGGCCACAAATGTACTGTTTTGATTCACTCTCTTGGTTTTTAGCACAGCAGTCTCTTTTTTTTGAGTGGGAAAAAAGCTGCCTGCTGCTAAAAACAAGATTGATGAGAGCTGAGTTTGCAAGCTGAAAAACCAAAAACAAGTAGCTAAAAGAGGCCAAATAGCTCCATGGAGCTCAAGGATACTGGATCATTTATTTGCTGTGGGTTCCTTATTAGAGTGACCCCTTGAACATTACTCATTGTCATTTAAGTTACTGCAACGTAAAAAATGAATAGTGCGGCTTTAAGTCTGTACTGAACTGTATATTCTGGTGACATTGGTGTGGATCATACCTGCAGCAATGGCTCCAACCAAGGGTAACATAAGGAGTTGCAAGGGATAGTTCCACGGAGCAATGACTAATACAACTCCTAATGGTTCCCTCCGTACAAAAGTGTCATCCAGCTTTGTGGCCTGGAAATGAACAAATATCAAAAATTAATTAAAGAGCAATATAAGCATTTTGAAAATACACTGGGAGAATACATATTCAACACATCAACATTTTGTTTGTTTAACATATTTCATATTTAGCTATTCACTTGAAATTGAGAGCAGACATTGGTATTAACTCTGGTAAAACTACACAGATAAAGAAATCATAACATTCCAATCCATAAAAAGTTACATGCAATAAAGAGGAATGACACAGCCTGAACACCGTAAGAAGAAGCACTAAAACAGCTGATTCCACTAATTGGTTCTCCTCCTACCTGTCCTAATTAGAATCAGCTGGGTAAGTGCATGTTGGTAGGTTAGTCCTTCTACGCTTTGAAAAAGGCTTATCCACCTCTGAATGCAAGTAAACAAATCATTTGCTACAAAGCTTTCACACAAGAAACATCTCATGATGGACAGAGGCAAAGAGCTCTTCCAAGACTTTCACAACAACATTATTAATGCCATTATCCGCAAGAGGAAGGAAGATCACTCTGTCATCAACTGACCACGCACAGGAGCTCCTTGCAAGATTTCCAAACAGACAGTCATGAAGTTAGTCAGAAGAGTACCCCAAGAACCAAGGACCAACTGACAAGAGCCCCAGAAAGACCTGGAAGCAGCAGGTACAGTCGTCACGGAGCCAACAATGGGCAATGCACTCCACTGTCTCGGTCCACAATCACCCCGGAAGACACCACTACTGAAGAAAAGGCCTGCTGAGGCTCATTTGAACTTACTGGGGGACTGTAGTTTGGTCAGATGAGACAAATCAAACTTTTCAGCAACAATATAATGTGCCAAGTTTGGAGGAGAAATGGCTCTGCAAATGACCCTAAAAATACCATACCCACAGTGTGTTTGGGGGGTGGAGGCGTCATGGTATGGGGCTGTTTCTCTTCAAATGAAACTGGCAGAATCCAAATCCAAATAATTGGCACCATGTAGTGGGAAATTCTTGGGAAGAATTTGTTGGTGCACACTAGAACAACTAGGATAGGACATTGGTGGACCTTCTAGCAGGGCAACGGCCCAAAACATGCTCCAACAGAGACTGTCAGTTGGTTCCAGAGGAAGGAAATCAAGGTGTCGAAATGGCCCAGTCAATCACCTAACTGGTGATCAAGATTCATCAGTGGGCTCCCTGGAATTCAAGATTTAAAGACTGTCTGTGTGGAAGAATGGGCGAACATCCCACCTCAACACTGTGAGAGAGTAGTTTCTTCATGCAGGAAGCATCTTGAAGCTGTCACTGCAAACAAAGGCTTCTCCACCAAGTATTACATAATTTTCAGTTAGTGTGTTCAGTACATTTTCCTGTCTTTCCACTTGCTGCATATTACTTTTTTTTATGGATTGGAATGTTACGATTTCATTATAAGAATTCAACACTCACTCATTATTAATAGTTAATAAATAACTAATATGATTGTGATAATCAATAGAAAAATAATTGTTGAGCTCTAATGTATAGAAAAATAACTCCTGAATAAAGAAATCATTATGAAGCCTACCAGATTTTTGCCGACGTACTCCGGCTTCATCCAGGTTGATAAATTAGTGATGGCATAGTGCAGTTCATTGATGACTATATCAACCTCGGAGATGATGGCCTCAAATTTTGGCTGATGTTGGAGGAAAACAATAAGAAAGGGAAATTAGTGCTTATTGAATTCTAGCAGACAAAGAAATTATATACTGTGCCTCAAACACCCTGCATGTGAGCATGCAACCTCCTTATCTTGTACCTAAAATGTACAAATTAAATAAATCAATTAGAAAACTAGTTAATATTTGTATAAAATATTAAGTGTGTGAACATATCACTCATTTATTTCTATTATGAAATTAGTAGGTTTCATAAAATAAGTAGAATAGTAGGGGAAGAAGTGAAAATATTACATTAGGGTACATTTTAAAGGAAACTATTTGGTGTAATTTACTTTCAGACAGTTTTGCTTTTGCACTTTATAAAGTGCTCAATTTCACCATTATCAGGGTGACTAGAGCCAGACAGAAGTGCTGTGCAAAACAGTGTCAGGCTGTCAGCCCTTTTGTTATGTAATCATGTGTTGAGGAAGAACTGTGTGTATGTCACGTGAGCACAGTCTTGTACCTTTGCGAGGTCTTTATGCAGTGCACTTAAAATCAGCTCCTCGTTATCTTGGATCATGGACATAAGCTTGGTCAGCTGAGTTCGACGAAACTGCTCTGGTACTGTGACGCCTGAACGGAACGCTGACCGCAGCCTGTCCACAACCTGACTCTGGGTGTCCATCCTTTCACCTGGAACACACATAGAGAGAGAGAAACAAATCTCAGCTTACATTAGTTGAATAATGAATTAAATGTATTTTTGCATATATTACCTGTGCACATTAACTAGTCCTTCAGAGAATCTCCCATGATAATGAATGGATAACCTGTTGCACACCTCTCTGCAGCCTTGTGGAATCAAGGTGAACTTTATAAAAAGAGGGTTTGTTCATAATCTCAAAGTGATGATAGCTGATGCCAATAAAGCCTGTAAGCACTGTGACACACAGGATGCTACATGTTTGTTAGACCACTGACACCCTGAAATTAAACCAGGCTTGTCCGAATGACTCAGCATTCAAAAAAAGATGGAGTCCTGTTGAAATGTGAGGGAAAAAAGCTATTCAATGCCTTGCAGGTTTAACTATGGGATAGCTTATTCAGGAAGTGGAGGCCTTTAGACCCACCAAACTGTGCTTTCAAAACCCACCAGATTTGAATGGCTTTTCAGAACGTGTCTGAAGCCATTTTGCAATATTTCGCAACTTAGAGGGCACATTTGTAAAAAAAAAAAAAAAAAAAAAAAAAAAAAAAAAAAAAAATCTGTACACCGAATTTACTAGAAGTCCTTAATGTTTACTGGAGTGTATTGAAATAAATTGCTCATGTGATCCCATTTTTCGGAAAAGCAAAAGAATAAAAACCGAGATTTCCCAATGGAGGTTCGCTACTGTCAGGCTGACAATGGCACATATCAAACTCATGTCAGTGAAACACGGTGAAACAACGTGTGCAGTAAAACGAGCTTTAAACTCACATTAATTGTCACGTACATGTTTGACCCACTTTAAGTTTAATGCTAATAAACGCGCTAACGTCATGTTAGCAAGTGATTCCATACTCCCAGCGGGATTAGCGGCTACATAGCAGGCTAATCTCAAAACAAACTTTTCTCTGAAGTTTATAGGAGTTTTCTAGTAACACTTTTTATGTGACATTCATTTGCAGGAAGTAGTATTTAGCAGTTAAACCAAGACGAGGTGCAGCTGTGTTTAGCCTACCTGTTAGTGTTTGTGTGGAGTGGCAGATGTGCTCCCGTGCTAGAGAGACGCTCGAGTCGAGGAGAGCTTCTGTGTTTCAGGGTGTTGTCGTTTTGCCGGCTCGGGTTGGAGCTGTTACAAAAGGAGGGGTAATGGTTTTGGTCGATCTTGAAAAGCTAGCCTCAAAACTTGTCAGGCGAGAGAGAGCCCGGCGTGTTCAGTGTGTGGCCGGGTGTCATCGATGTGCTCTCCCTCTCACCCACTACATGGCTTCCGTCTGGTTTTATAGGGGCAGGGATACAAAAAGCTGCAGCTCACAGATATAGACATTTTTACATTTGAAGTTGACCTTTCTGACGTGTTTTTAGCCACAGTGTTTTGACTGAGAACAGCTGCATTGCTCATCAGCAGTGATGTTTCTCTACTTGTTTCTGTATGATTGTCTTAATGTTTTAACACACACACAATTTTACTATCATGTTTTGTGCTATATTTGAGTCACAAATGCTCATTTCCCACAGTGGGACATGTCTTCATCTGTAAGATTGCCACATGCTGATAAAACTCAGTGAAGACATCACCTTTATTTTTCAGAATCTGAATCCGGATTAATCACATTGTTACATAAACAGCAGCCATGTGTCAAATTGAAGGATGACCAATGTCTTAAGTGTTTACACAAACAGGAAGTCTGGCAACTTGTTAGATAATTTGTACAGCAAATAAAATTAAAAGGAAAAAATGTAATGACCAGTTTGGCTTTTGACACCAATGTGCCTCTAATGTTACAAAGCTTTTCAGAAATGATTACATGATAAATGTGTTAATGATTTTATCTGCAGAGGTCATCTGCCTCTTCAAATATGACTCTGCCACCTGAGATAGTTATTGACAACCAGTGATGTGAAACACAGTTAGGATGTGTGCCATTAAACCACACCTGAAAATAAAATCAGCATTGATACAAAACTTTATTCTCACAATATCAAAAATGACAGACCTACAGAGATTTGTAGATTAAAAGGAATTACGAGAGAAAACAATGATGAATATAGTGAGTCCTGTTGGCCAGTCATTACATTTCTGGTATTTACTTGTGATGGTGCTGAGCAGCAGCACTCGGTATGTTAAATAGTGACACACATGACAGATGACAGTTAAACAGAAACATAAGAGCAAAAGAGGGGAGGGGGGAAAAGGTCATTTTGCATTTAACAATGGCAGCAACAATTATACAAAAATCAAAAACAAAGACAACATATGCATTGAAGGAATTCCTTAAATGGTAAAACTGAAACTTCCTACATCTGCATATTTTTGGAAAAAAAAAAACCTTTAACTCCTTCCAAATACTTCTAAAACTAAATGACAATGTTCGTCATGAAAAAAATACTACAAGAGCGATGGAGGTAAAGTCAGGGAGGGAGAGTGTCGTATCTACAGAGAGTGAGAGAGGAGAACAGACTGAAATGGAAGGAGGCCAAGGGGAGAAAGAAAATGGCCATCTTATGTAGCTGAGGAGAAGTGACAACAGTCATGGGCCCAGTATCCACCTCACCCCCTACACCTTTCACAGTGACTGCTCTGTCAGGCTTGGGCAGTGTGGCAAAAATCCAGCTCTGCAGGCTGAAGCTGTATGGAGCTTCGCAGGGTTTGGCAGGTTTTCTGTCTAACTGCTCTGAGTTCAGACTGACAGAACTGTCCAGCAGCAGGATGGAGGGTGGCTTGTGAGAAATGGTACCGGAGATTTCGACACATCATGGCTGTCTGCTCAAAGACTTCACAGGAAATAGTCGGCTACTGGCTTCTTTGAGGGGATGCCTCTGGTCTCTTGCGGCGCTGCCTCGAATATGATGAACTCCCGCTGTAGATGCTCATCCAGCTCCAAGATGGCCGCCACATTGCCACATCTGATTGTCCAGAGAGAGACAGAGAACTGGTTAGGACATTCAGAAAATAGGCTTAGAGGGTAAAGCAACACATGGTTGTTTTCTACCAGACCTTCTCAGACCACACACTCAGTATAATGTAAAATTTTGTGTTACTGCTATGTCCTGAGATCCAGTATCTCCCGATTTGAAAGCAGCTAGCCCTCACTTCATATACCTCCCATAGAACTGACCATGAGTACAAATGTCATGGTTGTGAATCATGCTTTATGCATTCAGTGAACTAATTTTTTTAATGTGATAATATGCAGGTTTTTTATACTATAAATTTTGGAGCAAGGTTTCCACTGTACTGGCTTAAAATTTCACTATTGTAGAAAAGTTTTCATAAATATATGAGTAACAAAAGAATGAGGAGTGTTTATGTGATCAATTTGTTATCATTAACACCACCGCTGTAAATGTTTGTCTGTGGAGGTGTTGACATTATCTCCATTAAACAGGGACTATTTGAGTTTCACTGTATAGACTTACCTGTAGCAGTAGTTAGGTGCTGACCACACAGTGAGCACTGTCTCATTGAAGTGCCACTTGTAGCCCTCCATGACCAGCTGGTGTGCTCGACAGATCATGTGGATGTCGTTGGCAGCGTTGAACTGGGCCACCACATCACTCCCAAACAAGTAGCCAGCACCTCTGGGACTCACCCCCCACCCCGTGGTGTCTGAGGGAGAGAATATCAGTCAGGCAAAGATGCTTCTTAAATGGCATCAGGGTTAGAGAGAGAGACGGTTGTAAACTTTGAAAGTTATGGCTCTATGTTCCACAAGTCCACCACTGCTGCCAGTTTTCTCTTTATCATGTTAAATTCCATTTCCTTGAACAGTCATAAGCATGTGGGTTAACAATGAAGAGTTTAAAAGGCTTAACAGGATGCCTATATACCTTCAGGATCTGACCACAGGAGGTCACACATGGGCCCATCATGGGGCACTTCCTGTTTTCTGTCAATGGTCCGGATCTGGTCCAGTGTCTGGATGGATGGAGACAAGCCACCGTGCACACAGAAGATCTGAAAGACAAAGAGAGGACTGTATCAACCCAACTGATGGACCTGACATAATGTCATATCAGGAACTGAGAAGCTAACCAAACCAGCCATTAAAGGACCTGCACCTTAACAGAAACTTTTGAGTCTCTGTGAATATAGTGAATGAATTTTTACTGTCATCAAAGTCAATGGACATTCTAGACAATGTTTCTCACCTTGCCATCAATGATAGCAGAGAGGGACAAGTAGTCGAATATCTCAGTGCAGTATCTCCAGACGGTGACTGAGCCGTACTTGCGGAGGCACTCATCGTAGAAGCCATAGACCTGGGTGATTTGTCGGGACTCGTGGTTTCCCCGAATCAAGGTTATCCTGTCTGGATAACGCACCTGAGGAGCACAGCAGAAGCAAAGAGATGGGAAAAACTGTGCACTACAGATAAATGGATCTGATCTCTGATACAAAAGCACAACACTTCCATCCCAGGGAAAATAAAATTGTGTACCTTAAGAGCTAGCAGAAGAAGGAAAGTCTCCACACTGTAGAAGCCTCTGTCCACAAAGTCACCCATGAAGAGATAATTTGTCTCTGGAACATCGCCACCAACCTGTCACATGGAAAGATTAAAAGCAAGTTGTTTAACAGTGGGGTACTTTGTGGGTCAATTTTATGAAAACACATCAATATTACATACAATGCCAACACAATTCACAGTGAGATTGGACCTGTATTAAGCTTTACATAGCATTCGTGTGCCAGGAGTGCCTCTGCCCAGTACAAACAAACAAGCTGAACAACAGACTGTCAAATACTAGAGCATGTTCTGCCAGCCCCACAACACAAGATTTATTTACACCTAATTTCAAATTGTCAAATTAGATGTGGGTACTCTCATGACAACAAAACAACAAGAAAAAAAAATCTCCATGGCAGTGCTGATAAACATTGAAAATATAAGACACTCTGCAGTGAAGTAAGGGACAAGATTTCAAACGTTCAGCATTTAAAGTTCAGCATACTGCTCAGACTGTGTACAACTCTGTCCAGCACCACCAAACAACTTAAAAATAAAATACAGACAAATAAAAATGTGACAACATAGTCTGTAGTGAGTAATGTGTGACAAGAAACAGAGACTTACTCTAAACAGCTCTTTCAAGTCATAGAACTGACCATGTATATCACCACACACCTATGAGGAAAAAACAAGATCATTATTACCACACTTAATTTTTAGTCGAAATCTAAGCAAACAAGAGCCAATAGAAAATGTTACTTACTGTGACAGGAGAGTCTACTCTCTGGACATTGCTTTCTTCAACCAGAATCTCTCTGAAAACAGACACACAAATACATTTCATTATGATTTCATGTTCTACGAAACCATGTTAGATTTTCTCCAGATGTATTCAAAAGACTAGCAGCTCAGGAGGAAAATACTTTCAGTTACAGAGCAACACCCCCAAGTGGAGCGTGGTGTTGAACACAGAGGCAGGAATGTATTTGTATGCCACCAAGATGAGGACATCCTCGGTTTTTAATTCTGGTGTATGTCTCTATAATTTCAATCCAGTATACAATAGAGAGGACAATCACAGAGCTAATGGATGACATTACAACCAACGATTGTATGTACCTGATTTCAGTGTTTAAACCAGAGAAATGTCTATATTATAGAGTTACTTTAGAAGTTTCTGTGAACCGATTAATACTTTTTACAGCCCCACCTTCAAACCAAGGGGCACAACACAATACATTTGGGTTGGAGTATCACATGCAATCAACCATCATGAAAAAACATTTAAAATGGCTCTTTTTGCAACACAAAGAAGAGCAAACAAAATACTTCTATTACATAATTCTATTTTAGACTGATACAAACATTAATCCAGTATTGATATATCATTATGCAATTAGGTGTATGGCCCAACATCCCAATTCAAATTGCTTGATTATGACTATCAGTATACAGTTCCAAACCAATGTTTCTTAAATACTGTAATAGCTGAAAGTACACAAATTAAGTACATAATCAGAGTTAGTTATCATATGCCTCTGTACTGAAAATGATAGCCAGCATCATAGCTCTTGTCTCGTAATATTTGTATGGACACTTGTGTTCTAAACCAACATTGTTGAACCTTCCATTTTTTGTCAACTTCCTGTCTGTAGCACTTATCATGGGAGGAAAACAAATTATAGAAGCAACAATTGTTACGGCAACTTAACTAGACATCAAAAAAGTGGAATATCTTAGAATATATATCTTAGAATAGCCATTTTGCTTAGTTAGTACATAAAAATGTAATAATGCTGTAAACTATTTATGAATCTAATTTAGTTTACATATTTAAAACCTTTGCTTCAGTCTGTCAGTCTTTAGTGTGCTTTTTGCTGCCCATATAAATGGATGCATGAATCAAAATTTTAATTTAGCATTACTAACATCAGTTTTACCGTGTGTGTATTATGGGCCAAGTTGATCAATTACCTGGCTTTGGCACACAGTGCTTTGACTTCATTTTCCTTAATGAGCTCACAGCGTCTGAGCTGCTCTATCTGTCGGTCCAGGTCACTGATGTCCCCCATTGTGACACACATAGGGAGAGCTGCTCACACACTATGGTCACACACTCCTCTTCTCACACACCGGGGGCACTGAAATAACACACTCTTTCTTCCTCAGGAAATGGAGCGGACAGTCACAACACACTCCCTTTCCTCGGATATGGACCGTGCTCTTCAACACTTTCGGCCCTTTCTATGAGGATGTGCAGAATAATGAGCTGCGGAGGAAAAAAATAAGGTGGAGTAATTCAACAACAATCCTGACTGAAAAGAGAAACAAAATCATTCTCGTAACGTTAACCGGAGGAACATGACAAGTTAACATTGGATGCTTTACAACTTGGGCCGATTGTCATGAAACTGGTTCGTAACTGAACGATAAGGACAATTTAATCAAAATAGTCGAAAAATCGCATCATATTAATTGTTTATTTACACGTAACACAAATAAAAAATACATCAGAGAATAGTTATTTGTCAAGCAATGTAAGGCCTATGGGCGTAGCTAAACAGTAAGCTAACCATTAGCACGTTAGCTTACATCACTGCTAACGACGTCAGCGAGCAATTGATTCTTTGATAACTTAGCCAACCATTTTGTTTGGGAATATGTCCTAAAGGTTGACGCTAATGTCTGCCAACCGGTACCAAAACAACTGCATATACTGATCATGCTAATGAAATGAGGAAACGTATTTAGGTTAGCTGGTGAAATGCTGTATGTTAGCCGGCTAACCACGGCTGTCGGAGGCACTAACACTAGTTAGCTCTTTTCGGCTAGTTTCGTGAGCTAGCGAGCTAATGCTAGCAAGACGCTATCAAAACGATTCACACAGCGCCGCGAATTCGACGAAACAAGAGTAAGAATAATTACCGCTGAGTGACTGAGAGCTGAACTTTGACAGACAAACGTCAATATGTTTCATTCCGTGGACCGTGAGTTCTCTCGCCGTCCACCGGCTCCTCTTCTTCCCCCGGTATCGTCTTTGCCGGTTCGCTCCTGCTGTGCTCATGAACGCTAACGACTCGACTGTCACTTCCGGTGTCGGGAACGCGCATTGCTCCCAGTGGACTGAGTTCAGTGTGGGGAAGGTAGTTTAGGTTTCACAGTCCAAATGATCTGTTCCTTCAGAAGATATGGCTTTACAATCCAGAATTATATAGTTTAATTTTGTTTAGTGTGAGGAAAAGTACGATGTTAAATATTCACTAAATCTGAATAAGATGAAGTTTGAGAATAAATGATAAAGTTAAAAAGGTAAAGTGAATTCCCCATCCAGTCAAAAATGTATTTTGCCATCATTAGGTCACTTGGATATTTGATCTTCACTGTGAATTATGTGCAGCATGTGCACATCACATTCTTAGTTGATCATCAAATATGCAACTTACAAAACTGTGATGTTGAAACCTGAAGCCTTCAGTGCACTGAGAATGGACTTCAGAGAAGTAGGAGACATCCTGTGTCCAGAGCTCAAACTTTGGAAATGAAGAATTTTGCATATTCTTAGATTCGCAATTTGTTGTGGAAAAAATATATCAGACACAAAATTTTAAGTGGGGATCTTTAATTTAAAACACAAATGTTTATATGTAGCTGTTCAACCACATAATTCAACTATTAGTTTAAATACATGTAAACCAGAGCTGACACAGTCAATCAACAAAACATTTACCAGCATGATGGTAAACTGAATATTTTTGGACTGTTGGTTGAACAAAACAAGCAATATGAAGACATCACCTTTGGCATTACAAGATTGTAATCAGCATTTTTCACTGTTTTCTTACATTTTATGAACCAAATGATGAGTCAGTGAATTGAGGAAATAATCAGCTATTATTAATGAAAATAGTCAATAGTTGCAGCCCTAATAAAAACAGCAATTCTCTGTTGTTTTTTAGAGCAAAATGATTTTGAATGAAACCTAAGATTTAAAAATAGGTGGGAGGCAGATATGTTGTGTTTGAGTGACTCACTAACAGATGGTCTTACATTATTAAGAACACTGTGATCTCATGGGCAAAAATGACGCTATGCAATTTCAAATGACCAGAGGCAATAATCACAGTACAATCATAGTATTGTTTTGGATAACTTTATTATTAAGACCACATTTTTGAAATGCACTTCATAATTTACAGTATATTTGTTTTTATTTTACATGACAGACCCATCTTCATGATTTCTGTCTAGTTTTTAAGCCTTAATTCAACACTTAAAAATCTCTGGAGATTTATGCATTCTAATTGAACAAGCAAAAGCAACATAGCCTGTAATTTGTAACAAAGCTATTACAATTCAGCAGTAGTAGCATAATCTATAATGTAGGCAGTTAAATCTTCAGTAGGAATGGGCAGATCACTATGTGTTCCAGACATGTTTAAGAGAAAACAGGGTGTGTATGGATAAAGTGTATTAGGACATGGTGGCGCTTATTTGATAATTGCTACTATTTGTAAAATCCCATTTAAACCAAGTTTACTTACATTACTTTAAGAAACAGAACAGATTTTTGAGCCAAAAAGGAGAATTTGAATAAGATACAAGCAGAAAAGTGCACAACAAAGACAAAATGTCCTGGTGATGTTAACAATGGTGACTCCAATACCCCAAAATGTTCCCTTTGTCTTTTGTTATGACACCTTTAAAAGAAATTTTAAATGATCAACATTTTAAAGCACATGGTCCTGTTTTCCAGATTGTTACAGTATATAAAATCTAAAATGTCGATCCACATAAAAAGACCTTTGTTATCTTTAGTAGAAACTTATAGTAAAAGGCATTTTGGTCAGTTCAATCATGACCTGTTTTAACAGCACCAGTGAATAAAAAGCACAAGAGCAAGAATATGTCAGTTAGTTAAGCAATACCTTTAACCTAATTCAGCCTGGTTCTACAAATACAGAAGGACCATAAAACAATTTAGCAACTCTGCTACTATCACTATGTTAAGTAACTATGCTAAGCCAAAAATGATGTTATAATGGTGTTGCAACAGTCAGTACTCTTCGGTTGTGCACCAGTATTGAGGATTTGACATTAAAATGTAATAATGGCATGATCAAAATTAATTATCTCACATCATCAGTTCTAAATATAAATAAAATTTCAAAATGCATGATTAACATTACATAACTTATGTTGTCACTTAAGGCTTTTACTATTGTACCATTTTTGGTTATAAAGTTGCAATAATTCATTTTGTACAATGCCAGCTCTAAATAGCTGAGAGGTTAACATTTTTCATTTTGAAGACTTCATTATCGTATAAAAGATAATAAGTGAGTGTAGTCTGGTCTTTGGTCATTTCAGACTCAATACTTGCTGTCCACTAAGAGGCAGCTGTCCAGTACCTGTCCTTTTTGAAAATGAGATGCTTACTCTATCTTTACTCACCACAGATGTAAACTGAATGAACTATTTCCTGTCCTGCTTTCACTGCTTCACAAAAGCTTTTCACTGTAGAACCACAGGAAGGCTTTTCTTGTGAAGCAGCTACAGTAAACACATTATTTGTCATTGAGGTGAGTGCAACTACTATTGGTCCTCAAAACAAGCCACAACAGCAGGCAACAGTTTGTGCAAACCAGCAAACTCCAAACACATTAATTAGTTAAGTAAGATATTACCATTGCTTTCTGTTGAAAATCACTTGTGTTGTGGGATCACGGGCTCTCATCATGGTTGCTCACACCATGGCCCAGCATGTGTATTCCAAAAGAGCAGTTGATCAATGGAAGTTGGTGAAATGGGTATGTTCATAAGAGAATCCACCTCTCTGGTGGCTCATTGGTGGTGAATCCACATTGAATACAGAATGTAGAGTCAATATTTTTATGTAGGAGTAAAGTCTGCTTTTGTCAGATAGTCTGTAACTCATTTCAGATGAAAAAAAAATCCTTCAAATGGAACGCACCCACGTCTTGCTTATTCATCCTGCTGGTCAGTGTGTGTGGGCTGGGTCATAGGGAACAGAAGTATGTGTGCACAGGGAAAGCGGTGAGTCCAGCCAGAGCTATGCCCAGACTGTCTCCTACGCTGGCAGCAGCCATGGCAAACTCCCTCTGTCTGTCTTCAGTCTGTGGGAGAAAAGACAGATATCAGGATGAACACACACTAGACATGTAACGTAGACTGATAAACACACGTACACCCAGCTGCATGGAAAGCAGGGTAACATGGCAATGCCTGACAATTCTTTTTTACATTTTTTTTACATGTGCAATCTCTGCCATGAATTCTACTTTTACCAAGCTTAGAATTTTTCAGTTTTTGGTTAACGCTGTCTGCCTTAAGTTGATATTTTGAGGCTGTAGACAAAATGTTAGAAACCTCTTTCAATATAATGCACACAAATACAACACCACCACAACTCCTCAATAATAACCACTGCAACCTCAATAATAAACACTTAATCTATGGACGGAATGAACCCATCCATAAAGCAGAAGGTGAAAGAGCTGTGATATAAGGTTAAGTCTCAAAAAGTAATAAAGGCCAGTCACTAATAAATGCTCTGTAAAAACATTTTACTCTTAACACAATGTACATTACTTAACTTTATCAGTGCAACAACACAGTCATGTCACACTCAACACTCTGCTGCTGTCTTCTCAACAGACACATTGTTTTATAGAGGCTCAATGTGTCCAATCTCATTCAATTAACAGTTTTTAATGCTCTTAAGTTTCCATTAATGACTCAACACCTCCTGCAGATGTTTCTGCCCTGTTACTCAAAGGGAGGGACTATGCCCTTTGATCAGGCTTTTTACGTGAAAGCAGGTTCGATAGCAACAGAGTGATTAGTCAGACATGACTTTGTTGTACTGATGCAATTAGTGTTGTACATGATAGTGATTGTGTCAGGGCAATACGTCAACACTGAGGTAGTGTTGAGTTTGCATTAACAGCAAACAGCTGTTTTAAATGACGTGGAAACTTGGAACAGCAAAACAACTGACAGAAAGTTGACCTGACCTCCTTGCTGATGAAGTAGAAGGTGTTGACATACGCAGCTCCACCCAGCAGACCCTCATAGAGGATAATAGCAAACACTAGCCAGGCACTCGGCAGGAACTGGTAACGCACTGCAAACAGGAGCAACACTGCATTCACTACCTGTGAAGGGCAGAGAGGAGGGGAGATGGAGATCAGTGAGCCTGGCAATCTGCACTTTCATACAAGACACAAACTAACTGTATTGACAACCAGATGGATCTGAGGTCACAAGTTGAATATGAACAGAAATGTAACAAATGTGGCTCTTTGGCAAGCAATCTGAAATGACAGAGGTTTGTAGCTACGCTGGTGCATATTTGACAGTTGCCACTGAGTGTGGGTCAGTACACAATGCTGAACACTCTTATTCTGAATTTGATGGCAGCAACACGTTTCAAACAAGTTGGGACAGGAGCAAGAAAAGACTGCGAAAGTTGTGGAGTGATCCAAAAACACCTGTTTGGATCATTCCACAGGTAAACAGGTTCATTGGTAACAGGTGATAGGATCATGATTGGGTATGAAAGGTTCATCCTGGAAAGACTCAGTCGTTCACAAGCGAGGATGGAGAGAGGTTCACCACTTTGTCAAACACATGATTGTATAAAGGAGATTACTACATGGACTCAGGAACACGTCGTAAAACAGTTTGTTTACAAATGATTGCATTCTGGTTTTATTTACATTTTACATTTTTACACAGCATCCCAACTTTTTTGGATGATGGTTAAGACCAAGCAACATATGCTGTATAATGCACATTTAGGCAATAAACTGGAGGTAATTACTGCATCTATCAAGCTACTAACTTTGACTTTTTTAATATATAACCTTGACCAGGGTGTTTCCCCAACCTTATTTAGTTGCCACACGTGGAAAATAAATTAATATGCAACTAAAAATGTTGCCATTTTGAAAATATGTTTAATATGTGAACTGTCAGATTCATTTAAAGAATATGTAATCCAGGCAGTCCCACATTTCACCCAAAACATATCCCTTTTCACCTGATTTATACTGATATTTCCTACCTACCTGTAGCAAAGAGAGAGCCCACAGTTTCCTGATCTTCACACAGCACAGGGAGGATCGTGACACCAACACACCAACCTGGTACAGTGTCTGGTACCTGAGCACACACACAATTAGTAACCAAATTGAAGCCTACACCCATAGACAATTTAAATAAGGTAATTTTTTCATAGTAACATTCAAGTGAGATTAACTTACCAGCGATACTGGCCTGCATGGGACAGGAAAAAGTTGGGGAAATACAGGAGTTCCATCTGGAAAAGGAAACATCTAAATAATTATGGGCTCAATATTATCACAACTGTATTTCTCATTACATCTTATACCTCCATACAGCATACACCAGAAGGAAGTTGAGTTTGCCTTACGAAGACCCACACTGGGCAACCAAGAACCACATTGAGAAAGTGGTGACTGTCGAAGACTGCAGTAAGATGAATGTGATGCCAGAGGGTGCCAGTGAACTTACCAAGCCCTGGTTGATGAAGTACTCAGCAAAGTAGACCAATCCCAGGGGAAACACAAACCTCAGCAAGCCCTGCTCACAGGAATCAGCAGGAATAATAGTGTGATCAGACAAATACTCAAATACTCACATCTGAAGTGAGGAGTACACTTACTTTGATGATGTGCAGTTTCTCTGTAACAGTGAGAGGTCCAGTGGTCCTGTCCTCTGTTACATTCAGAGGGAAGATAACATGGCCTGTGTAGTTATTCGAACAGCAGAACAGCTTTAAAACACACTTCATTCACATTAACAGTGTGGTGCAGTGAGATAGGAAATCAACAGCCTCTTTTGAGCTGTCTGCGTATCAAATGGCAAATGGGGAGCTTCATTTTGGAGAGGCTGCAAAGTCATAGTAACTGAGGCTCTGCGGGGTGGGTCACTCTGCCATCGATATATAGATGAATTAAAACTCAAAGGAACCAGCAATCCATCTAAAGAAAGCTGGGTTTAGGTTTAAGTTTAGGCTAGGTTTATATTCACTGTCACTGCTCTCATATAGAAGTTTTTGGTAATAGCAGGCAGCTGTTTACATAAAAAAATCTCAGATAGCATACAGATGAAGTTAGCAACCACCTGATGGGCATGGTGGAGCATTCAGCAGCTAAAAAATATAATAAATAAATTATAAATAAATATTTTTTCAGCAGTTAGTGGAGACCAAAACAGATAAAGGAGAGTTAATGTTGGACTTATTTCCATCAAGTGGACACAAATGCAACTTATAGTGAATGACAATGTTGCTGTGTAACTGCTGGATGTGAATATACAACAATAAATATTTATAACTGTACAAACAACTGGCTAACAATTTCGACATATCAACTTAAAAGGTGATGAAAAAAATCAAATATTGAATTTTTTAAGAAACTATCCAATGACTTGTTCCTCCTCTGACTTAGTAGCTAAGTTGAATGATAATGTTAGCACAAAGCACAGAGAATGGAAGCGGGGGAAACTGCTAGCCAGTCAAAGACACTAGGGTACGTGTCAAATAAAAAAATATGAACTAATGTAATGCTCTATCCCTAACTCTGTATGTGGCCCATCATATAAAGCTTGGATATCAGTTTTAATTACTATAATATCTAATAACACAGTCTAGTCTGTTTATAATATCCTATATCTATTCATTTATTTTGTTTTTATCTACCTCGGGTTGGTTTCTCCTGCTCCTCTTCTTCTGATCCATCAATCAACCGTCTCTCCTCTGAGCCCACAGCTGCATATTCTGTCTCCCTGCTTGTCCACTGAGGTAAGGAAGGTGGAGGAACCAGCAGGAAGAAATAGCTGGTGATGGTGTTGGGATAAACAAAATATAAGAACCAGGTAGAATGATTTCAGTAATATAGTGAGTAAGCTTTAATTGAATGTGTAATTAAAAATTATAGTCATCAATCAAACAGTCCTTGGAACGTGAGACTAAAGGGAAATTTCGGGCAGCGCTTCTAAAATACAAAATGACTTGTAACCAATACAGGATTTTTTCAAGTACTTCACACTTACCTAATCAACATAACAAACGGGACCACCAGCATGATGAGAAGCGTATGCTGGGGTGACAGGCCAAGTTGGGTAAGGCTTGAGTAGAGGAGGGCTCCAGCAACACCAGCGCCACCAGTACCTGAGCCCCACCCTCCCAGTACATCCCTGAGGCAGGTGGGAAACCAGTGTTTACAATCCAAACTGAAGATTTTCCTCAGACACATTATAGTATATTTAATGACCAATACATTACAAAAACACAAGCACATGAGAGATACACACAAACATGCATACACATGGTTTGTTAGAGCATCAGCAGCTGCTTTAAATTATTGCTTAAATTATTTTTATCTTTAATCAGCTTTCCACTGGTTCAGGATATGAGAGTTTATCATGATCTTTCAGGAACTTGAAGCTTGCTTGAGACAGCTTAGATTGTAGTCTGATTATTGTCACGTGGCATTGTGGTGGCAAAGAGGAACTGTTTTGAAGCCTTTTGCTTTAAGAGAGCAAATAAAAGTGCCAAAAACACTGCATTCACTGACAAAATTCTGAAATCAAGCTTCCAAAACAGCAGTCTCTGTTCACAACTAGAAGTGAAGACAATATCCACCATGGAAAGATAGACAAGGGGTTAAATGTTAAGAATATTAAAACATTAATGGGATCCCATTCGTGCGAGCAGGAGAACCAACAAAACCTTGACCAAGAGCCTAAGAAGGCCTCCTTGGATCAGACTGGCAGATATGGGTGGATCTGGGAAAGCAGCTCAGATTCCCAGAAAACATTACAGAGACATCCCTCAGACCAGACATTGTGCTGTTTTCCAAAAACAACCAAGCAGGTGGTCTTGCTGGAGCTCACAGTGCCGTGGGAGGAGTGGATGGAGGAAGTCAATGAATGGAAGAAGGCAAAATATGAGGAACTGGTAGAGAAATGTCACAGAAGGGGGTGGCATGCTCAGTGCATGCCCATTGAAGTAGGAAGCAGGGGCTTTGCAGGAAAATCACTGTGTAAAGCTTCACCGGGCCATGTAAGAGACAATTTAATCTATTTTATTTCCTCCATGGCAAAAACAGACTTCCCTATAACTGAATCACAAACTTTTCTGGACCGCAGGATGTCAAATAAAAGAACTTAACAACATGTTCTCAGTTTTAAAATGGTTTTTCAAGCAGCTGACTATATGCAGTATTGCATAACATCTTTCTGTTCAAAACCTTCTCTGTTAACAGACTATACCTTAGGCTTTAGGTTCAGCTCAGATATTGTCCGAAGTTCAATTTTGATCTTGTCTTCTCATCTCAACTTAGGTGGATTAGAGAAAGTTATGTGAGGTTTGAAGAAAGAGGAAAAATGTAAAGAAGTATTTTACCTGCTGAAGAAGACAGTGAGAGAGAGGAAGGACAGTTCTCCCAGTCCAGAACTGATACTGGCAAAGATCACTCCTGGAAACACAGTGGAAGACAGGTTCATCTGAGTGAGTGAAGCAGGGAAGGACAGCGATTATAATGCTCATGAATTACAGAAAAGTAATAATCACAGGGGCACTTATTCCTTTGTTTGACAAGGAAGAAGAATGAGATTTGAATTCCACTTTAGACTTTCTCGAATGTTTAAAACCGTGTAATTAATCAAATTAGTTATGAAGTGAGACTCATGCGTATGTCCCTCGTAGATCATTGGCTTTAGTATATCCAATCATGTTACTGTTTGCCATTTTACTACACAACTACTCACCAGTGTTAGGAGCTTCTATAGAAACCACACAAGACCAATTGGACTCAAACACAAATTACAGGCAATGGCATTATACATATAGTACCGACGACTAGTGTTGTACTTTAACTAATAGTGCAATATCGTCAAAGTGACACAATGGTGATATTAGTAGCAGCAAGTCAGGAAAGTATAATACATGTTGGAGAAATATCATGTTGTCATCTATGACTGTATATTAAGTTTTTCTCATTATTGTTCAAGACCTTCAGCCTGAAACCAAGATCCACTCAATTTCAGGTTGCAGGGTCAAATTACTGCAACTGTCCAGTAAACAACTCCAATATCACTGACCTTTGTCGGTAACCAAAAACATCATTAATGGTCACACTCCATTTAGTGTGCCAGTTCCAGGTTTCTAGTATTGTGTGTGCTGGCTCACTGTCATGGCTGACAGGGGCATTAATGTTACCGGTTCCACTTGTTTTTTCTGCAACAACTCATTATATCTGACATGAAAAACATCTATTTGTACTGTATGTTGGTTTGTTGCACTGTATGTTGTTTTTTGCACTCTATGTAGTTTTTGTCATGTAACCTTGTTGTTTAATGCGTTATGTGTGGTGCTGTGTTGTTTTGTTTCAACTGTAGCTGCTACAACAAAAGAATTTCCCAGTTTGGGACAAATAAAGTACACCTATCTATCTATCTATCTATCTATCTATCTATCTATGGTAGGTCCTAAGGTCTATTTCCAGAACACTAGCCCACTAAATTTACAGATGGACGCTATCCTGCAACGCATCCATTTCTTCAGACTCAAGTTTTCAAAAAACACTCCCTCTTTCACTCATTCACCTCTATCGACATACAGTACTTAGATTTTTTAGTTTACTCTATTGGGAGCGGTAAATTGAGATTTCGGACACGTATTACTCATCCTCATCTTGCAAATGTCAGAGTGTACAGAGAGTGGGAGCAACAGGGCCGTAAACAGGGGCCATAGCTCATTTTTGCTCCAGGGGGTTAATCTGGTCCTGTGCGACAAGGGGCCAAGGCTCATGGGTTCAGTGGGAGGCCTGCAGGGTCTGTGTCCTTGGTATCAAATCACCCTCTTTGGCCCCTAATACAATAATACCAATGGGTAACTGACTGCCTGGTTAGATTAATTTGTCTCCTTCACTTAAAGTCATTTGATACAGACTTTTGAAACAAGTCTAAGCAAATACACTTGACCTTTAATATCAGTTCACTGATCAGTCTTAGCATAGTGATAAATAATTCTAGCAGCAAGTCATGATAAGACTTAAACGGTATCATATTTCTGTGGAAGAACTGCTTTCAGAAGATAAATTGACAGGAAATGAAACCAGAGTAAAATATTCAGAGCTGTATCTAATCCATCATCACATCCACCACCAATAATGATAAAAGCGAGGGCTAAAAGGAAAAATAACTGTAAAAAAAATGGTGTCTTTACCAAGAATGCTCATCCACACAGCTGAGGAGAAGGACACTACGAGGAAACTAGTTGCTGCCATGATGGCACAGAACAACACTCGGACACTGAAAAAATGGAAATAGGCAGGGAAATTACAATATGGTACAATATTCATGTAGTACAAAACATTAAATAAGCACCTTTTCAACAGCCAGCACAAGGATGAAACAACCTGCATTATAATGGCACCACTTTGACAAGATATCATCCAACCAAAACTTGAATTATTGGTTGTGTGCGTAGTAATAATCATGTTAAGATAAAAAAATATATTGCAAGTTGTAAAAATGTGCAGCCAAATTGCTGGAGGCATCGATTTTCTTAAACAGGTTTACAAAGAATAACCACTGTCTTACCCATAAGGCAGTTTGTGGACCACAAAAGGAGCAAAGAGCTTGATGATGAGTGTTGGGAGGATGTCGGCTAACAGCACAGCCTGAGGAAGAAAAGCATAAGAACTGTCAGTCAGACCAAGAGCAATGGCTGAAGAGATTCTCCATTTTGGTGCATTCATTTCTAGTTTCAGTGTTTTGTTTTTTTACAAATGACATCTTTCTTATGTCATCTTGCACAAAACATCAGAGTCAGAAACTAATAATTATTCTGTGTTGCGTAGTGAATGTCTATTTACCGCAGTAGAGACAGGATTGCAGTCATAGCGGCTACTGTTGCTACTGTTTCCACCTTGGAAATCCACGACCAATGTGGATGAATTCTAGATGGAAAGGAAATTGGTAAAAAGTGAAAAAAAATTGCCTTATATCTTTATGTCAATACAGTTTAGTAGTTTCAAGTCCTTAACAATAATAAGGGTCACTGCTAGTACAAAATATTTAAATACAAATTTGCTTTCTTACAGATGCTGTAGCGTTTCCTGACTCTTGTTTTGTGAGAATGTCATGGGCAGCACTCAGCATTACCACATAGGCAAAGTTGTTGCACAATCCAAGGAGCCTGAGGTGGTAATCAGAAGAGGGGATAGATAATAAGTGTAAGCAGATTGAGATGGATCAATAACTGAGAACTGAGCCACTGGCTGAGAGGCTTCTCCTTGAGAAAACACCAAAAGAACTGTAGATCTAAATCAAACATGCCAAACCTCTTAATTCATAAGTGATTAATGTTGTCTTGACAAGTTTTCCTAAATAAAATAAATCATTTAGATAATAAATACAGTACCAGTCAAAGGTTTGGACACACCTTCTCATTCAATGGTTTTTCTTTATCATTTTCTACAATGCAGATTAATATTGAAGATCAAACTATGAAGGAACACATTTGGAATTATGTAGTAAACAAAAACATTATAAAAACTTTGTATTTTAGATTCTTCAAAGTAAACACCTCTTGCTTTGATGACAGTGTTACACTCTTGCCATTCTCTCAATCAGCTTCCTGAAGTAGACTACAATGTAGAAAATAATAAACATTAGATAAGATAAGATAGATTCCTCAGTGGGGAAATTTGCAAAAGAAGAAAAACCACTGAATGAGAAAGTGTGTCCAAACTTTTGACTGGTGCTGTATATGACACAAATATAGGTAAACAAGGATTAGAATTCAATGCTGACAGTTTCTTCATACTTGATTCTACTGACTTATTTCAGTCGATATTCAAAAAGTATGATACCCAGGTGTAATATTAATTTTTTAAAGGACACTTATAACTTCACTGTACCGTGAATCCTGTTTTAACCTTTTCCACATGTAGCTCTATTTAGCACTTTCACCAGACTGAATCAACTATTTGTGACTAAAAAAACGAAAGCCTTTCCCCCTTGTACTCTTTTATGTTTCTTTATCGTGACATTTAAGATGACATTTATCTGAAACTATTACTTCTTGAATTATTAAAAGATGTCAGGAGTTTCATTTCTTCAAGATAGATAACCTCACACAGAAGGTTTCTGTTCCCTCCATGTGTCTGACAGTGAATGTGGGAGTGGGGAGGCTGTGGACTTCACTGACTTCAGTTTGACAAACAGAATTCGTTTCACTTTCTGTCTTCTACTAGCTTACTTGTATTTGTCACCTACACTTTAAATGTAGTTTGATAATTGGTAGCATTGGTTTAAATAGTATTTGTCTTTTGGAAACGTCTTTCAGTTTTGAAAACCAGACTTTCTGGACTCTCACCAAAATCCAGCCCAGTTGCGCCATTGCGTCCGACGACCTGTAAATAATAGATGAACAAGACCTTTAGCGACTCACATAACAATAATACGTGTAACTAGATATTTATCAGTCAAGTCAAACACAAAGCTGACATATGACAGACCCACCATTACTGTCCGAGGGTTGACCAGGATCTGCGTTAACGCTGGCCGGCTCCTCCATGTTTACAAACGAGCACAGGAGAACATAAGCGAGCTACCAGGCTAACGACTAAAACTGCTAAAACACTCAGGACACATCGTAGACTGGATGCTAAGTGGCTAAATGAGCTTCCGCTAACACAGACGGTAAATGTGCCGCTAACACCGAGCTGTGCTTTAGTGGCTTTAGCTCGTGTTTTGGATCAATTTTGAAAAGTTTGGAGTCGTCACATGAGACGTGGTGTTTCATACAAATAAACACCAGCGGAAACAAAACCGAGCCTGAACGTTCCTGCTATGTGTGATAGACATTTTAACATCTCTATTTAACATCAGTATTTAAACACTTAATAAATGGCTTACTACATCTCAGTGACAACTACATCTCCTGTTATCCATAACTGGTAAATCTGTTCATAAATGCTTGATAACATAATACATAATATATAATGACATGTCTTCGTGAGATATTATAAACTGTTTAAAACCCGCTTGTGAAGGATTTGTACATTTATAAGTTAATAAATGATTTACAACACACTGTAAGTTCATGTGTTTAATCATAGAGCTACATTATACTGTGTTAACAGGTTTTTATTAACTGTTCATACATTATTATAGATGCTTCATATTAGGAGTTATAATTGTTGACAAACCCCCAAATAAACACTAAAATTGTATGTTACAAAATAACCAATTTAAAATGTCATTATATTTTTAAAAAAATCTACTACAACATGAATAATCTATATACCACTTATTTATGGAGGTTAAAATAAAGTGTTATACAAAAAAATATAGGACTCCAAAAAAATTGTCTGGGCAGCAGACTGACAAAATATTAATAAAATATAATAATAATAATAATAATAATAATAATAATTTTGATGTTTTATTGGGGTCAGGACAGGTGGGAGAGCTCTTATACTCTCTATATGTTGGGAGCTTTCAAACATTGACCTTAAAGCTGTAAAAAGAAAATTCTACCATTCACCATTCAGTCTACATGTCTACACTTGTTTCTTTGACAGTGAATCGTATTTTAATAGCTAATACTTATAACCTTATTAATTTATAAAAGTTGGACAACTCTGAGATGCATTTCTACATCTAAGTTTTCAGCAAGTCCCACAATGGAGAAATACTCAAGCAAAGTACCAGTATCTTAAAAATGTAGGTCACAGTACTTGAGTAAAAGTACTTTTCCATATGTGGTTTGAGATAAAAAGGAAGGCTGATTGTGCTGATAAGAATTTCATCTCTCCAGCTGTGTATATAAACCTGCAGCTGCTCCCTTGCAGCCCACAGAGCCACCGCTCCACTCGTCACAGCCATGGCTTCCTGCAGACTGCTCACTGTGCTGGTACTGATCCACAACACTGGAGGTGAGAAAGACAAACACCACAGTTGTCATTTTAACAACATTATTTTAATGTCAAGATAAATGTGCTGATTTACCTGTACTCAGTTTGTGGATGTTAATTTACCAGCTCTTATGAATAGAATCTAATTTGCTACCTGGATAGACTGATATAAACACTTTTACAAATCATAACATGAGGTATCAAAATCATGGCTCTTTTATGGCAAATTCAGTAAAAGTGCTCTGTAATGATAAATCATTTTAATTGGCAGGCCTTTCACTAATGGTGATGGACATCTTTGATTCATCACTTTGTTTAGAAATGCATCATTGTCTCTTTATTGTAGATATAAAGAAAAAGTTTGACATTTTGCAAAATACGTTTATGCATTTTCCTACTAAGTGTTAGATGATAAGATTTATGCCACTCACAGGGCTGTCCATCAAATACACTATAAAGTGTGCACGAGACAAACAAAATGGGGATCCAATCTGCACGAGAAACGTCACAGGATACCTTTAACATAGCTTTGATGAAGTTCTATTATGGTTTTTTTCAGGTCTGCTTGGGGCTGAGGTGAAGAGCTCCATCGTTGGGGGGCAGGATGCTACGAAGGGCAGATGGCCGTGGATGGTCCACATAAACATCACATCTGATGGTGTCAACAAGTGGCGCTGCGGTGGCACCATCCTCAACAGTCAGTGGGTGCTGACTGCTGCACACTGCTGGGATCAGTAAGTGTGTATTTATCTGTGTTTTCAGAATGATGTTTTTCTGATTGACTTGATTATTACTGTATAGGCATCTAGGTGTATCAAGACCACTATACTGCCTCTAATGGAGCCCACCAGGGGTTGTATGTTGTAAGTTGTAGACTCTCAAACTCAACAAGACCCCCTTTTCCTCATTCACGTTTTTAAGACTTTGTGGGACAGCTTGTCTTTTAAAGTGGGAAATTGATCTACAGTGCCTTTCATATATCTTATATATATGCATGAACACTTTTAGACAGTTCAATATGTTTCCTGTATTTAAAAAAATATTTTAATTAGTTATACCGAAATCAACTAACTGTCAACATACAATACCTGTGTTGAACATATTAATACAATTGATATAACAACATACTTATTAAAAGTACAAATGTGCTGTTGGCTAATCAATAAATAATTTCCTGAACACTGAAATATGATTATATAATATATTATTGAATACAATGGTTAACAGCCTTATATGGATGTAGAGCTCAGATATGTTGTAATAAGTTGTAGTTGATATGTAGCTAATGCAGTTAAAAACACAGATTCTGAAAATAAGCAGTGATGAATTTGACACCTGTGATCTGACTTTAACTATCAACCTCTGCATTACAGCATACCTTTAAAACCTTGATCCACCTTATCATTCTAGTCTATTGGAGTAATACCATATAAAACAGGAAGTTAGAAAAGTGTCCCACTTGAAAGTACTGACCCAGTTTTGCTAACACCTTAAGTAAAAGTGGAACAGTGCTTGCAAGATATGATGCAATAGCTGGCCAGGTTCCATTTATTTAGCAGGAACAGGCCGTGAAATGTGTGGTAATGTAATGCTAAAAAACTCAAACTAATATGTGTGTGTTTGTGTTGTTAGACAGCGTAGGCCTAATTTGGCTCGATCCATGGTTTGGGTCGGCTCACACAGCCTGCAAAAGGCGTCTGTCCGTTACATGGGCATAGTTTATGTCATCCCTCACCCTGACTACCATGTCCTGAACGGTGGCTATGTGAACGATATCGCCCTGGTCAAGCTGAAGAGAAAGATACCCATGTCACAGTTGGTTCGCCAAGTGAGTCTGCCCAGTGCCGACGACACCTTCGGCTCATCATCTGAGTGTTGGATCACTGGCTGGGGGAATGTTGACACTGGTGGTAAGTTCTGTACATAAAATAAGGTGCACACACTGTATAAGGACAAATTAATACACATATGCACATACACATGCACGCATTGTCAATTCTCATAAACAAAATGGCTTGGGGTGACCCTGCATATCAGCGTAACCCTGTTGAAAGATGGGCTAGAGCCAGGAAATACTGAGGTCATAAATATACCCCCCAAAGTTCCAAATACTATTTGTTGAATTAGATGATTAGATTATATTTTTTAACATCCATCCATTATCTGTGCACCGCTTAATCCTCGCGGGGGGGTGGGGGCTGGAGCCTATCCCAGTCGACTTGGGGCGAGGGCAGGGGACACCCTGGACAGGTTGCCAGTCCATCGCAGGGCCACACACAGGACAAACAAACACACACATGCTGCACAGGGAGAACATGCAAACATGCAAAGGGGCGTCCTAACCGGGATGTGTGGGGGCCAGTGCTAACCACTGCGCCACCGTGCAGCCCTATTTTTAACAAATTTATTTAAATATTCTTTCAGGGAAAATCAGTCAGCTACTTATAAAACTGGCTGCACAAAAGAAAAAAACAATCTGTAAAAGTGTTTGGGGGGAATTATTTTTGACTATTTGTTGAATACTTCCTGAAGCTCTCAGAAAGTTTTCACACTTTGTTTTTGTTTGGTTTGAAAAATCAATTCACTTCTTCTGATTCCCTCCAAGACATAAAAACAGTCTGCTTTGAAAAATCATTTGTCTGATTTTTCAACAAAAAAAGTTAAATTACCCTAAAGTCTCATATAAAATATATTCAGCAAATAGCTGGGGGGGGACTAGCCTACCACAACTGCTCACATGGTAAATTTCCACAGCACTAATTCCATTAGTACCACAACCACATTAAAAGCCTATTTACAAAGGGAAGGCTTCAAGACTTTAATGTAAAAATTCTGGAAGAAGTGATGTGTGCATTCATGGCAGCCTTAAACCATTCAGGGAAAAAGGGCAAAGCCTGAAATGACCCTTGTTGTACTGAAGGAATGAGTGCTGTGGGATGGACATCATAGAGGAGGAGGGTCAGCGTTGGCATTAACTGGGGCAGAAGGGAAATTAGAGAATAAGGCCGTCCTGTGATATAAGGCCAAATAAAGGCCGCCTGCCACTGAGCTAGAGAGTTTTCACTATTTAGAGTACCTCATTAAAAATTCTTGGAATGATGCCCCTTCCTTCATTGAACAATCCAGAATCTAGGAATATGCAAATATTTTTTATTTCCAAAGTTTAACTGCTGGACAGCAGACTCAGGCATGTGGACCATGGACCCTACTACAGAGCTGTCAAATTTACAGTAGCAACACAAAATTATATACTCTCTTCTCTCAAAGCTTAATTTACCAACAGGATGATCGTGGTGCAATCCATTAAACAAAAACCTCCAGCCATAAATAGAGGCCTGACCTCGGTCACTAAGCTACATCCCATAATCATGAAAAGATCACCTCCTCCTCTGCACTCGTTCTGTGCATTCATTCTGCACTCATTGTGTGTGTGTGTGTGTGTGTGTGTGCGTCTATGAAGTTCCACTGCAGGATCCGGAAACCCTTCAGGAGCTGAACATTCCCATCATCCCTCAGAGTGAGTGTAAGAAGAAGTATCCCGAGCTGACTGCTGGCATGCTGTGTGCAGGGGACATGAATGGAGGGAAGGGCGCCTGCACAGTGAGTTTCTGCAGATTGACTGCTCTTACTTTTGATATCTTAAGTACATTTTGCTGATAATATTTTTGTACTGAAGGAAGATACAGAACTTAGGTACAGGTACTTGTTCCACCACTGAAAATGACTCTAAAAGTCTAATAACATCTCAACTACTGACATATTCCTCCAAAACTACCATAGTTATCTGCTGTGTGTCAACTCAGCCAGTTAAAATGAAGAAAGAACAATGCAAAATGGAAAGACTTGCACAATGATTGTGTTTTTTGTGCTTCCAAAGGGGGATTACGGCGGCCCGCTGGTGTGTCGTTCGGGCAGCGGCTTCGTGCAGGTGGGCATCATGAGCTATGGGAGTTGTGCTCGCCCAGACCGCCCTGACGTCTACACTCAGGTGTCTAACTATCTGCGCTTCATCAATGACTACATCCATCGTGGCGAGGAAGCCTCTGCTGAGGTCTAACCTTCCAAGAAGCTGAAGCTGTCCAGGCTCTTCACCTGACAACCCGCCTTGCTCTTTATAGCTGCTCTCCTGTGTTGAACTGTCGCGCCATGTTTCCTCTATGCTGGTTCAACATGTACCCTGGTTAGATCAACTAAATTCTTTGCATTAAAGCTTTCAAGCATCAAATGTAGTGTTGCTATGTGTTTCTGAGAATTTGATTAAGATTGCAAGACTAAGATTATGATTAAGCCCATTCAGCACAGGTTCACTGCATTTCACTCTAGCATCAGAGTCCACATGTGTCAGGCACATTAACAAAAACATTGATTCAAAAAGAATTCACACAGAATACAGCCCAAACACTAGAATCCAACTGTAATTTGTTCAGTTTGACATTAAGAAATAACCTTATATGCTGTAATAATTTTATACAACATCAATTAAGATTAAAGATTAAAAATCTGTTTTTACATAGCAGCAACACATACAACACAAAATATGATGAAAACATATAAGCATCTATCTATCTATCTATCTATCTATCTATCTATCTATCTATCTACAAGGGGATACACACATTCATTAACATCAATGTGATGTAAGTGTGTCAGATTTTTTGGCAAAAGGCATTTTTTTATCTGCAGTTCCTGGGCTGGGTGATGTTATACATCAAAAGAAATTAACAAGACTTACAGACCAAACAGCCTGTAGCTCAGACATGCATCAGCTTATGCATCATGTTTTCACACAGAAGTGATGGCATTGATGTCCAACACTGAAATGTCTCAACAACTATTGGATGAATCCATCCATCCATCATCAATATCCAAGGTTGGGTCGTGGGGGTAGCAGCTTGAGCAGAGAGCCCTAGACTTCCCTCTCCCCGGCAACATTGGCTAACTCTGACTGAGGGATCCCCAGGCGTTCCCAGGCCAGTGAGGAGATATAATCTCTCCACCTGGTCCTGGGTCTGCCCCGAGGTCTCCTCCCAGCTGGCTGTGCCAGGAACACCTCCCTAGGAAGGCGCCCTGGTGGCATCCTAAACAGGTGCCCGAACCACCTCAACTGGCTCCTCTCCACACCAAGGAGCAGTACAGACATTCATGTTCCCCAGATGATGACTCCAAACATCTACCATAACTATTGGTTTCTGGTCAGTTATCAATTACTGCAACTTTTTCATATTATGCAAGGAACAAGCAGAAAGTTAATGTTGTGCCTACTCGCAAATTAAAAGTAGCATTAAAGGGGTACCCGTTGGTATCGTACACAAAGTTGGGGGAGCTACAAAAAACTGTTAAAAAGAGATTTTAAAAAAGAGAAAAGTCAGAGGCCAAGATATCCTGACTTTTAGTCCCTAGTATGGATCAGTTTCCAACAATGCTGTATTCTACATTTTCCATAATGGAACTCAGTAGCACCTGTCATTAGACCTTCCCTGCCTGGTAAACACCCATGTCTTTCAAACTCTTTGCCTTCAGTTTGTAATACAGGTTTTCTGTTAAACATTTTTATTCTTCAAGCCCAAACTGAAATAATCTTGATGACATCATTATTGTATCCTCAGGGTTAATTTCTCAGACTTGACAAAGATCCTCCAGAGCCACAGACGATATTATACAACTATTTTATAGTCTGAGTAGTACTGACTATGAGGAGTAAACTGGATATCATGTGGAAAATCAGTGGACCCTTTCAAGTCAAACAAACCCAGTGATAAGTCTGTCTGGACAAATTCAGCTTTGCAGCTTTGCAGCTAAAAAGGCCTGAGAGTGTCCAAAGATATCAAATACGTTAAAAAAATGAAATTAAAAATGCAGAATACATCTCAAATTTTTCTACTTGATGAAATGCACAACAACAACATCATATAGTACAACTTCTGTGAATGACATGAGGAAAGTGAGACATGAGTCAAACACTGTGGGGTTTTTTTTTGTTTGTTTTTTTGCTGTTAATATGAATAAAACTGATTGTTGAGGAAATCGAGATGTGCATTGATGGAATTTGAATTAACCCTTTGCAGACTTTTCTCTGGTCTTTTAAAGCAGTGTATGCATTTTCACCTAATCTTGAGGTAGAGATCTATTTTTAGTCAAATTACCACAAACCAACTGACACACAACAAACCTATGGCATCAGTGTACCACAATACATGTACTAGTTAGTTTCTGTCTCTGGACAAAATATAATGAAGGGGCCATGTATTCTGTACCTGGTACACATCTGATACATTAAACAAGATTTTGACACTGAGCAAAGAGAATGGTTGGAGCCAGTCTAACTAGTCCAGTCCTGTCTAATGATCAGCATTACTACTGCTAGTGTGTCAGTTAGTTTATGGTAATGTGTGCTGGGCAGATATGGGATCTGTTTTTGGATTCATTCAACATGTATTAAAAAACCCCAAATATATTAATAATCACTTTCAATAAGCTCAAACTAAAAATACAATACTTGACCTCTGAGAGAAAAGCGTATCGCAATGATTTCCCTGCAGGGGAAGAATCTGCAAAAAAGCTTATCGGTCAACTCACTGACTTCCACATACAGATAAAGCAAACAGTGATAGTACGTTTAACCTCTAAAGGCTCTGCATGAGTGAAGATAAGTATTTTGCATGCTAACGATGTTTAACTGGATTGCTGGCAATACTCGTCCTCCACTCTCGTTTTATCTCGCTGATAAAAAATGTTTTAGTACAGTAGTTTTTGTTGATAGAGTTTATGATGAAAAAAGAATCAAAGCATCACAGCCAGGAAGGAAGAGGACAGAGTAGCCTCGCTGCTTCAGCCAACATGTCTTCATCTGAATTGATTTTCAACTGGGAGTTATTCAAGAAGACTATTCATTATTTGATGTTATTGTGGATAACAATATTTAAGCGAAAGATTTTGAAAAAACATATCTGAAGCGTAATATGAAACTCTGCCAGTCTGTAATAAAACACCTGGAAGAGTCTAAACCCAACACCAAAGGACAACTGTCTCTCTAGCTCATGTTTTATCATTGAAAATAGAGCAATTATATATATATAGGTGTGCTTCGAAGGTTTATGCATTTATATTGTATAAGCAATTTCAGATAAGCAAGAGTAACATATCAGACTTACCTTTCATTAATGACAAACCTCCTTCAAAATGCTGACTTAACATTTTTTTGTTTCTAGACATACAAGATATTTACTTTTCTTTTTTTTCTCTGTTGTACTGTAATTGAATAGCCAGTTTATGAAAATGACATTATCACTGAGTGCATAATACCATGTTCTTTGTGAAGGTTTTGTTCCATGACACGTTAACACGGCTCCAATAGTAGCTGATATAATGAGTTCACAGTCAGGTTTAAACTTTAAACTTCCCCACATTAAAATGTGCAGCCGAGGGGGCCACCATACACAATTCACTCCATTTCATCTCATCATCTATTTAGGTCATAGACGTTGGCCTAACCAATAGCCACACTCATTGAATTCCTGACATTTGCTATATGAATTAGCACATCTGCCCTAAAATATGTCTAATTTATAAAATGTATTGATAGTTTAAGATGTTAGCAGAGGTTGTTTCAGGTGAGGAGACTGATCTCCTAAAACACTGCAGGTCATGATCCAGCTGCTGATTCTGCACCTAAGCAGGATTGAGCTGAAGGATTTGTTGAAGCATAAAAGTAAAGCAACTTGAAAGAAGTCCAGGCTCATGTCTTCTGTATTTGTCATCAATAAAAACAAGATAACTTGTGAACAGATGCAGAAAGAACGGGGCCCATATAAGCCTCAAAAAAGGTGCCACCTATAAAAATGGAGAGGAGGTTGGTCGCAGCTACGTGTTAAGCATTTTTTTTTTCGAGTTAAAATTACAATGGTAACAACAATTTTTTGATAAAGGACATTTTGGGTTCTGATGTCTTGTCCTAACATTTTTTCACAACAGATTTCTGTATTTATGTTTTTGTCTGTTCTCTTCCCACAGGTTTATCATAGCAGGGATATGTTGGATCTTTTGTTGGAGCCAATCTCTGTGCTTAGCTAAGCCAAACACTTAGATATTAGATACAGCATCTTATCTACCTAGGTGACAAAAAACATCCTTCCCAAAATGTCATAGTGTTTCTTTTTACACTGTATGGACATTTATACAGGTAGCACCTTTAAATACATTTCTTTTGGATTATGTATCACTGAGCACAGGAGACAGAGCACCACTTTGATCTTCCCTAAACCTCACCCTAACCCCCCCCACACCCCCCGTCATGAGCTCAAGTTCATATCTGGATAGGCAGTGGTATTTCTCATCGTAAGGCACATACATAAGTCAATGCACTACAGGCAAACCATTGCTGGAAATAAATAGGTTAACTAAAGAGTTAAAAAAGCTTGTTCATGACCTTAAATGAAAAAAAAAAAAATAAAACCATAAAGGACAAGCTATTTTCTCCATGAGTCTGACAATTACTGAATCTTTTCACTTTGGTGGCCGAGTAACAACTTTGGATAATGTTCCCAATTCTCCTCGTCCTAAAAGTGAAAGGTGTCCCATCAAAAAAAAAAAAAAAAAAAAAAAAAAAAAAAGATAATGAAAAATCTAAACATTATCCCAGAAGTCCACATCAGATAAGAAAATATTTTTTGTTACTTTATGGTTTTGGTCTGCTGATCAACGTCCAGCCATATTTCACCATCAGTCTCTTCCTGGAGAACACTTCTTGTTGAGGTTACATAGCAGCTGTGTACACTGTATGTCCTGACTGATCATTGGCTACCTCTACATGCACACACCAACCTTTACCTGAAGGTCCAATCAACCTGAAACTGCATCTCTCTATTGCCAGAATAAACAGCTTGTCTGATTTATGCATGTAGAGACAGCCATAGTCCTGCTCATAGTGGCAGCTGTGTCTTGGACTGCTCCTGCAGCTCTGTGCTTGGATCCTGGAGAGGCTGAGGAGAACCGCTGCCTCTCTCCATCTCTGTTGCCGAGCCCTTGTTCTTCTCGTCCTCCTTCCTCTTGTCCTCCTCAGCTTTCTGTTTCTCTGCTTTAGTCTTGAACCTCAGCCCATGGCCTGTCAAACAAAGAACATACAGACAGTTCAAATTAGCTGGTATGGTAACATGTCTGCATGTGTGCATGAGGCTTTTCCCTGATATAAGAGAGTGAAAAGGAGTTAAAACAGTCCTGTGTTGGACTTGTGGCCCACTGTGAACTTTTAGCAATTCCTCATCAAAAAGTCAGTGATATGCAGCGACCACACAGTAACTATCCTCCCGTAATGTTATGGTTGAAAATGCCTTTTTTGGGCTTCTATATTTTCAATAATATTTATGATATAAGAGGTCCCGCTACAGTCTGGACAAATGACACCGATAATCAGCTATTTCTTCTATGCTGTGTGACACCAGAGAAGACAGAATAAACACATCAGATTCAGCACAGTGCTGCATGACCAGATTTCCTTCCTTCCAACGTAGCGCTGATGATGCAGGATGACATTACCATAAATGCTCAGTCAGTGAAACAGGGCCCTCCTCTGGCAGTATTAAGATACTTTGAACCCTCTAAAAGCTGAAAGAATGTAAGATGATGTATTCCGATTTAAACAGGTCCCAGCAACTTTGGACCTTGAACCCTCCCATGGAATAATCACTTCAGCACTCACAGCAGATTGGACTACTGTAATTCCTTGCTCTCTGGCATCAGTAAAAAAATCTGCCACGGTACACGGTGCTGCGAGGCTTTTGACTCACCTGTTGTCTTCAAAATTGATTTCAAGCTATTATTGATTACTTAGAAATCCCTGAGAGGCCTTGTCCCAAGTTACTTAACAGATCTTTTATTTCTCCATTTTCCTTGTCCCTGTCACTCTTGGTTGTTCCAAGGTCCAGATTGACACACAAAGGTGATCGAACATTTGCAGTCTGGACTCCTAAACTAAAGTGGGTTTTTAAATCACGTTTAAAAACCCAAAAATTGCTTATTGCTGATTGCATTTGTTTTGACATTGTAGTTTGTGTTCTTTTCTTATTCATACAAATTTTGTGCAGTATTTTATTGAAAGAATTACTTATGAATAACCCCACCAAAACAAAAATAGTCATATTTGAAAAAACCCAACAACAACGCACAGCACTCATTTGTACAGCCTTTTGACATTGTGAATATGTGTGTGTACTGACTTGGACAGTCTGCCACCTCTTTGTAGGCCTTCTTCTTACAGCAGCCTCGACACAGGTTGAAGACACATTTATTTCCCTGTAGAGTAAAATAAAACATTATCAAGCGCTGGGCGGGCAGTCAAATTTCTTCATAAGTCTTTGGTCAAGCTGAACAAAGCAGAGGGCAACACACAGCAATTTATGCACAAATGCTGCAAGAAAACAAATGTCTTATTGTTTTAGCAGAGATAATCATTACAACCTCTTATTTTCATTGACATTACACTGACATCTCCTTCAGATACAGGGGATCTGTAATGACAATTTATGTGCATCACCACTCAACCCTGGGCGCTCCTATCACCATCAATCAATCAATAATACTAATGTAATCAATAAATTACCTTTGGGTTCCCACACTGTTCACATTTGATGTACTTGGCTGCGGGAGGAAAGAAGAGGGACACTGTCAGATTTTAGTCACAATCTACTTGAACGTTTCAATGAGGAAGTCAGCTGTTTGAGCTGAAAGTGACAGGGACTCACGTTTCTGCTCAGGACAGAAGTTCTTGTTGGGGTTTCGGGATCTCTTCTTCTGCTTGTTTTTGGAGAGTGTGTCAGCTGTTTTGTCAGAGTCCTCCAGCGCCCTCTTCTGGCACACTGTCTTCTTCACCTCTGAACCCTGGCTGTTACCGTTGGCAACTGGCTCCTTTGGCCTATAAGGCAAGTGAGTGACATTACTATGTAAAAAAAAAAAAAAAAAAAAAAGTTTCACTTTTGGCTGGTGCTCAGGATTCACTGGTGTCAATCACAGCTCAGTTCTAAGTCAGTAATGTTCTTTGAATATGTTTTCCCAAGAAAAACCATCTGTCACTATAGAACCTTTTTATTCCTGCAGATCTCCATTAGACCTCACTATGCAAGATTGTAGATTACTTTGCTGTGGAGTTGATGTCCACTATACTAATGTATGAGAATTGTATTAAATTGTCTCAATGAAAAGACAATGCAGAGAAAAATAAAAACAACAAACTCACGCTGGTCTGACATATGGCTGGCAGATCCAATGGGGGAACGGCAGGCCACTCTCCTTCTCTTCCACACCCTTTCCTTTAGCTATCTCCTCCTATTTAGACACACATGGAGTAATGGCTCAAATTTGTTTACCGTGTGATGGGCAGACTGACGTCACCGTCCAAGACCCAATTTCCACCTGGTATCAACATGCAATCTGTATCTGGATGGTTTGGATCAGCATAAATGCATGTTAATGCAAGATGTAATATACATGCATATGTTCAGACCAGCCGAACCAGACCTGGAGAAGGTTTGTCTCACTCTGTGACAATTTAAGCCAGGGGAAAATGAGATCTGTACAATTTTGCCACCTTTGTTTTTTTTTTAAAAAAAAAAACAAAACCTTTCCAATAAATGGAAAGGATGCCTAACTCTGCCTCTCCAGGCTATCTCAAGATACCATAGAGCAAGATCTCAAGGACTATTCGTCTTGTTGCCTTCAGCCTTTTCTCAAACAAAGCTTGTCTCCTTGCTGTGACAAACAGCCACACACTGACAATCAAGATCAGGGTGTATGCAATAGTGATTATTTTGAGCAATTCAAAGAGCCTGTTTTTTGTCTTTGCCTCTCTGCCTCCCTCTGGTGCTGCTGAGCATTTAGAATGACAAATTCACTGTTCTCAAGTCTCCAGTCGTGCATCTTTGTGTTACCTGGCAGCGCAGCCTCAGCTGTTTGCTGACATCGGCCAAACCCTCGAGGGTCTTCACCTTGGCCAGGTCCTCCCTCAGGTCCTGGTGAATCTGTAGCCTACACACACACACACACACACACACACACACACACACACACACACACACACACACACACACACAGGGGTTCAGATACTATGTTATAATAATGTTACATGTGTTTGCTGAATAGACTCTACTACAGTACATATCACAGTATAATCAGTGCATATTTTAATACAGTATTTTGTCTAGAAAATTGAGATGCCATTAATAGATTAAATAAATAAATAAACAGAAATGTTTGTTATAGGTTTATGCGGTTAATTCATTACCAACAAGTCACCATACTTCATCACATTTGTACAAAAAACACATACATTCAATATAGCTATAAAGCAGTCCTGCTCATTCAAGAGGGATTAAAGCAACTACCATATAAACCAATGAGCTGGATTAAGTTACTGCTAATGAAAACTCAACATGTATTACTGATGCTAATTTGGTACATGCATTTTTGTAGACACATACACACACAGAGAGGGGACATACGTGTGGTGCCAGAGCTTAAAGAGGTGGGCTCGTACAAAGGACAGAGTGCAGGGGGGATACTGCTTCACCACCTCTAGATATTCCTCGGCCATCTCCCACACTGGGGGGCTGCATCCTTCGAACAGTGCTGGGTTGTGGAGGTTCCCCTCTAAAAATAATACAAAAATGCAAATCAGCTTCAAAACATTGTATATCCTGAGCAGGAATGCATATTATATATAATCTACTGACACCAAAGAAAAAAATGTGTGTAATGAACAAAAACCTTAAAACTACAAACCTGCACTCATAACTCCTTGAACTCCTGTCTCCTGAATGCAGTGCTCCACATCACTCAGGTGCTGAATGTTGCCATTTGCAAACACTGGAATATTTACTGCCTTCCTGTAGCAAAAAACACAATAAACAGTTATGGAAAATATGTTGTTTTCCAGGACGAGGGCAATGTTAAGTACTATGAATCATTCAATACCATTTTAAAAATCAAAAATATAATGTCAAGGAGCTCAAAATTATTTGTTTGAGGCCACTGGAGGAGCTGGACAAATATTTATGTTCCAGGCGGCATATAGTACATATGATGGAGCAACACAAAGTGATGTAGCTCACCGTACTGCCTTGATGTGCTCCCAGCTAGCAATACCTGTCATGGCTCCTTTCTGGTCTTTGGTTCTGCCATGCACTGTCAACAGCTGGGAAGAGATTTACAAAGATAAAAAAATGAAGTTTTTAAGACATTCGTAATGCTAAACGTAATGGAAACGTAATGGAAACGTAGTGAGAGTTTACAGATAAATATAAATAAACATCCTGAAATATTTTAGATTTTTAAAAGGACAGTTAATCAATCTCTGTTTAAACACTAAGTACAGAACCAGAGAAGCAGTGGATTCTTATTAATATCACTGTGATCCCACCTGACATCCAGCTCTCTCCAGCATCTGGGCATAGCGGACTGTCTTTTCCATCTCCTTGAACACACGGATCTTACATGTGATGGGCACTGAGAGCTTTTCATCGGCTAACCTGACTGTAAAATAAGTGGGAAAACGTTGAGACAGTAAAACTGTGTTTTTTTGTGTGACACAAAATATTTTTTTTAATTGGCAGGTTTTAGAATTGATATTTTGCCAGAGCTCATTCCAGAGTCCAATAATAAGTTAAATACAGACTTACCCATTTTCTCTAAGAGCTCCCATTCATCTTGTAGGAAAACTCCATAGTGCCCTTAGAAACAAGCATCAAGACAGGTTAGTTGTCTTGTCACTCTGTCGTCTGCAAGGTCAGTGACTTTTCTGTTACAGCCAAAGTCAGAAGTTCAGGGGTTCAATTCTGTAGGGCCTACTGTGCATACCTCTCTTAGCGATCATTTGCGGACAGCCCAGGTTGAGGTCAATAGCATCGCAGTAGTCCTGTGCCAGCAGCGCCGCCTGAAGGAACACCTCTGGATCGTTGGCACAAAACTGACACACAGAGGAAATGTAACGCTGTTACTTGCATTATATGAGGACTAATGTTAATGTAAGGTGTGAATTCCCATTCTCTTACCCATAACATGTCTTCTGTGATGACTGCATAAGACAATAATCATGCTGGGGAATTTCAAGCAGTGCTACAGTCTACCATCATTAACAAATCTGTGAATGACCCCGCCTATGTGGATCCTCACCTGTGTGATGAGAGGTCTGTCCTCCTGACACACCTCATTGTAGAGGTTTTCTCTCCTGTAGTTGGCGTCACGAACAAACACCTGAGCATGCAGCATTGGGGTGTAGCAGAGCTGAGCTCCATGTCGACGACTCAGCAGGCGCCAGGCCAGCTCGCTCTGGTCCACCATGGGTGCCACCACAAAGCGGGCTTCTTTCAGGGTCTTCCTCCAGAACTCAAAGCCCTGGAGTTTGGCCATCATAGCTGACTGTAGTTGAAACAACAGACACTGATGAAAACAAAGAATGTTTCTCCATGAATTAAAGTGTGAAAGATACACTTCCTGAATTGTTGCTTCCTTCAAGTTTGCTGTCAAAGATTTGAAACTTTTATTAATTGTGTTGAATATCAAAACAAGACAGAGGAATCTGGACATGTTGGATAACTAATAACAACATAAGTGAATGCACATTCTAATTTTCTCTGGAGTGTGGTATCTCTTTGTCCAGCCTCTATACCTAAACTAGGACTGTCTTATTTAGATTCAACCAGCAGTGGACACATGAACCTCCCAGAGAGTGTTATATAAAGTTAGAGGTAGGTGGCTACCAGTTTAACACTGAAATAATTCAAATATTTTCAATTGAGCAATTATAACTACTTGTCCCTACATAGAGAAAAGTCAGACGTTTTGGACGTCGATGACTTAAAGCTGAGGCCAAAATGTAGCTAGCTGCACATTTAAAACACTGTAGCTCAACTAGCTATGTTGCAAGCTAAGCCAGATTTTCATTTGCCTCCTAACGTTAGCAAGAGAGAAGCTCAAATTTTCTGTTGCTTTCGACTCATTTTTGACTTTCTACTGTCTGTCTCAAAAGCTATTAGCATTTACAACTAGTTAACCATGTCTGTGCTGCACTGTGATTTAGCTAGCAAAGCTAACTGACATGCAGCACATGATGCGCCGCCGCAGTACACAACTACACCGAGTCTGACAGGAAATCTATCACAATCATGTTTCTCTGAGAGCATCATGCACTGCTCTGCTCATGTGCTAACTGTACTCATCAATGTATAGTTTGATAGTTAGTTGTTTCACCTGAAATACTACGAGATGTGTAGCTACAGTATTCCTGGCGCAGCACTTTCCAAATGTGTGCAACAGCGAAATAGCCCCGGTGGGGAACTTCTCCTCTTCTTGTTGTTTTACGGCGGTTGGCATTCGGCTTATTGGTTCATTACCGCCACCTTCTGTTACGGAGTATGAATCAGACTTACACAATACAAATCCCTTTAAAAAACACCCAACCTAAACTACACTTTATCCTCAATGCTTTACATTCTAATCCTGCTATAAAATGTCAGAATCACAATAGCACACTATTCCTGTTTATTCATCATATTCTAAAAAAACGTATATCTCTTACCTGCCCCGTGCCTCCTACAACCACTCACAACACTGACATCCCTCACACAAGCCAGTCCCATGTTTCCCTAGAATTTTCAGTGTCTTGTTTAGTGCACAGCGTGCCCAGCCTTAACCATGTCAACGGTTTCCTTTCTTATGTGTCCGCTATCACACTCATTTGAATCTGATATAGATGTCTCCCTTTCTCCTCTCTGCCCCCCCTTTCTTGCCACATTTGGTTGTTTTTTCCCCCCATTACACATCTAGCCTCAACTTTACTGATAGTAGTTTGGATTTCCATCTTTCCTTTCTTTAAAGGCCTCTTTGCCAAATCTTCCACCCTCTCTCTTCACTTCCACCTGCACTGGAACCCACAGAAATTTTACATGACTTCTCTGATTTACTCTTCTTGTGATTGACTGAAGGACTTTATATAGTTCATCTTGCCGACTATTTGAATGAAAAAACAGAAACTTTTTCTATCTTTCTTTTCTTTTTCCTCTTCTTCTTGAAATAATGGTTGGTATCTATCTAATTTGGTGTGTTGTCACCCCCCTCTGCTGTGGCTTATGGAACAAATATGAAAGCAATGGTCGAAAAAGAAGAATTCAGTCCCTCAAGTCAATTCAAAGTAGCAACAGCACCATGTTTACTTACTTATAGGAATGATTCATTAGAGATTTAAAATGCAGGGCACTTGTCAGACAAGTGTTTCCTGTGAGTGTATTTGATGGTATATTATTGGATTGTTAATTCTAATGTGTTGCAGCATTTTACTGTTGTAGTTAGTCATAGCTTTTATATACTTAATATACTGTTGGCCAGTTTAATCAGTAACAATTTATTCATGTTTTTATGTAAACTCTTAATTTTAGCATCACATGGAAATGGTTAATTATTTGTTACCTCCAAACTGCAGGTAATCGCAGTCCTTGAGTATATACATAATTTGACCAATTACACCACCTTTGGTGACAATTGCCAATTCATGAAGAACAGATTGTGCTTCAAAAGTGGTTACTTTTACACCTTTTACAAAGAAGCAGTTGGAATAAGCTCTTTGTTTTGTGGATTTCATCACTGAAAACATTCTGTAAGACTATGTGTTACAGTGTTTGTTCTCCAAAAATCTTTATTCATCATCTTCTGGCCAACAGCTACATGATTAAAGTAGTAAAAATAAATTACTGACAAGCAGCTTTCTTTCATCACTGAATAAGCAAGAGACTTTAACAGGACATTGCATATGTGACACACAGGAAGGTGACTTGATTTCTGACATTTTTAAAGTCAACACAATGACACAGCTGGGTTCAGAATATATTTGCTTTTTTCACTCAATGGATACAGATTTTTTTAACAGGAAAGCAAATGGCTTAAATGAAACTCCAATTCAGTCTGTTTCGACTGATGTCAGTGACATTCAGTAGGAGGTTTTGGTGAGAAGAGTGTGAAGGAGACTTAACATGAGTGTGGCCCCATTTTAACAGTCAACACTGAAACACACATAAGGCCATTAATGATATGAGATACATCCAAAATATCATTGTTAAAGCAGCTGCATGGCTTGCACATATTTACTAGGCTCAGATGTGAGGTTTTCTGTTTCACTACACATCTCTCAACCACTGTTTGAATGCAGTATATCACACACAGACACACAGAATCACAGTGAGTTCCGTTTTTATGAGAAGACAAAAATAAAGATGAGAGAACATGATATTTAGCTAAATATGTCTTGCATTAGAAAATATTCTTTAACATCTGAAAATAAAATACCAAATTTAATCTTTACAGTCCAGTCATATAGAAGCATTAAATAATCATTTCAAAATAAAAATAAATATTTTATCTAGCAGTTATTGCAGGTGAATAAGACTAAGACCATTGTTTTGGTAGATTGTCCTTCTGACCAGCTTCTGTGGTAAAGGATAAAATGAAGACCGTGTGATCCTTTCCAAAGCTGAGTGACAGCTCACAGGAAGTCACAGTAGAAATCACACATTACCATGGATACTGACAGATGCATCACCCGCCCAGCTCTCGTGTTACATTCTGTGCTGTTTCCCTGAAAATGCACCATAGCGTGTGTGCTCCAAAATACATGAATTAATGTGTGCCTGTGCAACAAATCAATTGATTTGAGGAACAAAGTGATATTACATGATCTCTGAGGAGAGCGTAAGGAAAAAACAGTAAAAGTTAATGTGCATGACCTAAATAATGTGTAATGGAACAGCAAGAAAGAAGTTGCATCTGTATTGAAATGAGAGAGATGTACTTGATTTTTTATCAGTAATTCTTACTGATGCAGAAAAATAAAACAAATCAGTCTTATATCTTATCTTAGAACCCACTACTGAAAACATTGTATGCTATGGAGTATTCCTTTAAGTGTCCCCTAAAATTAACAATTGTATGGAACATACTAACACTTAAAGGAGCAATAATATATTTCTTTTTGGCCACTGGCAGACAGCAGAACCAGCTGGAAACAAAACATTAACATATAGTCACCTTATAATTTGATGTGGTGAACATGAACAGTTGTCTACTTACATGTCTTGCAGAGTATTAAAAATGTATTTGCCATTGTGGAAGTCAATTATTTACTTTTAGCTCTGGTTTGGTTTCCACCAACTCCAGAGAGAAATATCTGTTTCTTTAGCTGCTAAATGTTCCACTCTGTTCTCCAGCTGGTCACTAACTGTGTCTGTCTGCTGTTTGGTGCTGGGCAGGTTAGTGTAGATTGAGCTCATCAGAACTGTTTCACTGAAACAGCTGCAAGAAACAAGCAAAGTTTTAAATAAACTAAATTTTCCTTTAATATTCTTTTCCACAGAAACTCACACAAACAGTACAGACAATACAAAGCGTGTAGTCAACGTGAAAAGTAATCTCATATTTAGTTTAGTGATGCTTCCTCAAAATGTTTGCACCTCTGCCAACAAGTCCCACATGTCAACCCATCGTTTGGTCCGCAAAAGAAACTCTGTACGACTTGACCTTTTAATGTGAACATGGTACTTCTTGGGGATAAATGCAAATTGTCAACTCACATAAGCTTGATATCAGCAGTTAAGCAGAGTCACATACATACAATTAAGTGCTCTTCAAAGACAAAGACTGTTGAGTGAAAGTGAATCTAAAAGTCTAAAAGTAAATATTTCATGTAACACAATGATGAAGACCACAAGTGGGGTGTGGAGAATATTTGGACCCTGCTTATAATCCAATGGGAAATCACAAAGCTACCATGAGACCAACAACAATCTCAAACTGCAACACTCACGCTCAATGCATGCAGCAACCATTTAATACTGATACAACAGGAACCACTTCTCACTTGAACATCAAACCTGCCTTAACTGTGACAGCACAGACCAGAGAGGAAGGTTAGGCTTTGATGACACCAGGCGGTCTGGGGATTACAAGCCTTTCAAACTCTCTTCACAGCAAACACTAACCATTTTAAGCATTAATAGAAAGGTGTTCCTACTTACACAACTAAGCTTCTCTGCCTCTTTATAACACATAAGGAAAAAGCAGCCTTTTGTTTTTAAAGGATAAGGCTGGCATGATTCTATATTTTTTTTATTGCGAACAAATCCAATGAAATGTGTTAGTCCATCCTTCAATACTTTCTGATTCCCCCAAATTATCTGTGACTGTTGACCCCAAAAGCACTAGTTTCTACTGCAGAGGTACAGCTTTAAAAACACTTCACAAATATATTGCTCCAAATTTGATGTGATTTCCCAAAACAGCAGGTCACTGTAGTCTTTTTGGAAATGCTACTCACAAAGGAGTAAATAGTGCATTTGTTGAGGACTATTTTCAGCTGAGGATGAATACACATTTGGTGCTATAGTGAGTATTTCCTGCAGCAGGACAGAGCTCTGTGGCTCTCGGAGGAATGACATAAAGTATATGAGGCTTTGGTTACATAGACATACTGGTAAAGACCTGGTCACAGCAGCATTTAAAAAATTTAAAAGCATTTAAAAGATTTAAATGCTGGTGGGTAAAAAAGCAGGGAAATTAATTCATTTCTATTAAATTGCCACGATAAACTGACTGCTCTTGGGGAAAGCCAATTCACATGAATCCTTTTCATCAAGTTTGGTTTCGGTAAACTTTGACACACAAAGTTGTGCTTTTGGCCAATAGCAAACTATCTTTTTAATTGTGTTGTATTTGGGAGAGGATGCATGAATGAGCTTAATGATTTTTAATGCAACCAGGCCTGTAGTATGATAAATTGATGGTTTATATTTCTTTATTTTATTATTTAAGAGGGACAATGAAAACCATTTACTGCACTACATATAGTTAAAAGCTGATTTCCATCTGTAGTTATGGTCTTTTCAGGGGATTTGTCAACACTACGAATATAGAATATTGTCAAAGTGATCCTTTGTCTTTATTTGCTGGTGACTACATCAAAATAAGATTTTTGTTATAAGCTGTACAGGCTACACAATGCAGTGCTGTAGCTGAGTTCTTCTATTGTAAACTTTGACCCACCACATTTTAAACATCTAGTGATAAAACATTCCTGACAACTCTTACTCTTTCACATGGCAGTGACACCAATCAACCCCCTGCAGACGACCGACATGAACACCTGGGTTAAACACTGAATGATGGGGAAAGCACAACTATCCAATGGGGTGCTCATTGGAACACTGAAGTACACTTCATCCTGCTGTAGGGTTATTTTTAAAAAAAGGAATGAGCATAGCCTGCAAGTATAATCTCATCCAGCGTCCTCCATCCTTGCTCACAGGCACGTTTCAGGACTGGTGGCCATGTCGCCATTTGGTTGAGGCTCTTTCAAGAACCTTTCCACTTCCTGTGAGTCCACTGTTACACTGGCTGGCCTGACCTCCCCTTCTTTCTCTTTGTCTGACTCCTCCTCCTTTATCGCCTCCTTCTTTGTCTCTTTCTCTCGCTCCTCTCTTGCTCCTTTCTCCTCCTCATCAGTCATCTCTGCAGGTTCACTGCACACTCCGCCTTCGTGTCATCCGTCACTGTGATGTTCTCAAGCTTGTCTGCCGGTGTTGAGGACTTCTTTCTGATGAACAGGAAGTTACAAGTAGCTAGGACCACAGCTGAGAGGACCACCTCGCTTCCTGCCAGCAGGAAGACGTACATGTAGTTCTTGGTGGCATCGAGAAGCCGGCCTGAGACAGAAGATGGAGAAACAGGGACACAGATGAGAGGATAAAATGGGAGATCCACACAGAAATAATCCTAGTTCACATATACATTCAGGTTTCTAAATGTGTGATATCATACAGCCTGCAGTACATACAGAAGGTTTCTCACAATAAGTATGGCAGCAACTCCCAAACTGTATCTAATAATTATTTGAATAACCGGAGAGGAACATACTGCTAGTTGCATGGATTTTGGTTAGGTGTCAGTATGTTATTGTTGAGCAATCCAATGTATCCTGGAACATGCTTCTCCATCTGCACGTAAGTGAATATACTAGGGTGTAGTTCAGAGGATGTTGCATGGCTGTTTTCTACACTTGTTTGAATTTTGATTAAAACGTAATATGGCAGCTCCAAACCTTCCTCCCAAAAGGAAGCCTGATCAACTAATCTGCTCATTCTACACACACAACATGTTGAGTATTAGAGCACCTGTGTGAGCCTCTACAACCTATAGCTTCCCATGAAACCCTTCTCTCCAGCCTGATGTAAACCATGTAACCATATTGGCCCTGGTGAAATTCTGACTGGATGACTGATTGTTGTGAGTCACCTCCTTCATGCTCTTCCTATATTTCCTATCTGTTTCTCTGCTGTCCACTATCAAATAAAAACTGAATACCACATAAAGGCATTGTTATTCTCAAAATCAGATCATCATTAATCTTTCTTTTAAATCAGTTCTGTCCACATGGGATGGAGAGCACAAGGCATTCAATGATATGGGGTAATGCTAAAATTTAAAGAGCATTCGCATACAGATATTGTCACAGTCATGTTGTTGTCAATGTCCTATTGATTGGTTGCTATACATCATGATGGTGGGTCTTTACTAATAAGAGGCTGTCAGCAGCAAATGCAGAGGTAGAAGGAGGAAGAAAATGCCCGCACAAGAAAGTTGGTCAATGGACAAAGAATGATAATCCTAATCCCTGAAATATTTTGGTTTAGTTTCTGTCTGTGCTTATATTTTAATCTAAGTGATATGTTGCAGCCTGTATCTGGGGTAGTCATAAAACTATTAAAAGCAAGAAAGGCTCAATTGCAAGTACAACTGTGAGCAAACACCTTTAAAATACATTGGGTACTGGTTGTTGTAGTTTTTGCTATGACTGACCTGCACTAGGTGGCCCCACCAGCACAGCAATGGCCTCCATGAGCAGGACCAGGCCAATGGCACTGGAGAACTTTTCAGTTCCAACGATTGCCATGAGAACCTCAAACTGCAGCGCACCCACCATGCCGTAGGAGATGCCAAAGAAGATACAGAAGACCACCAGTGATGCATAGTCATCAGCCTGAAAGCAAATATGAAATGAATCGTCAATGAAGATCAGTGCAAGTTTTTTCTTTTTGCAGTTTATAATGAGCAAGCGTTTGTCTACCTGTGATCCGATGAGGTCAGTGGTTCCGTTGAAGATCAAAGCAAAGCTGAAGAGGTAGACGCAACGAGGCCGCACCCATTTCATCCCAGCAATCACACCACACGTGGGCCGTGCAAAAATGTCAATGAAGCCCAGGATAGTGAGCAGCAGGGCCGATTTGGTGTCCTCATTCCCAAGCTCCTTAGCATAGCTCACGACAAACACTGGAGGCACAAACAGCCCCAGCACCATGATGGATGCCGCCACCGTGTAGATGAGAAACCCACAGTCTTTAAACACAGAGAAGTCCAGAAGTTTGGCTTTGGGCTTCTTCTTCTTCTCTGCCCCCTCTTTTCCTTCCTCAGTGACTGTTTCCAGGTCTTTAGCCTTTATCGTCTTGGGGGGAACCAGAGGCTTCATTAGGGCCCCACACACGCAACAGTTGAGTAGAAGGCCACCCAAGATGAGGAAGCCCCCCCTCCATCCATACTGGTACTGGAGGACCTGGCCCAGTGGCGAGAGGCAGCACAGGGCCACAGGGCTGCCTGCCGCTGACAGCCCATTGGCCAGAGGACGCTTCTCGCTGAAGTAGCGGTTGAGCATGATAAGAGACGGTTGGAAGTTCAAGGCTAACCCCAAACCTGCAGCAAAGGAAAGAAAATGTTTTACCTTCTTTTATTTCCTTTATTCAGACACACATTTACTCCATCTAACACCAGATGTAATGTTTTGGTGCAAACAGGGATTTGTAAGTTGATCGAAAGAAGTGGTAGGTCTGCCTCTAATGGGTTTAGATACACCAGTGTCATATGGTTAGATTGGCATTTTTAAAGGGCAGCTACACCCTCAAATTCTGCTTGTACAAATTTGACTTCAACCTTTACATACTCTATGCTTTGGCTTAATGTTTTTTGCACATACAGAGGAGCAGGAGAAAAATCTTCCACTAATACAAATTTTTTATTAAATGTTTAAAGAGACACTTTAAAAGAATGTATCCTCATAAATGTGTCACATCCTAAGACATATCCTAACGTCAGCTTGCAAGGACTGATGTGAGCCTAAGGAAAGTGTAGATGCGTTGGTGCATCCGTCTTGATCAGGAGAGGTCAGATGTTACGACACACTACTGGAAAGAGACAGTCCGACCTGTGATGACTCCAGCAGTGAAGTAGATGTGGATGATGCTGGTGGAGAAGGAGGCCAGGACCATTCCCAGAGAGGCAAAGAGGCCTCCCACCATCATCACTGGACGACAGCCGAAGCAGTTCACCAACACACTGCACAGAGGGCCTGGATAAAGTGTAACACACACAGTCAGCCTGTGTGTGCCTGGGTGTCATGCATTTTTATTAGTGTGAGATGCCGGATGTTAATAAGACAGCTTTGGAGATTAGTGATGAAGTTGATACTGATCTCTTTATCTGACTCAGGCAGCAGACAGGCACATTCAGTTTCCTTTAAGTATGTTCACATTTCCTTGAGAATGCAATGAGAATAAGAGCAACTTAATGTAATGTTTTGAAGTTTGTTTCTGTCACTTACTTACATCGAAAAAATTTTGGTGACTCAAGCAGAAAATTGAATGAAATTTGATTTTTGTATTTTTATTATTAGTATTTAGTTCAGAAATATAATCTACAAAACAATACATAAGTGAAGACAGAACGCAATCATTTGCAAACAAATTGTGTTGACTGACAACAGTTTTACAAAGTGTTCCTGAGTCCATGTATTAATCTCCTTTATACAATTATATGTTTGACAAAGTGGTGAACCTCTCTCCATCCTTGCTTGTGAACGACTGAGTCTTTCCAAGATGTTGAAAGTTCAGAATAAACATATATTTACAAAAATCAATTAAATTGATGAGTTAAAACATTAAATATATTGTCTTTGTGCTGTTTCCACTTGAGAATATGTAAAAAAGGATTAGCAAATTATCACATTGTATTTTATTTATGACACAGCATCCTGACTTTTTTGGAATCAGGGTTGTATTACTATTATAATAAAACCACCTATGATAACCAACTGATGCATCTCCAAACACTAAGCAAACTCCATCTGCTGATGAAGACAATGATGTGCATTTGAAAGCTATGGAAAAATCAATAAGTGAAAAGTTAATGTTATTTAAATATTTATCATTAGGATTGAATGTGTCATGGTTTGGATGTCTTAGTTTATTTGTGTTTTTTCTGTTAGTTTGTGTTTCTGTGTTTTTGCTCCTGGGTCCAACTTACCCCAAAATCGTGACAGAATGAGCTTAGTCACTTTTATTTTCATTTTATGTTCATTGATTAGATTTGATTCTGTTTTATTTTTTAGAAATCCATACAAATCCATACATATTAAAGATGTGGGATGACTAAGCTGAATGGTCACAAATTTTATTTAGGAATAGTTCAACATTCTGACTGTTTCTAGTCTTTGTGTTGAGCTAAACGAACCGGCTGCTGGCTCCAACTACCTATTTACCATACAGACTGGTATAGATCTTCTCATCGAGCTCTCTGCAAGAAAGTGAATTACTGTATTTCCAAAAATGTCTAATTATTGCTTCAATATTGACAGAGCTGGTCCACTGCAGCCTAAGTTTCACTAAGTCTTCTTGTCTAAAAGTCTTCTTGGATTTGCTGTTTCAGTAGTCCTCACACTGGTTCAAATAGCTAAAGATGACACTAACATTAGAAAAGTGAATGAAGAGAGTCAGTAGGAAGTCCTCAGAAGTAGAGACAGATACAGACCATGAAAAAAATAAGCATTGTACTGTAGTTTGTGATAGTGTGTCGGACTTCATAACTTTGTAAATGTTCATGTTGTTCACAGAAATATATGCTCAACAAAAACTGGACATCACAGTAGCTTCATAAAGGTTGTGTTTATTGCGGGGTTGCATTAAATCACTCAGCCGTTTCTGATGTCCACTTGCTGTGTATGTATTATGTTGTATGTCCTGTACAAGCAGCAGCCTACCTGTGCCATAAAGCATGGCCAGCAGTATGGAGGAGATCCAGGCAGTGTCGCTGTATCCCACACCAAACTCCCTGATCAGCTCTTTGTAAAAGACACTGACTGCTTTAGGGAAAGCATAGGAGAAGCCTGTGATGACAAAACAGCCTGCCAGCACCGCCCAGCCCCAACCTCCATCTGGAGCCTTCACCCCCCCTGCACCCGCGTCCACTGCCACGCCTCCCATGGTGCTCTACGGCTCTGTTGTTAATGGAGGCAGACAGAGAAGCTGGAGGAAAAATGAAAATGACAACAAGCAGTTGGATAGAGTTTCTCTGTAAGTACATCTAATTCAGTTCTGCACCACGAATACAGGCCACCAGCAATTAGACTGCTTCCGGATTTAATAAGCCCTTGTATTGTCTTCCTGTTGACCGTGCGACTTCTGTCCTCGTGGGTCAGTTGCAGACTTGTGCAGACTTCAGGTAGTAATAGACTGACAGGGACTTGGGACTTTATTATGATGACTTTATTTAAGCTTATTTTCTATTTGTCATATAAATGTTGGTCTCTTTATTAATTAGCAGACTATTTGTAAAAAGGGCTACAATTACTAAAATGTTCATGTAATGTCACTGAAACCATAATTAAATTAAAGCTGAAATTCAGCAGTTTCATCTAATAATCATTTATAGACTATATGATTAATCACCAAAAAATATATAAACTATTAACAATAAGGCATGAAATTTAAAGCTATTATCTAATCTAACCCAGTCCTCTATCATATTCCCTCATTGTCTCAAGTGAGTCAATATTTACAAGCCAGCAGTAATGAGCGAGTCTGAATTACTAATAAACTCTTGGATTTATAGTTCCACTGGGTCTCTGGAGCCAGACATGGCTTTTACCACCATAACCACACAGTGGCACCTCAGCAAAGAACATCCCCACATGCACCCCTCATGTGTCTATGTATGTATGTATGTATGTGTATATGAGTGCAAATCATGCCAAGGATGGTGCCCAGGATGTTTTTATTGCACATTTGTTAACATCCTAGGAGACACTTATCTCTCTGGATTCTACAAATCAAAGCATTAAAGACAATCAGCTAATGTTTGGACAGTGAGGAAATGGCCAGTGGCCCCATCAGCTAATTTCCAACCTGTTAAAGAGCTGAAGGAACGAGTTGTGTGGGTAGAAATGCAGGCCGGGCTCAGGCCAGAACAGCTAACAATCCAGTGTCTCCAGGTAACATGATGATTTCAAGCCTCGCGCTGACGGGAATGTGACGTGACCAGCCTAAAAAAAAACTACGGACCAACACAGCCGGTTTCATTCAGTCCCAGGGGCAATATGCTGCATTATTACACTGTCATACACAGCTGTGGAAAATATTCTGAAGTCAGCGCTGGGAATATTGTTGGGACTGAAATATCTACTTTCATAAAAAACGTCCTCTGAGTCTCCTTGAATATCAAGTAAAGTCTTGAAGTCACACTCTGAGCCAGAAATCAGATTGATGCTGCTTTGCTTATCAGCAAACAACTCAGGTACGACCTCTGATTATGTTAAAGCAGACAGTAATCAAGTCCAGTTCAATGTTGAAAACTTTTCACTGTTGAGTTTTAAAACGTCGGCAGTGACGTGGAAATTAGGGGACACTAATTGGGTGCATTGAAAAAATCAGAGAATGTGTCTTTAGATGTTGAGGGGTCATTATGGCCCATGGGAAGATTCAAAGCATTCAAAAAGCAAAAGCAACATCTCAGCTATTATTGATGATTTTTCATTGTCATTCAAATGTTCAGCTTTTTGGAGCTGCTGTTCCAAAAGGTTGAACAGTTACATCTCCATGTTAAAATGTCTAAAAACAACTAGACCTGTGTTATAATACATATTTGTTGAGTTGCACCTACATTTCCCAAATGTTTCCAATAATGTCAAAACCCACAGTAATCCACAATTCCATTCAAGATAACGGTGCGTTTCACACAGGAAACACCACATGATGTCAGAGAGTGAAGGAGGAAGATGGTGAAGCAGCTCGCATCACTTGTGATGGAGCATGATTATTTTCACAATAAAGACAACTCCCATGATCCCATGCAACTCCATGATATCGACAAACTATGGTTATTGTTTTGATCGATCGATGACACACACACACTCGCACACACACACACACACACACAAAACTCTGACCTCCAGAATTTTCTCATTCATTTGAACACACAAAAACAAAACCACACATCTGGGTAGAATTTCAGAAAGGTAGGGATGTACTGTATAGTTCAGATTATTTTATTTTTAAAGCTTCTCAATCAATAGTTTTGTATTAACGCTGGATTAAATGACTGTCATATGAAAGGGGCCGCTCAAAGTGACCAACACACACACAAATGTGCAGTTCTCCTCAGCTCTATGCAGCTTTGTAGTTTCTTTTCACTTATTGTTTTTGTATTTTGGCCCACAATTTTAATGTTCTGGTCCAGTCTCACCGCTCTCATATCAACCTTGTTTTCAAAGCAAGCAGCTGTTTTATTTTAGGAAGAAAGCTGTGGTAAACCAATAATCTGTCAGTTGTTCTAGTGCCCCCAAGTGGTAAAAATCAATTAATACAGCTTTAAAGGCTTACTATAGAAACAGCTTCACAAAGCAAACAAACCACCTTTAAGGAAAACAATTCAAAGCATTCAGGCATAAATGGGATGTGAGAGTAAAGGACAGTTATACAACAGGAGTGTGAAGGAAACTGAATGTGATGTTTTGATTTTTAAGACAAAAAGATATACACATTCATTTAAAATAGGCCTATATTGTGACTTAATGGCATTTTCTTCAACAGCTGTGAAATTTTAGTAATTATTTAAAGCCACATGAGCCATATATTCAGTCTGTTGTAGCAAGGAAATGTATAAGAATACAAAGTAGTTTAAAGAAGTATTGTAAAGAGACCATGCAGTTACACATTTGAGTAATTAACAAATCAAGTCAAAAATAATTTTAACATAAGAATGATTAATAATTAGCACCACTCAGTGACATCATGCCCTTCACATAAATATGAGAACTTTTTCTACTCTGAAAATATTGAAATTAAGAGATTATTGAAAAAAAAATTCAAAATAAAAGTCGTCCAGGTAGATGAACGTTCCTTCGTTTACATGATGATATATAAGCTCACCTGTCCTGCGTGGATGCCGCTGCACTGCCTGACTCTGTCACGACCCGGTCACGACTCTGTCACGACATGCACGTCAGAAAGCATCAGAATGACAGATCACGCCATCTGACGGACATCACAGGGTCCCAGGTCTCAAAATGTGCATGTTAATATTTACTGTGGCTGATTCCCACCAGCTCCACTCACACCAGCCCACATACTGACTTGTAGAAACGAGTGGAGATTAGATTTTATCAGTCGTGATGTCAGCGGCCGAAAATACACACAGTGACAAACTGTTGAGTCTTACCGGCTGATGATGCTCGGGGTCGTCCCTCCTCCAGCCTCCTGCCTCCTGCTTCAGCAGCGGAGCCGCGTTTCTGCTCGCACGTCTGCCTGCAGACCAGCAGCGGAGCGGCCACACGTTGCTGGGTCCTAATGCCGTCCATTCACTGCCCTCACCTCTTCAAATATAGCCCATGGTCATCACTCATCACGGACCAATGAGAACACAGCTCTGCTATTTCTGGACTCTTGTTTTATTGAACGTTAAAAGGGAGACATGGACTACAGTTTGCACTGGAGGATTTCTCCAAAGAAGTGATTCTAACAAGATAAATATCAAGGTCATTAGTCAGATTCAAATTTATGGCTGTAGCATCTTTAATAAGACAGTAAAGATCCCAGCTGCACAATGCATTTATTTTTAATGAATTATGACATAACACAATTTAAAACGATAGTGAATACATTTTTTTGGGTTTTTAATCTTTAAGGGATACTCAACCAATTTACTTTTGCATTTTCATGAAATTAAAACTTTTTAACGAAATGAGTGGTCAAAAATTCTCCTCCCTACTTATGGATCAAGTGCCAAAATGACCTGGATCCTACACTTCCCATAATGCAATGTGGCAATGTCTCTGATTAGACCATCACTACTTGGTTTCAAACTCCATACCCACAGTTTGCAATCCAGGCTTTCTGTTAGTCTCCGAGCCAATGACACCATGATGTGTCAAAGCTTGTCTTAACACTCCTCCAGTGCCTCATGATACATTATAATACCGTCATACAGCTGAATACTACTTCTCATGGCTACTAATCTAATCTTGATGGGTAAAACTGAAGGAGTATACCATAAAAGTCTTCAGGAAGTCTTCCTATAATGGGGCTGGTTTAAATATTTCTGATTAACAAAGCTGATTTTAATGTGATAACAGGTTAATTATTTTGCTATGTCAAGATAAATTAAAAAATGTGAATAATTAGGTTGTGACAGTATCATGAGGAAAGTGACAGACTGTTTTCTTTTGGTAAGAACATTGACTTATTATAATCTTGTGATCTGATCTTGAGATAATGGGATTTAAAAAACAATCATTGGTACAACAGCTACAGTGGGCTAGCATTTAACTTACTTTGTCTTCTATTCTGTGCTGGCAGGTAAAATGCAGTGGATTTATTAGAGTTTTAGACAAAAACAGCTGCCTGCTGTGTCCGAAAACAAGGTTGATGAGAGCAGAACCAAAACAGTAAAGTAGTGGACCATAAAACTAAAACTAACACAATGAGCTGAGAGATGCTAAAACACAATGGTCATTTGACACATTGTTAAGATAAAAATATTACTTAATGCAACTTTTAATTCATAAAGAGACTCATGTTTTTGGGGCATGTTTGCATGATTGACTGGTCATGACTGGCGGTCATTGACTGGTGATCATATGCACTCTGGCATCCTGTTTTGTTTTTCTGGTTATTCATATCCCTGTATACATGATCATAACAGAGTCCAGGTTTCTGATCATCTGCCCACATTTGGCTCTTGATTTCTCATCATCTCAGCCACTATGTTACCCTCCCTTTACCAGTCGGCACGCAGCCCGAGATCCTTGTGTATGAGTAATGCACTTTTCATGCATTTGCATTGATCAGTAGCTGCGTTGTTGGGCTCGAGCTCTTTCCCGTGATGCTCTGACTGACAGAGTGTTAATAATCAGGGAATAAATAAACTACTGTGATGTTGCTGTGGGGAAGAGACTGTGTGTGTGACGTCAACACTCCCCTTGCCCCCACTTCACCCCTGGACAGGGGGTGTGTGTGTTTGTGTGTGTGTTAGTCCCTCACTCACACACTCAGCTCACCACAGAACCCTCTGACATAGACATTTCCCCTGGGATAATACTCCAGAAGCTTTGTGTAAAAACAGATGCTCACATTTCATTGTTTTAAAAATACACCTACAACGTTCTTCATATATAGTACTGTAATCCAAATATCAGCTCTATTTCTTTCTTTGCTTTGTACCCTTTTGTCTCATTGGTTAGTGAGTGTTCACTGTGGATGTTATTCTTATCCTGAGCACATTTGTCTCTGCACATCCTGCAGGGAGGAGCAGCATGACCTGTTGTATAACTGTCCTGGCTGTGCAGCAGCACGCAGGTGCATCAGTTGTCCCACAGCACCGCCCAGTGGTTAGACTGTGTCATTGCTGTAAGGAGCAGTTTTATTCTGGCACTGGGAACCCCAAACTATATTGTATTGTGTGGAATAGATATTAAAGCTGCACAAGGCAAGAGCTTTGTGTGAAATCAAACTAACAAAAACAGACAATAACAGAAATAAATATAATAGAAAAGAAATAATTTAAATAATGACATTACATGTGGCGTTAAGATTTGATGTGTAGTGCACTTCATATATTTAACACCATTGCAGATACCAAGATCACTTTTGTATGGTAAACTCAGCTGATATCAAAAATAGTACTATGCCCATTTGTGATTAATGTGATTAATCGTTTGAGGTCACATGGTTTTCCCGCAGCATATCATTGGCTATTATGGAGCCACATCCTCTAATTTACCAGAAGCTAAAATGAACCCCTACTATTTTTTACAAGTGGGGCGGGGTGTGTTTTATTATGCATCTCTACTTGAAATATTAATCTAATCTGAATGAGGCTGTGAGGCTGTACTTTGTCACAAAATATACTAAAAAGCACATGCCAATGGTTTAGCAGGTATACTGTTTAGCAAGTTAGCATGCAAACATTTGCTTATTAGAACCAAAAACAAAGAACCACTAAAGCTTATGGGAATGTCACCAAGTTCAGCTGTACTTAATTGTCCTAAACATTGAACAAATTAAAACTGGTGCAAGATGAAAACCAAAGCCATTAGAATGTATCCTCTGAGGATCAGGACTGCCTCTAACAAATTTCAGTGCAATCCATCTGATAGAGATATTTTAATCTGGACCAACATGGTGGACGGATGGATGTTTTCCCTCTGTGTTCTGGGCCTAATGATGTGTGTACACAGGTCCAGGTCCAGGAACGATATTAATTCAGTATGGATATTTATGGTCCCCAGAGGATGATTTGTAACGATATTGCTGACTCCAGTGCCACCCACAGAAAAATGTAAAGATGATGCAAACCCAACCCAAGAATATCTCATTTACACAGTCACAGTTTTTCCATTTCAGCCAGTCCAATCAATAAAAAGCAACACATACAAGTACTTATTAATTTATTTACACAATTTTAAAATACACAAATACAGTGGCATTACAAATGAGGAGCAAAAGTCTTAAGGTGGGAGTGGAAAAAAAGATTTCCCATTAATCCACAGTAAGAGATGCATTGAGGGACATGAGCAACCATCTCCACTGTACAGTTAAAAGCAAAATTGGACAGGAGGTGACAAAAAAAAGAAATATCTGAGAGAAGCAGACGTGACAGACTGAAAGAAACTATTCTCCCATGTAAAGTGTACTTGCATTTATCATAGCCATCATCAGTGAGACAAACAAGTTAATCCATCACTTTTTTGTTTGTTTCAAGCCCACAGGTGAAGTATATTTAAAAAAAAAAATCTGCCTTAGCAGGAACTCTAATGGAGTGAATCATTTCCAGTCCCTCCATACACTGTCATCATCATCCGAAAGCGTGCAGTGGCTCATGTGGACGTGGTAGACAGAGTAAGCACATCCTATACACAACAACAGAACAAACATGTACAAATTACCACTACAACCCCATCCCCCTTAAACTACAGAAAATGGCCTACAATACTTTGCAACCAGTCTACCACATAGAGAATATTCTACTTCAAAATCTGCAGGGTTCATTGGTCAACTCGGCTGACCGCTCAGATCAAGTCTCCTCTTGATGGAAGGACACGAGTCACTGAAGAGAGCCACGTGAGGCTCGTAGCTCCAGTACCGTTGGGACTCAGCTGTGATCTCCTTTCTTAAGACAATCCCCAGTCCATAGCTCTCCAAAACCTCCTCACTCCTATTTAGCTTGATGTGAAAGCACACCAGTCCATTTTCTACCTAGACTCTCGCTCGTCTGACCTTCTCATGTGGATGTCCCAAGATGTCAGAGCTGATCTACAAAAGGTTTAATTGAACTGTACTGGTTACAGTAAGGCTGATGATTTTTTTTTTTGCCCCTTGTATCTCATAATAAATGTGAGTGGAGTGGAATTAGGAACACATATTACATCCATAAAGGACAGAAAAACAGATTTGAAGAAGAAAACTGAGGCAACAGGGGCTAAGATGAGATGTGACATTTTTTAAAGCTTTTCCAGAGCTGCAGAAAACATTCTATAACTGCTTTCACAGGTTGAGTATTTCTCTCCATGACTGACAAGCAGATCTTGGTGTGTAAAATTGGTGTGCCTTTAATTTTGTCAGATATCAAGTACATTTCATCTAAACTGACCAGCTTTACTAAAGTTCATGTAGTTTGGTTGTGCACTGTATAGTCATGTAGTAAAATCATGTCTCAAAAATAATCCTGCAAATGGACAAAAAAATAGCTATTATCATGCCTCTGTCATAGAACTTAGATGCTGTCTTGGCAATGGATTTACCAGCTCCTTGTTTACGCCAGGCTGACTGACTGAAACTGAAAATATTGTAATGTAAACAGTGAAAACTAAACTGCAACAAGTATCAGTGCATTGAAAAAGACATTATTGAAGCCCCTGTGAGGTTGATTTTTGTGCTGTCTACTGGGATAGAATTGGAGGAATATCCAGACAAGCAAGTTGCAACAACCTCAAATTTTGGTCAACATCTGTGGTTAGTCAGATAATGAGCATTTAACAAGGTCTTGGTAGAAAATGGCTTAAAGGTATGCTTGGAAAAAAGCAAACTGCATTTTGAATCAAAATGGAGGCAGAAAGTTAAGATGGTCTGGAGTGAGGTTTAGGAGGCAAAGGAGTTAAAAACTTTAAAAAAAAAAAAAAAAAAAAAAAAAAAAGCTTGTATAAGCCTACAACAGAACCACACAAACACACACACACAAAAACCACATCACTATGCACCGGGTTAAAAACGACATCTCATCCATTCAGTGTGGACAGATTGACCTCCTGACTATTTCACTGTTCCATTCACAGCTTTCCTAAGCAGCACACTACAGTCGCAACCTGAAGACAGAAAGAAAATGTGCTGCCTGTTTTTGGATTTACTACAACATCCTGGTTCCAACGCACCTGAGGAGAACAAAAGAACAAACAAAAAATTTGTACTATGGGATCACCTTTGAAAATTGAACATTAAAAGAAGTCCTTTTTGTCCCATGTTTAAAACATGGGGGTTATCCCCTATCTATATTACATTTAAACCTAAAACACCTACAAAAAAGGGATTTAAGGACTCTTTCAGGACACAAAATATAGTTTAGGCACTGTCCTTTAGCATTGCCATGATGGTTCACGTGTCTTCCTGCTTTCAAAATTAAAAAAAAGTCTCACACACTATTTTCAACAGCTAACAGACTCGTCATTCTCCGTTTTCAAACCCTTGTAAAGTCTGACCAGTGAAGCTGGTGTAAGAGAAGTTTTAATGCTAAAGAACATAAATAAGTAAAATCAAAGTTAAAAAAAAAGAGAAAGGTGAATCCATGGCTTCATCAACAGTAAGGAGGAGGAAGGGAGTGTTTCCACATCTTCCATGTGAGAAGATGGGAGGCTGAGGCTGCTACTTTGCCAAGGTGGTTAAGACAACCAAACTGTACTCCACCTGCCCATATCTCACACACAAACACACACACTCCTGGTGCACTCTTCCTCTGACAAGTGAACAAGAGCGCAGCCAGACTCTTGTGCAATGGTTGGTAGTCCTCTGTGTCAATTAAGAGTCCTGTGTGTATATATGTTTGAGTGTATGTGTGTGTGTGCATTTGTGCTGCAGGTGGTGCATGTTGAGGCCTCCATGGTGCACAGGTGGAAGGGAGGGTTTCACCGTGGAGCTGCAGACTGGAGGCCGCTGGGTGTGACCCGGGACAGAGCCTGCAGAAGACAGAAGAAAAATACTGTCATGTTTACGATGAGGTCTTCAACAGCATCAATACCAACTGAAGAAGCAGCTTCTAAAGAGACTGAGTGAATGCTGGATGTGGAAAAGCAGATGCGAAACTGCATTGCGGACTTCAAAAGCAGAATCATATCAATAACTAGTGTTTGGAGTGAACACATTATATGCACAGTCCCTTTCTTACAGTATCAACCAGAGGTATGAACTCGAGTCACAACTTGGACTCGAGTCAACATGACTCGAACTTGAGACTTCAGTACTGTGTGCGTGGAAAAACACATGATTTGACTTTGTACTCCACACCCATGAAGTAGCGTCATGCAACTGCTGGGGCAAAGGGGTGAGTCTGGGTTTGAGTGTGTTTTTTCAAATATTTGAAGGGTGTGGTCAAGCAAGCCTCTCCCTGTGTTTTCTGTGTCACTGTAAGGTCAAACAATCAAATAAAATGCCTTCGAATCTTTCAACTTTTTTTAAAATCAAGACACAGCCACAGAGTTTCTTTATAAGGGCCTCTAAATCTCCAAAATGCTTCAGTGTTTAAACTGTGTGGTTCATCCGCACCAGTTTCCAAAGAATAAATCGTCTTTATTATTGTTGAAATAGAGGTGTGTAGACTATCCTGACTAACCAAGACAATTCTTTTGAACACCCTAATACTGTCAACACTGCAAATGAAACTCATCTCTGATCATATTTGGGAGATGGCGGAATTTTTATGTATTGCTGCATTGCCTGATACCATTAGAGCTAACACACTCTCTCTATATATTTTTGTTATTTGGGTGAACTGACCCTTTAAAAATGAAATTAACTCACTACTTTAAATGGACAAGCCGGCTGCTCAATAACAATGACACTAACTGGTTTAATATGCATTCCCAAGAAACTGTCAGAACCATGTATATTAATGTATGCAAATGGATTAAATTATTCAACAGGATTTGGTTTGTTAATGAGCTGCAGTTTATCCTGAAAGTACAGCAGCAGAGATCATACAGACATGACAAAAAATTACTTTAGTTCAGTGTAGACTCAAAACAACAACATGCTGAAATGCTGTCATAGTTGCAACTATCACTGACCCGATGCTCCACCTATTCCACCTGAATTCTGGATTTAGTTTTGTCATTATCATAGTGTATTTTGCAGATTTTGTCAGAAAATAAAATGCAAAACAAAATTCTAGGACTTCTTTGTGAAACTGTGAGATTAGATTGTTCTAATGGAACATTGTTCCAATGCAGCCTTTCATTAGTTTGCATATAGAAATTTAATATTGTCTTATTAGAATGACCCTTTTAATCATTTCTTACAATAAGTAGACAAAAACATCACAAACACTACTCATTTTTAAAAAGAATACAAGGGGCTTGGATTCCAATTCCATATTAGCACAGATGTTTCACGGTTATAAAATCACCCAAAAACAACAACAGACATTGTTCAGGGCGACTGAAAACACAAGTGAGACAAATGAGACATTTAGTCAACTTAGCAGAACTACAGCTGTCTGTTGTAGTAGACTGAAGAAAACATCATTTTTAGATTTTGTCTGGTCGTTGCACTGTTTGACCTCCTGGGGGAGCACTAGGTCCACGAGAAAGAAAAGAACAAAGGACCTAATGAAGCCATTAAACAGAGGAGCGCTGCTGGGACCAGCTCAGCTCCTTTGCTCAGCTCCACACTACCAGCAGGACGGTGGGAGATACTCTTAAACTATTGCCATTTGGTTGCTCCATGTCAGTGATTCATTTTCAATGTAAAATGCGAAGAAAAGGGGAACAAACATTTGGTACAAGTGAAAAGAGAAGTGCTTCATTCATGCTGATGCTGAACACTGCGTGTTCTCTTGTGATATATGGTTCCTTTTTCGTAGACGTGTCAATACTTGTTAGGCAATTGATCATGGATGATTCATTTCATAATACTTATGGCCATGGAATGCAAAGTCCTCCCTTTGGTCTTTTTACTACCCATTACCTACTGAATGGGTGGCATTTCTGGTATCCAGCCAAACTTGCTCGGTTTAACATCTTTTCCTGCCCTACTTCTGCAACATAGTTTGGTACATCAGACCTAAATGACGATTTTGTACATTAAGTAACTAAGCACAGCTTTTGTCTTTGTGTGTGTGTGTGTGTGTGTGTGTGTGTTACCTGTGAGGTGGACATGCGGGATGTGTCCTGGCGTCCCGTCAGGTCTGAAGAGGAGATGTTGACAGGTGCCCCACGATGAAGACGCATGCTCACCTTCCTCTCCTTCTCCAAACCTGAAAGACAAAAAGGTACAAGACATCAAATGTGAGTGTGTCGTGGTTTAGACAGAGTAATCCGCTAACAAACCAACCACACAGAAAATTCCAGATGACTGAAAATGAAGAGTTATTTTTTAAAAAAAGTCTTCAGTCACAGAAGTCTGGACAAACAAAATGACATCTTGTTGACTAAGTCTATATTTTCTGTCTTCAACAACCAAAAACTATAGAACAATTTACAGTAAATGAAATCAATACAAGCACAGGATCACTGTAAAACACTATATAAACATTCAAATGGTAGATTCCAGATTTCCCTTGTCCTCTTAAAATTATGTGTGTGTGAGAGTCTGCGTGAGTGTGTGTGAGTGTGTGTGTGAGTGCTGACCTGTGTGTGAGGTGGGGTTGAGGGGCGAAGGGGCTGCCACGTCCTGAGCGGCCCTGGCTCTTCCTGAGGCCGAGGCCATGCCCCTGGCCCCGGGGTTCCTGCTGTGCCTCAGCCTCTCCTCCCGCTCTCGGCGCTCCCTCTCTGCGTCCTCTGCAGCTCTGTTGGCACCCTGACACACACACACACACAAACACACACACACACACACACACACACACACACACACACACACACACACACACACACACACAGGGTTTAAGGTTTATTTCTCAACATCTACAAGTGAGTGGCAGTTACCAGAATAACCTCTATCAACTCTGCATGCATGTTTGCTTACTTCAATAAATACTACTTAAATAGAAATTACATTTAAATGAAGCAGTGCTGTATCTATTGAACACAACTCAAGCAGTTGAAAGCTCAAAGGCTAGAATGTTAACCTTTTATTTAAGATTATTATGTCACACATCAAGTTTACAGTTGTTTTGATGTCAGCAAGAATGCTGTCACTCCAGTTGCAAACTGAAAGGTCGCTTCCGGCAGCTCTCAGCCCAGCCTTTTAAGTTCATGCCTAAATGTGAGATTGTACTTAGCATACTCATGCAAAATCAAGCAGTGGCTGACTTTGAAGACAGCAAAGAATGAAGTGAATCCCCTCAATGTGACAACAGAACTTACAAATTTGAGCATGTTCCAGTCGAAGACATAGTCGTAGGAGAAGCCCTGTCTGTGGAAGAGGTTCCTGAAGAGCTGGCGGAGGTACGAGTAGTCGGGCTTGTCGTCAAACCGCAGAGAGCGGCAGAAGTTCAGGTAGGTGGCAAACTCCGCTGTGGAGGACAAAGAGGACAGGAAAGTTGACACACACGAGCTACAGTGCAGCTTTGTTTGTGGCAAATATTTCAACAAAGTCAATTACAAACACACACAGTCTTCGATTCCAATAAAAGTTGTGCTTTCATTTATAGGAACACATCAACAATGAGGAATTGGTTTGGATCAGTGTATATATAATAATAGCATGATTTTGAAGATCCTACACAGAAAGAGTAAAAGAAAGGAGGGGTTAAACGTACATGGGTAGCCCTTGCAGAGGACCTCAATGGGAGTGGACATTTTCTTTTCACTGATGCGTTCGTACTTCTGCCTCTTGGTGGCGGCTTTGAGGCCTTGCCAGGGCAGAGAACCCAGGTTGAAGTACATGAGGACGTAGCCCAGGGACTCCAAGTCGTCTCGTCTGGACTGTTCTGTAGATGCAGAGAGGACAGAGTCAGATTAAGGCCAGGAGGGCTCAATCCATTCATTACATATGGCAGGTTTTTGTGGACGCTACAAGGACCCATCTTACCGATGCCCAGATGTGTGTTAATGGAGGCGTAGCGGGCGGTGCCGGTCAGGTTCTTGTTCTCACGGTAGGGGATGTGCTGGTGTGTGCGGGCGTCGCGGTATTTCTTGGCCAGGCCGAAGTCGATGATGTAGACCAGGTTGCCCTTCTTGCCCAGCCCCATCAGGAAGTTGTCTGGCTTCACGTCTCTGTGGATGAAGTTCTTGGAGTGGATGTATTCAATGCGGCTGATCTGGAGGGAGAGGCAGGAGAGGATGGAGTCAGATACAAGTGCAGGAGTACTGTGATCAGAAACATCTAGTCAGTGAGCTTGAAATGTAGTTAGTGCTCCAGTAATGGTGGAGTGAAGATAAATACTGATTATTGTAGAATTTGAGTAAAATAAATTTGGATTCAAATCCAACTTTAAGATTTTGGATCACGTTGGGATCAATCCAGCACTGTGTGGTGGGGTTTCATTGCATTGAAATGTTCCACCCAGATTCTAAAAACGTTTGTATGTTATGTAAAACTTAAAAAATCCCAGAATGCAATCACTTGCAAACCAATTGTAGCCAATTGTCTGAGTGATGGTCACTGTTAGATTGTTCACATTTGTCAAGAGAAAAAGAACTCCAGGACACCGCTTCCTAGCCACTAGCCCACTTCCCTCTTTGTTTCTCTTCCTCTCTGGCTCTTACCATCTGGTCAGCCAGCAGCAGGACTGTCTTGAGGCTGAACTTCCGAGAGCAGAAGTTGAACAGATCCTCCAGACTGGGCCCCAGCAGCTCCATCACCATCACATTGTAGTCGCCCTCGGCACCGCACCACTTTATTGTCGGAATACCCACTGGAGGAGAGGAGAGGAAGAGCAGAAAAGAGGGGGGAAAGGTTACATTTGGGTTTGGTTTTAGTATTATTATTTATGCTGTTCATTGGCCATAAAACAGAAAACCTATTCAAAGAAGCACTGAAGCTGTTCTGGAGGCTTGTGGTGGTCCAACACATTGATAACACAATTGACAACAACACAAATTAGAGAAGGGTTTCCTTTCATTTGTCACTAATCTGTATCACTTATTTACTAAGTTGATCAACTCTTCGTAGGATTAAAGTAAAATGTGTTACATGTCTTACTACGTGGGCCGGCGAGCACAAACGTCTGAGAAATTATGGAAGTTCCCATAATTCAAATACACTTCATTGTTTAGGTTTCCAAAACAGAGAACTCAGAGGATTAACCTCACAATGAAACGTTTCTATAAAAAGTTTACTTACTTACTTTTCTGTATTTTAATTTCTCATTCCTATATTTACTGTAGCTGTGCACTGTATTTCAAACTCATCAGAAATTCTTGTACTCAACAGCTCAGTTATCACAATGATTGATATGAGTAAGTTTAATATGAGTATTACCCCTAATGCTTACAAGCAAATGCATGCAAAGCCTAATTCAATGCTTGAGGGAGGGCACTGTGGTTAGACATAACACTTTCCAACACTTAAAAGCTGTCTGATGCAGGGCAGTGTAATGCCTCTGTAGAGAATAGAAATGGCTAAAATTTGAAAGGCTTGATCATGCACATAGCGTCCATGCCGCGACACACAGGAGGAGCGTTAAAGCGGAGGCCAGCTGGTTTAGTAGTAGCTGGTAATTGGCTGACGTTGCCGAGGCGAAGAGGCCATCTGGCATTTCCTTCTACAGGCAGACAGCAACAAAATGCTGCTGCTCAGCACCTAGCACTGCACACACACACACACACACACATACTCTGCATTGGCTATTTATATACGTACAAACGCAAATACATCCCATGGTCTGGGTCAGCCACCATGCCCCAATAAATCCTTCCATGCTGGAACAAAAATACAAATGCATGTGTGTGCACAGTTGTGCTTACAGAGACATACTGTCTCCTGTACATACTCAGTGCAGTAGACTGTTTGCTATGAAGACAGAACAAAGCTAGCGAGGCCAGAATGAGTTCACTGGCCAGTGAAGGAAATAAGTCGAAACACGCCACAGTGACACCTGTGCAGTAGAGGCTATTGGGCTGCCAACAGGAAACCCTGTGGTGATTGGAGTGTGATAAGAGAATGGCGGCGTTGTCTGTTTTCTTCAACATGTTGTTCAGACTAAGACTCTGAGTTGGCAGAGCATTTACACTTCCAGATACAGCACACTCTGATTTTTGTTCTCGTGCCCAACATGTAACATCCTCCTTCACACTCAAGAGTGACTCAGGTTGTTTCTCACTTCTCCCATGCCTGAAGCTTGTGGGCATGTTTGGAGCTCAGCACTAATTTTACATAGGGAAGCTTTTTTTTCGCATGTTGCCAGTGACAATGTCAGTGACAGTTTTTTTAGCCATGCTAGAGTTGTAGCTGTAGGGGCGGCAATGTCATTTTGTTGTTCAACTGACATGACTTTTTGTAGAGACACTCATGGTCCCCAGAAGATAAAGCCCACTGCCTTTGGCGATCCCCTGACTTTTACAATTATCATTCTTGTTGAACATTATCGTTGTCACCATGAGCATGACAATCAATTTTTCCTGGATTTTGTACTATTACATAATAAATTAAAATATGAAGCTTCCGTGTTTTGTTGCCTCCAGGACATTAGCACAAAGAAAGAACCTTTTCCAGCTTCTCCACGTTGCGCTGATTGTTACCTCTGAAGTCATTGTAACCGACTGGCATTCTGTCATGTCTTCAGTGCATGTGTGAACAGTGGGGTCAAGCCAGACAGGTTCTTCCAGCTCACCATTAACAATCAAGTTTCAAAACATCCACAGTAGGAAAATCAGACACTTGTTTAAAATAGACTGAATAGGCCTTACCCTCTTATCACTACCTACCTTAAGTTAATTCTTTAGTTAACTGAATATATACCATTTGTCAGAAGCATCAAACATTGATCACTTTCTATATAGCTAATGTTTCACAATGATAAATGGCTGCAGGCCTATATTGTTCAGTGCTTGTAAATATTCATGTGGCATACTTTGTTCATAAAAGCACCAACAACACTTTACAGAGTGGCGTATAGAGTATACAATACCTCCACCCTGCATCATCTTGTAGATCTTGCTCTCTATGTGGAGCTGTGGGTGTTTGGTCTTCACACATTCCAACTTGATGGCCACCTCCTCTCCAACAGAGATATCAGTGCCTAGACAGAAGGACAGAAACAGACGGAGATGTCAGCTGCGTGGTCACGTCACATCATTTTGTTTCAAGTGTTGAGTTCATTCAATATGGCATTGATTTATCAGCAGGATTTAATCTGCAGCAGGGAGTATGGCCAAGCTAAAGGAGTATCAGGTTAAAGTCCGGCGTATATCACGTCAATATATCACGTGTATCCAAGTCCATTCATTCTACGAAGGAAATTAAATACGAAGATAAAAAAATTGTTTGCCTTGTCAACAAGTTGTACAGTAGACAAATTAGCGGGTGGTGACAGAAAAAAATCTAAATCACTTGTGTGATTGGTGATTAAAGTGGAGAAGGCCTACTCGGCTAAACAAGGACAGAGTTGTTGTTGTTAATAGAGCTCCAATGATTAATCAATGTGCTGATCAAAGGAAAATTTTCATCAGCTATTTTGATATTCAATTTTTCAAACAAAAATGTCAAACATTTGCTCGTACCAGCTGCTTTTCTTTCTTTCAACAATTTGAAGACGTCACTTTGGGCTCTGGGACATTGTGATGAGCTTTTTTTTTTTTGACATTTACAGACAAAACAAACGATTAATTGTGAACATAATTGGCAGATTAATTGATGATGAAAATAATCATTAGTTCAGAATTAGTTGTTAACACAACAAAGCCAGCCAAAATGGAAGCATACAGCATGCACTGTATGCACCCTGCTCTACGTTCATGCATCTACATGCACGTGGAGTCCAAATTCCTCACAGCTATTATTACATTTTCATGTAACTCCTTTAACAGACAAGAGGATTTGGGGATCTGTCTAACTGAGAGCACTCTCTGCTGCTCTGTGTGATCTGACAAACCAGTGCTTCAGCTGCTTTCTTCCTAAATATGGTTATGGGGTCCAGTTCCCTCCACACAAACACAGCAACTGGACGCCAGGTTACATAATCCCATTTCTCACACACACACACACGGTCTCATACGGGCGGCAGCTACATCGAGTCAGCTAACAGCAGCACCAATGGGGCAATTGATTTCTCCATATGATGTCATCTGGGCGGGCTGAGCAACGCTCAGCAGGACGAGGCGCACAATTAGGGCCATGACTCACTTCAAACTGATATGTTGTGTAATTCATACTCAAGAACTGTTCAAATAATGCGGAAAAGCCTGTGTATATGTGGCTGTATGGCATTACATGCAGACCACAGCTGGCAAGCTTTGCAATGATGCAGGAAAACAACATCTCAACAAGGCAGCTCTGTTGTAGATCATCTATGCAACTAAATTAAACGGCATTGATCTGCTTCTGGATGGCTAGCCAAATCCATATCCAAATCAGTCTGGTTAGTGCCTTTAAAGTGTCAGTTCACCCAAACCCAACAACAAAATTCCATTCACCTTCAAAGTATCGGGGAGGACATTTTGTTTCTCCACAGAAGTGAGAGAAATGAGGTACAAGCTTATTACCAATATATGGAAAATACCCTTTGTCCCTACTGGTTATTAGTGGACTCAGGTTGGACAAATAAAAGCATTTGAAAAAGTATCATTAAAGTTGTTAAATATTGTTAAATGGCCAAAAAGGGAATCATTTATCACTAGGCCCCATAACAAGCTCTGATATGATGGAAGACGCAGTTATCTGACACAAAATGAAGCTGTATATATTGTTAAGATATTTGACACAAGTACTTGGCAACTAAAATATTTACAGTGGATCACCTTAAATATGGTATATGTGCCTCCTTCCACACACTTTGCATCACTATAATTAGTACACTAGGCAAAAGTTAGTAGCTTAAGTAAGGATTTGAAGGAATCATTTTGGTTCTATTAACTTTTGTCATAGATTAAAAAGTAGATTCATTAATAATGCAAATAACTTTCTTGCAACACTAAAACTAATGTTAGAGATTTCTAATTATATCTTAAGTATGTTGTTTGGTCCTAGGTTAAACACACAGTTTGTGTGTTGGTGAAGAAGGGCTACTCTGCTCTATTATAGCTTCAGCACAACACTTTGAAACATGCACAAAGACACTTAACTCACAATGACTTGTTGTTCTGGTTTTGTGTTTGGCCAACAATCGATCAATCAGCAACAACAGTGAAAATGTCTGCAAAGGCTCTTCACAGTCTGAACAACACATTTCAGTGTGTTGTCTGCGTTTCTGCATAGGAATGTGATTTGCCTGGACAGATTTGTCGGGGGGAATGCAGCCCCCCACTGATCCTCTCGGAGAGGGGAGCTTGTGTGTGCGTTATTTGTGAGAAAGTGTGCACACATGTGGTTTGTGTGTTTTTATCCTGAGCAGTGCTGCTGGCGAAACATGTTCAGACACATCCCTCTACACTGATTGACAAACAGCAACAGAGGCAAACTACTATGGTCCCATTTACACTTAGTTACGTAATTCTTGCATCTTGGGCAGATCAGGTAGCGATCCGATCTCGAAAAAGGGTGGATACGTCCAAGAGGCATTTTAGGCAGACTGGAATCCGATGGCGGTGGTCTGAGACACATTCTAGGCAGATGTTGAAAAGGTGTAAATCCATCTGTCCCTCCAAGCATATTATGTAATCTTAACCCCTCCCAACTATAACTATGTCAGTTAGCAGTCTGTTGAAATAACACTCGCTCTCTGATTATGGCGACTCTGTTTCGTTAAAGCAACAAGGAGAAATGCATGTAGCCCAGAAAACCAAGACATACAAAGACACATATGTGTTTAAGTGTAAATGAAAGTGTCTTAAATGTCATCTGGATGTACGAGACAGTTGAGATGACAAGTGTACATACAGCCTAAGTGGCAAATCATAAATATGCTGCTATTTGCTGACATTTTCCAGGACTATCCCATGTAGCACTAAACTGTTGTGTAATGAATATAAATAAGATGGAAATCTTATCTTAAATCTTATGTTAATGTTAATAATCACAGTAGAAACTTGAGCACAGAAGCCTAGCTCTAATTGAAGTCATTATAAAGTGTCACTTTACAGCACAGACACAGAATGATGTGATACCAGGCAAGCAAGACCAGCCACGAAATGCTAACAATTCCCTTTCCCTTTCCCAAATATTGTAGCAGCATACTGTGGGAGGTGTGAGCAAACAGATGAGACATGTTGCACAGACAATGTCCAAGTTTGCAGTGGAAGTTTGTCTTGTGGTTCAGGACAAGGCCGACGTCAAACCCAGCCTGTTACTGTAGGATGTGTGAATGCAGCATTTCTGGGAAGTAACCAATTCTGAAATGTATATTTAGTGCAGGAAAAATATAGCAAATGGAGCCTTTGCTTTGCAACTGCAAGCAAAAAGATCTCAGACAAGATTTCTCAACTCGTCTAAATTTTTGGAGAAGTAGGTGTCTGAGGTGGCGTCATGAAAAACAACTACAAAGACAATAACTTTTCACACAATCAAACCACAGAGCAGAAAGGCAGCACCAAATGCGTCATCCCTTTGAAAACTGAGTCACCACCAACGTTAGGTCAAAGCATGTCTTAAGTTCTCTGTTGGAGCTGCAGCTCTAAAACAACTTCACGGTTAGCTTTGCTTATATAAGCGCACCCAACCCTTTTAGCATACACTCCTGGAAGCGTCTCAGTTTACCAAGATATCACAAGTTCAGTATCTGTTTCATAAGTCTGAGTCAAACAGGTAACAGACCAATAAAGCAGTGCTGTATCACATCACCACAGATTTCCTTACCATTGGCTCAGACCAAAAACATCATACAGTAAAGTATTAAAAACAGCATTAGAAAATGCAAGAGGCTGCAGATTGCACACCAGTGTGTATCATAGTGAGATTGGATTTTACAAGTCTGCAAAGTTATCTCAGAGAAAATCATTTTATCCTCCATCTCAACAATAGCAAATTAATTAATTTGGATTATGCCACTTGTGTCAAAAATACTCGACACAAGTGATTGGCCCGCACAGTGCAGCATCAGTTCAGGTCACACACTGTGGAAAACAGTGAGGCAGGTTCAACTAGTTTGTGGATGACGCTGCATTTTTTTTTTTTTGCCAGAGCCTTGTGACCCCACCGGGTCAATGAAGTCACCAATATGAATGAGAGGCAGGGAAGTGAATAGTCTGGCACATAACCCGTAAAACCACAAGCTGACATTTTACATATTAAACAAATTAGATATAATTAACTGGTGAGCTTCAGAGGTGTATTTTGTGACCTTAGTTTGCTGCATGTATGAGAGCAGTATCCTAGATTATCATCACTGGATGATGTTGAATCAATCATTTTTTCTGAAGAATGAGCTGGTGTGAATCTATTTGAACCTTTTATTGAACAAGTGTTGCAACTGTCGCAAATTTGCTGGGCTGCTAGTATGAAAACTTTTCATGTGAAATAGTCGCAGGTGAGTGTTTTTACATTTTAGTGTCGTTTGTCAACGTCCCTCAGGTGGTCACCATCAAAATCAGAATACATACTGAGCCAAAACAAAGTGATGACACTAAACAGAAACTCAGTGTGTATTTGTTTAACACAAGTGCAGAGAAAAATCCTGTTCAGGGAGTTTGTACGATGACAAACACAGGCCGCTGTATGTCTGCAGCTTGTTTCAACATGAACCAAAAATTCATAACACCAAGCACATTACACAACAGGAGATTCAACAGGAAATCTTTGTGGAACTACAACTTGAGTCAGCCACTCACCTAACTGCTTTATGCACACTATACAATGAGTGACATTTTGCCATGACAAATGGCTGACAAGTAACTAACCTCTACTAGTCGAGGACACAGAGTACACGGCTTCATCCCAAGAGCTGACCTCATCTCCTCCATCTGCCAATAACAAACAGCCTCTCGCACGAAAACAAGCAGAATCCACCACCCAGACATCCCCAGCACACCAGGCTGCTCGCACATTGTCAGCGTTATTGAAGCGTCCACACACTGTGTGGGAGCATTAATGTGACTTACTGTGAAACAGAATTACATCTAATATCAGGTATTAACTGGTCAAAACTTTGAGTTTCTCAGCACATTTTATAATTCTTTGCTACGTCTTCTTGCAATTCATCTTTATGCAAATGTCTTTTGTATGTTAACTGTAAAAAAAAAAATCTCTTTTCTTTTTTACTTTGAGCACAAAATTTTGCCATTAGACTTCTACAACCTGACTTAACTGCGGGGTAAGGTCAGGCACTTTGGTTTCAAAGAACCACGCACTGTTCTAGCTGATTAACAATGTTACATCACATTAGTCAGCAGCCACTCGGGGGGAGGGAGAGACGTGAATGTGCGAGCAGCTGGCAGCTCTCACTATCAGTCCAATCAACAGGTCATGGAAAACAGACTGGATCTGACTAATGCATTAATGCATGAAACATTGAGTTTAAAGGAATACTCAGAGGGTCGGCTCATGTGCCATCTAAATCAGAACGAGTTTCATCTCTGTGTCCAGCACAGTCATGTCTAGGATGCATTTATCTTCACTCAACTCCGTTGGTGTAGTCAGATTTAGGTGGGAATAGAGCTGAATATCATCTTTGTGGTACATAGCTCAGCCAAGAAGACCATCTGCTATCGCACTACTCTTCAAAACCTCAGGTTCACCAGATCTTAAAATAGAGTACTTTACTATTTTGTATTTCCTACGATGTCAATATTTTTCCTTAAGGTAAAAAACATGGAAAGAGTGAAGCTGGGACCTAACAAAAGATTATTGACCAGCAAGACTGCCTACAGAACAATCTGTGGGCAAAGGCTGGTCTTCAAACATCAGGAAGCCAATCCATTTCAAACTCTCCCTTTCATCTTTTATGGGAAACTCAAATATGACCAAGACAAAGTCTTATGGGCTGAATGTAAGGTCAAACTCTTGAAACTTGTTTGAGTTGCGAAATCCATCAGAATTACATCTCCGAGTTTCCCACGATGTTTTGTAATGAAGGTGATTCACCCAACCTGAAATACAGACCACCTCCACTGACGTCAAAAAATGAGTACTTTTGCATTATTTGAAAAAAACATTAACCACTGGGGGGAAAAACACAATTTCTATTTTACAAAGCAAATGCTAGATATCTGAATCTGCATTAATTTTGTCAATGTTACGTCCATTTTCATAATACACAGGAATTGATGGAAGCTTTTGGCTGAATGCAGACACACTGAATATCAATATTATTACATTGTATCATACAGAAATTCGTATTGAGAGTACGTGTCAGCAACCAGACTTGGGTCTTCTTCTGTCTGGGTTGATTAGATATCGGTGATCAAGTGATCAGCCCACAGCCAGTAAAATGCTTCATGTATTAACAATGTCTCCTCTCCATTGTTGTTCAGATGACTAAGTCTTAAGCTTAGAAATGTGATCAGCTGTTCTCAACCACTGTTGCCAAGAGCTGTGGACCTTCAATATGGCCACCAGAGGATGCATTACAATTTAGGTGGCAGAACTCAATGTCAGGAAGATGTCCAGTGTTTAATACATTCAGTATATATTGTAATTATACTGACTAAGATAACATTTTCACCTCAAATGCATAGAGATCAGTATATACTTCCCACTGCCACAATGGACTTCCCACATCCAACCATTAATACTAACAGCATCATTGCTAATCTCTATTAGCCAATCTAAATCCACCTTGACTTTGTAGTGAATAATCTAATTGGTACATCTAATGTATATCTGCTCAACCTTTACTTTCAATGAGAGGTTACACATCCAATCAATTCTGAAAAAACCTACACAATCAATAGGCCACAGCCTTCGGCACTTTGTAAATGAAGCTCAGTAATATATGGACATGTCCCCTCAGGCACTACACAAGCAGCAGGATTATTCTAACCATTTTCATGTCTCAGACACTTCATCTGAAGCTCAATAGGCCATGAAGCCTCATTTGATCAAATGAAGTCTCAAGGACCCTCATTAAACACAAGACATTGTCATATTGTGATTACCTTGATTAGGAATTCAAATCATTATAAAATTAAACAGTATAAACCTCTTAATTCAATCATTTTTAAGAAGCACTGATGCAGCAAAAGCCTCCTGAATGTCTTTGTATGAACAGAGGAAACTGGATGGGCCTGTTGTGTTAAGAGGTGGTTCAGTACCAGTAAGTAAGTTAAATGTCATTTAGCATTTCAGGGACTTAGCAGTAAAGTCTGTGGCCTGGTCAGCTTTTATGTTCCAGGAATACTGATGACACCAGGCGAGGAAAGACAGAGACTAATCTCAAATATTGGCGCGATCACCTAATTGATAATAGAGAGTACAGCCACCCTGTACCCGTCAATTCTCCATTCTTTGACGCTATATTTACAAGGTAACAGACATTTTGCTGCTAGCTGCTTTGCTATAGAGGCTGCTAGCTTAGTAGCTACTTGCTAACACTAAACAGTGAACAGCTGATTGACTATCAGCTCGTAAAGGAAACCCCGGAAATCAGCTGGCAAACTTTTACAGCTTCGCGTACCAGCTTGAGATAAACGGAAACAAATGAAAACAAAGATAGTTAGTTTCTTTGACTGTAACTTACCCAGATAGATATCTCCAAACGATCCACTTCCAATTTTCCTGCCCAGTCTATATCGGTTTCCCACTCTCAACTCCATGATAGCGAAATCTGTGTTCGGCTAGCAAGCGCGCTCGCTAGCTCCAAAATATCCGAAAAAATGATCAGGTTTGAAGCCAAAGTCTGTTTAAAATCAGAACAGACAAGACAACAGACACATTAAAAACCTCTCCGAGCGAGATATTGTGTCTTCTCTGCGTAGCCTCCGGATGAAGTCAGCTCTCACAATCTTTCGCCACTTGTTTTAAAATACTACTAAACTCATACCGCGCTAATACGATGCTTGTTAGAAAGGTTTAGTCGTGTACTTTATGATCTCGCTGTTTTCGATGAGGATACGCTTTGCTTCTCCGTGGATGAAGATGGATTATGAGGAATCAACGTCTAGGATCGAGCAGGTCTCCTCTTCCTCTCGCTGTCTGCGCTCTGTTAGGATCCTGCTCGGTGATCTGCTGGATGTGTCTGACATCACTTCCCTGCTGGGGGACGAGGGAGGACACTGACAGAGAGCTTTTCAGCACAGAGCTGCCAGCAGACACCGTGATCCGTAACAGCCCGCTGTGAATGCTGGGAACTGTAACGTGGGACGATTTAAAAACGTTTAGATCACATTTGTGACAAAGAAAACAAGTAGACCTGATAATAGCTGCTGATGAGGGTAACAATAGGTTTCAAACTACCATTGATTTTATAACACTAAGGTCCCTGCCTCACTTTTCTATATGTATATTTTTAGTAGACCCTCCTTGATTGATTGAACCATTCATTCAATCTGGCTTTTAATGGGCTCCTTTTCACACAGTCTACTATTGGGGTATAACCTACATCTGCCTACTTCTACTAAAGGACAGTATGAGCATTGGGGTGGGGAGGGGGGCTGAATCTTTCATTTTCATATTTCAGCAATTTTCACTTTAAGACTAAAGACTCAGCTCTTCACTGAACACCTTGGCACTTGACGAACTCCAATAAAAATAAATAAATAAATGCAGTGTTATAGTATAATTGTATGTTGTAATGTATTCCCTCCTCACTGCCTGTAGGCGTAGGCCCTATCTAACTTGAACTTTGTTTTATGGCACTTATCCAGGTTGTTTTCTCCTGACTAGATCCTTGCTTTGTGTTGTAGTTACTCTCAGATGTACGTCGCTTTGGATAAAAGCGCCCGCTAAATGAAATTGTAGAATTGTAGCTCTGTGGCTGTTGAGGGCCCGGAGCAATGCACCAATATTTTCACCCTACCCTCAGACAGTGATCCAGAGACAGGATACCCTCCCCTAAGTTTACAGTCCCTAACTGGTCTAAGAGGTGCTGAGATCATTTTTTTAACTAAAAGCAGGAATACAACAGTGTAAAAAGTCCTGCATTTAATTTTACTTAAGTTGAGGCACTGAAGTATCGTCAGCAAAATATACATGTTATCAAAAGTAGAATTTTTGTAGTAGTATTTTCAGTGTGTTATCTTATTGTATATATTACATTAATGAATTATTATTAATGAATGCATTAACTTGTAAGCAGCATTTTAATGTTTGATATCTAGATGGCCAGTATAATCTATAAAAATGCATCATATTTTATTTGTTGATTGTATGTTAATGCAATATGTGAAATCTTAATCTGAAAAGTAACTAAACTAAATAAATGTGACTGAGTAAAAAACATTATTTCACAATATTTCACTCTGAAATTTTGTAGAGTAGGCGTGTGAAATAATAATAAATTGGAAATACTATAGTAAAGTCAAAACTGTCAAGTACAGTATTTGAGTAAATGTAGTTCAATAACTAATATAACAACTTACACTTCAGTTGTTTTCAGTGCACTTACAATTACATCCAGCACTTTCATTTTTTGCTGAAGTTTCAACTGCTTTCATTGTTAGGACATTTTACACTTTAACTTGCAGTTCAGTTGCTTTCAGTCATTACACTTCAACTAACAGTTCAATCATTTCTTGTGATTTCACTGAAACTTCAGCTCATTGCATTGATTAACCTTTAACTATTACCTGCTTTCATCATTAGCACCTCAGTGACACCTTAACTCCTTTCAATGCCTGTACTTGAAGTGACACTGCATTTGCAATATTTTGACCTGTTTATATTGTTTCAAAAGCTTCAAAGAATTAACATTAAAATTGAGAAATTTTAACCTTTTCTTGTTCACTGATTTATTCTTCCTGGGGATCTTAACAGGCTATTGCTCACAGTCTGATATAGGGGTGTGTGTATGTCTCTTTCTCTTTATTTTAACCTTGTATTATACCATGTGTTTTTACTTAAGTAGAAGTACAGATACCACACCATAGAAATACTCCATTAGAATTAAAAGTCTTTCATTCAAAATCCTATTTAAGAAAAAGTACAGAGGTATGGTAAGCAAAATGCACTTATATGATCAAAAGGATCTGCGAATCATTGACTGATATATGATTGCATGAGACGTTATTAAATTGTTAAGACTGACGCATCAACGTTATAGCAGCATTTTACTGTTGTAGCCGCTTGAGGTGGAAGAAAAAGTAAATACCCAAGTAAAGTACAAGTACCTAAAAATTGTACTTGAGTACAGTACTTGAGTAAATGTTACTTTCCACCACTGTTTTCTATGATCTTTTTCTAGATACATTTACATATAAACCTCGTCTGGCTTCTTCTACAATCTCTAGTAAGTTGTAAACCTCAACTCTGCTGTTCTGTTCAAGGTGTTCACATCACACACACAGCGCTACTGTCTGAGTAAACGGAATAAAAGGAACGCAGGCGTATTGTTTACGGCCGCCATCTTTGCCCTCCTCCCTCCGTGCCATGTTGTTGTTCCTGTGTTTCCTGCTAGTGACCCATCTCCGCCAAGTAAAAAGCGTCTGGTCCTGCACAATAACAAGAGACTGGATCCTTTGTCCAGCTGGCCTCAGTCCACCTTCTCAGGGACAATTAAGTTCTCGGATTCATCTCAAATAAACAATAAAATAAACAGTGTCGCTAATTAGAGTTAACTCGATTAATCGCTATAATGTTGCACGTCTGCAATATAACAATGTGACAACTGAACATTACTTAAAAAATGTAAGTTGTAGTGTAATTAGCCTATTGTTGTAAGACATTTTGCGCGAAGTAACAAAGTATCTGACATGTATAAAAAACAATAACATTTTGCTGTACTTTAGTTTTTGTCATTTAACTTATGGAAATGACGCTTTTATTCTGAAGGACTGGCGTCGGAAGTCTTTAGTTGTCATTGCCGGTAGAGGAAACCTTTCTGTTTCCGCTTTCTTCTGACAGTTTGTTTCCTCAGTGGTCTGTCAGTGAACTTAATGTAATGGCGTTGACTGTGGATGGAAACAATCTTCCTCTACGAAGGAAACGAGAGGACGGGGAGGAAGATGAAAACGTCCGTGTGAAGAGGGAGCAAACTGAAGCTAGCCGGTACTGTAACCTTACTGTAGGAGTGGAGCTCACTCACTGCCACTGTCTTACATGTCAACTCCAAGTCACAATGACATGGTGGCAGTTACTTTCTTATACTCCATTAGTGCTGCAATTGTAAATGTTATTGATAAATGGATTGTGGTTTAGGTTCTCCACATGCCTTATCTCTAAGGTAAACTAAAGGGATTTTTCACAAGCTGGCAACCCAAAAACTTTTTTTACTTTGTCACATCTCTTAAAATCATCAAAATCTGTGCAGCAGACTTTTAGTTGCCACTATGGACCAAGCTCCAAAAAAACACTAGATCCCACATATCCCATAAAGCAACCCAAGAGCATCTACCTGCTAAGTACCCACATATTTCCAACTCCACACCTCAACTTAACACAGGCTATAACACAGACTTTCTGTTACACATTTAACATTTCCAAGCCTAAACTGTGATAACCCTGATGATATCACTATGACATCATCAGGGTCATCAGATTTTTCTCAAGTAAATTGAACTTGTGTCAAAATCGATGTACAAAGAAATGCATGAGTCTCACCTTGCCATCTCATATTTTCATCAGGCTGGAGTCTTGTTTGGATCAACCAATGGATTCAGGCAGTATCCATGAAGTCATTAAGTATACGCCCTCACTGCTACCAGGTTTGGTGACTTTATTGCAGTTGTTATCTGGAGATCAAACCACAAGAACCTTCTCAAGCGCCTTCATACATGATATTTCATGTCCTCACCCCCTCAGCCCAACATTATGATGCCGACACCACCGAACCAATCAGCTGTGGTCTTAAAACTTTGGAGGAGCTGTTGTCATGGAAACGAAGTGAAGCCAACCCTTTTAATGTGGCAGCAGTCCCTCTGGCACCTCGGGAGCCTCCTCTGGCCAGCTGTCCATGTCGGACCTTGGTGTCTCATGACATGATGGGTGGCTACCTAGATGACAGGTATGGATGCATATACATTACCTGCACACAGGAATGGGATGTTCTTTTTTGCAGACCTATATAGTTTCTATAGTCTGTAATTCTTATTTATTTCTCGTGGAGATGACTGTTTCTGTATCTGCAGTCACATCCATGTGCCATGATGATGCCTTGTCTTTCTTTCTTCTGTTGTCAAGGTTTGTCCAGGGAACAGGTGCAGAGGCTCCATATGCCTTCTACCACTGGCAGTACATTGATATTTTTAACTACTTCACACACAACCTGGTGACTATTCCTCCTGCTGTGTGGACCAATGCTGCACATAAACATGGAGTCCTTGTTCTTGGTGAGCAAAGATACAAAAATATCAGACTTCCTGTCTTCATGTCTTCCCTGAAGTCTAAATCTCTTGCTGTGATTGGCCACTTTCCAGGGACTTTCATCACAGAGTGGACTGATGGAGCTGCAATGTGCGAGGCCTTCCTGAAAGATGAGGAGTCGTACCGGGCAGTGGCTGATAAACTAGTCCAGATCAGCCACTGTTATGGCTTTGATGGCTGGCTCATTAACATAGAGAATGCCCTCAGTGTGAGTAATACTTTTATACTGGCCATCAACACAATAGCACTCATTGCTTACACTTATATGCTTAGACGTTACAGCTTAAGCAGAGTGAGTCCATAATGTAAGTCACAATGAAATACGTATTTAGGATTTTGACTTTCTAAATCTAAATTACAATTCAATACACAAATAATTGTTTTAATTGTTACCTTTACTCTAAATCTGATTTCCTTTCCATTGCTTACACCTATGTGCATAGATAATCTACAGTCTTACTGTGCCCATTATTTGGATGGCAGCCACTTTATAGAACTCATACTTGTTGTGCACAGCCTGCAAATCCAGAAAAGAAACATGGTTAGCTTTTGTAACATAAAAAAAGTAGATTTTGATTTAGTATACTACAAAATTAAAAAGGCTTAACATGTTTTTTTAGACTACAAACAAGAAAAAAATGGAGTGTTGGACTTAAATATAGAAAAGTGTATTTGTATTTTAAAGTTCTTGCTCTGGTTGTTAATTGTTGACAAATAGATAATGAATAATTAAGAAGATAATGTCTACTGCGGGGCACCAATACAATTTGAGTAAAACAAGGTAATGACTTTGGGGATCCTCTGACTTCTTATCTAAAGGTCAAAATTATGATGTGTCCAGTACTTTGGTTTATGACCAAATACCTGTCTTTATTCTATTGATGATTATCAATTGTTAGCATACTAAACTAAGATAGTGAACATGGAAAACATTACACCTGCTTAACATAAGTATGTTATGTTAGCATTGTCATAGTGAACATACAGTGCATACAGACTCACAGAGCTGCTAGCATGCCTGTACACTCTTACTCTTATTTCTTGACCTTTACCATGGTAGCTGAAGTATGTAATGTCCTGTAATACAGCCAGATTGTGTGTGTTGTCCTCTGCTTGCAGGAGGTAGCGGTGAGGAACACACCATTGTTCCTGCGCTATCTGACAGACCAGATGCACGAGCGGGTGTCCGGCAGCCTGATCCTGTGGTACGACAGTGTGATCGAGAATGGACGGCTGCTGTGGCAAAATGAACTCAACCAGTCCAACAGGTAGAGAAAAAAATTGAAATTTATAGTTTGAAAATGTTAAAACTGGACATTTTAGTGGCCATTAATGTGTGTCTGTTTGGACAACCAGTTTGTCAGTTCACTAACAACGTATCCATCAAACACTTTATCTCAATCTCACTATAACAGAATGTTTTTCAATGCTTGCGATGGTTTCTTCACCAACTACAACTGGACAGAGACGAGCCTGGAGTTTATGAAGGACTACAGTGGGGCCCAAGGCCGCCAGGCAGACATCTACATTGGGGTGGACGTGTTCGCCCGAGGCAAGGTGGTGGGAGGGATGTTCGAAACAAATAAGGTACCCACTGTGGACCGTGTGTGTCTGTTTATGAATAAGCATGAATTATTATCAGATTGTTGGCAATATGCACCTTCTTGCTTTGCTTGTCTACAGGCCCTGGAAATCATTCGAAAGCACAACTTCTCTGCAGCCATCTTTGCTCCGGGCTGGGTGTACGAGACCCACGAGGATAAGACTGAATTCCGCAAGAATCAGGACAAGTGAGATCAGCTCAGTATTAACACGGACGTGAATACACACATTAACCATTAACTTGGAAAGCAGAAGAAAAAACATCATGTGTATGTTATTAGTGGAGGTAGATGAATAGATTGAGAGTAAGATGTTTTTAAGCAGAACCCTGTCCTGTCTGCAGGTTCTGGGCTCTTCTGGCAGACTACCTGTCCGTCCATCGGCCAGCCTCACCTCTCCCCTTCATCTCCTCCTTCTGCCAGGGCTTTGGGAAGGCGATCTACTGCAGAGGACAGGTACTAAAGGAGCTGGATCTACAGCCAGAGGCAGAGAGTGTGGCATTTTTTAATAGTTAATCAGAGCAAGGGTGATAGAAAACAAATGACCAGAAATTGTTTGGTGAAGCCTTTTATGTGATAACAGTCATATGATATATAATTATAATATGATCAGAATCCTACAGCATCTCATGTTGCAAATGGTCACATCTTATTGTAATTGTCAATAATGCAAAGGTAATTCGACATCTCTTCCATAAACAGTAGGACCTATAACAGAGCAAACTGATGCATGTAGAGGTGTATGTGGTTATGTTGTAGCATATGTTGTAGGGTGGTGTCATTTGCATGCAAGTTGATGAAGGTAAACCTAGATGATTGTTGTGCCTTCAGATGTCCACAGGGATTAAATGAACTGAAGGAGAAGCATGATATATGTTATAAAGCAGCTGTGGACATTCGATACCGTAAGAGTCACTCATATTCATTTAGAGTTCACTGTGGGCTGATTTATGAAATTTCCTGCTTCAGCCACATTAAACATGTGTTTTTTGTTCATTTAAATTCATCTACTGGTTCGAGAGTGATTCAGTAAACTTTACAGTTTAATCATTATTCTGTCAAGTATTTAGTTTGCTCCTGTTGATAAAATCACCAGACAGGTAGCAGGCTGGCATTACGCCAAACAACTCACTTTGTGCAGCCTCATTTGAATGAACCTCTGCTCTGTTTGTTCCCTCCTCCCACCTGTGTGTTGTGCACTCTGTGCTGGGCACCAATATACCACACGGACAGGCAAAGCCACTTTCAAGATCAGGAAAATGGTACGTGTGCTAGTTGTTGCACTGCCGCAAAAATATGATATAGGAGGTCTCGATTTACCCAGAATACACAGTTAATTAGCCCTAGATAAGTCAGCATACATTGGCTTTGTGCCTACTGCTGCAATCCATGTCTAGAACCCACTGGAATGCTGCATTAGATGATGCAGACGACACTGGCTACCGCAACATTGCGAGTGCCATCTTTGAATGAATTTTAAAAACACACTGCCAGCACTTTGGCTGTGTGTGTAGCTCGTTTTTTGTTTGCTACATTTGTAATACATGTAGAGAGAGATGTCTCTGCTAGCAAATATTTTTTCTGTTCAATTCACCAGGTGTCTTAAGCAGTGTGACGTGCAACCTTAGACACCTACCTAAAGTGTTACTTGTTAGACCTAAGCCACCTTTTTTGTCATTCAACCTGTGGAGTAAACATTATTCAGTTGTAACAGTTGACAGTGGCTTGAAATCTGCTGAGGAAGACTGTAATACAGTTGAAAGCTCTTCCTCCTCATTGGTCTACCAAAAAAACCCTGTGGCCACACTACAGTTCATTTAGAGTTTTAACAAGAAAGAGCATCATTGATCACACTGCACCAGTTCTCACATGTCTGTACTCACTTACAGTAAATTTTAGAGTTGATTACAGCATTTTATCTCTTGTCTACATATCCCGACATGGCCATGGTCCATAATGTATATCACACAAACACACGTGCATGCTGGATACAGGCTTACTGGTTGTTCTCAGGGTTAACTCCAAATTTGGGAGCTGCTGAATGTCAATGTTTTGTTGAAGGAAAATGTGCTACATAAATGTAGTTTTCTTGCTAGATGACTGCTGCCTTGATTTGTGTGTGTGCAGCCTGAGGTGAAGAGGGGCTGGTTCAACCTGACCGCGCAGGAAATCCAGCCCTTGTACTACCATAAGGAGCTGGAGGGCGAGGGCTGGCTGAGGAGCCGCGGCTGCCCAGAGGATGCCTGGAACGGAGGCTGCTCCCTGCTTCTGGATGGACTCATCCCTGCCACGCAAACGTCTCCAGTTAGTGCTAAGTGTGTGTGTTTTCTCTTCACCATTGCTTTGTTTTCAAGTGGGTGAAAAAGGGATCTTGACACTGCTACCTTTGTTTCTTTGTGTGTGTTCTGTATCTCTCAGGATCTTCTCTCTCAATGTACCGCTGGCATCCAAGACTCTGGTCACCATCATCTACAAGCCATCTACTGGGATCTCTGTTGCCCTGGAGCTGAAGACAACAGATGCCAGTCTTTGCACACACATGAACGTCCAGGATGTCAATCGTGAGTTTCTCACAATTCATCCATTATTCATACCTGCTTAGCCTTCACAGAGTCATTGCAGAGGACTAGAGCCTATCCTAGCTATGATAACTTAGCACAGGGTTCAAAGTGCTTTACAATTAAACTAAATTAAATACAGCCATTAACACATAAAAAGACACAAATTGTGGATAATACAAATTAAAGTGTTTATTTCGTATGAGTGCACTTGTTACCATTTGATATCATCGGACTGTGAAGCACAAATGTAAACATGATAAAACCATAACCTCTCTTGCCAAAACTTTTGACTTTCATTTTTATAAGCAGTTCAAAATTTATTGGGAGTTCTGTTGCAAGAAACACTCATAGGAACAGATTTGTTGTGCTTAAAATTTTAGGTTTTCTGTGCTCCTATGAATGCTCTTTATTTTGAACACACAGCACGCTTTCTGTGGTGTTGAAGAGAAAACTGACTCAGTTATAAAGAAACTTATCAGTCAGTAAGCTGTGCTATACATTAAAAATGCATAAATCCCAAAGTTAGTGTCTTCAGCTTTCACCTTGTTGCCTTTTATGATTCATGTATCAGGGTGGAGTCAGTGTAAGAAAGTACACTCTGTTCAGTTTAGCTGCTGCTTGAGTCAAACTTTTATTGAATTTAACCTGAAATCAAGCTTCATGAATATGCACAATATCAATTGTGAATGTCATTCTGTCAGCATTTCTGTTGGTACTAATGAACAGGTGTTGTTCATCAGACTGAAATGAGCAATTTGCAGTTGATAAAGTTAGGAGACTCCCCTGAATTCCACTTGGAACACGTTTACAAGTAAACCTCAGAGAAAACAAGAACGGAGGTTTCGATAAATTGTTTCTGCTTGAGGACCAATGTATTTTTGTACTTTTCAGCCTCAGGTTTCTCACACATATTAGCTCCCATGATTTGTTGATACTGAATCCATTCTCCCTGCTACTACCCCACCAACACTCATCTGTAGTAAAGGTGTTCTTGATGTTACTCAGTTATGGCCAAGCATTAACTGTATATGTTTCTGCAGTTACCAATGTGTCTCCTATTGTACTGGATGAGGGGCACCCGTTGGTGGGCCAGTTCTCTCAGCTGTGTGGCAACTTGAACCCAGATGATTGGACTGTCAGGTAAGGCACTCTCATGGCTGAATTAATAGATTTCAATATGAAGCTGTCTCAATCCCTGGTCTCTCTGCACCCTTCATGTCACTGTGTGCAGGTGTTCACAGCTGGAGCTTCGTGGCTGTGCTCTTAGAGAAGTTTGTTTTAGCATCAAGCGGGATGGGGAGGCTCAGGACACACCTTTCAGCTGCAGGGTGGGAGAAATCATGGTGAGACAGTGGGAGCCAGTTGTGTTTGATGTGTTTTCTCTATACTGTACATTGTTCAAGACCCAGACAAAAACTTCAATTCAATTTTGAACACCAAATTTCTTCAGGTGTTCTAACTCCCACAACCTCCTGTATTCATACACAATTTGCCAAGTGCTTTCAGTGCTTACACTTCAGCCAACACTTCAACTGACATTGTCTCTGATACATCCAAACCAATTCCAACTATAAGTTTCACTGTTTCCATATTTCAGTTATTTCAGACTTCACTAACACTTTAAACCCTTTCAGGTATCAGATCTTCACCTTTGAATAACAAAAACGCTCTTCTAACTCCCACAACTCCCACTGTTCATACACAGTTTGCTTCTGTTTTTAGTGTTATACTTCAGCAAACTGACATTGTCCTTCAGTTTATTCACTTAAATGATCAGCACTTATCCTTAAACTTAGACTTACAGATCAGTTTATCACCTCACCTCACCCTATCACATTTCAACTCCTTTCAGCTCTTTCAACTGATACTCCAACTCCACTCAGCACTTAAACCTAAGCCTCTGCTTCTTTCAGAGCTTGCACTTAAATTGACACCCAGCTTTCTTCAGCACTTTGATTTTAATGGCTATTTCAACTGCACATTTTCAGCAGCAAGGGTCTTAATTTTTCCTCATGAAATGTTGCCTCTACTCATTATAAATGTAACACAAGTTAAACACAAGTACATGAGAATTCCTCTCTCTTTAATTGTTCTTGTCTCCCCTCTCTCTCTACAAGCTCTTGGATGTAGCCAGTCTGCAGGTTCCCACTGAGCTGGTTCAGGGCTTGTGCATTTATGACGTGGTGTGGCTTCGTGGTGCTGGTACCTCGTCAGAGTCCACTTCTCCCTGCCTGCACCTCAATGCCACTCTGCGCTGGGACTACCCGACCGAGCTGGTACGCCACTTCAGGGTGTACTGGCGACGACTCAGAGGACCTGATCCCCGAATCCCACCAGGCCAGCTGGTTTTGGTGGGCCGGGCGTATTCTAATCTTTTTAGAGTAACGGAGCTGGCAGTACCGGAACCACCCAGCCTGCTGGAGCTGGTAGTGGAGCCAGTGATCAGGAAGGGCTTCCTGGTCCCAGAGAGCCACTGGGGAAGAAGAAGCCTCAGCTACACGGAGGATTTTACACAGTGACTTTGGCTGTTATCGGGCTGCTTTTCCTTGATTCCTTCATTAATGGTGCTGCAGTCATGGGCTTGATGTAAGATTCAACATTCCCAATTTGGAGGACTTCAGTAGCCTGCCACTTGTTTTTGGCTCAGAAGTTGTAAAGAGAGGCCCTGGTGACTCATGTTGACCATATAACTGACTAGCCTCCTGTGGGGGGTACTACACGGATAGCGAATAGTAGGTTTTTTTTAACTGAATCTCACTAAATTTTGGATTTGGCAAGTCAAAGTGGGGCTATTGACCAAACAACGTGATGAACAGGACACTAATCTGCTTGAAATATTCTGTCCTGCTTTGTTTCACCTACTTTCACCAATCCTAATTTTCCTTATGACAAAAAAATCCCAAATCAATGTCCACTTACTTACTTTTTCTTGAGGTTTCACCGATATCACATTGTTTTCATCAGGGCTATAGATTAAATTATAACAGCTACAGAGCTCAAATGTCTACAGATCCATCTCCATGACAATTGGGCAAACCTCACCTGTGGCTGAAGAATTTGTGATATGGTTCAAAGCTTAAAAATATAGTAAGTGGATGTTAAAGTAAGACTTGACGTTCTTATAAAGAGTTGCACAAGAAGATTGATGCCACTCTCACGTCTATACAGTAAATATGAAGCTAGACCAGCAGCCAGTCAGCTTGGTTTAGCATAAAGACCAAAAACAGGGGGAAAACAGTTCGCCTGGCTCTGTATGCAAAAAAACAAAAAACGCCTATCAGCACTTCTAAAGCTTACTAATTAACATATTATTTTTCATTTGTACAAAAACAACATGTTGTGGTTTTAAGGGCTTTATGTGCTGGGCTATTTCTTGGCTGGGCACAGTAACTTCCTGGAGTCTCTGCTGGTTGTCTGGTAACCTGATGAAGATGACAGAACTCCAGGAGGTGTCGTTCTCACACTTCAGTTTTTACACTGATTAGACATAACGTGTTAATTAGTGAGTTTTAGAAGTGCTGGCAGGCAGATTTTGCCCCCCTGTTTCCAGTAGTAGCTTCAGCTAAGTTAATCACATGCTGGCTGTAGCTTTAGATTTACAGTACAGACAGTTTTATCAATCTTCTCCTCCTACTCTTCCCAAGAAAGCAGGTAAGCATATTTCCAAAACTCTTCTTTTAAGTCGTGATTGTTTTGTCAAAACTATAATTTCCAGGGTCTCTGTGCTGCCAAAGATGTCACTCTATGTTAGGTATTTATGAAAATGATCCAACTCTGCTTTTAAAGGATGAAATATTAGATAGATTAATGCTTAACAAGTAATTTAGAAGTCAGATGAAGTATATGAAGGGCTACCATGTACGTGCTGAGCATGAGATTTGCACAGTGGACTGAGTGTGGAGTGAGTTCAAATGCACTCATATTACATCTCAGGTTTCTCTACCATGCAATGGAGTCCTTTATTTTTAGTCCATCTTTCAGTTGAAATAGAAGTGTGCTGTGTAATTTGTCTATGAATGCATTTTCCTTATGATTATATTTATGCATGGTTCATTTGTGATTGAGCAAGGCTGTAATATCATAATATAATATAGTGATGTATCAGGAGTCAGAGGTATACACTCTTGTTGGCTGATCTATGTATTTATGTAGGCACAGCAGATTTATATTGATTTAGCAGTCACTTATATATAAAGTGTAATAATGCAATTAGCAAGATTTACTGTTCCAAATATATTAAACATGCATAGTTTCTTTTATTCTCATTATGTTGATATAGTTTCTCTTATGCAGTGTAAACCTTTTTGATCCACAAATATGCTTTATACACTGTATTTTAGCAATATGCAACACACAAAAAAAAAAATCCACAATGTTCACGACTTATTACCAGAGTACATTTTGGTCTTTGTTGATTTAAAGAGAAAGTTCAACAAAAAAATTGTATAACTGAAATTCTCAAATGGTTTATGAAATAAAAAGTGTGATCCCAGCTACTTTGCCACACCATCGTAATACAATATACTGCAACATGTAATACTGAGGAGTTTATTCCTCCCCAGTCAGCCTATACTCAGATACAGTGTTCATATGTACAGATCATGCTCACTCATTTCAGGTCTAATTGGCAGGTGCATCATGGAAGATGATGTAAACTTTTTCTTAGTACGTAATTTAGATCAATCAGTCTACATGTTTTACCTTTGATATTAAAAGATCTGTTAATAAACTTCATTCTTGTTGAACTTGTATTTGCAGACTTTTCCAGACAGGTCAATGCTTGTTATACATGCAGTTGCACTCGAGGCATTGCTTGAGGGATGATGTTGTCAGTTGGTCAGACGGAAACAGCTGTTATTTCTAGTTGGCAATAACTGGTAGATTGCCTATAGAAAATGTTGTCTAGTCCCACCATGAGGTTGACATTTTTAGTTTCAAGTAAAATGTCTCAGTGATATTCAAGGTCCCCAAAGGATGAATCCTATGGACTTTGGTGATCTGCTGACTTTTTCTGTCTTCTTTGAAGTAAAGTGTCCAGATATCTAACAAATGAATTGGCATAAATGGTCATTTTAGAAAAAATATCATTGTGATCTGATGATGGTGGTCGGTGTATGGGATTGCTAAAGTGATTACAATTCATCCTGAGGAGGACATGAATGTCTGAACCTAATTTCAAGGCAATCCAAAAAAAAATGTCAGCCTCATAGTGAAAGGAAAAGTCGGGGTCACCAAAGTAATTCGGAAACATTGTTCGTAGACCATGAACGTCTGTTGTCCTGTTTGTCCAACACTTTGGCTTATGACCAAATACCTGCACAACTAATGACATTCCATCATCCTAAAACTTACAATGTTTAGTGCCAAGTTCCAAATAATAGCATGCTGAAACCCATACAGAACTGTGAGTGTGGTCATAAGCAGACCACAAGTAGTATCAACCTCAACTGTAGCATACCACAAAGGCAGGGTATTTAGTGACAAGTCATCAACTTATATTAAATAACATTTGTACCATGTCATAAATGCAACCAAATAATGTCTCAATGTAAAACTGTAAGACTGAAAGAAAAACAGATCTTAGTTAGATGTAGAGAAAGTTTACTCACATGTTATGTAGTAAGAATAAGCTTCATCGCTTCTTTGAACTGTTTGATACTGTACCAGAGAAGAAGCCAGGACAGCATGTACAAAAAAGAAAAGATGTCTTTATTGTTCTTCTGGCTGAAATTTACACAGGTCATTGCTGTAATCAAAGAGAACTGAGGTTCTTGATTTGGTTTAGCAGGAAGCAGAATATCAAAAAAAAGTCATGTGATCATTGTGATTGTCAGAGCCATTCCAGCTGGCATCAGGGTGGGTGGATCAGTCCTGCTGGGTGATCATCTTCAGCATCTGCAAGGCCATGGGCCCCTGGTCTGAGGGAATCTGTGACAACAGAGAAAAAAAAAAACCTTTTACTGGTTTTATAACTAATGTTACTTTAATTCATGTTGTAGAGTTTTTAGTCCTCTATCAGCTGCTTGGATACTAAATAAATTGTATCTAAATCAAATCACAAAATGTTATCAGCATTGCCAGATGTATGATAATCAACATATTTGCCAGTAATTTTGCCCCCTCTATAATGTACAATTAATAATGTCCAAAGTGCAATAATGTGTGATTATTTGACCATTTTGTAACACTTAGGTAGTTGGTTTTAACTCTATGCTGACTCGTTTCAATTTAATGACATGATCAGGATAGTAAAATATGGATCCTACATCTGTGTTACACATCTCTTCTCATGTGACCACATTCCAGCTAAACAAGTTTGGTGTAGGCCATGATGATAAATGTGAATCGTGGTTAAGGCCGTCATTCTTTCTCCTGCTGCTCGACGCTCATTTGAGTTTGCACGAGAGATGGCTGAACTGCTGCATCCATGTGAAATAAAAGTAGAGACTGAGAAAATGAGTGCTGAGGAACAGGAAGATAAGTATGACAGGAGAGGTGAGGAGGACAGAGTTGTTGCTGGAGCAGCTAAAGAGCAATGTACAGATGGTGAATGAGTTCACAGTTTTAAAAAAAATCATGCTAAGTCAAAGAAACACCAGGAGAAAAAGAAATGTTTGACCCAAACTCAGAGGTGGAGTTGAACTTTCTCACCAAGATATACTGTCAAGTCGAGTTGTTTTGAATGCACCAGTAAGCCCACTTATTTATAGAATTAGCCAAGTTATGGCCTTAACTGTTTTCATGCAGAATATGAACAGGCTTCCAGTTGTGCCATCTTGTGATTGTAATTTGTAATAGTAGGAAAGTAACCTTTCAAAACAAAACAAAGTGACTCATTGTGAAGTGCATACTGAATAGGATCCTCTCTGAAATACTGGAGATGTTGTATCTGTGATTTTACAACCCCAATTCCCAAAAAGTTGGGACGCTGTGCAAAATGTAAAAACAGAATGCAATTATTTGCAATCATACTGTGTTTACAGACAACAGTTTTACAAAGTGTTCCTGAGCCCATGTATTAATCTCCTTTATCCAACCATGTGTTCACAAAGTGTTGAACCTCTCTCCATCCTCGCTTGTGAACGACTGAGTCTTTCCAGGATGAACCTTTCATACCCAATCATGATACTATCACCTGTTACCAATGAACCTGTTTACCTGTGGAATGATCCAAAAGAATGTTCCTTTTTTTTGGAATCTGGGTTGTAAATTACAGCAGTTTTACAAACTATATCAGCCACTGTCTTACCATGTGACCGGCTTTGAGGATCCAATAGAAGGAAAAGTTCTTATAAGTCTTGCAGAAAGCTCCAGTGACACCTGGGGAGGTCGGGTCATCCAAGGCAGTCCACCTCAGCTTGTTAAATCCAGGTAGCCCCTCCCACTTCAGCCGCTTCACCCACAGCTCTTGACCTGTGAAAAGAAAATTCATGTGGAACAGCTCTTTTCCATAAGAATTCAATATGTGGATGGGTTTACACCACTGATTCCTGGGCCTGAAACAACTGCTGCTATGGCTGAACAGAAGGTAATACACTGAGTAAGTTACCCATGGTGTCCACTATGAGATCCAGCTGGCCATTGTAGATAGTGACATTGACTCCAGCAGTCAGCAGCTGGTCGACTATATCCACCACTGGTCTCATAAAGTCTCCTGCCATGTTACTGAACACTTCCTCTGACTGGCCTACACACACACACACACACACACACACACACACACACACACACACACACACAGACATGAGGGAAAACCATAAAGGAGGAGGAAGAAAGAATGACATACTTTAAAAACAAAAGGAACACAAAGTCCACTGTCTGGACACAGTACCTCCCCAGGTGACATTCTGAGGGATGATGCCCAGTTTCTTCCTGATTGGTCCATTCATCAGCTCACTCAGTGATTGGCCGTGGAGGGGTCGAATATGGCGACGTGTCTGCAGAGCTGGGGGGAAAAGTGTAAACCTCTTAAAATGATTTACATTTAGACTTCTGTATTGAACACGTTCATTCCTTGTCACCAAACTCAATGAGCTGTTTTTTTTTTTTTAAATCACTGAGTAGATGTGATTGCTTGGCACAGCATCTTACCGATGAAGTCTTCTCCTGCTAAAGACGTGAGTTTCTCATCCGGCTCCTGGGTAAGGATGTTGTAGAAGTTGACTCCGTTGGTGTTCTGACATGAAAACCAAAACAAGACTACATCAAACCACATGATCCCTGCACGCAAACTAAGTTGTAATGATTGAAATCTTGAAACTTCAAAATGCAACGTGGACTAAATTGTATGTAAAAATGTAACCTGATGGCATCAAACAGGGAATTTTTTGGGGATGTGTCCTTTACTGTGGATTCTTCTGTGTTTTACCAACCTGCTCCACCGTCGACTCAGCCACAGACCACAGCTCCGTGGCTCTCTCAAACTGCTGCTCCTCCACAGCTTTCTTCACCGCCTCCGCTGCACTGCTCACATCTGCCAGACCATAATCATCCAGCAGCGACTGCAAAGCAAAGGGGCCACACCCATATAAAAACTCAACATATCAGCTGGACAACAGGATCTGATTTTCACCAGACATTAAAACATTTGCCCAATTGTTATTACTTACAGTAGTGTAGAGGTACGGTCCCCAGGTCATGACAGAGTCTGTGGATGAAGCAGAAGTCTTTTAGTGAGCAGTTGGTCATTCCTCTGCGTAAGATTTTAAAAACAAACCCTGCTGTCTTGTAGAGGCTCTGGTCAATGTATTGATTATAACCATCTTCCTGTTCATCTATGATTGGTTTCATAATTAATAACCACAACACATGTCTTGCTGAGAAATTCACTCCCTTTAAAATATGGTGTTTTAATTTTCTTGTGCTAGGGGCAAATATTACACAGCTTATTGAGAACGGTTCATAACATATTCACTATTGTTATCATTGTCTGGGACATTCAGCATGAATATAACACATCATGCTCAGGACATTTCAGAAAACACCCAGCTTCAAAATGGATTAACTTCAGCTTAGACTGTGGCCTTCCTGAGGTTATCGTTACTCTGTGGTCTTATTTCATGAATTTCATCTCTTAGATTATCACAGTAAATTTTACAGGCAGAAATGTGTGGTGAAGTCTACCCAATAGTAATGTCTGTAACATCTACTCCATATCAAACATCTATGCTGAAAGATTCAAGTGCAAGTTGAATCAACTGGACTTGGTGTAGCTTCTTGAAGACGTTTCACTTCTCATCCGAGAAGCTTCTTCAGTTCTGACTGACTTGCACGGAGACCCAGGTACTTATTCCTCTGTGGAGTTGTTAACTACGACATTGATACAGCTTAGTATGTGGGTGCTCCTGGGTGTTAAACGACGGTTGTTGAGAGTCATTTGTGAGTCACCTGATACCAAGTGTGAATGACCATCAACACTGTCACATGAGGTCAAGTGATTGTTCAGTTTCCTGGGAAGAGATGAAAGGACAGCATTGTAGGTGGGAGACAGGTGTCTGAGGCCTCCTGCTCTGTTGAATGATGGCTTCTCTACTCAGACATAGATGGCCTCTTTTACTCCTCTTTCAAACCACCTATCTTCCCTGTCCAAAATGTGTACATTGTTGTCATCGAAAGAGTGTTCCTTTTCCTTGAGGTGGAGGTAAACTGCTGAGTCTTGGCCTGTGGTGTTGGCCCTCCTGTGTCGAGCCATCTGTTTGTTGAGTGGTTGTTTGGTTTCTCCAATGTATAAATCTGTGCAGTCCTCACTGCATTGGACTGCGTACACCAGGTTGCTTTGTTTGCTTCTTGTGTTTCGGTGTAGGGTCTTTGGGGTGGACCAGTTTCTGCCTGAGTGTGTTGCTCGCTTTGAAGAACACTTGGATGCGGAGTTCAACAATGCTGTTGTGTCTGTTCTTCCTCTCCTCTCCCACCTCCCTGTGGTGTTGATACTCTTTCTGGATTTCGTGGCTGTTTTCACAAAGGTCCAGTTGGGGTATCCACAAGCTTTAAGTGCATTCTTCAGGCCTCCTCCTCTGTTGAGCGGTGGCTTCTCTACTCTGACATAGATAGCCTCTTTCACTCTGAAAGAGTGCCCTGAAATAGCCTGAATGCAGCATAATGTGTGACTGATTTGCACAGCCTGTTCTTGATTTACACTTCTTTAATTTGAGAAGTGTGATATCAGTATGCATTGTTTGTTCAATTCCCCATTCCTCATGCAATATCAGCACATTGTCCTATATGGACAAGTCCACTGAATAGAGGCCTTGCCATTGTATCATACTGTAAAAGAAGTGTTGCTGTGCAGCACTGTAGTGGAGTTGCAAAAACTTACACAAAGGCTGTGGTATAATCGTAAAGACTGACTGATACTGACTGATACTGACCCAGTGGGGAAATCCAAGAGTCCCCAAGTGCTACACCTGCAAACTTGCATTTCACCGTCCCTTGTGTTATGGCCTGGACAGACAAGAGACACCAATTAATAAACATGTTAGAATTATATCACATGGTGTTGAGCACTGAATATTTTCATCTCAATGCCTGCCAAAGGTCATTAAAATAAAGGAAGCTGGCATTAGAGGTTTATATTCTCCATTTTCTTTAGAAATCTTTCAGGAACCGTGAACATCCATACCCAATTACAACCTGAAATGTCAGAGCCCCCAGTCTAGTTACTGTCATTGGCTGATTATCATAAATGGCTGGCTTCTGGAGCTTTACATCCACACTGTATTTACAGACCAACCTCTGTTGACTGGAATTATTTGAGAGGAAATATAAGTAAGTAAAGTTGATCTTCTTTTATAACACAACTGTTAAATATTTTGTATCTCTATAACCCATAAAAGTTTCTTACATCTACTACTCTACAATCTTGCTGACTTGCAAGCAAGTCATTAAACTGTTCTTTATGTCGAGTTTTGTTGCCTACTCATCCATCACATGACAAATGTTTTGCATGGGGACTTTCCAATAACAGTTAGCTCACATAGATCTGAGAGGAATGTTCTAAAGAGAAGTCATATTCTGATGTCAGATTCAAAAAGCAGTTAACTCACCTTGGTGAGTTCCAAGGAGATAGCTGCTGCCATCTTCCCTCCATATGACTCAGAGAAGATGTAGAAAGGGATGTTCTGCAGAGAATAAAATAACCATCAGTTCCTTCAGCTACCTTAATTTCCAGGCTACATAAGACTGTCTTTGAACAAATTCAGATTAGGTAGCAAGTTAAGTTGGCTGACCAGGTTAGTTATCGTTACAGCCGTGCTCTAGTCCTGAATTTTCTGTTGATGCTTTATTCACTTTTTAAAAATAAGTTTGTCTTTTAGTCTTTATATGTGAAGAATATTTTAATATTTTAACTTGCTACTTGTTCTTCTTCCTCGTAGCAGGAAACCTGCTGGAAACATTTTTTTAAACATGTCTAATTTAGACTTTTTCCCAGCTCAATATATCATGATTAATACTGAGAATAGTGATTACATTGTTGGCCACAAACCGGTTTGAGTTGTCCCAATTCATTCCACCAAAAATGACAATTTTAAAAGATAGGCCAATTCAGCACGTTTGGAGCATCCAAACTCTTTATTGTTTACACTCTTAGAAATGAGCACTTTAGGTGTATTAGACCAGATAATAAAACCAACCAATAAAAATTCCACCATTAAGATGCCCATGAACCCAATAAAATAAACCAGAGCCAACATGTTCTTAGAGGTAAACTGGTAGGCAAACTGGACTGTGGTGGCCATGTGGCTGACATACCTGGAACTCTGCCCTCTCTGTAAAGAAGTGTTTGAGCAGCACCAGCATGTCTGAGGCCACCGTGGCCACTTTGGTAGCATAGGCATCGGGCCTGTCAGTGTAGCTGAAGCCGGTGCCCACAGGGTTGTCCACAAATAACACACTGGCTGCTTGGACCTGAAAGAGCCAATAGATAGATACACACACACACACACAATATAGATCCAAGCAATTCATTTCAACACACAATACACGAAATTACTCAAAGTAAATCAGTCTCAACCTTTTTAGTTCTGCAATGCTTTTTGAAGAAAAGGCCAATCATTTCAAAACCCTAAATGCAACCATCTTACCCAGCTTGTCTCTCTGCGTTCCAGGTTCCTGTTCAAAGGCCCAATCTCCTCAAAGTTTCCAAAGCCAGTTCCTGATCCTCCTGGTCCACCCTAAAAACACAGGGACAAACATCCTCATCATGTTCCAATATTAAAAGTAGAAAAAAGAAGTGTTGTTTAAAACAGCAAAAGAATCTGTGACAATGTCCTGAGGGAAAACTCTTTTACTAAAATGGCTGTTTTCATTTTAAAACTCTTGTGGAGCTAAGTCCTACAGTTAAAAACACATCATCACATTACATCATTAGTCAGTTCCTCCTCTGCAGTTGAAAATAGAAGCAGCACTGATGTTCATCATCCAGTCACACCACCAAAAGCTTTTTGGTGATTCGAACCAGCCACCCTCCAACTGTCACCCAGCTTATTTAAAACAAATCATATCAATGCTTTGGAGTGTTTTAGCATACATTTATAACAAACACGTGTGAGTTGCTGCCAACCATTTATGAATGCACAGTATTTCTAAATTTTCCAACCTATGCAGCAGCCAATGATTTACATATTTCTTTCATATTTCTATAATATGAAAATCATCTTACAGAGATTGAAAACCTGCTTCAGTTATGCAGTTCTGTATTGCACTTCCACAAAGTTGGGGCATCTTATGACAAGCAGACAAAAAGAGGAATTTACAATTCAAAGCAGCAAAATCTGAGATATGAGACCCTTTAATGGAGAGCAATTTTTTTTTTACTACATTTACAAGAATGCAGCTTAATAGCATCTTTTGTTAGACCACCTGCTCAACTGGTCATGTAGGCTTTCTTACAAGTTTGTTCTTTCCAAGCTGAAGCTGATGTCACCCTGATGATGTCACCTGGGTTTCTCTCTCAAACAAACAAAGCTCGACCAGAGCCACAAAACACATTATACTATTTTCAGTGGCTGCCATGGCCCAATGACTAATAAACTGGTCTTAATGTGTAAAAATCAGTTGGCACACAATAAAGGGTACAACTTTAACAAGAATACAGGCAGAGGTATGGGTCAATGTAAAGAATGACATAACTCGCACAGGCTAGTCTCTGCAAACTGATTTTTGTAATGGATTGAAATCTGGAGCATCCTGGAAGGAAAAACACGTTCAGGAACAAACAAATATACAATAAAGGATGCTTCTAAAAATGAAAGTACATATAATCTGTAAGTCAGCTTGAACATCCAGAAACACTGTTGAGCTTTAAGCTTCAAGCTGTCACTAGAAAGGAGCGGAGCTGATCGTGTCCTACCTGCAGCCACATGACCAGAGGCAGGTCTTTGTACCCTGCAGACTGGCTGTCAGCATAGTACAGCCACCAAAACATGTGGGCTCCGTCTCTCACTTCCACATAGTTCCAGGCTTCTTGACCGGCCAGGGGACTGGGGAGTCCTGCACAGGGTTCAATAATAGCCACTGTTTTAGCTTGCTATTCAGTTACCTTCTTATTTACAGATCAGTTCTGCTCAAATAGTAAACCACTATTGACGCAGGAAGCTTTTTAAATGAACAGCATCAATCAAAGTTACTTTCGTTTTGCAATCACTTGAGTCAATGCATGAGATCATACCAAACCAGTATTTGTTCAGTTATAGCTGAGTTTAGTCGACTAGAAAACATCATATTCAGGCTCTAGTACATAGACCATATAAAAACCATGATTCATACCTTTATTCACGATAATGGCGAGTGAAAACAACAAGGTGAAGGCTGCCTCTACCCGGCCCATTGTTGAAGCCTGAGTATGTGGATAACTCCGCTCTGCGCTGCTTTAAGGCTGAAATCACATGACCACACCCGGGGTCAGCTGACCGACGACGAGTTTTAGTTATTTTTCCATAGTTCGTTGTTTCAATTTTTAATTTAAAAATATACAAAATACACGCAAGGGTGAATTCAAATACAAAAATAAAATACAAATATAAAGTGTGAATTTAAACTATGAGAGTGTTATAATTCAGATTTGGGGGTGTCGCTCCCCGATCCATACCGGAAACCCGACTTGTTCTATGCATGTGCGAAAATGCCCCGCTGGAAGTTAATTGGCTAGGGAACAATTAGGTTTGGTTTACAATAACCCATCTGTCTGGAGTTTGACCTCCGGGGCCAGCATGTTGGCGATCAACGATGACCCATTGATTTGGACATGGGCGTCATAAGTCTACTATGGGGGACATATGCCCCTCGAGTCCATGAGTTCTGTTTTATACAGTCTTTGGTTAGTCTATGGTTGGCTAAAACCTGACATTCTGAATTTTCTCCTCAAGCTAGCTACCAAAAATACATTTTAACTAATGGAGGCATTCGTTGCACTCAACATGTTGTTGTAGTCTTTTCTCTGGGTCGCCTGAGAGAAGAACCTGGCTGCGTGGAAAAAGACTCACATCTGTAGGCCCATTAACCTCTAAACAGATATCTCTTTTATTGTGTCTGTATTCGCTTGTCATAACTGCCTCCACGCCAACAGAGGACAGTGTTGTGAGAGAGTTGACCTTATCACGAGTGATTAAAATTCCGGTTAGGGTTAAACATTGCTCCTTCAAAGTAAAAGCCCGAAATGGTGGTGTCAAAAGCATTGACGTTAAATGAATAATAGAACTAATATGTAATTTAAGAGACCTTTCAGCCAATCTTCACAACATGGCACTTTAAGTACCTATCATGATTTCAAAACTGGAATCTAAATTTGGGTCATTACAGTAAATACATGTTTTATATACAGTGTATTCTACAGATTGGGCTTTATCCTAAAACGTCCGTCATCAAAAGTTGGAACTGACTTTTTTATCGTTTATAAATTATTTTCCAAAAGATTAGACTTATTTTGGAATTGCGAAAAAATCCCCGTGGCTGATGTATCCTTTTTATTTTGTAAGAATGCTGTTAAAATGTTAGTAGTGTTCTCCCTTTCATATACGCAACCTGGTTGTGTCAATAATGTTCATAAACAGCTGTTGTGTGATGATCTCTAACGAATGGCTGGAGTTGGACACTCTTATCCTGAAAAACTCCGATCGGAAACACTTCTGTTGTTGCCGGAGGAACACGCGCTGCCTGTTTTGGAGTGAGATTCGGTGCGGTGTCTGTCATGGCTGCTCACAGTAGTAACTTTATCCGTGTGCGCTTACACTTTGACTACCCGCCGCCGGCCGTCGTTGACTGCCGGATGTGCTGGCTGCTGGTAAACCTGAACACATGTCGCGTGGTGGCGGATCTGGAGAGCATCGTCAGAGACAAGTTTGACTTCAGCCGCAGGAGCATCCTCAGCCTGTTCATAGAGGACTGCTACCTGCCGCACACAGAGAGCATCTATGTGGTGCGGGACAACGACAGCATCAGGTGTGTGTGTGTGCTTTTATTCACAGTGATGTTGTCAGTCACTTTGATGAGTTCGAGGGTGTTTGTTGTGTAGCAGTTCTCAGTTCAGCTCCAGGAGGCACCTGGAGATTTAGAGGCCCTATGCGAAGACAAGCAAGCATGGAGTTTTGTGATTCTTTGACTTAATTAAATCTGATATTTTGACAAAAGAATTCTTAAATCAAGCTCCACTTTCTACCCTTTCCCAGGCCTTTAAACTGCTTTTTATGGTCTTCATCACTGCATGGAGTTTTCTCAGTATTCATGTCAATAGCTCAGTTAGTCAGTGAATTAAAACTGCCTATAGGCAAGGGGACAAAAATAATTATGAAAATGTCCTCTTCCTTTTAAGATGTGTCTCCAAATACTTGATCTTCATTCCTAATTTTTCAGGGTGAAGGTGGACTGTCTGGCTCAGGTGAGCGGAAACAGCAGCTGTCCGGATGCAGTGAGTGAAAACTGCAGAAAGAGACAGAGACCCACAGAGGACGGGCCAGGAGAAAATGGAGGGAGTGTGGAATGGAAGAAAAAAAAGAGGAAGAAAAGGAGCGAGGAGAGTCTGGAGAGGGATGCCAAGCAGGCTTCTGGGGATGAGAGCAATAAGATGTCACAAGGGAAGCGCACAGAGAAGAAGAAAAGAAGGAAGGCTGAGGAAAATGGCCCCACTGTGACTCCCAAACCACCTGCCTCTACAAAAACCACCCCAACTAGGGTAGACCAGCCTGTTAAAAGCAACAAGAAGCCCCCAGTGGCACAAGCAAAAACACAGAATGTCCCCTCTTCAGATTCCAGTAGCAGCAGTAGCGAGGAGGACGAAGCTCCCAAGAAAAAAACAGCTGCCAAAAAACCTGCTTCCAAAACACCTTCCTCAACCCCAGCTGCTTCCAAGGTACCTCCAACCACCAAACCCACCCAGACAAAGCCACCCCCTCCTTCATCATCCTCTTCAGTAACCGACTCCTCCTCTGATGAGGCCACCAGTGTAAAAGCCCCGCAGAAGAAAAACAAACCTTTAACATCCACAACCCCCAAAGGAAGATTAAGTGATACCTCAAAATTGGCACAGGCTCCTCCCGCCTTGCAGTCCACAAACTGTGCACAGAAACAGGCTGCGATGGTAGCGCTGCCTCCTCATGACAAACCCGTGACGCCTTCTACCTCAGGCAGTGAAGAGGAGATCGAGCTGGTTATTCGACGGCCAGTGCAGCAGCTGGGCCATGGTGTGGTCAGTCAGCCATCTTGGAGAGGCCGTGGCCGAGGAAAAGACAGGCGTGGCAGCCCAGGAGAGAGGGGCAGGGGTCAAGGTAGAAGTGACTTTAGAGGGCACAATGGCAGCTTTGAGTTCAGCTATAATGGAGCCAAGGAGTCATCCTACCAGACTGATTCACTGACCAACAAGTCAGTTGTGCTCCAGGTCTGTCGGCACACCTATATGTCTGAAATTTCATCTCTAAAGATTAGTTACATCAGGATACTGTAATTTGGATTTCAATAACAATTAATTAATTAATTAATTAATTCAGTATTTAAAGTTTCTAACTGTATCCTCAAGATCGAGCTGTGTCTCCTGTAAAAAAAAAAAGACATGCAAAGCTCAACAGGCCTGCAATGCCTAGTTACGGTTAAGCTACAATTGTCAATTACGTTAATGAAATCTGAGAATAGTGTTTACATAAATCTTGCCTCAGTGACATTATCTTTTTATTGGCAGTACAATTACATCTGTTATGTAAATGTAAACATCATTGCATTACCTGTCTGAAATACTGTGAATGAAAAGGCATTAATGTCTAATCTTGTGTTCTTGAATATGTCTCTGTACATAGAATGGAGCAGAAAGTGCTCCCAAACAGGACTACAGCTCTATGCCCCTGCTAGCCGCTCCTCCACAGGTGGGGCAGAAGATTGCCTTCAAGGTAAGTCTACCCTAGTCTCAGTCTCACTGCATGCCTTCTTCCTAACCCTTTTAGCTTTGAAGCCTTCCTGTAATTCAACATTTTAACTCAGTTTTTAAGTTTTTAATAAAGAATCTTAATCTTAATCTTAACTCAGTTGGGACAAAAATAAAATAGGCCAGACAAATATGAGGCTCTACACTCTACAATGGATTTCTGAATTTCTCACTTAAAAAATTAAACAAAAAAACTTAAAGTGGAACTGGTAGAGCTGAAATTATTTAATGATTAGTTGATTGACCAAAATTAGTAAATAACAAATTGTCTGTGTTTTTCCACTGTGGGAATTTGTGGCTTTCCTTTGTTTTATATGATTGTAAGTTGCAAATCTTTGGATTTTTATTAAGAGAGCTTATTTTTCCCCCTTCAGTAATTCTCATTTTATATGTATAGTCATAAAATGCCAGGGCAGAGTAGACAGCACTGTACAGAGGAAATAGAAGTTTGGAGTGCTGTTGTCGACTAACTAGTGTGTTAGCGTAGTTTTTCACCAGCTGGGCTAGCAAGTGGTTCCTTTTCCCCAAGCTTCTAGGCCCAGTTATTTTATGAATATCTGCGAATTAATTTGGCTGTACCACGTACTAGTGTGACTGGTCTTAATCAGTGATGAAAGTTAGTTACAGCCCTAATTAAAAGCAGCTTTTAATGCTGTTTTGAGATTAATTGTTCTTATCACATCTAAGGTAATTAAAGGCAGAAATCAACCATATTCATAATTTGTCTTTCATTAATAGATCTGCCACCAATAAAGGAAAAGCAGTAGTATTAAATCATTCAGTGATCAATTTTTTGCGATGCTAAGAGCCTGAACTTTGAGTACTTCATTTCCTAAATACATTCCTGTGTGTTTGTTGACAGTTGCTGGAGCTAACTGAGAATTATACACCAGAGGTATCAGAATATAAGGTGAGTGCAGTCATCTCTGCTGTCGTAATTTAAAATCACAGCTTTGACTAATGATCTCATGTTACTGGGAAAGAGAGAGCATTGTAATATAGTCTTAACTGTTTGTTTATATTGGAATCACCACACTACTGACCAACCATGTTGCTGTACATTTTAGGAGGGAAAAATTGTGAGCTTTGACCACGCCACAAGACAGATTGAGGTGGAACTAAATACTGCCTCTCAAGGTAAGGATCATTTACCACTGACACATACAATATGAGTCGCATTTTTAAAATGTCTAGATCAAACTTGACATACTAAGTTGCAAAAGATTGGTTTTCGTTCCAAAACTGGTCTGGATAATTTTGTTTAAGAGTCAGAAAGCTCAGCACCTTGTCGAAGAAGTGGGAGTTGTGCAATCACTGGTACACAATAACACTGTAAGCCACCCTGGATATACAGTATTGTGGTGTGGGGGGGGGAAACCTTCTCTCTGCTTACAGATTTCTACAGTATCGTAGAGTTTTAGTGGAATCCCTCACACAGAAAGTCAGGGAATTAAACACTTTCTGAGCAGACATCAAATTTTATTTGTAATTTACTTAAACAGATTGGTAAAGTATTTTTAAATGTGTACCGCACATTTGTGATTACTCATAACTCCCTGCTTCTCCTTCAGCTCCTGTAGAGCCTGGCAAGTTTGACCTGGTCTATCAGAACCTGGATGGCTCAGAGAGAGTGGAGTATGCCGTGTCCAGAACCTCTCGGGTAAGCCTCTGCAGATAGCTTTTATTTTTTTAATATCTCATGAACAGCACGTCTAAAAGAAATAGTTTTGGGGCAGCCTTTTGGGAAATAAGCTCATTTGCTTTCTTTCCAAGAGTGAAATGAAAGGATCAATATCAATCTTGTGTGTGTGTGTTTTGAAGTGCGGAACTGGAGATGACATGGTTATTCTAGCTTTGCATAAACACTGGAAGCAGGGGGAAATAGCTAACAATCTGTCCAAAGTTCAAAAAATAAACCTCTTAGTGGAAGTTGCATGTTGGAACAGTTAATCTAACTTCTGTGCTGTGTCTGCAACTGTAGCCCGATACAGTCAGTGGACTCAGTGATATGGATGGTTTTGGTGTTGTATGGACATAATGACATAATTTGGCAAACTCACTTTCTCAACCAGACTCCAAGAAGCTGTGCACATGTGTCCAGCTGTTGTTTGCCAAAAATGTTTGTGAAACTTAACCTCCCCATAAACCACAAATTGTAGCTTTTAAAATTTGGTTTTGTTATGGGTTAAATAAAAGATACATGTTAATTTGAGAAAGCCAAGCCAGCTGTTCCCCCTGCTTCCAGTTTAAACTAGGTTAACCATGTCCTGCACTTAATGCACATACACAAGACTGATATCAATCTCCACAAGTTACTCTTGCAATTAAACGTCTTCCCAAAAAGGTTACCTATTCTTCTAAAATGGGGTGCATCTCATCAATGAGGATATGATCATATCATTTATTTGATTTTGTACATTTATCTTCTCAAATTAATGATTTGGTTATTGGATTGTTTGTTTTACAGTTTAACAAACATAAGTTAACAAACAAACAAACATTGTCAAACACCAGTTTGATTACTATTATTGTTAAATTCCCATATAAAGTCTCTGGAATTAAATCATATTAAATAAATAGATTTATTTATTAAATAAATCTAGGGTAAGGTAAGTGATTCCAGGGAATATGTGGTAACTGGACATGCCCTTTATTTAAAACAAATGGTCAAGTAGTCTGGTCACCAAATAAGTCACACAAAGACAACTGTTTGCTTTACTTTTACCTTCGTTCTATTGTCATTGTCAAACTATTAAAGACTTTATATGTGTCGGTGAAGCCTTATTAAATAACAATAGGGTAACTGTGGATGAATTCTTTGAATCACTGTCTGTTTGACTGGCAGTAGACAGCCCTTACAGTTTTAGCATCCTTCACTCTACTTTGAGTGAGTGCATTCACCCAGTGATCCCCTCTTTTCAATTACTCGTCCAAACAGGAGAAAGTAGAGGACAAAAATAGCTGCATATGCAGAATGTAGCAGTTGTTGTCATTTGAGTGCTGTTTGCAGTATTGTTTCCTGTTATATTGACACTCATCTTGTTTTAATCTTAGCATAATCATTGTTTCTTCACTTCCCGCCCACAGGTGACAGAACGGTGGGACTCTCTGCTGGAACCACGGCTGATCATTTAAACCTTTCCAAACAGTGAATATGCCCCCAGTTTGGCAACATGGATTTCCCCTTTTCTTTAATTAACTCTATTTCAGGATCCTTCAACATGTACTCCAGCACCTAAGTTAAACTGGGAGTCATGTCTTTACATTGCATAAGACAGCTAAGAGATATGATTACTGTTAATTATATTCTGTTCTCTGTGCTTCTAAATAAGTCATCACTTTGCACAGAAGAGCTACTGCATAACAAAATTCAGGTGTCAGTATTGAAAAATGTTATAATTGTTGCTTTTAAATTGGGATTAGATATGAAATGCTGTTTTTATATGAAGGTGGTTTTATTGATCGTTTCCAGTACTGGAACATAATTGTTTTATGTTTTGTACAGTAACGTAACTGTGTATATCTGTCTTGTATAAACTGTTTTTTCTAATAAAACACTGCATCTCCTGATTTGACTATAAGGTGGATTTCTGTTATATTATTCTAATGTGGAAAATTTCTCTTTTATGGAAGCTCATTTCTTGCAGGAAAAGAGAAAATGGTTGATTGCAAGAAACAGAAAGTGATAGTGATAGTAGTTCAAAATTATGAGATACCTAAGTCAAAAATATTTGAACCCCTTGTCAGTTATGAGATGTTAAGTTACATCTTTAACTTTTGGAGTCAAAATTGTGATTCTGAGTTTGAGCTGGCGAGTCAACATTTAGACTTATTACAGCAAAAGTTTGAAAAATTAAAGTCACTTCACTTGCCAAACCTATATCTACATGGTAACTATATTGTTTTTACAGGTAGTTAACAAGAAGTAAACATACAAGAAATAAACAAAATGATACAGTACAGACAGGTGTTGGGACATTAAATTCACTCCAGATTCAGAATGTCTGAGAATTCAGCACAAAAGCAAATTGGTTTTCAAATATGTATTATTTTTTAAGATCTTTCTCAAACTGTCTTACCACCATGCTAACTTTTCCACTGTGACACACTACATGCTCAAACTTGCTTGGAATTATTGTGAGTATGGAATTGGGACACAGCTATAATTTTGATATAGTAAGTCCAGTTTAAAGCAAAACTATGTAACTTCTGTTAATGTGTAGCCAAATAAGTGACACTTATGGAATAATGTTAAGTGTTATGGAAGTGCAAATTTAGCTTAAAGTCAGCAAACTCACTGCCTCAGTAATATCAGTTATATACCAGAACATTAAGGCTGTAACCCCCTGAGATTATCAAATTGAGTGACTGATGGTGTGTTTTAACGCTTATGGATTCAACTTTTCATTTATAGGATTCATTTCATTTCTAAGAATTTCTCACAAGCTACCATTGCTTTAAGTCAGAATCTTGATTTGCTATGAGTCTCTTTATTGTTCTCTTTATTATTCTGTATCCTCCAAGCAATTTAATTTTGAAACGAAAAAAGGGGCTTCCACACTGTTCTGTGCCTTTATGTGGTTTCAGTGGAGAGACAGCTTTAACAGAACAGTCGAAAGGGCATTTCAGGTCATGGCGGCAGCTGCTCGCTATCGCTATTTTGGTGGAAAGTAGGAAGCGAGTGGGAACACACCTGGATTATTAATTAGCAGCTGGTTTGTGACGCAATGCCTCGTGCATCATCGGCCTTCTCCGTAACTCGCGCCTCTTGAACGAGCGATGCTACGTCACAGCAGTAGCGGCGGCGGCGGCAGTACTGAGGACGGGGACGATGATGGCGACCGTCAAGACGATTCTTTAACACTCAGTTTATTTGGGGGGAATAAATCACCAGGCGGCCCCAACATGGAAGGTCACGCTTTTCCTGACCAGGAGCAGCTCTTGCAGTTTCTGAGGAGGCTGAAGGAGGTTTTCGACGTGTGTGACGAGGATGCTGACGGCTTCATCCGGGTGGAGCACCTGGTGGACCTCGGTCTTCAGTTCGGTCAAGGAGACGAGGTGAGCCGCCGGGGAGGACGGGGTGACTATGAACAGACAGCTCCTCAGTTACTGTGTGTTTAACAAGCTGTGTGTGTCACTCATTTAGATAAGGATATTTAGTAACAAGTGGTGACTGAGCTCCTGACAACAACACGCAGACAACCTGTCAACCTGTGTTTGACATGTCACCGGTGTGCTGGAGGTGTCAGCATTTAGTGACTCATTAGCTAGCAACATGTTAGCTATGACACATAAGGCAAATGACTGCAATCGACCTGGCATGTCTGTCAACTCTTAATTCTGTTTGTCTCTCTGTCCTTACGTGTCAGAACCATTGCTGTGTATGTCTTCATATTCCAGCTTACTAACACAAGAAAAGCTAAATAATTAAGTGCTACCAATGTTCCAATGTACCAATGTTCAGCAATCATACAAGGACAGTACTTTATATATCTCTACTTGTATTAGGCCATTGTGGGCAATCAATAAACAAGACTGCTTAATGGTAATATTTGATTTTTATTTTTGCATTGCAATTTTATCCAATACTCATAATTTGTCAGGAGTTTTGGAATTGATTTTCCAGAAAACATACTATTTAATGATGTTTATGAATATTGAGATAAGGTTAGTGGAAATCTGACAAGATTGAAGCAGACAGTTGTGTCTTCAGGGTTTTAAGAGTGATGGGAAGGCCTTAAGCTTAGTTCTCATTGGCTTGTCATAGTTATATCAGAGCACATGCAATAAGGTGAAAAGGCTGAAGATGTCTGTCTATTTCATCATGTGACCCCACGAGCTGGTCGAGCAGCAGCCACTGTGTTTGGCCCTAGTACTTCTTCATTTAGGGCAATGGCTCCCAGCATTATTTTGCTTGTGACCACATAATATGAAGCAGTATGCTCTTGGTGCAGGAGGCATATTTGTAAGTTATGAACTGTTCAGTGGAAGAGTGAAGTTCTCATCTCAGATTTGTTCTTTTGAATCATTTCAGAGCCTGAAGTGGTGACTACTCAGTATTTCACCAACAATAAACAGCATTTTGTATAACTGATTTTTTTTCCTAATTTCCTGTCTGGGTCATCATTTAATGACACAAATGCAAACTGGACCTGGGGCATGGCATCATTTTAGATTGTTAATGCTAAGCATGCAGTTGATAAAGTCGAGTGTGCACAAGGTTCATATTGAGTGCAGGTGCAGTGCAGTGGGAGTGCTTGAAAATGTGTTGCTCCAGACTAGCTCCAAAGTGGCTCCAGATATGTAAATGTTGTATCTGATGTGTATTTGGCAGTACTGGCAGGGGTCTGGCAGCCAAGGCCAGCCCGAGGTTCAGTGCCATGGAGAGGGCCCTGCCAGTCCCAGGTTCAGCAGCCAACAGCAGTGTCAAGGCTCTGTCTCTATGGTACTGAACCTGTACAAGTAGGTTTACCACAAACTCTTGATTCATCATTTGATTGCTTACCCCATGATTCTGCAGCTTACTCTTCTATTCTATTGTCATATCTTAAGATTTGGAGCCAAATACTGTATCTATCCTCATTACTTAAAAAGTTCTGGCTGGCGGGTGTTTGGAGCGATGGCTGAAGAGAGCTGCTTCCAAACACTACTGCACAGTGTCTCTGCCCAGTTTATCAATCTGTTCAAGTCAATGGATTGTTTACAGAGTGAAAGTGTCTTTGTAATGGAATGTAGATACATATGTAGAGGATTAAACTGTGAACGGTGACTGGAGATGGTTTGGACTTGGTCTGATCCGCAGTGTCTGTTGTAAATATGGATGGAGTGTGTGTATGCCAACATTGTCTCCAGTTTTCATCCATTCCAGGATGCTATTAATATTTAATATGCAGAGATGTGGTTAGAATGAATAATTCATTACAATAAACAACATAATGCAATTATATTTTCAGAGTTACCTTCTTGTTGTGTATTCAAGTGTTGTTTCTGCTAATAGTGAGGTTTTAGGAATGTATGGCTGTCTGGGTGTAGAATCATCCATAAATGCACCACCAAAAAGAGTTTTCAATATGGTCTCTGCAACGGCGTTAGCACAGAAAATTCCAATAAAGCTGTCTAAATTTACCTACAGCTATCCCAAGCATGCTTTGATCTTTTCATGCACAACTGAAAAATATAAAACCAGTGACTGCCTGGAAGAATTGAAAATGAATTTGAAAACACATTGTATTCATGGGAAATGGTGAGCTACAATGTAAAGCATATGTAGCAATTCACTTGAAGCAGGTAGCAAGCATTGACATGGACCACGAATTATTAAAATATAATGCATGCATTTCTTGTCACATTCGGGGGCTGCACAAAATGTTTCTGACCCACAGGACGCATCTGGAGTAAAGGTTTCAGGTGAGGGATTGACTAGCCTCATTCACATTCATGAAGGCCACCCAATCGCTAAGGTATATGTTATTCTTGTGTTAGAATAACTTTGTTTGGTCACACCAGGTTATTTGGAGACAGCAAGAGAAAGCAATTTATCACACTGAATAAATGGGAATCAGCAGAAGAGGAAGCAGAATAAATCCTGGATGCGCTAAGTATCACAGATAAATTATATCATATAGTGAGAGTAGATTTTTCTTTAAGCTGTCATGGCAGCTGAGAACCCTGAACACATCACTAAAAATAACTCAGTCGTACTAAGACGAAGCTACTTCTTCATCTTCCTCCTCCCCTCTTGCGGCTTCTCTCATCTCTGTGTTCCTTGTCACCATGGCGACGAGAGCCTCACGAGAAGCGGATTGGTCGGTTATTAAGTAATGAAATGATCCGCCTAGCTGCTGAAAACAGCCTATGAGATGGCGCTCACTGCACCAGTCCTGTATTTACATTTGTTTCATTTGAACAACAACGTTCTCTTCAGTGACACATCCAGAAACATCAGTTTCTATGGTGATTAGTTCAGAGCGCCTGATTGCTACATTCGGTATGAAATAACCTTGTCTTTATTCCTCATATTTAAACCCACTGCTGTTCCTATACTGCACACATTCACACACACACACACACGAGGGATTATTACAGTACAAATGCAGTATTTCCCAGAGCACATATAATGGAATTTATACAAATACTTGTTCATTATATTTGTTCAATATTACTTCAATATTACTACTTATTACTGACATTTTTGTATACAACTCTGATTCCCAAAAAGTTTTTGACATATACTGAATTAAAGTCAGTACAAAGAAAATATATTTAATGTTTTACCTCATCAACGTTATTGATATTTGTAAATAGATTATTCTGAATTTGATGGCAGCAACATGTTTCAAACAAGTTGGGACAGGAGCAACAAAAGACTGTGAAAGTTGTGGACTGATCCAAAAACACCTGTTTGGATCATTCCTCAGGTAAACAGGTTCATTGGTAACAGGTGATAGTATCATGATTGGGTATGAAAGGTTCATCCTGGAAATACTCAGTGGTTCACAAGCGAGGATGGAGAGAGGTTCAACACTTTGTGAACACATGGTTGTATAAAGGAGATTACTACATGGGCTCAGGAACACTTTGTTAAAACAAGTTAGCAAATGATTGCATTCTGTTATTTTATTTATGTTGTACACAGCGTCCCAACTTTTTTGGAATCAGGGTTGTACTAAAACATAAACATTAGTATGCAACTTTTGCAATTTTTAATGTGTGTCTTTTAAGTTTCAGTCAGCCTTCAGTTTCTATTCATTTCAGTACACTACAAAAATTCTTCAGCTTCAGATGTATAATAATGTTGAGATTGGCTGACACTGGTTTTCTGTCTGGATGTGTGTGTGTGTGTGTGTGTGTGTGTGTGTGTGTGTGTGTGTGTGTGTGTGTGTGTGTGTGTGTGTGTGTGTGTGTATTCACTTATGTCCAAATTGGGGATATACACTTGACTCAAGACCAGTTGATTCGGGACAGCAGTGCAATTGGGGACAAAAGGTTGTGTCCTCAATTTGGAAAACTGTGATTTTTAGGTCAACAGTTAAGGTTAGGGGAAGGTTAAGGTCAGGGTTAGGTTAAGGTTAGGTTTAGGTTAAGGTTAGGTTAAGGTCAGGTAGTCCTTCAGGTTAGTCTCCAGGAAATGAATGTAAGTTTATGTAAATTCCCCAAAAGTGACATAAGTAAAGACTGTGTGTGTGTGTGTGTGTGTGTGTGTGAGAGAAAGAGACACCTGACATTTGTCAGACAACTTGTGGCTCTGTATATGCCAGTGTAGTTTCACAGTATACACTGTGATCTCAATAGTCATTTTGATCTATTTATTCTGACTCAGAGCCCCATCGCCTATCAAAGCCTGTGTCACAACACCTGCTCTGAGTATGACTGTCACAGTCAGAGTCATAATCTTCTGATGTGTGACTGTACAGTTATTTCGACCAAAGGAAATGTTACATCTACTGTGTTTGAAGCGTAGCTGTCGAAGGGGCAGAAATAAGCTGCCATGAGGGGAGCCTGAATGGCACTGTCAGCAATGCTCTGTGCACTGTGGACATATATGCAAACACATCTTACTTTATGACACAACTGAGTGCTAACAACAAAAACAAAACAAATACCTGACAGTGCGTGTTTTCATTCATTAAACAGTTTTTCATGTGACAACAACAGAAGAATTATAAGAACTCAAAATGGCATTAGTCCTGAAAATATCAGCTAACTCATTCGAGAGTGAAAGTTTATTCTTGGCCTTCTAAATAGCAGTTTGACAACCAAGCAAACTCCATCACCATGAAAGATGTGAGATGTGGTTGAAACGCTCAGGAAAAAGCTTGTAAATGGAGTTAATGCTGCTTTAATCAATATTTTATATGGACAAAGGTACAAATGAATATGCATAATGAAAGATGTTGCTCATTTCCATCCATGGAGATTTATCACCTGACTCTACTGATCTCCTCAGCTTTATGTGTATATATATTCTATATATTCCAGTGTATATGACCTTATAAAGTCAGTGTTTTGCTTACTCCTTTTTCTGCTGCCACCAAGTGGCCAAAACAATCTAATGCTGACTTAAGATTGTTATCAAACAAAGTAGATGTCTCCTGTGGGTTTGAAGAAGATAATTGATTTATTAGGTAATTGATTTATTGACCTATATTAAGCTCCATAATTTTGATTAAATAAAAATAGATAAAAATTGCTGCAGAACTCATTTCACAACTGGTATATAGTCTCCCAAGTGTCATGCCATGTTTGATCATTTGAACACTTAAATGAAATCAATAATCAATTTTGCTATTCACAGAAATCAGATCATTAGTGTGCATGTCAAACCTGTTGACTAACATGAATGATTCACTTCAATGAACGCATTTCCCTGATGCATACATGCTTTGTAAGAAAACATGAAAGACATCTTGGACTTGATAACATCTTTAATACATCTGTCCCTCCTCATTTGATCTCTAATCAGGAGAACTCACGGTTCAAAGAGAAAATCTCTCTGGAAAGAGTTTCTGTGATGACATTGTGACATGTATCACTACAGAAATGCACAGTGCATTTACAGTATATGTTGTCATTTGGATTAAAGTGTATTGAGTGGACAGTGTGACCAGTGCACAGAAGTGAACCTGACTATTTTTGCATTATTCTGTAATGATCCAAAGCTCTGACTGATGATTTGCATTCAGCTACAAAAAAAGAACTGGAATCCTCATGAATTTGCATTGCAGTTATATAACAGATGCTTCTTATATATAGAGAGACATTTTGAACAGGCTGCTGCTCTTTGGCTATGTGCTTCAGATCCAGCACTTTCACCAAAGTGGAGACTGACCACCTTTCTGACAAAGTAGTAGGCTTCCATCTTATTATTGGACATATGGAATGCGATTTTTAGGGTGATTCATTTGTATGCTATTTAAAAACATGCCAGAAGAGTAGGCGTACAATGTGAAATTTCACTCCTGAAATGATTTAGTTCATGCTCTCCAAGGTACTGTGATAAGCTCACATTCAAAACAAGTGACACCAACAGCAACATGGTTATTTATCATCATAGTTTGTCTTAGTGATGATGTCTTAAAGTAGTAGTACTTTTTGATAAAGTCCATAAAACCAACATTAAGTAGGTACTGCAGACCCAGTTAGCAGTAGAATAACTCTTTATTATTGGCAGTCTTTATTGTCCCATGGGGGAAATTTGGCTTGAAGCAGTCCATGAAGGTGCACAGGTGCTGTACAGTAGCCTGTAGCAGTAGTAGCCTACATGAAAACAGCTGTTTGTTTGCCACAGCCGTGGTCTGTATGATGTTGTGATTTTAGACTTAATTCAGTTGAGTAGACCAAAGCAACAGAGCCCTCTGAACATGAGTCTGTGCCCGTGTCTCCCTTATATTCTATATTGTCGTTATTAATGTAAATACTTTCTACTTTGTCTTTTGCAATTTAATGCTGTTTCATGATGATTCATGATGCACTGTATGCAAAGAGCTTTTAACAAAAGATATAGAAAAGCAAAAAGAAAGCAATATCTATAAGCCAACAGAAAATACAGGGTAAAAAAAAGGCCTGCCTCAGAGAGGGGTGGGACACTATTAATTAGCATCCCACATTTTTGGACAGTATTTCCTCAAAGACATTCATAGTGTGGCACTCATTTAAACACTCCTTAATTTCTTATCTCTGCACTGGTCAATCATGAATGTTGGGTTGTCAGTTTCACAAAGTTATAGAAATTGCTGGATGCAGCTCGCCCGGGGGAGGTGGTTTCATAAGCTGTTCGACTGCTTGACAAACATTTCAGTTGACACATAACTGTGCCCTATGTTTTTTAGCTCAATGCCAATTTCAACATGCCAACATGCTCACAGTGACAATGTTAACATGCTGATGTTTAGCAGGGATAATACTAACCATAGTCACCATCTTAGTTTCAGAGGATCACCAAGTCATCATCTGGGGAACATCAATGTCCAATAATTGTTGTGATATTTAGATCTGGACTGAAGTGATGGACTGATCAACCCACTGACCAACATTGTCATCCATAGAGCCACCTCACTGGTGTGGCTAAAATCACAACACATTTCAAATGGCTGAACTAATGCTTAACTCTGGCCTCTGCTCAATTAATTTAGTTTTTCTGTCAACGATCTTTGGATAGTGGGCGCCATATTGTGTATGTATTCTATATGTTTTTAAGATCTCTCAGGTGATTTGTAATTTGACTGACTTCTGTCTCGTGCAGGTGAAGAAGTTGAGCAGGTACCTGGATCCTAATGCTCATGGGAAGATCAACTTCAAAGACTTTTGCCACGGAGTATTTGCCATCAAAGGTAGGAAATATTCAGTAGATGTAAATGATGTATGAAAAGAGGTATAGCAGAGAGTTAGCTTAATATTGCATTTATCTGCCCTCTCCCTAATGAGAATGTGTAGTGAGCTTTAGAGATGCTATAGGCCAATATTGTTACCTTTGGAGGCTTTGCCAGACAAGCTGTTTCCCCATGTGTTCAGTCTTTATGTTAAGCTAAGCTACAATTCTACAATTTCATTTAGCAGACGTACATTCACATGCCAATGGAACAGCCAATTTGGGCTTCAGTATCTTGCCCAAGGACATTTCCACACATAGACTGCAGGGGCCAGAGATCGAACCACCACACTCCAATTGGTGGACAACCGCTCTACCTCCTGAGCTACAGCCGTTGTACTATGAATGTTAAATCTAACTCGTTGCTGTCTATTGTGCCATACTCACATTGCAGACATGAGAGTGGTGTCAATCTCCTCATCTCACTCTTGGCAAAAGGTGAATAAGTGTTTTTTTCCCCAGACTGTCAAACTATTCCTTAAACTGGGCAGAATCGTCCTCCAGCACTTATCTGAATGGTACATAGGCTGTCTCACCTTGAAAGACAACACAAGGTGACGTGTAGTAGCTATGGTGTAGAGTATCCCCCATCTTTCTTTCTTTCATTCCTTCTTCTCTGCCCCCTCCTTTCAGGTTGCGAGGAGATACTGAAGATGGCTGTAGGTCCATGCACTGTTCCCTCCAACCAGCCGTCTGTTACTGACAATGGTTACGTTTACCAGGTAAAAATCTTTTGCACTCTGCCTCTGTCACGCCTCCACATTAAATAGCCGAGTTGTAGTGGATTTTTAGCATGACCACCCTTCAAGGGGATTACAAAACAGTATTATTGAAAGCTTTTCATTGCTGTACATTCATTAAAAATGTGAATACTCTTTTTATATTTTTCCCCCTGGAGGACCTTGGGTTACTTAGAGCTGTCCCAATAATAAGAAGTCAAAAGTTTGACCCTGTTTTGCTTCATATTTCACATTTTTTGCTTTACTTTCAGTATTTATTCATTTTTTTCATTTATAACATTCCATCTATTTTTTTTCTACAAATATGTATTATATCATAAATTGCTGTGTGTACTGTGTGTTGCAGTGCATGACTGCTTATGTCCCAGCTAGAGATCAGCCCAGCTGAACAGTTGCTTAGCAACGAGAGAGAGAGAGAGAGAGAGAGAGAGAGAGAGAGAGAGAGAGGTGTGGCTTTGTCTCGGCTAAAGCATCAGTGTGTTTTCAAATGTGGATGACTGAGCTGCAGTGATACATGTGTGTGAGGGACACTTATGTTCACGCTTCAGGAATACAGTGGATTTTGGTCCTACCTCCATGATAAAGGATACCATATGTTTATTTATGATACACACACACACAATGGTGTGACTGGTGGCTTGGGACCGGAGAGGAGACACGTGGCATGCGCACATGATTGGTAAGGTGTGTGTGTGTGTGTGTGTGTGTGTGTGTGTGTGTCAGACTGAGAGAATTTTCTCAGAGAGAAAATTGGTTCTTGATTTTAGAGTGATGTAGTCCTGGAAGTCGAACAGAATTTTGGTGACTGAACAGCTAAAGCTCCTGTACCCTTATGCCTACCTACGCAGGTGTTTTTACTTAGTTTTGCTGATTAGACCTCTTCTCAGCACTTTGTGTGCTTTGTGTGCTTGATTGACATGTTCCTCACTTTGCTGTTAGTTATGTTGCATCTGTTGGTGCAGGACATCTTCCACCTGTATTGTTTTTATTGATAAATGCAGTTTGGTGTTGGTCTTGGTGGATTCACACAGGTGTTTTGAGTCATTCTGCTGATTAAAAGATTTCTACTGAAGGAGACGTTGGGTGGAGCTTTAAGATAAGATATACCTTCCCACAGTGGGGAAATTTACATTGTACAGCAGCAAAGGGGATAGAAGCAGTTAAATAGTAAAAAAGAACAATTTAAACAGGCTAAAAAAAGAAAATATTAACAAATTTACATGAGAAACAAATTTACATGAGACTTATTTACAATTTGCAATATGAAATATGAAATATATGACCTGTACAGAAATATATGACCAGTGTTGGGATAAGAAATGAGAGCTTGCATATTGGATTAAATATGAAATATGAAATACAAAATATTGCACATTAAATTGAATGAAGTATTGCACAGTGAATGGAACTGACATAAAAAGAGTATTGCACAGATGTACTGACAGAGGTGTATGGTCTACTGGGAGCAGTGCTGGATGTACAGTCTGACAGCTGCAGGAAGAAAAGACCTGCGATACTGCTCCTTCACACACTTTGGGTGAAGCAGTCTATCACTGAAGGAGCTCTCCAAAGCTGTTAAAGTGTCCTGCATGGTGTGGGTCATTCTCCAACATGGATGACGGCTTAGCCATCATCCTCCTCTCTCCCACCACCTCCACTGGGTCCAGGGGGCAACTCAGTGCAGAGCTGGCCTTCTTGATCAATTTGTCCAGTCTCTTCCTGTCCGCAGCTGATATGCTGCTGCCCCAGCAGATATGCTGCTGCACCAGCAGACTACTCCATAGAAAATGGCTGAACACACATGTCACTAACTAGCACTGCTTGTCTGACTACTTGTCTTATGATGACGACTTCCAAATATGACAACTTGTAAACAGTGAGCAAACATGAAACACTACAATTCATTAAAGTGCATATGAAATACGATTCCTTACTTCACTGTCCACAGAAATGCTTCTGTCCAGGAACCTTAATTTTTACAAAAGACAGTCCCATTCGAGGCCCTTACACTGCTCTCAGGGTAGGGTTCAGTGCTCATGGCTAAGGGTGGACCTGGAAAAATGGGCAGTTGTCATGCTTGTTGGAGATGGACAGCAAAATATTGTCATTTAACTTTAAGCTTCACCTGCTTCAGGTATGTTTCAGTGAACATTCAGCATTAGAACACACATTCCGAGAAGAAGAACTTGCTCTCACGTTATTATAAATTCCTCATTAAGTCATCTCTGTGTCATAGATCAAAATCTCCTCTTCATCTCAGACGAAAACATGTGTATAATTGATGAATGAAAGCTACACAGCTCAGAGACCATACCATGTCTGCTGGGCTGTGTGGAAGTGTATGTCTATTTGTGTGGTTCTACACCAAAGAAAACTCAAGTCAAATTCTTATGTAAAAACAGGGAGGAAATCACCTGTTTTGTCATTGCAGATGGAAATGTGTATTGGTATGTGTATGTGAGACAGGGTGTGTACCTTGCCCTGCCACCTCAGTTGGGTGGATCCAGACAGGCACATGCATAATTAATAACACACAGATCTGGAGTATGCTACAGCCCACTGTGTTTCTGATAAATCAGCCCAGGAGAGAACCTCCAGGTCAAATGCTAGACATGCACTGTAGTATCACAGGTAGGTGTAGGTGTCTGCAAGTTGAATTTAATTCTATTCATTTCAGACTTTCGAGACTTTTTATATTTGATACTATGGTAGATTATAAGTAAGTATTATTGTAGGGGTAAACTGTTTTGCAACATGATTTTATTTGTATTAGAAGTGCAGACTGGTAAAATGATTTCTGTGATAAGTGTTACTAGAAAGAAATAATAAAATGAGCACTGTAGTTCCTGAACTGTTGCTGAGGGCAATTTCCTTCCAAGAATAATGAAAGACATATTTTCCACAGGGACATTAAAGTATATTCTGTTCTGAAGTCTATGGAATATTGTGTATTAGACAGATGCAATCTCACTCAAACACCTGCAACTGAGATCTTGTTTATCTGGGAAATGAATTTAGTTGTTTTGTTGTGAAGCTCACAGGCCTTTTTTGAAAACAATAGCATGCTGTGTGCAGTTGATGGACACCATGATACTTGTACAAGAGTACCCTGAGACATCCTGGGCTTTCCTGCCTTCAAGTTAAACTGCAACTCAAAATGTGTAGTCTCTGTACTGAATATTGTACACTATATATACACTATAACATTTGTTGACATGCTAATATTTAATTTTTTTTTTTATGTGTAGAACGGTGAGGCCAAGCTTGGCCCTCCCATTATCATGTGCACACGGTCCTACCCAGAATGCAATGTGTATGGTGAGGGTTGTGGTGCTGATGGGGAGTGTGACATGGACAGTAGCACTGAAAATGCTAACAGCTCTGACTCTTTGGATCCAACACGGCAAGACAGGTCAGTCAAAGTGGCATCTCTGAATGGGCCCTTATCAAGGCCAATTCTGTGTTCTGTGAGAGTCTGGAGGTATATGATTAATCACTCATTCCCCAAAAGTAAATGAAACTGGCAACTCTAAGAGAATAGGTTACTTTAAATGTGTTTTGAATTGAGTGTTTTATTTTATCTGATTTTTGAAGGACTTAGGGTTCTTCTCCTTCTTTTTTTTTTTTTTTTTTTTTTTTTAAATTAACCACCCTTGCTGTACTTCCTGCTATGCAACCTTAGCCACCTGATTGGCTCTGCTTCTGCATCTGTCATCTCTGGAGAGGAGCAGTTTGAGGACTACGGTGAGGGGGAGGATGTGGATTTTACTCCCAGTAGTCCTTGCCCTGAAGATGACACCCGAACAAATGGCTTCTCAGACCTGGGATCCTCCCTTCCCTCCAGGTTGGTGGTCAGGCTAGAAGTACACACCATGAATCACATACTTTTTGTTTTCCTAGTTGGTCTTTTTTCTTACCGGACATTTTGACAAGTTATGAAAGGGAAAGAGCTGTGTTCCTATTCCATGATAGATTCGAATTGCCGACAAATGAGAAAATTAAACCTACTCAAAAAAGTCAATATGTACACTACACTAAATGTCACTTGACTTTTGAATGTGATATTTAATAACACTTTACTTCCATGATGCAGTGCTTAAAAGACATTTAAGAGTCAGCCAAGTTCTTACTTGGCAGTCCAAACTCCAAAGAGCAAGAGGATGCAGTACTCCATTTTTCATGGAAGACATTTTGACATGTAACAGAGAGAAAAGCACAGGTGTAAACAATGTAAATGAATGATGACTGAATTCAGTTTCAGGGTCCTGGTATTACTCATGGTGGCTCACTGTCACATTGTAATGGCTTACTCAGGCACTTGAATAGAACAGAGCTATTTTTAATGTTATGAATAAGACCTGAGCTTTTTCTACTATGGCAAATCACAATAGGGTTGTTTGAGATTAGCCAGGCCTCTTTAGAATTGATTACCAGCAACAATAGTAGATTTGAATTCTTAGACCTAGTTTCCAAAAGGAGCTCTATCCTGTCTCTAAAATGCTACAGAGATATCAGTACCAGATGTAAATTCCCAAAGTGCTTGTCAAGATAAGACTGTTCTGGGATGACCACAGACACTAACTGATCAGTCATCTCAGGTGCTGGCTTGCTACGATGTTCAAAGCAACATTTAAAAAATGTCTGCTGTGAAAAGGGCCAATGGATGTCTCTGTTGAACTGTACCATTGCCACTGACATATGCTCCAAGTACTGCAAAATGAATTGCACTGCAAGCTCATTATAAAAAAATCATAAAATAAAAATTTAAAAAATCTAATAACAACTAATATATAACTATAATATAATACCTTTTTTACTTCTATCTATTCATATGGTTATATATTTCAGTTACACACAGCATATTGATGTGTTTCATATAATTGCAGTGCTGGGCAGACTCCACAGAAGATGCGGCAGCTGTATAACAGTGAGCTGCTGGACATCTACTGTTCTCAGTGTTGCAAGAAAGTTAATTTACTCAATGACCTGGAGGCTCGGCTTCGAAATCTCAAGGCCAACAGGTATAGCAAAAAAAACACACACACACACACACACACAACAAATGAAGACAGAAGCATAAAGGCTGAGTGGGACCAGTGGTGGTTGGTACATGAACATAAGAGGGTAGAGAAGACGCACTCAAACTGCTGCCTCAGCATCACCCCAATATAGCCATGCTCAGACACACATGAGCCTTCCACCCAAATCCCACCCTCTTATTCATTCTTGGCACCAGATGCTGCACCCACATCAAAGGGTGAGCCTGAGTGGTTGCTATAGCAACTGTATCCTAATCTGGTGGGTGGTGGGTTACGAGTTTTTGTGTCTTAGTGTGTGATGCAATACAATGCAGCAATAAAGAACAGTTTGTGGGGAGAAAAAACACATGGCAGATCTATAAGTCAGTTGAGCCAATTGAAAGTGGCTCAGATCCAAACAGCTCAACTTATTTTTAATGTATTATTATTGTTTGGAGTTCTCATCATTCAATCTTTGATGCTTAGATTGTGAACAGAGCTAGCGGAAGTAACACTGGTACTGGCAGTAACAACAAAAACATAGTAGTTGAAGCTGCAGTAACTGTTGTAGTTGTAGGAATAGTAGTTGGCTCCGTTAAAAACAGAGAATGAAAAGCTGTGTTACTCTTTGCGTGAATGTATGACTCAGAGTTTCTTTTTTGTTTCAGCCCTAATAGAAAGATTTCCAGCACAGCATTTGGACGGTGAGTGACCTGACCTTCCTACTAAATACCCTTTGAATGGAAATACTGCAGTGAATCTTCATTTGCATAGAAAGGGGGGCAGCAAATCACTTGTAACAGATCACAGTGATGGGTTCAGCATTTAGCAGGATGATAAATGGAGTCCTATAATGGTTGAGCAGGTTCAGAGCCTGGCACATTCTGTATATTATCATCATCATGTGGAATGAGTAATAATGTTCTCTCTCCATGTCCTCTCCTCCCTGTAGTCAGCTGTTCCAGGCCAACCACAGTGTGTTTGGGTCCAGTCAGGGCAGCAGTACAGAGGATCTGTTCACAGACAGCATCGACTCCTGCGACCTCGACATCACTGAGAAAGTACAAACACACACACACACACACACACACACACACACTTGCATGCTTCTAAGTGATAATCTTAAACATTTAGTTGTAGCAAAGCAAAAACAAAAAATGTTTCACGTTTTCCCTCATTCAGTATTTTAGCAACTAAGGACTATATATAAGCACACATTAAATAAGTAAATTACAAAATTCTTATTGCATGTATGTTGCCTGCTGTTTTTAATCTGGCTCTGCAGAGACTGAACAAAACTGATGACCTTGTCTCCTCAGCCTTTGAGGGGAAATGCTGACGTGCTGCAGAATACACATGTGTACTGTCATGTTTAAGCCTGTGGAATAAAAGCTGGAGACTAGCTGACAGCAAAGTGAACCTCTTGACCTTGTGTGCGTTGAGTTGCAGCTTCATGATTTCCTGTTAGGAGGGGCTGACAGGTGTATCTATTGAAAGGGCTTGGACATTAGGAATGTCTATAATGCAAAATATGCAAAAGTTCAGCTGTTAATTTCCACCTGAGGCCTGATACATGTGTGGTAGGATGAGTTAAAAGCCTGGATGTCTCCCACAGGTCAGTTATCTGGAAAAGAAGGTGACAGAGTTGGAAAGTGACAGTCTGGCCAATGGTGACCTCAAGTCTAAACTCAAACAGGAGAACACACAACTTGTACACAGGTAGGAAAACATATCCACTGAATTCTTTATTTATGAATTAATTTTTTATTCTGGCCTAAAATTAGTCATAGTTACACTTATAAAAATAACACATAGGATTTTCATGTTTTTACATATAGAACATTGCTTTTCATGTGAGAATGTATAAAAACCACATTATTTGAATACATCACATGTGAAATGCTGTTTCACATCACCACGTGTATGTGAATCTCAGGTAGATGGAGTGTTTCACATGTGACATTGCTTTTGAATGTGATGTTTTCACATGTGATTTCACTTGTAATGTTATCTGAACATTCAGTTTGCCTGTATATTGTGATTTTTTTCACATGTGAGATGGTGCTCCAAATGTGGCTGAAATGTGAAATCTGTTCCTCATATGATAAATTCACATTTGCTTTTTTTGTAAGACTAAAGATAAGGTATTACATCTAATTGTTTGCTACTTTACCTCATTTGGAAATCCTGCAGTTTCTTCTAACCCAATGTGCTGTTGGGTTTATTGCCACTATGTTAAACATTGCATATTTTCACTGCGTGTAATGTTTTTTTCTCACACTGTCTTTGTTTGCATCCCAGGGTGCATGAGCTGGAAGAGCAGGTGAAGGATGCAGAGGCGAGGGCAGATCAGAGTCTGGAGGAGGAGACAAAGAGGCACCGGGAGGCTTACAGCAAAATGGAGAGGGACAGAAACTTAGAGATAGACCTGCTCTGTAACAGGTAAACTCCTCAACAATACACAATGAATTGGAATTTTCACCAAAATTCAGTTTATGTAAATAAGGCTGTACTAGTGTTACTCTCAAAAGTTTAAGTACCCAAACTGCACACTGCAGGACTTGCAGTTTTTGGCAAGTTTATCGGTATATAGGTTTTTCTGTTACGGTCTATGTTCAATGGTATTGACACTTTGATAATTTATTCAGTAAAACAGTTCTGTGGGATACTGTATAATGGATACTGAGCTTTACTGAAGGTTTGTGTGTGTATGTATGTATACACAGGGTGCAGCAGTTAGAAGAAGAGAATGGAGAGATGAAGTTAAATGTGTGCAGACTCAAGTCTCAGACTGAGAAACTGGACCAGGTAAGTTTACTAAGGATAATTCAGTTTATTATAACTTGGCTCTTATTTTCTGTGCATCATTCCTATAACTAATAATTACATTGTAGTTAACGAGTTAATTGGCTAAGATCCAGGAAAGCAGCAACATTGCTAAAAAGACGAGACAAATAATACAAGCAGTCACAATTGGATAGGTCTTTAAACGAAACAGAGGTTACTCAAACTTATTCTGAAGAGAATGTCAAAGTATTACCCAAACTCTCCACTGTAAAGATCCATCACAGTTTACGGACCAACTTGTTGTAGCCATGTTGCTGTGTTCCCAAAACTACAAAAATCAGACTCAAATTGTAATATCCTTCTTTACCCTGCCTTCTTTCCTCTGCAGGAGAAGCAGAGGATGACAGATAAGCTGGAGGACACTAGTCTGAGGCTGAAAGATGAGATGGACCTCTACAGGAAGATAATGGACAAGCTCTGGCATAACCGCCATGAGTTTCAGAAGGAAAAAGAGGCCATGCAGGAGGTGAGACACTCTACATGGAAAACACCACATGGAAAATGTTTAGGAGTTTCAATCTAATCTAAGATTTTCTCTGCAGTTGATTGATGATCTCCGCCGGGAGCTGGAGTATCTGCAGTGTTTTAAGCTGGAGATGGAGCATCCAGGAAAGGGCAAGGGGCTGTCTGAATACAACGCCAGGACCAGAGAGATTGAAATGGAACATGAAGTCAAGAGACTGAAACAGGTTTATAGACACAGCACACACAAATCTTCTATCCTTATAGCACCTTCTGTTCTCCACACATGTTCCCAAGTGGTCTACGTTTGTCATACTGTACTGGATGACTCAGTTTCACAGTTCACACAAAGACTGCATAACAAACATGGAACATATAGACTTTAGATGGAACTTTTTAGAGCCTGAGCAATGGATTGGCAAGGATGTTACTGGCCAGTATTGGCTGATCATAGATACATTAGTATCAGTGCATATGAAATTGCAGTACAGAAATGACAAAGGTATGTCTGAGGTAATTTAAAACAGTTTAACCATGGCAATGACAGTGTTATTAATTATTAGTAATTAATGCACATTAATGCCACAAGTCCTGAGCCTTCAAGGACAAGTCACAGAACAAATGCTCATGTATATTGTCCAACCAATTCACACTGCAGTTTTAATGTGACTGACTGATACTGTCCACCTGACAGATTATTAATACTGTAGTAGACTGAAAGATTAAATTAAACAATGCAATGAAAATATTGTCCGTGGCTTGTACACTCCTTTCTGCGATCATTTGCACAATGCATTGTGTTATTTTCTAGATGCCATTCAACACATGTCAGGGATGACACAAAATTAATGTAGACTGACAAGTGTGTATCCTATAGGAAGTAGTAAATGAGGGAGTGATGAAGTAATTTCAAACACATGTGGAGACTCCTAGACGCCCCACTACAGAAATATTTCAGCACATAATCCCCATAAAACCACAAGCCATTTTAACACTCTTTGTACGGGTTAAACAAGTACAGAGATATGGAGATACAACCTGTTGACCAGTGAGTTTTAGAGGTGCTGGTTGGTCAATTTTGTTACCTTTGGACAGAGACAGACTAGCTCTTTCCCCCTGTTTCTAGTTTTTTATGCTAAGCTAAGCTAAGCTAACTGGCTGCTGGTTGTACCTTCATCTTCACAGTACAGCCATGAGAGTTGTATCAATCTTCCCATCTAATTCTTAGCATTAAAGTTAATAAGACTATTTCCCAAAATGTGGGAAATATTCCTTTAAACTCAGAGGGATAAAAATAAAACAAAATCCTACTCAAGTGAAGAAAAAAAAAAATTTGTCGCATTCTTTTCACCCCTTCAGCTTGACCACAGGAAATGCAAGAGCACCACCATTTTGCTACCACAACAATGTGCCCCTGCACCACTACAGAGTTTCATTTCAGAATCCCCTCTGAAACCAACTGTTGTGTTATTGCTTCCTCAGGAGAACCATAAGTTACGAGATCAGAATGACGACTTGAACGCTCAGATTCTCAGTCTGAGTTTGTACGAGGCTAAGAACCTGTTTGCCTGTCAAACCAAGGCTCAGTGCCTGGCAGCTGAGATTGACAACGCATCCAGGGATGAGGTTAGTCTGCTGCTGGTGGATGGGTGTAATGCTGACATTTGATATGACTGCTGTTTTAATGCATTTCCCGCTCTCTGTCTCTCTCAGCTGGTCGATGCTTTGAAGGAGCAGGAGGAGATCAACCTGCGTCTGAGGCAGTACATGGACAAAATCATTCTGGCCATTCTCGACCATAACCCCTCCATCCTGGAGATCAAGAGTTAAACCACACACATGCCCATCCTTGTAATACTGTAGTTGTGGAGATCTTCCAGTACCAGTGACAGTTAGCTCGTACCTTAAAATTATAATCCTTAAGATTTCAGTCCTGGTTGATTTGTGACACCTGTGGTTACTGTGGCAACATCAAGTGCAGTTTAACACTACAGATCCCAGTATTCTGGGGGCAGAAATACTACTTTGTCAGAAATACAACAGAAGAGCAGCTGGTCTATGTGTTTACAGTGCAGCCAAACAAAGCATCTGATTTTAATAAAAAAGTCAATAATTGTCATTTTCCATCATGCCATGAGCAACTGCCATCTGATTTGTTGCTTAAGGTGCAAGTTAGTCCTTGTAATATTTAACACTGATTGGCTGTCAGAAAATGCAGCCCTACCATGTCTTGTTTTGTAGACACATTTTTGATGAATTAATTGGAATTAGTGCTAACCCACATTTTCTGACATCTTACCTTGACAGTAAAAGCTGCTCCAGTTGAATCCTTTCAATTTAAATGAGCAACACTAGGAAATGTTGAGTTAGCATTAGCAGTACCAGCTGTTAAAAGGCGATGGAGTAAACAGTAAGGCTGATATTAATGAGATCAAATTGCAAATCGTGACACTGGATTACATGCTGCATCATTTCCTCTGAATCTGAATGAAAACTACCATATAGAGAGGTCATTACAGAATGCAAATGTATTGAACAGCTATTTCTGAAAAAAGTTTGACAAACGTTTTTGATAAATAAAATTAAAAGCTGGGTTTGATTTCATGCAAATCTTAAGGATTATAACTTTAAACTGAAGCCTAAATTATCAATGTCCTAAATGTCGTCACGACATATGACTAAAACTGTTGCTCACAAATGTAGTTACTTGGGTGCATGCGCGCACACACGCACACACACACACACACACACACTAGCATACAAACAAACAAATGTATACCTACACCACCACAGCAGACGATCTTCACATCAACTAGAACCAAACATTTATTAATGAGGCAATCTGTGAATCACTGTAGAACTACTGTGCCATGTTTAATCTATCCACCAGTGTTTTATAATTGTATATTTGACACTAATGAAATGTGGGGACTGGAAAATATTTGGGAACACACAAAAAACGTATTTTGACATTTACTTTATTTCTTGCGGACACTGTACTAATTGTTCAATACAGAGCTCTACAATTACTGATTATAACTGGGCTGTTAGTGACTGGGGGTCCAGACTAGAACAGAGGCTAGATTTAAGGAGAGTAGGACATAAAATAACTAGTGCTTTAAAAGACCATACTAGTGTTTTGCATGTTTTCTAAAAGCCATTTTCCAAAGTCCATAATGGTTAGAGTTTTGAATGTGTTTTACCATCCTGGCGAACTTTAGTTTCCTTTTCATGATGGTATGAAAATCAATTTGTACAGACTTGAGTTCAGTATTTGCGTGAACATCATGTTTGTTTTATCGTCAAAATCATAATATTGTGTTGCAATGCTGAGCAATCTGCCATTATAAATGCAAGTTGATTTTCATACTGTTCAGGAATGAATGGAAACCAGTGGAAGCATCAAAGGAGGAGGAATTATGCTAAGAGATAAGATGAGAAGACTGAGCTTAGCACATGACTGAAAGCCTCTAACTCCTGATAAACACACAAAAAACTCCTCTTCAGTGCACTAATTATTGTTTCATCTGTACACAAACAGATGTAAATGGCCAACTGGTAGTTTTAGAGGAAGTTATGTTTTGTAACTATTTCTTGACATATAACAGTTTACCTTTCCACCAAGTGATTCTGAGCAGCATGTCCAGCCATAGTGCAGAAGATGTTGACCTGTTTCTTTCTATTTCTTTCTCAAAAGTAATATAAAGTATTTGTGTATATTAAGTAAAAGTCTACAACATGCATAAACACTGGCATGGGCCTTTTAGGTGAGACACTAAAATTCTCCATTTTTACTTCTAACCCTTTAATTTGGCTGTCTCAACACCGTCACGACTGTCTACATGATTAATATATGCTGTATGCTACACCAAATCAATTTTTAGTAGTAGTCAAAATGTTAATGTCAGTAACAATGTGAATGAGCCTTTGAGGAACAATTAAGTGCTGTGTTATAAACCTTTTAACCAGGACAGGTTTCTGAAGTCCTCTCATGTTAAAGGTATTTAATGGTGCCAAGAGCCAGTATTATGTGCCAAATCTTAACATTTCACTGCTCTCATGCACAGAAAAAATGGACAAGTAATGGTTGTAGGGAATCATACTCATCGTACAGAGTTGGATGGTTCATTTACGTCCCTCACACAAATGTAACAAATGTGTCACTATGAAATGTCGACAACTAGAGCTGAAGAGTTGGAAATGTTGACTGTAAAAATGTAATTTAACACTGTAGTTTACATCAGCAGTTTCTGCTGTTTCTCGCCACTATAGATACAATATTTTGTTTGTATTGTACATGCACACAAGCACACAGCTGGTGCAATTTATATCCTGCTGGTGGTTTCACACTGTTGTGCAGACTGACAGTTTGTGGTTGTAATGCACCTCCAAATGTAAGGGACAAAGGGAGTGACGATGACGGCCAGCTAGGAAACATGGATGTAAACAGTACAAGAGTTGAAATATTTAAAAATTGGCTGTGCAAACATTTTATGGGGAAGAAAATGCACTCAGGTTTTGTTAAACCACTAAAAAAAGGAGACCTATTTAATATAAGCAACCTACTGGTTTAAAAGGGGGAATTGATTTCAAAGTTGCCATCATTGTTTGGGAACCACTTTATTCTACCTACTGTATGTTGTAAATTAGTCTCACTTCAAATAATTTAACCTAAATATTTAATGTTCACACATACTGGCACCCACAGTGTGACATAGTTAAAGATATCCAAACGCACCAAAAAGGTACTCCACAGGTGTGTCACAGTGAGGAGGGCAGTATTGAGCTGCTACAGCTAGCACTATATTATGTTACAAATAAGTTTTGCTTCATTGCACAAATTGTTCACCTAGTGATTTTTTTCATTTTTTTTCTTTTTCGCAGGTTTTGTGCATTTGCATACGAGGTATGACAAAATGTTATTTAAGCAGTCAGCTATGATTTTGTCCATCGTTTACATTGTAAGTTTGCTCTTTTATATTAACATTTTTTTTACTTTATGACACAGTATTTGTGATTTCATACATTGTAAATGTTGTACAGAATGTAGTTACTATTTAAGTATGTGCAAGTCATTTCGCTTATTAAAACCGTCTCTTTGAGAGTTTTGACACAAAATAAGAAAATATGTGTTGTAGATTATAATATGAACTCAACAATATATAGCACACTTAAAAGTGTCATAGCCAAAGTATTTACCTGGAACAATAATATTAAACATAATGCCACAACGTTATAGTTTGTCACAACTCACGTGTTCACTTTGGTTTCTTTTACTTGTGTATTGCACATGAAATTATGGGCAACCGTGTTATACAAACTAGATGTGTAAATAAAATCAATTTGCTTTGGCATGACAAAGCTGGCCATGGTTGGTTGTTGTGTTTCCAGCAGGATTCATAAGCTCTGCTGTCCTGTTAGACAGTTGACATAAAAAAAAATACCTCTGTAAAAGCAACAGTGACCAAATGAAATGGTTTAGGAATTCCTTTTTTGCTCGTTTGGTGCATTTCTTTACGATTGAACACTACTGCACATATTGGTTTTTGGTGCTTTTATGGCTGCTATTAGGCTATAAGGTACCCTTATCTAGTACGTTGTTAGTAGGACTGTGTAATCCATAGCCAGATTTGTGCTTAGTTTACATTTTCCTAATCTCAAGGAAAGTAGTTACTCTGAAAAGTACTGAAGAACTTTGTTGTTTTAAGCAAATATGCCTCACACAGTATATGCATGTATAGACCTTTTTCACAGCAGACATTTTTATTTGTACTGGCAGAAAAACATGTGAAAGCATAACTAATAACGCTGTGGTAAGGACCCAAGCCCTGATCCCTACATGGCACACACTCCACCAGGTGAGCCACTGGGGGGCCCCCTGAAGATGGTATTTTAAATATTAACTAATGTCAACCAACGTTTGACCAAACAACTAACATTTGGTTAACGCTAACTACATTTCTGGTGCTTTCCACAGATGTACTGTACTAAGTTACGTTCCACGCAGGCATCAGATGAAGTTAATGTAATAAAGTAGGATAATCCAACAGCTAGATGAAGACCAGAGCAGCAAATCCAACAACTTTGTTTGAATGTGACAACTCCTAACATAAAACTGTACAACACATACAAAGTGCTTGATAGAAGACAGGTTTCTGGGTGTTTCATTACCTGACATCCCTTTTCAAGATAGTTTGGGAGTTTAAGGCTATAGTAACCTCAAGAAGACATGCCAATGCCATTACAAACTAAAGACATGTTTGGAAATCTACATCGCACAAAAAAATTGCTAGGGATGAATTTTGTTCCCAGTCTGACCCTGATCTTATGTGTTGAGATCACTGTAGCCACTTATCCTGACTGCTGATTTCACAGTCATTCCAGTGTAGCTGTAGCTGCCATTATCACAGGGGACAGACCCAGAGAGGCTGTTCCACCGCCTGCTTATTGATGTAGTTTCAGTTGGGAAGAGTAGAGCTTATGCATGCGTCTTACAGAGATGAGTATGGAAATAGAAATAAAAAAATCACTGAAGTACTCCTTTAATGACTCACAATATATATGTATGTATGTGAAGAGGAGCAATTTTGGAAAATGACGTTTGTTCAGTGAATAAGTGCAGGATAAGTAACCTTGTAATGCTCATAAAACTGACCTCTTTTTCCTTTTCGAAGAAGTCTTTGAATCTTTCAAATCAATCAGGCCACCCACTGAACGGTCACTCTGCACAGACACACAGCTGGGTAGAGTCTGGTCTCTCCTGCTGGATCCTGGTCAACAGATGCAGAATTATTATCAAAGCTAGGGAAGAGAAGCTGGATGCTGATTGACAGAGAGGAGGAGCAGCAGGGAGAGAGGCTAACATGGGGGAACTGTGTAAGGGCACTAAACCCCTCTGAGGCTCACTGAATAGTACAGCATGTGCTTTCTTCCACATTAAATGTTAAATCCTCAGTCAACAGTTCAATTATATTTTCTCTAAGTTTAATTTCTAGTCTAAATGCTGTTTCTAAGCCTTCACCTGGAATACAGTTCTGGTGAAGAGAACTACAACGAGTGAATGCTTCATTTGTTGGCCTACAATATATATTAAAAATATATATATATGGTCTAAAAATACTCCATGGCCATCCTATAAAATGTTTATAAGGGTTTTTAAATATTTGTACAATGTAATCTGAGGTTGCTAGACCCCACAAATTCCCTGACAAAAATACAGAGGAGATGACCTCAGTGTCCTCAGTTGGAGCTACAATCTGTGATACCTGCTGACCAGACGTGTTTTTAGAGGGTGCAGTAACTCATATGCAGCAGTGTGGGGATTGTCAGTCGTTCTCATCTGTCCAAGGAAATGATCCTGATTCCGACTGATGAGTCAGAGCGGAGCACTGCTACAGGTCTGCTGGGCTGAGATTTTATACAACTGGATGGGGTTTTATTGTTCCAGTCTTGAATTTTTCCCAATAAAATGTCCTTGTAACTAATGAATTTTCCCCAAGGTTATTGGAATGAACGGAGCTGAGTTGTGGCTGCTCGTTAGCCATGCTTTTAGTTTTTGTTAAAGTTAATTTGTGTAGAATTTATAGCAAAATAGTTCCAAAGAAGTAGTCAAATAGCTGAGCTGAGTTTATCTGAAGTCTGACTGTTAGTTAGATCTAAGCCATAGTTAAAGTCTATGTTTGTGAAACCAACTAAATTAACAGGTCACTGTTAAATCCAGTGGATTCATTTATCAACAGACTGCAGACGGGAGCCGGAACAATCTGTGCCTGGACAGCTCAATTATGTTGAATTCAGTGGTGGAAAGAGCTTCCTGTCCTCATTTGGTATTTAGAGGTGCCAAATATTACTTCCTTATAATTCATCCAAGAATGGATGTTTCTTTCTTTTGCCTGCCACCAAAGGGTGTTCTGTACCTACACATACCACAGTACCATGTATGCATACACAAACTACAGCGGCTGACCTCAACCACACTATAGGTACAATTCAAAATGATTGTAATACTGTTAAAAACAATTTTGATCAATGTGTTGATAAGAAAGGCAAACTACTAAACCATATAATGATAAACTATAACAATAACTGTCAACTGTGAAATAGCTTTAGTATCAAAGGCCAAAAACCGTGGAACCATTTTAAGAATCACATATCAGGTTAAGTTATGAAGCGTCTCTCAAAAGTTAAAATGCATCTGAATCATCAAAAGAGCAGTCTTTCGGTTTCATATAATCGGCCTTGAAATCTTGTGGACAAAGAAACATTTTCATAATTTTAATGTTAACAGCACTAATGTATAAAGTGTTTTGATTGATTTGAACCAGTACCATGCTTTTCCATCCATTCATTCACTCTTTATCTTTATCTATCTATTTATTACAGTTAATGAGAATTAGTTCGTTAAAGAGAAGAGTAGTATTATTGATATAAAAGGTTGACCATGGTACCTTTCCATGTTGAAATGCCCCTGCTGCTGAGAAGCTAAAGTAAATGGCATAGAAAAGAGAAAGGAAAACAGATTCATCATTAACAAACAATGTAATAATTTCAAATCATGTATAATGTTTTGGGACATACATGGTCAATACTTTCATCTAAGAGAGAGAGATGAAGTAAGATGTTTTCTGTCTATAATCAACAAACCAATGCACAAAAATTTACTATGAGTGGGAGGGAAATTAAAGATAAACATTAAAGTCGCAAATTCCCACAATGAGCCGAGTTACATTACCTAAGTTGTTCCCATGAATGCTTGAGGCAGCAGCAGGTCATGTGTGTCTTTGAGTCTCTAATGAAAGTGTTCTGCTATTCTATTCTGGACTGAATCACCACAATAAAGAGCAGCCTTTGATTTACAGCCAGCAAACGTCTTCATGTCTTCAAGAGTCAACGACCAAAAATTGTTACATATATTTTTTGTGTAAAAGTGTGACTTAATTGCTTATTCTGGAAGTAGAGAAGGAAAATTACAACACAAAAATGTGAATTTATTCTTAAAGCAAAAAGAGAGGGTCCTAAAACTATTTAAAACAAATCATTATTGTTATTGTCGTTCAGGACCTACAAAACATCTTTCACATCATTTTACATTAACTAATGAATTATTTTTCACAGGCAACAATATCAAACCCAATATTCTTTCATATAAATCTGGTGGGGCATGAGGTTTGACAAAAGTGTCTCCTCTGTGTCCACTAAAAGTGACATTCTAATATATAGATACTTTAGGAAACTGAAAAGATTTTCCATTGATTCAGAAAATTTTTATTTGGGACTGGAAAATATGAAAAACACACTGATCACTAAAGCGCCATTTAGATACAAAAAAAAAATCTCACATACCATACATACAAGCTGAATGAGTGTCTGAATGTTAGTGGCAGGAGAAGTATTCACATGGTTTAAATACGTAATATTTTAACCCATAAGAACCCTTGGTGACATGGGTGTGACACACACTTTGAAGGCCCTAAACTCTTCCTTATACAGCTTAATGCTTGACCTTAACTCATTAGGTCCCTAAGCCACATATACTAAACATCCTGGTGTGGTGGTGGTGTGACATGACTTCCCCAGAAATGGTGGTGTGACCTGTAGCAAAAGTGAAGGAAGTAGCTAATTTCAAAAAGATTGTTTTTTGATATTAAAAGTAATTTTAAATCCATTTAACCAACAGTTCCAGTGCTTTAATAACATGTCCTGTATTACATTTAACCTGTTGTGATCATATGTCTTGAACTAATTATTAGAAAACAATAAATATAATTACAAAAATATTATACACCATGTAAATCTAAAATATATTAAATATTATAAATTATAATATGAATAAATATTTAAAAAACAAAAGCAAAAAAAAGTCAGAAATATGTTCTATGTGGTCCACTTGGTCTGTGATATATCCCCCATAATTTTCCAGAAAGTTAGATAGATACTTTATTGATCCTTTACAGGAAATTACTTTGCTGCAGCAGCTACATTAAGTCTCAGCAAAGAAAAGAACCTACAATTGCACAAAAAACAAACAAACAAAAAACCCAACAGTAACAACCAATTACTATTATGTTTTGTATGTAAACTCTTAATTTAATTAGCTGAGTGAAAAGGGCATATTTCCCTTTGAATTGTAGTGAAGCAGAATTATAAAGTAGCATAAAATGAAAATAATCATGTAGGGAAAGTTCAAGTAGGGAACTGAAGGCTGCTGAATTTGTTCAGGTGGTATTTGAAACTTAAAACACTAGCCTGTTCTACTAATTATTTTTCTTCATTATCTCATGCAAAGCCCAAGGTGAATCTCTAAAAACATTTAAGAGAAAACAACCTGAGACTATCGACTATATAAAAGGTCCACCACAGTGTGTGCTCTCACACTCCAGTCCACTAGGAGGCAGTAATACCCCGTGTGCTTCGATATGTCCGCCGCCAAAACGCTCACTTCACAGAAGAGATATTTTTCTTTTCGGAAGAAGATCACTACAAAGCGGCCCTATTTCTTTTCAGCCAGAAAAAAGTCGAAGAATTTGAAAACCGACGATGTACGCCAGGACAAACACCGGCAGCACACATGGAGACTTTCAAGATAGAAACGGAGTGAATTATGTGACATCGACAGAGTCTTTCGGCCACTGCTCTCAATTGTTCTGGAAAAAGGATCCGAACGACTCCGGAGTAAGAAAGCCAGCTGCCACCGTTAGCTAGCCAACAAATAGCTATGTGTAACAGCTAATGGTGCTACATTTTACCTACTAAGCACTAGTCAAAGTGTCTTTTTTGCACAGGGTTGTTTGTTGAATGCAGTTTAGCATCACTGGGTGATCTGAAGCTGCAGGTTATGTCTCAGAACACCTTCGTTAGCTTCCAGCTATCGCACCAATCGTCATGCTGAGCGGCTCATGGCCTAGTTTAGCTGCCGAGCTAGGTGGCTAGTAATTATTAGCTGCTGTATAGTGTATATATTCACCTCCATAAAGGGTTTGGTGAAATTGGACGAGTATCCCGAGTATTATGGCGCTACTGTGTTATCTAGAGGTACTAAAGGGCTATGAAAATATATGTAAATGTAGCCAAGCATCACCGAGCTAATGCTAACACCAGACAACACTGGCATCCTCTGCCAAGCCGAGTCCGGTTAGCTAACAGAGCCCGTTCAAAACAAGGCAGCGCTAAAAGGCACTGTTTGTGTTTTGTGTCGAGCCGTGTGTAAAAGTGTTCTATGTTCTAGGTTTGCAAATATCGTAGTGAATCCCATGGGAGTAATTTGAGTGAGTTAAAGCAGAAGTGTGTGCACGAGGCCTGCAATATTGTTAGCGAACAGCGCAAAGTAAACACGACCAGGCTGTCCCACAGGAAACGGGAGCGGAAGACGCCCCGCGGAGGACTTTGAAAGACCTCTTTGTGATGCCAGACTGTACGCTTCATTCATAGCCGATAGATTATCTGCACAGTACACACACACACACGTTAAAGTATATTTATGATAATTTTTCTACATTTGAATTTAGGCGGTCTTACAGGCTCCTTTTATGTCAACTGTCTTTCCCTGTCACATGCAAGTTAGAGCAACATTTGATTACACTGTGTGTGGGGGGATCTTGGCCTGAGTTGTTGATTTCCCCAAACTTTGTGTATGTTTCTTCCAGAACTCAGTTATCATTAAGAGGTGTCACTCACCTGATGTTTCTCCTGTCAGTCTCTCTAAGCTACACGCTGCATCTTCACAATGGTTTATAATGATGATCATTGATGGTCTTTCTGTTTTTGTGTTGCACACATTCACAATAGGACTTGGGCAACAGTTGTTGTTTGCACAGTGTCTCCCATCTCAGCTCCTTCATAGCTGAGGTGTAAAAAAAAATGACACGCTTTACATACAGTGGCAGGGAAATTGTTTAGAAACCAAGTATAAGAAGATCATTATTACGTGGTTTTTACATGGTTACTAAATCGTGCTCTTTTTTTCATAACGTTGTCTTTTTAGATTTTTGTTATTTCAATGCTCTGATCTCTGAACCACTGTGGTCAGGAGAGCGCAATGCATTGCATATTAAGAAAACAAAATATGACCACACATACGCAGTGCAATGAAGCAGCATACCTCAAATATAGGAATGCATAAATGCTACAAGTCAGACACAACAATAGACATTTGCGGTGGTCATTAAATACATATTTGTGTGTGTGTGTTTCTGTGTATCACGTACACTTAGTGTCCACTTTATTAGGTACACCTGTGAAATCAAATGCAACATCATCTTAACAAAGATGTGTTTGGTTGCTGCCTTTCATCAGAGCTTTACACTTAGATTGTTTTCACCTGACATGTCTTGTAAGTGTAGGACAACACTGTCTTTATGACAAGGTGCAAGGCTATTATGTGGCTCACCGGTGTAAATCTTTTATGTTATAGTTGGAGTTTAATCGCGCATTACACAACACATTTCTGCTCACCACAACAGGGCTTGATACACGGATATGTTCCTATCGTTTATGGAACACGGTCTGAACACAACTCGGTTGCATATGCATACCCATCAATTTCACCAAATGTGTCATTGTCACCCTGTATCTCTTCTCTATTAGCAGCATCCTCAGACCACATTATACTGAAAAGTGTTTTATTCTCCATCATGGGATGGGACAAAATATCATTAATGCCATACCACTTCTAACATCAAATTGTCAGTTACCAGGAAAATGATAAAATAATCACTAATGAAAGTGTTAGTTTCATCGCTACTCAGATCAATGACTTGTTGATAAATGCATGTTGTAGTGCTCTGCTTTAATGATTCTTCTCTTTTGTGACAGCCGAGTTCGACCATCAGCTGGTGCGATCAGCTCCCTTCATCCTCAGCAGCCCTCTCCAGTTCCAGTCTCTCCTCAGCGTCACTCTCCAGCTCAAGTCTCTCCATGGAGTCCCGAGCACCGGCACCAGCACCGGCGACAACGGCGTCGGACGACATGGAATCAGACGACAGGCCGTACGTCTGCGACCTGTGCAGCTGCGCCTACAAGCATGCCAGCTCCCTGCTGAACCACAAGCTCACCCACAAGACTGGAGACTTCAGGTAAGCACTCAAGACTCTTTTTTTTTCATAGATGATTACATTTTTCCTGCATCCCAGGTATTAACCCTTTTCTGTTAATGTCAGTAAAGATGCCAAAATGTTGTTGAATAAGACACAGAGCTCCTACCACCTCACTCATTGTAGGTCACTGTAAGTGGAGAGCATCAGGTAGATCTAGAATGTCATTTATCCCTGTGAGCGTCGAATCTCCACACTACTTCTGTCTCCAAATCTCAGGTGTGACTTTTGTAGCAAGCCCTACACCAACTACATGTCTCTGCGCAACCATATGCGAATCCACGGTCAGAAGCGCTACATGTGCGACCTGTGTGGGAAGGCCTTCCGTTTAGCCCGGTACCTCCGCAACCACCAGAGGATCCACGATGATGGGCCCAACCGCTTCGACTGTCCGTCCTGCTGCAAGAGCTACAGGACTATGCTGGAGCTGGCCCAGCACCGCTGCACCGCTGCTGCATCCAACCAGGTAAGACTGTGTGAGACAGTGCTGTGATAAGAGTGGATGATGGCTGGGGTGGTGTGTGTTGGGCTGTATTACTATTTGCTAACAGTTCTGTGAGGGTCATTTTGCAGCAAAACGTGAGAGCTTTCATACTTGATATATGAATGAAATATTTAAATTTATGGTTAAGATTTTGCTACATAAATGCTTCCTGACTGTGATTGATATCATGATTAAGTTTATGCATCACAGTTTCTAGCAGAGAAGCAAAATATTTTCTCATAGCACAGTGCCCCGATCAGCTGTCCCTCTATAAGGACCCCGTCTCCTCTTACTCATCTTCTATTTATAAGCGGCTATACTTTCAATCCTCTCTGTTAACTGTAGTATATGATTTATTAAATCTGAAGTTACATAAACCAGTAAAACAAATTAACAAATCTTAAGTGTGTTAACATCTCACTGTGTGTACAATGTATTTGGCACAAGATGACAGACCCTAAATGACAACGAAAATCTTATGGACTGTTTTCAGGTGTGGGTTAGTACACACAGAAAAAATAGCACCAGACATGAATACATGTTATGCAGGTCAGAACAATCCAGTGACTGGTTTGAAATGACATACAGTTTCATTGAATGTTATGATAGGCACTGTAAAACTTCCCTGACAAACTTCTCAGCGGTTCAGTCTTCACAGCACTGGCAACTTTTTCCCATGGATGGCTGATACTTTAATTAACCTAAATGATAATTAAATATGTATCGGGCACATTAAAACAGCTGTAGCTCCAAAATTTGACACACCCTCTTTTTCACAAGCTACTTGATCCTAACACTGGAGGTCATTGTTCCAAAGTATTACGTGTCACATGGTGTCACTAGGTGCTTCTTTTCACCGGCTGGCAAGGAGAGCTTCATAACAGTCACACTTTCCCTCCCAGTTCACCTCCATCCATGTAGACACCCTGATGCACCAGGACGTGTCGCTAGTGTGACAGACCAGGGTCCTCAAAGCTCTTGTGATTCTAAAGCTCTTGTGATTCTTCCAAAATGCCCTGCTTTAGCAATCATATTTTAATCACAGTTTCCTTCAGTCATTTAATAAATAAGATCTGGTTATTTAGTGCCACTAAATGGCAATAAATGGTCTCCTCTCTGTCACATCACTCTGCAGCACTTTACTAAAGGGCTCTGCTTCCTTGCTGTGCAGCACACCATGTCTCCTGGTCTGACATATTGTTGCTTTAATAAAGGAGGTGGGGGGTGATGTGCTTTGGGTTGCAGGAGTCAGAGAACCTGTGCTGTGCAGTGACTTCTTGAGTGGCAGTAGAGTAGGCTACAGCAGCAGCATTTTAAACTTTAATGTTCAGGTTAATATTAGACTGCCTGCAGCAGTCTGCTTACCTGGTCTGCTTTATCTGCTCGGCTCTATGCCATCATGTAACATCAGACTGTGTCGAGTCTGACCAACCAAAGAGCAATTGCAAAGGGAATTGAAAGGGACAGAAACTAGGCTTCTTTTCTACCAAGATCAAGCACAAGTATATTGCCATGTTTCCAACAAATGGTCCATTGTTTGCTGTAAAGAGCAACTTCAAATTGAGCTGATAAGTATTGTTTCATTCTGTTTGTTTCTGTTGCATACCAAGAGTCACTGTTTGCTGTGATAAGAAATGTGCTCTGTATTCGTAACCACAGTCTGTCATTTCACTTAGGTGTGCAACAAAATTTATGAAAGGCAAATTTAAATTGGTCTATAAAAATCAAATGAACATTATTTCATATTTGATTGATATTTATCACTCATTTACAGTGATATGTTTCTTTTGTCCTTATGCAGAATGTCTGAAAACTTTAAGTTAAATTTCCACTGTCTGCAAGTTCTTAACTGTTGTTGTCTTTTGGTAAATTCTGCACAAAGCTCAGTAAACTCTCAGTTGTTTATAGAAACCTTCATCTTCAAAATGTGAAAGAGCCATTTCTCAAGTTACTCTTTCATTCCTCCATGTTAGTGAGGTCTGTTATCTGTTTGTCTTGGTATGTTGGCTCTTCTATTCAATATTTACGGCAGATTTTACAGTTGAAATCTGGGAAATATGTGTAGCAATTGCTACAAAATACAAACACTGAGGTTGATTCCCAAAATAATTTACTAAATTCTGGCATGCGCGTGTCAACGACTTCACTGTTAAGTACTATGAATCTATAAAGGAACCTCAAGTTAACTTTGACTTTAGAATTCTGTACACTAAAAATCCATGATGATGAAATGTGTTATGAACTAACACCTTGACTGAGCTACAGTTTGATGAGTCCTTGATGTGGCTGGATTGATGCTCTGATCTGCTCTTTGTTGAAAGGTTGTGTGCAGTGTTTCGCTCAGGTGTGAGGCTTATCTGTGGCAGGCAATACATTAACGCTAACAGCATGTATTCAAACTCAAGGTGGTAATTAATATAGCTGCAATCATGTAATGATGCATGATGAAAAAAAACCAAACACAACCACAGCACACTGTTTCCAATCCTTACATAGTTTAATTACAGCTCCCCATACTTGTTTTGTTTGGTACTCCAAACGCCTAACGGTTAGCCTGCCTGTGCAAAGAAGTACTTAAGAGCCATAAGAAGTTTGAAGACCCTGAAGGCTGAGTGCACTGTTGTAATGTAAACTACTACTACGGCTGCTGGATAAGCTGCCTTCATATAACTGATTTGATGTCCTCTGGAGCGTGTTGTCTATTACATACCACCTGCTGTCATGTTGCACTCTATAAAGTACTGTTTTGAATGATGTGTAGTTAACTACACTAATGAGGAGCATCACTCTTGTGAACCACAGACTTCCAGATGAATCCTGTTTGTAAATTAAGCTCATCTTATTATTCAAATCGTCTTAATAGAGTTGCCAAGTAGGAGGATTTATTTTGGGCACCTCTGTTTTCAAAAGTAAAAATCCCATTCATGTCTGGATAGACAATGTTACATGATTTAGAATGAGAACGCTTCTGCACCTCAGATCGGTTTGAAACTCTCCTGGTTAAATCACCCGTACAAAAAACAAATGAGCAATTGCATCAAGGGTACTAGCAAGTGTGTACAAAAAGCATAAAGTGAGAAGCTAACTATGACCTATCCAGTTAACTTCAATGTTGCTCTGATTCATTCCTCTGATTGGCGTCTCCATAGCACCTGAGGATGAAGCACATGGGTATTGAAGTATTTGGAGCCCTCTGCCACACCAAACTGATGGACAGAGCATGATTTCTCAGAAACAAAGTTGAAATAATGTTTGTGTGTGTGTGAGAGAGAGTATGTATAGATATGCATGTGTGGCAAGGCATATTTTGTGAGTGTGAGTGTGTGCATGTAACATGTTATAGCACATTTTTCTTGACCCTCCAGTCTTCCAAGCATCCTGCTTGGGAGAACTGTTTTTCAACCCTCCTTTAGTGAAGGCATGCTGTGCAGTTAGGGTTAGACCAGGGTTAGGCTAAGTTTAGGGAAAGGGTCAGGGTTTAGACATTAGGGAATAAATACAATTCAGTGAATTTCCCTCACAAGTGTAGTAATCCAAATGTGTGTGTGTGTTTGTGTGTCTGTGTGTGTCTGTTTGTGTGTGTGCGCGTGCGTGGGGTTGGTTCATAAGAACCGGTTCAACTGCCCGTCCTGCTTTAAGAGCTACCGAACCATGCTGGACCTGGCCCAGCACCGCTGCAGCGCCGCGGCCAAGAACCAGGTTGGTGTGTGCGTGAGTGAGTGTGTGTGTGTGTTGTGTGTGGGGCAGTGTCAGCAGATTGAAGTGTAGCTGTGAGTAAGGGCCAACTTGTCCAGGAGCTTTAGATGTGATGGTCAGGAACAAACTTCCACTTCTGGCTCTGATGTTTCAGAGGCTTCAGACTGCTTTCATGTGGCTTTTAAGTGGAGAATCCTCTTGACAGGTTTTTCCCGTGGTGCTGTCCTCTGTCTCAGTGTTACTTCACTGGTGGCAGTGTTCACTTGACTTTAACATCCATGCCAAGGCAAACTATTGATGGCTGTCACAACAGGTGTCTGACCATTACATCTACAACTCCTTCAACTTTTGAAATAGTTCCAAGCCCATCAGAGTGAGGAAAATTCAAAATCTCTACAACTTTGGTCTTATTTTTATAGTTTTGACCACCAGTGTTAAGGCTGGAATACCAACTGGGTTAAGTGGGGTAACTACCTCAAGGCCCCAGACCCCCCACCTACCTACGTAATCTTGTATGGTTTATCATTTTTGAATATATTGTGGTAACCTGGTGCATTTTCATCAAATTACGCTAAGAAAAACTAAGGGGGGCTCACCACTCATTTCTGCTCCAGGTGGGTTATTCCAGCCCTGCTCCAAAAGATAGAGCTTCAAGCTCACTGGTCATTTGAACATTTCCAGTTTGTCCAAAGTACATATTTTGGAATTGGAAAAAATGTGAAGCTGTCCTTTTAATGTGTACCTAACCAATTGTCAAGTCTGTCTTAAAACAATCCTGCTAAAGTCATATGAATATTTCTCCTGTCCACACTGGCTGTGAACTGAATCTCCAATCGTAATTCCAGTGTAAGTCACAGGGAAAAAAATCCACAGTAAAATAACTCCCATAGCTGAACTGAAGTTAAAGTGAGACTCCATTAGCTTCAGTTTGACAAATTAAGTGGTTAGTTTAAATATTCCTTTAAGTGTTACCCAGTGTCTGTTTAATTGTTGTATAAAACCACTTTACCAGTTCTATACAACTTGTAAACTGGACTTATTTCAACCCTGTGTCGAATTTATTTTACATATCACATTGCCTTGGCAGGGAATCTAATTTGTAAATTGTAAACATACTGGATTTAAATGATGGCTGGAACTTTCAAAATAAGACCTTGTTTGTAAAAGAAACAACAGAATTTTCCTATCAGGCTTAATGTTAGTGGAAGGATCATGCAAGATTAAAACATAGAGGTTTATTGTAACGCTAAATCTTCAGGGAGAAGGTTCAGTTTAAAATTCATGTCAGCAAATATACTACAGTTGTCAGTGTAAGAGAACAGGTTAACAAGGCAAGCATCTCTCGTTATCATTACAGAGGATAGATATACAATCCTGATGCCAAAAGGTGGGACTCTGTGTAAAACATAAAAAAGAATGTGGTCGTTTACTAATCCTTTTTCACATATACGCAATTAAAAACAGTACAAAGACAATATATTTAATATTTGACTTCATCAGCTTCATTGATTTTTGTCAATGCTTATTCTGAATTTGATGGCAGCAACATGTTTCAAACAAGTTGGGACAGGAGCAACAAAAGACTGTGAAAGTTGTGGACTGATCCAAAAACACCTGTTTGGATCATTCCACAGGTAAACAGGTTCATTGGTAACAGGTGATAGTATCATGATTGGGTATGAAAGGTTCATCCTGGAAAGACAAGCAAGGATGGAGAGAGGTTCATCACTTTGTCAAACACATGATTGCATAAAGGAGATTACTACATGAGCTCAGGAACTCTTTGTAAAACTGTTGTTTTACACAGCGTCCCGACTTTATTGGAATCAGGTTTGTAGATTCTTGTTGATTCCAGAGTTGACAGTCTTTATAGTTATAATTACAGGGTTTGGTAGAATTTATTAATGTTTGTGCGAGTGTCTGTGTGTCTGTGTACAACTTGACCACTCCATCTCCTCATATTAATAGAAGAGAGACAGGGTAGTGTAGGGTAATGAGTCTGTAAGACAGAACTGCAATACATCAACTTTAGATATTTCCACTGAACGCCTCATTAGGCTTGCAGAATCTGATTCAGTGTGGAAAGCAAAACAGTTCACCACATTCATCTGTCACCTCTCCTCCGCTCTGTATCTTATCTCACTCTTGTCACAAATTCTGTGCATTAATGACAAGCCTGTGGCACAAATAGTGTGCATGAAGAGAGAAATGATTTACAAAATCCCTCCTCCTCCTGTCTTTCTGTGTCCTCCTCCTCCTCCCTCTTCCCATCCAGTCTGGCGGCCGTCGTTCCAATTTCTCCAGTACTCCTCGCCGTCAGCAACAGCAACAACAGCAGCAGCAACAACAGCAGAACAGTGCTAACTCCATGATGCAACCGCAGCATGGAGGACACGGCCAGCCGGAACCTCTGCCCTCCCACTGCGTCTCCCCCATGTCCCAGGGAGGGCAGGGTGGTGGTGTGAGCAGCCAGTCTGTGCCTGACCCCCACCAGGTAGAAAGCAGAGCAAATGCTGGAATTATTATATATCATAGCAGTTTCCTTGTTCTGAGAGAGTGTGTTGACCTTCTTTCCGTTCCAGCAGGGCCGTCCCAGCTCAGTGTCCTCCCAGAGCAGCCAGCAGAGCATGAGGAGCTCGTCCTCCAACAAACACGTCTCCTCCAGCGCCACCCCGTCCTCCTCCTACTCCCTGCTCCAGCCCCTGGTGCCTGAGGTAAAGGAGATGAGCTCGGGATACACTAGGCTGAGCGCCAACCCCATGGTAGGAGAGAGAACCGCCACACACACGCCGTCCGCTGTCTGCTGGCTAGCTGCCTAGCTGCCTTCTCCCTGTCTGGCTACTAACACCAGGAGAGAGGGACTAATATTTTAATGCTTTACGTGTCCACTGGGAGCCTCTGCTCACAGCTCATCTTTTCTCCTTTAAAAGGTCTCAACAGCCACAAGTCTGAGTGCTGCTGTCTGTAGAGACGCCCGGTGGACACAGTCTCAGCTCTCTTCTTGAACCTTTTGGGTTTTAGTCTGCTGTTTTGCTTTAAAATATTCTTGGCGCACTGATGGAAATGGGTTTTAACAACCTTACTGAAATAGTGTATTATGAGGAGGCATGTCATTTTCCAAACCTCGTATGTAGCAGCTCGACAAGCTGTCACGTACTGTCCAACATCTAATACTAATATATAATAAATAATATTTGGAATTCCTTAATTAGACCTTTAAGCACATCACAGCAATATTAATATGAACATTTTAAACGATGACTATGTCAATCTGTTAAACTATAAAGGTAGAATGTCTTTACCAAACTGATAGTCCAAAAAGATCACCTTTTGCACACCCATGGTCTGAGAGATTTAGTTGTGTAAAACTTTTTTGTAGTCTTCGGATTCTGTGAAACTATAACAGCTCATTTTAGCCGAGCAGCTAGCCCAGGTATGATTAGATGATTTCTGGGGTTGGTTACACAGAGAGGTCTTCGAATCATCTGTAGTGTTCAGCCAGTATTTCACAAACATCGACTGACTTTTCTTGAGTTAAAAGCTTGTCCTCATGGTCTAAGAGCTATATTTCCATGATAGCAATCAATGTGGACCAATGGCACTACATCAGAAAAAAGAGAACATGGCTTATTATGTCAGTCTATTTTTGTCAAATTGTCCCCTGAAACCTGTAGTGTAAAGTCGGGCCTGACTTACCAGCAAGCTGTTGGTAAAAGTCGTTGAAAACCACATAGCAGTCATCACCAAATCTAATGTCACGTTTTAATTTAATGATTATGTTTAAGAATAGTGCTTATGAAACAGTTTTGATTATCTTATTAGTGTGCATGTTGTATGAATAAATGTGAGGTTTGGTTTAGTTCCAGGTGAATTATTAAGTAGAATACCGAAGACATGTTTGTTTCTTGCACAGTGAGATCTTTCTTGATCAAGAAAAGCATCTAGAGGAGTGCTAATGGGCCCATTTGATCCCCAGTCCCCCAGTCCTGGCTCTGCCACTGGGACTGAAAACAATACAGGCCTTATTAGTATTGGTAGCATTATCAGCCCCCTGATGGTGGCACCCAATAGATTCAATAGGAATGATTAGTAGCTTTTAGTGTAGTTTGAGGTTGACACCCCAACAATGCTCACAGTGCCCAGCAAAGCAAACCAGCAGACTCAAATCCAGTTGATGAGATCTTTCTTTAACTTGGCTCTGAATTGTGGATCCTCTCTGGCGGTAGGACACTACTAACTTGGGGCTGTGCTGCTAACTTAGTCCTGCCTTTCACACTTTGACACTAATCATTCACTCAACTCTGTGTTGCACATGTTGATGTTGTTGGCATTGCACATGAATCATATTTCATCACGTTATGATGCCTCCCTCTCTGGTTAAATGGTCGAGATGCATTGAGTTTATTGTATCAATTGAAATCTTTAAATCATCATGTTGGAGTTTGTAGGTAGGTCTAAAAAGAGTTCAAATGAAAGTCTGAGGTGAAAGGTCAAAGGTCTTGTATGCTGATAAATGAAACTAGGGGTGTTATTATCAACATTAAGTATTGATCCAGATCTGAGTCATTGTATATGAAGAACCTGCTGATCCCATGTCATAATACATGTTTCATGTAGGAATAATGAATATAACATGCCAACAAGAATCTATGCTATTAATTAAATTTGATATCAACTTAATATAATGTAATATTGACTATCTCTGTTGAATTTTTCATGCACACAATGAAATATGTTGGAGAAAATAGAAAAGATGAATAAAGATAAATAACTGTTAATATAAGATGCCTGCCAAGTGGTTAGAAGAAAGAAATCATAATTACACATCAGAGAACATTCATGCCTTGAAGCCACTACTTGTTGACTACTTACACCTGTGTCTATGCCAGAGACTAATCGGGACCAAAGTGCCATAGGCTAAGGATAAGTTGTGTTATAACTTGTATTTCCTGTCATCTCTCATGTCTCAGCTAACCAACAAAATGCCCCCCAAAGGTTACATAAAAGATAAAATATATTAGAAAAAATGTCTAAGAGGTCTTAAAGGATGTTTCCAGTTTATTCAAACTTACTCCTATTTTGGTCATGGCGGCCATTATTCCTATCTGCAAGACTCAAGTTAATTACTAAGATGTACAAATGCTGCAGCACCACCACAAAGAAGACAGAAAGCTGTCTGATCATGTCACTGCTCAGAAATGATGGTCAAGACTACGGAAAGAAGATGATTAAAACCGTACTTATCTAAACACGACATAACAATCCTACTCAGTAAGATTAATGCAACTTTAACTTTATTTGAATTTGAACACCTCAATATCAATGTCATTCTGTCACAGTTGCTGTATCTTCATGATTATTTGAAATGCACTTGAGCCAACCTGCAGACATTAAGCTCACAGAGAAAGATTTGAATCCTCATGTCAACAGAATACAAAGATCTGTTGATGGGTGCTGCCCTGCTCTCCATGTCCTCTGTCAGTCTCTAACTTTACACTTTCATTGTTGCTCTCTGCATTTGTGTGTGAGTATTCACAGCTGCCTGCTGCACTGTTCAGAGAGCAGTGCATTTTCCCAATTCCTGTTCCGCTCATCCATCTGAACTTCACCTGTGCATCAGTCTGAGAAGTCACTCCGCTGACACTGACATTTTACTCTCTTGTCCTGTTGTTTTTTTTCTCCGCCCACAGCCGAAACACCAGGACACTTTCTCTCTGGCCCCCCAGCGGCCCCTCACCACCATCAACCCCATCGGCCACTCCCTCCATCCGAACGGCGCGCCCACGCTCAAGCCTTCCCCCGTGCCACGCACCATCCAGGCCATGCCCTGGGAGCAGCGCTCCCTCTACAATCAATGAGACCCCTGGGAACCAGCCACCCCCCTTCACGTCGCGTCCACCACCACCCCAACACACCCTCCTCCTCCTTCTCCTCCTCTCCAATCCTTTCGGACCCAGCATCAAGGAGGGAGGAGTTGGGACGCCCCTCCACCGCCTCACCCCTCCTTTGGAACGTTGTGTTTGGGAACGGGGAAGGGCACATTGAGAACTAGTTGAGATTGATTACTGAGTAGTTAGGTTTAAAAAAATGTGTTGCCTTGACCCTCATGTATGATCTATGCCATGTACTGGATATAAGTTAAAATGTCTGTCCCCTGATCTGTCCTCTCACTAAAAATTTATCTCCCCACCCTCCTCTCCTGTTCTAGTTATGAAAATATCTATCCTTCCCATTATGAATAGTGTCTCTCCCCACCCCACCCCCCCTTTTCCATATGTTAAATGAAACGAAAGGCTATTTTTATCAAGAGTGTGTTCCAAACCCTGAAAGATGAGGGATTCCAGGGCACCAAGTTGTCAAAGTAAATGTGACAAAATCCTCCCTTCAGTCTGATATGTTTTTGAACATAAAACCCAACTTTTTTTGTCAAATGAGGCTTCTGGAAAACAGAAGGGGAAAACGTGAACGTTTTTCTTATTTTTTATTATTTACGTACCCCTTCAACATGCTCCAGAAGGAAGATTGTGTATATTGTCCGTTAGGAGGTGTCATGACTATTTCAGAAAGCCGTTTCCGTTCTCTTCGACGTTACAGTGCCCACACCTCTCGTCTCCGAGGATCGACAGCAAGGACCACGATGGAAACAGCTCAGCTGCCTGTTGTTCTGCAAAACATTTGGACAAGTACATGCCAGTTTGGCTTCTCAGTGTTGTGAAGACTGAAGCCCTGCTGTTGAAAAGGACCTCAATGCTCTCCAGCCACAACCACCAACAAGGACAGTTTGGCGCGGTTACCTTCTTTTAACACACAACTGAAAGCTCACTTTTTTCTAAACTTGCATCTGACTGGTGGCTTGTTGTTATTGTAGTTTTAATAATCTGTTGGCTGGGAATCAAATCTAGAAGATAACAGTACAAGTCTCCATCCCTTTTGTTCCAAATTGACTGTTAACATGTTTGTTCCTTTCACTTTAAAGCACTTTAAGACAAGTGCTGTTTAATTATTACTTTCTGTCCCCTCATCTATCTAGAGCTGTGTCGGCTGTAACGATGTAACATTGCCTTACATCAACCCCTCATCACGACTCACTCACATGCATCATCAGTGACTTAGCAGCAGTACTGGGCCGGGTTTGAGCCCATAACACGGCTGCATCTTGAAGCTACAGTGGCCAAAATACAGTATGTCTGCAGCTCTGGGCCCCTCCCCCCAACCCCCCACCTCAGCTCCAACACACCCTCCAGTGTTGCTTTTCCTGTAGAAAACGTCATGCCTACGTCTCACTGCTCCCAGGATGGATTTAGATAACACCTACCTGCAGGGTGTTTCAATAAGCAGCCAGCCACAGTTGGCCGGATAACTCCAAATAAACACATGAAAGATGAAGTGAATTTTCTAAATGGTCAATTTGATGAATAACAGTTTAATCATGGATTCAGTATGTAGTTCTGTTACGTTATCTGGCTAACATGGTGTTCATTGAAATACCCACAATTCTACTGACATTGTATTATCTCTTTTTAAAGTTGTTTCTATTTTTATTCATGACATGTTTTCATTGTTGCTTTCTCTCTCCTTGTAAAGTGTCTTTGAGTATTTAGAAAAGTGCTATACAAATAAAATGTTTTATTATTATCACCATCAGTGCTGCTTTTCTTATGTAAAAGACGATGATCGCTGGTACCTGTCAGTACTACTACAGCTGTTGGTTTTTAAAAAAAAATCTTCTGAGAACTAAAGAGATGCAAGTTAAAATTTTACGTAGAAATGTAATTTATCTTTAGCTTAATATCTTGTCAGCTGCTGTTTCCAAGGTCAAGAGTGAACTGTCAAGCTCAATGTTTAAGCTGACTTAGAGATGTCTTAAATGTGATCAGAGTAAAGGAAAGTTTAAATTCCTACAGTTCTGAGTAAACTGCATCTGCTGATAAAGGGTGATACGGGCAAAAACTCTAGAACAAATAAGAAGGTGGATCTTAAGTGACATCCATTACTGTCTTTAGTTTGAGTTCAAATCCCTTTTTATCTTCGGTGAAGAGTTTGGAAAATAGCCACCAGAGGGCGACGTCTCCATTTGGTTATGTCAAATAGACTCTAAATACACATAGTCAAATAATAAAAATTCAATAATAAACTTTACACCACTGATGATTCTTTATAGAGTGACAGTTTTGCTGTTGATGAAGCAGAACAATGAGTATATAATCCTTTCAATTATATAACACCTGACCTTTTAAAGTGCAGCCAGTCATCAGGACACACACATCTATCAGTTCTGTGCAGATGCTGGGTAACAATTGTGCAGGCACCCCCCCACCACACACACACACAAACTCTGCCATTTGGCTAGCAAGTCTTATATGACATGGATGTGACGTTTCCACCACATATGGTCTTCCTCAGGTGAAGGTGAGTGTGTGAGCACAACAGTGTTATATATGTATAAAGACTGATATCAAAGTGAAAACAGATATCTGCAAAGTGATCTTAATAATTTACTAATATAAAATAGTTGTTAACACAAGTATTCACTCAATCCAGTTTAGTATTTAGTAGTTGAGCCTGTGGCAGCAGTTTCCTCCAGTCTTCTTTGTGGACCTGCTGAGGCTCAGTCAGGCTACATGGGGATTGTGAGTGAACAGCCACATGTTCACAGCCGGGTTAAGATCCAAACACAAAGTTAGTCTGGTAAGCAAAAAGCTTCATTTTGGTCTCATCAGAACATACAAGCTTCTTCCAGTCAATTTCAAGGTCTTCCACTGGCTTCTGTCAAACTGTTGAGACTGAGATGTCTTGTGAGAAGTGTGACTTTCTCATCACTACTTTCAAATAAATTGTCAAGAGGAGGAACCCTCCACATTCAAGCAATATTCAGTCACATGATGAGATGCTGCTAACAGATTTGAGTTAGGTGCTGATGACATAATTCTCATACCAAAAGGTACTCAAAAAAGTAGTGTTTCCTCCAGTCTACCTGTCGGATGAGATATAAAAGAGTGACAAACTGATAGAATTATGTCTTCGGATGCTAGTGTGCAAACCCTTCAAGACACGATTAAACTTTGTTCATTAAGTTCACTCAAGATATGAATTCCATCAGTTTACTGGTTGCTCTGGATCTGTCCTGCATTGATCCTGATTGCTTCCTGAGACCTTAAAAAAAGAGAGAAACAATATAGATTGAATACCATAATAGTAATCCAGACCTCACATCTGGGGATTCAGAATGAAGTAGAAGAAAGAAGTTAATCGCACAACAATTTACAGCTTATAGGTTAAATCAAATTCTAAAATAGTGGAACTTGCCCACTGTAATGCCATCCTGTCCTCTGGGTGATAGGTGGACTGACCCTTTATGATCCACACTTCCTGATGGGAGGGCAAGAGGACAAACACAGCTGTGAAGTTTGAAGTTATTTTATTTATTTGTTTTAAAATGTTTAAAAACTTAAGCCGACTGTTTGCGTGAAAGACTGGTCTCTTTTAAATCGACATCTTCAATGCGATTGATCTGATTGATCATTTTAACCTACTGTTATTAGGAATTGTTATTGATTGACAATGACACATGGTTTCGTCTCCTACGTGTCACCCTAAGACTAACAGACTGCGTGCACGCGGCGGGAGCGCGCATCATAATTTACCTCTTCCAGAAATGAACGAGCCGAGCGGCGCGCCTTTATCGGGCCGAATGGAGCCTTTGACGTGTTCCTCCGCGCGCGCCTCTGCCGCGGAATGAGATGAATTAATATCGGCTCGCCGGCGGAAGCAGCGTTTGATCCCTATCGACGCTGATTATCGATAAAAAATTGTTCACCTTTTCGATGGTCGGGCACGGTTTCAGGGCCTCTGAGGATCCATCCCGGTTTGAAACCAGCGGCCTGTTCACTAACACATCACCCGACTAGCACGTTGATAATGATGTCTGACGGCTAATAATGGACTTTAATTAGTGCGTTAATTAGCGGCTGACTGCTGCGTCATCGGAAGTGACCACCATGTTTATTTTTGTCCAAGCAAGAATCCGCTTAACTTCCCAACAGAGCTCACAAATTAAACCCTAACCTTTCTAAAGAAGTAAATTATTTTTGTGCAAAAATTGGTGCTTTGGTCACGTTAATCTTTTTATAACATAAAGTAGATAATAAGAAGGAGAGACGTGAGAACAGTTTCAAAAGTAAGTGTTCTCATAAGAAGAATTAATTCAATTAAAATAAAACTTTTTTTCAATACATTTTCTTCAAACTCAAACTTTATATTTTGTCACGTCTCAGTAATAATTGACGCGCCTCAGCAGGCCTCCACTTTAAGGCCCCGGCCTCCCCTCACATGCCGGACTGCAGGCCCGGCTGCAGTGGCCCGCCTCGGTCGCTTGGTGGCGGTAGTGGCCCAGACAGGAAGCGAAGACGCGCGTTTAGTTTTATTTACTATTTTGTTTTCGATCTTTTACGGCAAAAAGAGTAAACAGCTTATGTCGTTTCAGGCATCATTAACAAAAGATAAAGACAGGTTAAAGGAAGATTTAAACGATAAACGAAGTAATAAAAAATAACTTGAAGTATTAATGGAAACTAAAACATTGTTAAACACTGTTTTTATCTAATTCATTTGCCAAAGTAGTTACAAGTAGAAGTCGGAAGTTTGAGCTTAGCGTTTAGCATCACAGTCTTAGAGGTAGCCTATGTTTGTTCCTCTACTATCCATGTCTGTTCTTCCTCAGGACACTATTTTTCTTTTCCTTCTCTTTTTGAAATTGAATGTTAAATATCATCCATTCTTTACAATCTTAAAACAAATTCAACGAGGAAAACGAGTACACAATCAAATCAACGCTTTTGTTCGTTTATTCTGAGTCTCTTGTTAAAACCTTTTTCATTTTTCACTGGTTTTCAGAGCAACACGAGGGGACATTTAAAGCCTGAAAGTCGACATTTTCTGCTGTCATCGTGGGGTTTGTTTTGTGGAGGAGTCCTCCCCCCCCGCGCCGGACCCCCTCCCCCTCCTCTCTCTCCATTTTGTGTGCTCTGTAAAAGCAGCTCCAGTCTTCTCGCTGTCCGCCACATGAGGGATGTTGGACTATTATTTTGATCGAGCCCGTGGTCGGTGAGTCCGATTCACAAATGGTTAAACTCCCTAAAATAATGTCTTTTTCTTCTTTTTTTTTTAATCCGTCCATGCAGTTCATGATGGAAACATGCAGTTTGACTGAGATCCAGGCTGCACGAGGGGATTCAGATCTTTGTTAAATGACCTGGCTTCTAAATGTGGAAACCAACATTAGAAATGTAGTCTGAAATAGAAAGGAAAAAAACACATGTGAGGCATCTTGTGAACAGGTTTCCTCACTTGATGCACAACACAGTTTATATTTGTACCAGATTGAACCAATTAATTCAATTTCTCTCCATCGACAGCTGACAGTTTATTCATTGTTAAAATGTCGGATTGTTGCTTCATTTTCCTTTCAGTTTGCTTGTTTTGATCATCATCATCATCATGTTTGCATCAAAATATCAGCTTTAATAATTAAGATTCACATGCAGCTGTTATCACATGCTTATAATGAAATCTCATTCTCCTGCTGGTTCATGCGGAAAATGAATCTCACTTGTATTTGAACATTTTTTACCTTGTAATGTTGCTGTTTTTGTTCTGGCTCTCTTTCACTTTAATAAAACACCTTAACTGAAAAAGTCATATTTACTCCTGAATTAATTTGGCCTTTCAATTGCTTTTGATGTTATCCACATTTGTGGACTACAAAATCTGAACTTTTGGTTGATTGATAAAAGTTCTTGTTCTTAATTTCCTTTGTAAAATTGTGCTTCTTTTCTGGATCACAGTACTTCCACTTGTGTGAAATGTTTCAGCTCTGACTTTTTGTTTTACTTAAAAGGTCCTTAAACTCCACATGAAACATCTTCTCTAGAAACTTCTCTCATCAACCAAATCTCATCTGCCCTGTAATGTAAGAAGCCAACAATGTTCTTAAAGTGAAACATTTCACATCATTTATGCCAACAGATGTATTTTCCAGTGATAAAATATCTGGTAACAAGTGAAACATCACCACAGTTTGATCATTGAAGTATTCCGAATGTGAAAAATGAATGTGTGAAATTTGTTTCACCTCACAAATTCACTGATTTTTCAACTTTCTAACTGATGGAAACTCATTTTCATTCATTTCATTACAGAAAACAAGCAGATTGGACTGGTCAAATGTATTACAACAATTGTGATGGATACGTTTTAGTTAGTGGTGGAAAGTAACTAAGTACATTTACTCCAGTACTTAAGCACAATTTTGTGGTACATGAACTGTACTTTAGTATTTCCAACTTATGTTACTTAATACTTCTATTCCACTACAGTTCAGGAAAATATTGTAATTATTACTCCATTACATTTATCTGATTAATATAATTAGCAATTACTTTACAGATTAAGATTTTACATAGAAAATACACAGTATGATGATCTTACAAAATACGTTTAACTACATATGTTGCAGTACGATGCTTTTATCATAATAACCCAAATATATGATAGGAAGTAGGTAATAGAACACTCAAAGAGGAGCATTTTCTGCACTGTACTTTTACCCTAAGTATAGTTTTCTGAAATTACTTCTCTACTTTTTCTTAAGTAATATTTTCAGTGCAGGACTGATGTATTTCTACCCTGTGGTATTTTTCACTTATACATAAGTAAGAGATCAGAATACTTTTCTCACTGCTCACTCCTCACACCTTTCAGTAGCATATAAACGAAGCATACAGTGAAATGATAAACCCATCAGACTGAAAACAGGATTTTTCAGCCTTCTGTAGGGTCAAACAGTCATTCACTAAAACATGAATGACTTCATCTGTCAAGTGTGGCTGCTTCACTCTCAGTGCTTGTGAGCACATCCTGTTTCCGTCAGCACAGGAAATGTCACGTCCATGCAATGAGATATTTCATTTTGTGCTTCAATTGAAAGTGAGATGTTGTTACCAATCGAACTATGACTAAATCAAAATAATTCGAATCTTGCCCCACAAAGCAGATGAATAACTACTCGGACTCAAATGTTTCCAGTATTCAGCCTAAATTCTTTAGGCAGAATTAGAAAACTTTTTCATCCCACATGGTCCAATTTGTCTCAAGAAATAAACATGACTTTGAAATCATTTTATTCACATTTCTCTCTCTAGAAACTAAATATTTCTTGTGAACTTAAGGTGGGAATTTAAACTGTATTGCTGTGGATTACAACAATTTAGGCCTCAAATCCTGCATTTGTAGCAACAGATCCAGTGTTTTGGATTTTCCTAATGAGGAACAATCTGGGTTGGTTCTGGAGGCTACAGTGATGTTGGAAACTCTCAGACAAAACCTGGGCTCCTGTAGTAAAATCTTTAGGAAAAACAAGATTACTATTTTTAATGAAAGAATGTAGAGTTCCTTCTGAACCATGTTCATATTCATAACACTATTAATATAGTCTAACTCCAATTAGTCCCATGAAAAGTTATATATATGAAATGTGAAGGCCTCATTTTGTTACCATGAATAGGAATTTGCATTTTTTGTCATTTTTTTAAGCATGAAAATTCATTCTTGAGCTTTAAATTGTAGTTTGAGAAAAACTATCCCAACTCAAGGTCCACTCACTTGCGTTTTCTCAGCATCTCTTATCATTAAGAACAAACAGCAGAGTTAAACCCACACTGTCCACTCTTGTTTTTCAATTCTTAAAACATCCATTCAACACTTATCACCTCTGAATAACTGCAACAGAAGAAAAAAATCAGGCTAATTCATTCTGTGAAATTACAGTGAAACATGAATGAACAACTCTCCCCTCCTTCAGCAACATCTGTCCAGGTTCCCACTGAACAAGACACGTCAGTCTGGATGGGATCTTGTGACTCAGCTTCCTGTGGTAAAGAAAAAGAAAAAGGTCAGTCACTCTTTCCTGAATCATAGATATTTTACATTAAAATATGAAGTCCCTCTCAAGTGAAAATGTCTTTTTTTCCTCTTTCTTCCCTGATGTTTGAGCTTCACTGTACAGAATGATGGATTTGGAGAGTTTGTTTTCACATTCATCAACTGAAGAGGGAACACCTGGAAGTACAAGGACGTTTTTATGACATCACAACTAGTCTGAAGCCAATCAGGGCCCAGTATACCACACTGTGTGTTGCTCAGATACACTGAGAATGGACTTTTCAGTGATGAAAGAAATCTTGTGTCCAGCAGTGAAACTTTTGAAATAAACAATATTTGCTAAGGATTTACTAAGAAAAAAGAGCAGGTGTGATTTTTACATTATCTTTAATCTGGTAATTGAACTTATTTGTGTAAAAACAATATCAGTCATTAACTCTTATTCAAAGCAGAATATTTTTATGTCTTAAAACATGTCTGGAGAGGATCTTTGAAACTGCTTTAAATACAGAAAGTAATCCGTTTATGACATATCCAAAAGGTGACAAAGTGTGAAAAAAATCAGCACCACTACAGACTATGTAAGATGTTGCTGCTCCTATGGCCTGAACATTGACTTTTCTTTCATATCTTCACACTTAACCACCTTGTGGATATGTAATAAATGAATCCTGTTTTGAATCTGGAGTGCCTTCTCTATGTTTTTGATATAATTTAGCATTTTGTCCAGTGTTACCCTGGGACTGCTCTTTCTTATGATCTCTGTCATCCTGGTTGTTCAATTTTGTTTTGGTAGCACACCAAATTGAATAATGGAATGAATCTTGTGAAATTAACAGTCGACTTTCCAGATTTATTCCCAGTAATACAAAATGAGGAAGAGACAGTGAGGCCTTGTATAGAACTCCATTAATCATCACATAAATCCAACAGCTATACTAAGTCTATATAAAAAGTAAATTAACTACATTGCTGCAAACATTTAGTGTTTTTTACATTACTTTAATTATTCAACTTTAAGCATAAAGCAGTTAGCTGGGTCTTATTCTAATATGTTGCTATAACTTTCAAAGTTTTATACATTTCTCTTCTTCAAATCATCCCTGAAGTTATTAGTCTACTGAGAAGTTATTCGATATAACTCACATCATTGTGGTTGTTCGAGTGTTTTTATTGATGGTGTAGCTGATTTCAAATCAATTTGATTTATATAGGTAAAAATCTCAAATTTGAGTTAGATTGTCGCAAAGGGCTTAAAAGAAAAGTAGTGAGTCAGAGATGTTTGTATTTTAGTTTTCATATTCCATGTTTCCCCCTCCATGCAAAGACCGGTTAATACATAAGAAAAATGAACTTGCCTTGACGTCACCATCTATGGACAGCGAAAATGTTCTGACCAAAAACAAATCTTCAATCAAGGTCCACTTACTTCTTTCATGGTCACACGGGTGAACAAATAACTGAGAAGTGAGTTTAGAGATAGACACTTTATTGATCCTTTACAGAAAAAGCTCTGGGAAAAAAAACAATTTACTTAGAAATTTGTTAAGATTTAAGAAGAAGTACATTATGACCTCAGAAACAATCTTGCCTCAAGAACTATTTCGTAAGTATTCTGGATCTTTCAATCATGTCACATGATCTTGATCAGCAGATGCCCAGTTGTCACTGAACTGTAGGTTTTTGAATTGCCATTTTTTTTTTGAGTATTTAATGGACTTCTTCTCCATCTGCTGATGAAGATTCTGCAATATGACCACAAGTTCCAGAACAGCTACTAAACAGATCTTGAGGCATGATTACTATATAAGTAGGATAAAATTAAGGTTAAGAGTAGACGTTTGTGACATTCTGTTCAGCATTCTTGAAAGGATGTGTTCTTAAACTGCAGTTAATGATTTATTGTTTGTAGCCACTTGAATTTGGGTTAATCAAAAACATTTTTTTCTGAAGTGTAAAGACAAAGAGAACACCCATGCATTTATTAAAACTTGTTCACTTTGGCTTTGGATTTCTGTTCACATCTGGCCAGCTTTCACTTCAAGGAAGTCATCTGTCACAACTGTTGTTTTTTAGGTTTTTCTAATAAGCATGTGCACCAGACACTTACAATAGATGTAGTAAATATTGTTGTATACTGGTATTTCTACGTTTACATTTTCAGCTCAGACTCTCCTTCAGACTGTTAGTTGACTAGCATGTCAAACAACTTAATTTTCTGGGCTGTAAACATTACAAGCATCCGACAGCAAAGAGTCTGAATGTCTGACTTTATATTACAGAGCAACACCAGGGAGAAGAAATGACAGGGAGAAAAGGTAAAATGGACAGCAATAACATGCAGGCACTAACAATGTGTGTCTGTACACTGATGGCAGATCCCATTAGTACAGCAGCACATCCTGTTTCTGCTCTTGCTGCAGCAAATATGCATTGGAAGCATCTGAATATGTGCAATCAACACATTTGAGCAGCAGACAGGAAGTGCTCAACGCGACTGACATGCAGGTTGTTCTCTTTTAACATTTGATGCAGCATGAGAAGAGGATCTGAGGAGAATGAGAGGGAGTTTGTTAAGGGGAAGACATGGCTGCTGTGGGGAGCAAATAAATGAAAGTGTTCAGGCTGGATGTATATGTGAAACTGTTACCTGGAATCAGCTTGATTCTCATTACACTTCATCAAAAGAATGCTGATCTGACCCATAAATATTTTACAAACATGTCTCTGAAATCATACAATATTTAGTTAAGGAAGCTCTTTATATTACATAATAAGATGCCAGTATATAAGCAGATCTGTGCAGTTTGTTGAACTAGGCCTCTGCACTACAAAGTGCATTTTATAGTCTGTATCATGTATAGAAAATAGAAATGTTCTTGTTCCGTTATGGAAAAATGATGCCTGGTTCTCATTATTTGGTTTTGAACAAGAGCTTTTCTTTCTGACTATAAGTGACTCTTCCTGCCTCAGCAGCCTCATCATTACAGTACAGGCTGTCTAATGAGGACTGTTCCTCTCTGTCTTGTTTGTTTCTGCAGGAAGGCATTGAAGTTACGTGAGATGTTGTCTACCTGCAGGCTCTGGAAGAGAAACACTCTGCCACAGAGGGAACATCTGAATTGAGATTTGTCACGTAGTTAAAGCATTAAGATGCTCTTTAGACGTGAAGACGTGCCTTACTTTTTTCCCAAAAAGAGCTCCTGGTTGGCAGTGACTTTTCACTCTGAACAGGCAGTTATGGCACCATTTGACCTCTTTGACCTGATCAGTTGGTCATAAGACCCTCTTAGGTAAAAATGGCCTCACCACTATAAACTTAAGACACGACCAACTAGAACAAGTTCTCCTCTATCAACAGGCTGCTGTGACTCTGACACTTCTGCTCATCTTGTCAGGGGTCTTAAAATGAAAGATATGGTTAGTGTTACTCTATATTTATCTTTTTGTCATCAAATTTCAGTGTCAACAAAGACTAAAACCAACAAAATGTCTGTCTGTTTCTCACCACCTGCCTATCCTGTGTGTGGCTCTTAGCTCTAAGCTGAGAACCACACACAGGGTTACTCAGAGATGACAAGCACTGAAAGCTTGGTTCCTACTGATCAAGCAAATCTTGCACCTCGCAAAGTTTCATTGCACACTGCAGTTCATTTTTATCAAATGCTACTCAAACAAGACGACATAGTGCATTTGGTGGGGACTATTTTCAGTGGCAAATTAACCTGTTTTTGGGGCAGCAGGACAGTTTATGTGGGAAAAAACAAAGAGTGTGTGTTCATGGTAATAAAGGAATATGTCACCCAGCGTGACAGTGTGGTTCACTGATTTGTTTTTAACAACAATGTGGCACAAAGGAAGAAGATATATCAGACTTTGGATACACACAATACTTGTTCGTAGGACACATTCAGTGTTAGTTCAGGTCTTTTCAAGGGATTTGATGACAATGGGAAAATTATAGAATATCACCACTCATCACATCTTCACAGACAGATGAATGTACGAATTGTACTAGTATGATACACTTTTACATACTGTATATACTTTTAAAAATATTCATATACTTTATAATTTTATCTATTTGTATTCTTGTGCTTCTTGTCTTGTGCTGCTGCAACGCCCGAATTTCCCCTCTGGGGTATCCATAAAGAATAATCTTATCTTATCTTATGTTCTTTGGGTAGTCTGAGTCCTCTGATCTTTCAATGAAAAGTTTCACATAACTGGAATGCTTTGAATGGCTTTTGAGCTTACACTACATTTCCCTGATGGCTCAGCTTTGCGAGAAATGAACATGTGATTTCATTATGTTGCTTAACTGGTAGTCAAGATAATATGGTCAGGATGGGGAATGACCACCAGCAAACATACAAATATCCATAAGATTTCTAGGTGTGTTTTATCAGGTGTGTTTTACTAGCCATTATTTGGAGTGTGATTCCATCTTAAATGCCTGGTTGGATGGCATGGTCAGTGTCTCGTATTTCACTTTTTTGTTTATTATCTCTTTCACAAAGAGCTGTACACTGAGGAAGTCACCAGTTGGAATGTCTGTGCACGACCTCTTCTCTGCATTCAAATATGTAAAAATAAAAGCAGAACTATCATATGTCAACTCAAAAGGTTGACAGTGTAAACTTCAATTTGAGTTTTTGTGTTGAAGCTGCTGGTTTGCAGCACCACAGAAAAGTAGAGTGAAGGTCATACAGTCATAGAAAAGCACTATTGCAACATCACTTCAAAGATACAGCAAAGTCATTACTCAGTAATACAATAATACATGTGCAGCACAGTGATCTAAGGACGAGGACAGACAACAAAAGAAGACAAAGATGAAAAAAAGATGAACATTAAGTCATTTGCATTTCCCGAGGCAGTGTGTCTCCTCCTTCTGCATTCCCGCCCAATTCACCCTGTTTCTCCACAGCCTTTGACCTATCCACCCCTCCCCCAAAACACACACACATACACACACACACAAGAGAACACTGTTGACAGGGTCTTATGATGCCATTGATGGCCATGTTTAGGAAGTGAATGAGTGCAAAAAAAGTCATTTCCTGATTTGTCTTCCTCCAGTGAGTGTGGAGGAAGAATTTATATACATTGGTCAAATATGGTGCTTAAGTACAAATTGGAAAATTTACAAATTTACTGGAGTAGTTTTATTTTATGCTACTTTATATCTTCACTACATAATAGATGTAAGTATTGGACTTTTCACTTCTGTAACTTAAGTTATGTTTCACTTTACTGAGTAAGATAAACACAAATATGGCGCACTATAGATATACACTAGCACAGTATAACATTATATAAGAAAGTTACAATCTGTAGAGTTGCATTGGTGTGTGCATTCATTGATTAGCAGATTGACATAGATTGACAGAAAATTAATCAGCAGCTTTTTATGTCTAACATTTGAGGGTTCTAGCTTCTTACATGTGAGGATTTGCCTCTTTTCATTGACTTAACATTATATTGTGATAAGTTGAATATCTTTGGGTTTTCAGTTTGACAAAACAATTTAAGACATTTTAAGACATCACCTTGGGCTCTAGGGAACCATGACAGCCATTCTTTTATATTTAAGTTGCAGCCTAAAAAAAAAAAAATCTCTACCTCATCCAATTCCACCATCAGAAACCTAATTATGCAAACATTCATCAGTAAAAATAATCCATAAATATAATAGTCACTCACACTCACAAGGGTCATTACATTTCACCACTGTATATTTACAGTATCACAGGTCTGATTGTGAACATGTGATTCAATCACACTCAGCCAATACACATGTTAACGTGGCTACAAAGAAAAACCTGATAAATCCTTTAGATTATAGACTGTAAATTTAAATTTAAAAAATGAAGCATTTCCATTCTAGCCTATTCAAGATACAAACAATTTAGTTTTCAATACTCCTAAAGATTATATACAATAGAGAAAGGAAGGAATAGGCAAAGACAACAACAAAGACAGGTTTTTGAGGAGAGGAACTTTTGTTGGGGGTTGAAGGAAAGATAAGGGGAGAGGAATTTACAGGTGCCAACAGAGGAGGGGGATGAGAACTGAGGGAGGAGGGACAACTTTCACAAGGAAGTGATTTGCTTGGGATCACAGAATATGGACAGTGACAGTGACAGAATTGTACCACCTCCTCACAACCTGCACACTTTAAAAACTACAATTTGCATTCTCCATTTGCCTCCATGGGAAACCTGTTTTCCTGGTATCAGAATGAACAACAGTGCCACAAACTTCACGTACAACTTATGCCATGAGGCTTCCACAGAACCTGCTGGTCTTGACGAATAATGTTCACTGGTCGCCAAAAGATGGTGAATGTGTTCATCAGTCCCTGAATTAAAAAATTATTGAGAGAGAAGGCAATGACTACTGTATTAATTTCAAGCAACTGGTGTCAGTGAGTAGAATTAGAATCATACACTAAGTTTGAAATAACAAAAGACATTTTGTAGGAAAAAAATGAAGAACAAGTAACACATAAACAAACATGCTGGAAAAAAAAAACTTAACCAAACTAATGTCAATACAATTTCAAACTTATGTAACTAACGTACAAATGAATGAGAACATGTTCAAATAGTTATAGAATTCTTTTTAGTTTCTAATCTTAATCCCAGTTTAAATTTAATGAAACAGATGTAATGTGTTTTTGCTACAACACTTGAGAAAGGTCACTCACACTCCTTTTACTCCAAAGGCCTCAAAATATGTACATACATCCTATGTGGTTATTTGACCCTTGGAAACCCTAACTTGTGACCTCATCAGTTCCCCTGAGATCAGTGTGTGTGTGTGTGTGTGTGTGTGTGTGTGTGTGTGTGTGTGCGAGAAAAAACACAGGGGGGTTGGGATGAGGGGTCCAAGCCATCTCAGGACAAGGGAAAAAGGGGCACTTTACAGGCCTATATATATAGATTCAAGAAGTTTTTTTTTCTTGAAACTACATATTTATAGGCTATTTATTGTTTTTGTGCTTTATGTCTTATGTATGTGCTCTGGTAAATTGTGAACTTGTTAAAATGAATAAAGCTTTTACTAAAGAAACTGAACTGAATCTGTAGCAGCTTTAGAGCAATAACAGGGAATCAAAACTCTGCTGCTCTGAAGTGAAGATTCAAGTTGACTGTATTAAGGCACTAGCATTAAAAGATAATAAGCTATAGTGAACCATCCTGAAGCTGTGATTACTGCATAATTACAGTACTCCTAAATACAGTGTTCCTATTCTTCTCCATACTGCTCCTCAGGCTATTTAATCTAATAAATATATTGCTTTGACTAAGCCGTGCCATGCCTATGGTTTTAATGTTGGATATGATAATTAGATTAATAATATAAAACATAAATTATTGTATAGTAGATGTTGACTCCATATATTGATTTTATTCTGCTGTGTCACAAACAGGGTATATTTTTATATATTCAGGACTAATATATGAGCTACTACTAAATCAGACCACTAAATTTCTTATATAAAAAAATTACTGAAATCAAGGGGTGGTTTATTTGTAGAATAACACAATAGATAGTTGCGAGATTGAGTACATGAGTAGTGTTGACAGCGTTTGGTCACAGGCACATATGGACGCACCAGCGGATTTCTTCAGATAGAAAACAAGGCTCTGCTTTTCATAATAAAATGCCCTGGTGTGTAAATGTCAGCCATGATGAGGCAACGCTCACTGTACACCCAGTACGAGGGTTTGGATCCATTTTGTGCACAGGAGCCATTTTCTAACCAGGCGAGCGCACCACTGTGCCACGTTGCCTCCGGGCGGGTACAGTACGGCTACAAAGTCTGAACGGTGGCAAACATGGCGGAAAGAAGCTTTAAAAACCAAAACTGCACGCTGGTTGAAATTCATACCAAAACATAGAGGCACTGCTGGACACACACAGTGTGAACCAGAGCCAGGATCTACATGTGTGTGGGGGGAGAGGCAGGCCTGTGCATCAGCCACTGCCTCCATTTTGAGAATCTACGCAGAGGGGCGCGCGCTGTGTGTGGCGCTGTAGCCAAGCGACTGCGCCATTTCCTCTGCGCCCTGCTCACTCAAGTATGATAACACAGAGGCTAGCTCGGCCGCTGCTCAAGTATTTTGAACTGGGCTGGAAGCCTTGCTAATCAAGTGCAGCCACAACAATTTCATAAAGTGTGTTAAAAGCAGAGGGGCGGTGCGGTGACGGAGCTGATCCCCTCCTTGCTCCACCAGGCTGGACACTGTTGTTCCGCCGCCCTATCGGCTACATTGTTCCTGCTAATGGGGCTGTGGGTGTAGGTAGGCAACAGTGGAGCAGAGTGAGTGGAGGGTCTGTGCGGGTTCCAGTTGCAGGAGGCTGCCCGCATGGCCCCTGAGGGAAAGTGGGGCCCTTTTGTTCCTGAGGTCCACCATAGGTCATTTATGTAACATCATGACGACTAACTTCTTCACCATGTTCATGCAGAGGGTGGAGGCGGCAGTGGGGTGGGGGTGCTAGGCTATAGAATTAGCAGGCGGTGCCTTGTTATTTAAATGGGGCCGTTTTTGTTCCACCTAGGCCTTCAGCGGCTCCATACACAGGGTGTGGGCCGAAGTCAGTCATGGCAAGAAAACTACGCAAACAGTGTTCGCGCTTAGCTTTTTAGCTTACGCTGCTGTATGGTGGAAGTAGCCCTGTCCCTGTATATAGGCTAATCTTTGCCCGCACGCATGTGTCGTGTTGCATAAAAGCCCCTGTACGGCGCACAAACCGCTCCGCGCACATGTACAGTACAGACCGGAGCACGAGCACGGAATCAGGGGGTCTCGGCTTGCGCGCGCGCACACACACGCGCGCTCATCTGGTGAATACCCCAGGATGAGAAGGGGGATGCCCCCTCCCCCTTCCTCCTCTCTCTAACCTACTCCAAATAGACCACGTGGTTTCCTCTTTGCAAACAAAAAAAAAAAAAAACGTGAATCGGAGTCGGCGGAGGGGCGGCGTCGACCCTCTGCCGGCAGCAGGCGGATCGCCGAGAGAGGCAAGGGTAGAAAACTAGAGAGAGAGAGGCGGAGAGAGAGGAAAACATTTTTCCCGATCTGATCCCGCCATAGTTTCCCCCCCACTCTTCCACCACAGACCCATCACCAAATCCACCCAGTACAACCCACCTCCTCCACAGTGCGATACAGAGGCTGCTTGATTCGTCTGCCGGGGCCGGCTGCAAGTCAAGGATCTCATTTCTCCTCCTGCTCCACTTTCTGTTCTACTGGATTTAAATTCATCGCTATCATCTGTTTTTACACTTTTTTAAAAAATCGCTATTTTTAATTTTACTTTACTGCCGAGAATTTGCATTCTTTTTTAAATCTTAGATATTCTTGCCCTCCAGCGTGATTTCCACTTTCAGTCAGTGTGGACAGTGTGACAATATCTTGTTGCGCTATTATTAGCAAATTCAGGAGAGAAACTTTTTTTAGCTGGGCTTCAATTTTAGTTATTCCGGGCTTTGTTTTTTTTTGGGACTTGGAAAAAACATTTTTTCCACCATGCACAAGCTATACATTGGGAATCTAGGCGACAGCGTGACTGCCGAGGATTTAGGAAAAACCTTTGACGACCACAAGATCCCGTACTCCGGACAGTTTCTCATGAAAACCGGCTATGCGTTTGTGGACTGTCCGGACGACCAGTGGGCCTCAAAGGCTATCGAGGTGATTTCTGGTGAGTTAAGGTGGACTACTGACCGCCAAACACCCCCTTCCACCTTTAGTTTCATTCATTCTAAAGGGAATCGGTGGACGCCGGTGTAGCTCCCCGGCTGCATGCTCACCTCCGCCGGTGTACCCCGGTTTCACTCTCCGTCCAGCTTCTACGGGAACAAGCCGGATAAAAAACACAATCACACAATTATTTTATTGATGCTAGCTTAATGGCGTGAAGAGAGCTATACGCCCTGGGGAGCCATTCAACTTTTGCAGGGGGAGGGACACACGAATGCTAGTACACACATAAAGCTATACCGTAAAGCACCACACAACACAATAATGCTATTTATAACAAGTTATTCGTTCAATCCTTTGCAATCCACTGATGATCCTTGCTTGTGTACTTCAGGCTAATATCTGCATGTGAGTGGCATTTTGATGTGTTGCACGCCTAGCATTGAACTGTGATATAGTATGAAGCCTCCCCTCCCCCTTTAAGCCGGCAGTCCACTATGACAAAGATAGAAAAAAACCCATCTTACCCTATGTACTTACCAAAACAGGCCACACGCCACCACCAGTCCAAAAATATCACCGTTATTGTTGAGGCTTGATTCGCCGCTTTGTAAGCCTTATTTCTTATTTTCTCCATATGTACCGTTAGAAGGCAAGGTCGCCATGCCTGTCAGCTCCCTCTGCTTCTTCTTCTACACGAAGAAGCACCAAAAACTCCCAGGACTGCCCTTTTATGTACTCTTCTAAAAGACACGCCAGCAGACCCAGAGGAATAAAGTAATCATACTCTTATGGCTGCCATATTGCATCTCGGAGGGTTTGACTGGCTCATTATGGGGCAGAGGTGACGTGCCTGCATACACTTGTTCAGGACTTTTTTTTTTACACCATGTTTGGGCCTTCTGAGTATATCCACCTCAAACCTTCTTCTCAGTTTGCTTTATTTCCATCTTGTCTCTCTGCTAAGCTGCAGGTTTAAAAAAGTTAGCTGCAAAGAGTCCACTTTCGCTATGGACCCTAAATACAGCACATTCCCTTCACAGGCCTGTAGTAGCTAGTAAACAGTTAGCATGTAGCCACAGTGTGTTCTGAATCCCCGTGTTTTATTTATTTTTCCAGGTCTAACGGTTCATGGGCAACGTATCGAGATCGAGCACTCCATCCCCAAGAAACACAGGTACTAAACAGCACTGTATCCCCTCCCCCTTCTCTAAAAGCCCTTTCATGTGTTGCATCACCTTGTCCAGGCCTTTTCTTTCATGGACTTCTATCTGAATACTTCACTTGCATTGCAATAAGTGGGACTTAAACTTGAAATGTGGCCATGTGTCTTCCGGGTGTTAAAAGCCTTTTGGTGGTTGTGCTAGTTTGCTGGTGCTTTCTGGTGTGACTGTGCGGAGCCTCAACTATGTCGGCCATTGCTGTGAGGCTGAACTGGTGACAGCTAGCTACAGCTGCCTGCCGTGCTGTGTTCATGGAGTTGGGGTTTTCTCTATGTTTGAATATACTGCTGTTGGTTGGGTGAATGCTGTAAACACGTAGAGATAATATTGTTTGCAAAGTCATCACAGAAGGCTTGAAGCACGTCCTATAGCCTGGCAGGCTGCAGGCCTTTCATCTAACTACACTTTTTATTTGTTGAACAGGGTTGTGAAATACACTGAGAAATACACATTTAAGAAATGTGTGTGTCGTCTGGTTGTTTCATGCTTATGTTCGGCAACTTTTTAAAGTCCGAGTTTTAATGGCATTAATAGCCTGTTAATTGCGTATACACATTATTTGCATGTATGTGGATTTAGCTAGATTAATATAGTTCACTGTGTGTGTACATACGTGGATCACATTCATATCTGGCTGCAAATAATTTTAAAAAATTCGTTGTGAAGGATTCACGTCAAATGCAGTCTGATAATTATTTTATTTTTGTTATGTCAAATATTTCCAAACTCAATGTAAATGCGGAAGTTTATGCCATTTAACGGAGTTCTGATTGTTTCAAAATTTTGATTAAATTGAGCATAAACGTTTTGCAAAATCTCATTCTTTTCTTGTAAAAAACTCAGCTGTGTACTTTGAGTTTTTATGGATACTAATTGTATTTTTTTTAAATATAATTTGAGCTCTTTTGTTTTTGTAGCTAGCTGTGAAATTAAAATATCATAGTGGTGTAAATATTTTCCCGTTTAAAAAAAAAAGCCATTTGGTTTATTGTGTTTTCAAAGTATTTTAATAGAAAAAAAACCTGTAGCTCAGACTTTCGACTGTGGCTCAGAAAGGATAAACTGGGGTCCACTGTAGATCAGCTGCTCTGTGATGGAAGCCACACTTGACCTGCTTTTAACACTATTATGGAATTCGCCTATAGATCATCATTCATGGCCGTAACCTTTGGCACAGATAAGAGGTGAGCAGTGAGCACAGTCCTCCATGTTCCGCCATTTGGCTACACGTGTGTGTGTGTTTCATGGTCAAAAAGGCCAGTGAACGTAGATTTCCTCCTATTCTTTCATTATTAGTTTTAAATAAATTCTAACATTTAGTGCAATCAGTAGCTGTGTGATTTTGCGCAAATGAGCCCAGATATTGGAGTTGGAGCTGTTTTTTGTGAGCGCGCCTTGCGTCCAAAGCGCAACATGGCTGTGGCGCAAAAATGCCAGCAGTGTGGCGTTTCTGCAGGTGAATGGCGTTAAGACAGCGAAGCTCAGTTATTGTCCAGCAGCAGAAACAGGTCACTCGCCATGCTCAGAGAACCAACATGGCAGCAGGCTGTAACTTCTCCTAATCTCCCAGCGGGTCGGTAAATTATTCTGATGGCGCTGTGTTTGTGCGCACAGTGTCCCACGCCTTCTCTGTGATAACCTTGAAGAGCCATAATGATAAAGATGATTTGCTAGAACGGGGCCACCGTGGGCGAGCCGAGGCCTTCCGTGGCTCCACGACACGTGGTGAGTCCACGCAGAGAGGAGTCACACCACGTCAGGCGGCGAGGGCAAAATGGCGAAGCTGTGAATGAATCACTGTACAGGCGGCTCCTCTTTTCTTCTAGTTCCGGGTCTCCTCAGCGCCCGGCTCACCCTGTAGTAGCACAACTGGCCCACTTCGTGTGTGTGTGTGTGTGTGTGTGTGTGTGTGTGTGTGTGTGTGTGTAGTTGTGTGTTTTCAAGATAGAAGTAAATGCAGCACGAGTGGATTAATACAAACCAATTTTTAGAAGCCCCATCATAAAATGGCCGTTCATATATACTCAGCCAGCTAGAGCCCAATTATCCAAATTATGTCTCAAATTATTGTACTTAAATATTAATGTCAAACATTTGTGAGCTACAGTATCTGCACACGCCTGTGTTGTGTTTGAGTTCACAAAAAATACTAAATTATTGTGTAAATGGTTAAAATATCTCAGCTGTAAAAAACAGTATTACATTTCATTAATGGACATGTGTGCTTTTAGTTAAAATAAATAAGCTAAAATAATTAATAGTAGTATATTATTTTCCTATACACTTCTGAACAAGCTGCTCCTGTTTCATATCATTTAAATCTTCCACCTCAATCTGACTGGAGTCTCTCAAGTCAGCATTTGTGTGTGTCTATATGTGTGTGTATGTCTTTCATAAAGTCATGATATTTGCTTAAAGGACATCACTCATGTTATATCTGTGCTTAAAGTTGCTCTGCTGCAGTTATTTCCTGACATGGAACCTCAGTGGAGGTGTGTGTCTGTGTGGGAGGGGCTGCTATTCACAGGGAACAAACCCTTTATTTAAAGGGGGGGAGGGGGCAGTCCTGTAACGGGAAGTTCTATGGTTCAATTCCTTCTTTCTATTCTATGAGTGTTTGTGCTGAACCCCTTATAGGCTGCAGGGGGCGCCGCCCATGGCTGCCCCTGACCCCTGACCGTATTGCGACATGTTAGCTGTGTGTCTGTGTGTATCAAAAACGACTGCTGCGAGATGGGGATGGAAGGGTTTTAAATTTCAGAGCCATAATATTCATCATGAAGTTGATTGAAATGTGTGTCAAGCTGAGGTCAGCAAGAGTGGTAGAGGAGGAGAGAGAAGAGCTGGGAGGGGTGCAGGAGTCGGGGGCTGAATTCTGTGTGTGTGTCTGTGTGGGGGTGGGGGAGTTGTTCAGAGGGAACAAGCCATCCTCTCTGGAGAGAAAAAATGTATAGAATGCCTGTAGTGAGTGAGTTTAAAGCGAACCTACAACAGCCGTAAGACCCACCAAAAATCATTGAAACCCTCCACTTCTTAAGAGTGTAAATGACTGGAGGGGACAGACAAACAAAGCTGGCTGCAAACTAGTGAGCTAAAGAGCATGTGCAATTTTTCATTTAGTAAAAAAAAGGCTGATCCAGTCTGTAAAAACACATTTTGTTGCAGTTACAAAGCACACCAAACCCCCTTAATTTTAATTTAGATTTATTTAAGGGTTAGGTAGGTTTGGGGGGCCAAAATAATTGCATCTTTATATTGTAAATGTAACACACCAAACACTCACGGAAAATAATACTTTATTAAGATAAGTTGATAGAAAAAAATCCCATTTTTAATTTGCAGAGCTTTCATTAGAGTCAATTGGCCTTTTTCATTTCCAAAATCCCCCTCCCCTTCCAACTCTAGTTATATTTCCACGGTTCGGTGTATGTTTGCATATGCACTCGCTCTATGGTCTTGGTATGTGTGCACACTGCAAAGGGGTACGTCGTGAAAAGGAATTTATACCAGCAGTTGAATATGACAAGGTTTGACCTGTGACATCGAATTTAGTTATTACCTTTTGCCTGTAGCATTCTCTAAAAATCAAAATTGGCGTATCTGCTGTAGGGATATGGGAGATTTTTGACCACCCCCAAAGTTTTACAATACCATCTATTATTTTGTTATCCATGTTTCCCACTGACCTGTTGTTGATATTATTTCCATCAGTTGGACTGATGATGCAAAGATAAATCAATTCTATGCTACATGAAAAGAAATCAAGTACAAGCATCTACTTACACTGTTGCTGCACTAAAACAATGCAATGACCTAAAACTAGTGATTGCAGTTTTCTGTACATGCTAAACTTATAATCTTCCTCATATATGTACCTGTCGTTCTGTACCTTTTTAGGTAAATAGGTAAAGAATGTTGCGATGTGGCCTGACCCATAATGACTATATACACACACTGTCACAATAAAAAGAGTAAGAGAAAGCAGCTGGTCAGTAGCTGGACTGGGCAACTTTCATGTAGCCTAGATTTGTTGTAATGTTCTAACACACGCAATTGACTTTGTTTTATCAGCTTGGTACATCATGACTTTTTCCTTACTTAATGTTAGAATTACTTATAAGAATGTTTTGAACAGATGCCATTTGCCAGTACACTACATAAAATAACGTGTTATTTCAAATTTTTCTCCTGTATATCTGTGATAGGTACTGACATGACTGTTTACACAGCAGTGGCCTCCCAAATTCCAAATACATCTATTTGTGTTCTGTTGGACTGGAGGTCTAACAGGGAGTTCAGTTCACATCACTAGAGGATAACATGCTGTATGTGTTTGGCAATATATATATATATATATATATATATATATATATATATATATATATATATATATATATATATATATATATATTATATTAGTCCATGCATAGCTCATATAATGTATAAAGCATGAAATATTTCACACTTTTGGAGCCCAATTTGTGTGAAAGTGAAGTGTTACTTGAATACTTCTGTACATGTTGCCTCTTAATAACATCAGAAGAAAAAAAAAAATTGAAGTAAAAAAATATTGGTATTATTATTCTAAATATTTTTATAAATACAGCAGAGGGGTCTCTGGGACCTCAAACAATGAGGAAATAAAGCCAATTGCCCCAACACACAAGGGTCAGGGAAGAAGTACTGTGTATTTAGTTTTGCATGTATAGAAAGCAGAATCTACTGTGTATTTTGAACACAGAATACACCATAATATAGCCTTACATTACAAACATTAGTAATGATATGATTGACAGTATTTTGTAGCTTGATTTTTGATCATGATATATGGAAAAATATTTTGACTGGCAAACTGTATGAGAGTATATGGTGTACCCCCTCGTCCATACTGCTCGAAAAGAGTCATCTCTCTGTGTCTCCATGTTTGACTTACAGAATACAGTCTCCCTTTTTTGTTGTAAAACAGTGCCGGGCTCATTTGCAAATCACCTTCCCTCCCCCTGATTTATTAGCTATAACTTTTAGTGCAGCCAGAGCTTATCTTGCCCTCAGTTTGGATTTCATTGTTAAGATTATTTGCTGCATCGGTTCCTCAATTAGTCCCTCAACACCTTCTGGTGTAGAAGGACAGACCTGGTTGCCATAAGTGTAATGGCATATGGGACAGGAGCTGATTCTTGTTCAGGCATTGACTTCAGGCAAAAAATATGTTTTTTCAGCAATATGACAAACATTTAAAACCAATTAATGTAGTTTTTTGCTGTGGAGCTTGATAAGACATAAACACAGGGAACCTTGGATTGCTGAAACAAAAGAACATATTTCCTGTTGAATGTAATATTTTCTCATGTCAAACCCAAAGAAAACTATGCGGGTATCTGACATCTTTAGTTGCCTTAAGTAGCCAATTCTCAATTGTGTTAATCCTCATATGTTCTACTTATCATTCCCAGTGTGATCAGACAAAAACCTGTTTTATTGAAAACAATAAACAATAAATAAATATATAATATAAAGTGTGTGTGTGTGTGTGTGAGAGAGAGACTTCAAAAGACAGAATTTGATCTTGTCCCTCTCATCTCATTCTTGTCACATATAGCCAAATAATGTACAGATTAAAATACGGTTATTTTTCTCTGAAGCCCCCCCAACCTCACTTCCCAATCAATCTATCAGTCAATCAATCAAAGACCATCACAATGCGAAGCAATGCCACTTGGTTTTGTGAGTCATTCCTTCTGTCCTCCTTTCGTCTTTTCCAGTCCAATAGACATTCATGTAGACACGAAGTTGAGAGATATTTTTGCCTTTAATTTTTTATCGGTAGTAACGGATTCAGGGAATTAGTATCGTACAGAATGTAAATCCAGCCTGTTTTGTGTTATGTGCTAGTGAAGCTTTAAAAAGTGGGGCATGTCAACATTGACTGCCATCAGGATCCTTCTTGATTTTTATTCTTTTCTGCTTTTATAATGAGCATGCTTTGAAAAGGCAAACTAAAAAACAAAAAGAAACATAGACGGAACAGATGAAGATCCCAGTTTTCCTGCCAATGAGAAAGATGCCGCTGATGGTTGAGCCCGTGACATCACTTCCAAATAACACTACAGCGTAACAGTTTACAGTGTTAACCAGTTGGGAATATCCTCTCTAAACCTCATATTCTCACAAGATTTTTCTGCTTTCTAAATGTCAGTCTGTATAATCATACTACATATGGTATTTTGTTACTGCTTTTTCCAACAATAGAGTCAGGCTACAGTTTATCTAACTTGCACTAAATGAAATATTCAAACCCAAAATGTCATTTTACAATTGCACCATCACAGCAAATGGACAATTCTTCATACTGTGGACGTCATTTTTTTTTTTTTTTTTTAATTTCCCAGTAATCCAGTTTGATATTTTTGGAATCTCCAAAATCCTCTCCTCTTCTGCAATAAAAAACAAGTTGTGAAAGTTAGAGCAAAGGTCAGCTGTGAATAGCCCGCAATTGGCTTGCTATCGACTTGGAGTATCCGGGATTTAATAATCTCCTCTAGACAGTTGGCATCAGTGTTCCACCTGCAGATCAGCCTGGCAAAATGTATTTAACTTTAAAGTGCTGCCCAATGCTCGACACCATTATATGATGTATAGCTGTTGATTTTATGATAAAGACAAGTCAACACACTAGTTGCTTCCAAACGTTTTGCCTTCTAAAATGTGGCAATGTCTGCTTTTGAGTCCTTAGCATAGATTTAAGACTAAGTGTGGGCAAAGTGATTTTTTTTTTGTCTTCTCAGATAGTTTGATTTTCAGGATTTCCAGAGCTCCCCAAAGAGGTCAAAGTTCCCAACATTTCATGAGAAAAGTAGAAGTTAGAGGAAAGAAGTCAGAAAAAAATATACATATTGATAACATATATTTAATTATTTTTTATCCCCTTCAATCATCCAACACCCTCCAGTTATCTTGGGACTCTCAGGGAGGTCCACTACAATAAATACTTATTTTAAAATTTGATTATATCATTATATGTCTGGTGATGGTTTCTCTGTATTTATGGCTTAAAGTTCTTGGTCAGTTTTAATCAGCTTGGCTTGGTTTGGTCAGGGGAAGGTTAAACGGGTCAAGTTGAGATCAATTTAAACGTTCAGTGTAGCAGCAAGATGTAAGTTCTGAGCTGTGCGTAATGGCCAAGGTGGGACTGTGGTAGGTAGGTCAACAGCGGCTCAAGATGGCGTAAAGCCGTTCTGTCAGTGATCCTGTGTCTGCCAACCTCCACGCCCATACCGGGAGAGCAGAAATACTTCCTGTTTGTTGTCACACACCCTTAAGGTGGAGGAGTGTATTTGCTTTTGCTCAAGAGAGCCTCCATGTTTCAGTATTGTGCAGGAAAGGTTTGAAAGATTGTGTTTGGTGAAGAACAAAGCTTTAGTGATGTTGCACAGGTGTTATGCTCACCTCATGATCTCATACTGACGCTTTGTCAGACAAAAAACAAGAAATGGCAAGCTGAAGTTCACGGCATGTAAGTGCATGCAAAATGGCCAAGAGAGCATGTCAGATTTTCAATAAGTTTCTAATTTTCAGACACTTCTGGGCCTCTTCACATTATCTACACAGCAATGTGGCTCAATGCAGTCATGCTGTTACTGTTCTATTTCCAGTATTAGGGGAATGTGACCCTAGACCAACACAGCTCTTATTTAAAATCAGTTCAGACTGACACAGTTTTTGTCTCTTTTGAATGTGGGGTTCAAATACAAAGCATATTATTTTGTATTTTAGAAATTTCCAACACCTACTGACGGAGGCCCCGCCCACCTCCGACATAACCCTGATCAAGACATTTGTCTGCCGTTAATTCAGATCCATATAGTAGCTTAACTGTACTTTATGTATCACACTTTTTAAGTGCCGATGCAAATGTACAGCAAGTCTAATTGACATCAGGAAATGCCTCTAAATGGGCATTTATTGTCCCAATAAATGCTGCAGGAAATATCCTTCCCTGTGTGACCCAGCGGTGGCAGATTTGCCTTGCCACCATCAGTGTCTCTGTGTCGCCTTTCACATGATTTATAACTGGTGGCTTCACTTACCTGCAACCAGAGTTTAAACCGTCTAATTGACATAAGTGGCAGTTATTCAATCATGCAAAAAATTAATCGTGTGTGACAGCAACAAGTAAACACACAACTAATGCACTGCCATGCTATTTTGTTAATTTGCTCATTCGGTCTATTAGATTGACCCTCATTCTTCTTTTTGGTTAATTTGCATGCCATCCTCACTGATTCCCACTCAGTCTTCCTGTGTGGTGGAGACTGTTGCTCCTGTGTTGTTTGGAGCAGGAAGGTCGGAGTGGTCTGCATCCCTGTAGCTGGTTTCAGTGTGTTGCTCAAGAACACTTCAGCAGACAGAATGCTTGAACCCAGTCTCATGAAGTTGCCACTAAAGTGTTAGAGTCAAACCTCGATAGCCTTGAAGGTTTTGAACTACAGTATGTCTGCTCTTATTAGAGATAGTGTTGTGATTGAAAATGTAAATATAACTCCCAGATGATGTCCAGGATTGTCCACAGCTGCCATCTACATGGTTTCATAACATCATTGTATCTTATTAATATCTGCTCTGTTATCAGAATACTCTCCAACTGTGTTTTGAACATACATTTTGACTGCACATACTGCGACATAGTGAAGATTCTGCTCTCTAATCGGCTGACTCTCTCACATCACCATCTGTGCAGGAAGCATTTCTTCAAATTTCAGTCTTTAGCAATAGAAATTTAGTCAAATTTGTTCCTATGTGACTGAAATGCCCCCGTCAGCAGTTCAGGAATATGTCCTTCTTTACACTGAAAGGAACTGGTCTGCAGTCGTGTTGTGAGAATTACATTTTTTTTTTAAATTTTTCATGCTGTTTGGAATCCCTCTTTCCAGTTACTGCCCCCTGAATCAGACTCTCTCATAACCTTCCCACTTTACTTTTTTTTCTCCTCATATTTCAATAATTTGTGGCCTTTTTAAACTAGGACTTTCTATTTTATTCAATTCTACTCTATTCTATTCTATTCTGCAGCCATGTTCCTTATTACCATTTCTGTATGTTATGTAAGTGTGTTGCAACTTTAAATGCACAAATGTATCATGCATGTGAGGAGCTCTATGTGTGTGTGTATGTGTGTGTAGCTGGGGCTTTCACACAGCAGCACACAGAGAGGGAGGCTCGGAGAAGAAGTAGCACGCCATGGTTAGTCTTCCTCTCCTCCCCTCTCATGGCTGGCGAGGAGGAGGAGGAGGAGGAAGAGGAGGAGGGGATGGTGGGCGGAGGGAGCAAGGGGGGTGCGACCAATCGTCTGGCAGCAGCACCTGCGAGCAGCGAGGGAGGCGGTTGCGTGGTGCAGAGACAGGAGGAGCCGATAGGTCCTCCCTCCCTCCCTGCTTTGCTCACTCGCCCGCACGCATGCTCTGACTTTATCCTTCTCTCTCTCTGTTCATACTTTCATTCTCTCTCTTGTTTTCTTCTCTCCCTCTCTCTGGTACAGTATGTCCATTTCTCCCTCTCTTGTTTTCCCTCCCTTTCTCTCCCCCTCCCTTGGCATGTTGCCATGTTCTCTGCACCATTCCAGCGTTTTCGCGAGAGCCGAGAGCGAGTGATAGAAATAAAGGCAGACAGACAGATGAGGGGATCCAGCGAGAGTGGCTGAAACATAGATGCATGTGTTTTAAATTTGACGTCAGCTGAACTGTATTTCTAGAGCATCTTGGACCAACTGTTTCGGAGATAGTTGAGTTGTAATCTGATTAGACAGCCTGCTGCTGCTCTGCATGTCTGTCTAGTGGCATGTTTGTGGTCAATGAATGCATTGTGCGGTTTAGTTTTGTGTCCTTTTATTTGCATTAAACCATCAATTGTCTCAGTTGTGAGATTCAGTGAAAAGGACAGGGTGGATTGTTTCTTTCCAGCTTTGCTTTGCTTGGATATTCTAAAGTCATTACATTAGTCATGGGTCAACTACACTGCAAGAAATATGGGGCAGAATCCACAGTCCTGTGCAAAAGTGCATTCTAAAGTCTAGGTGAAATTAAGCAGTGTGAGTTAGCCAAATCAAGTGGGTATCTTCATCCATTGTGTACATTTTTGTGTCCCAGCAGCCAGGAAGTAGTCCTCTTTCATGGCTCAGCAAGGACACACAATCTGTGGAAGCACAAAGAGAGAATATCATCCATTAACTTACTTACTTGACTAAACATTCCCTGCTCCTCAAATGAGGATTCAGTGCTTTTCTACGTCACTTATGATAGTAATATAAATATTTTTGAATACATCAACTTAGGAACTTGGGAATTCATAATCGGTGTTTTCACTGTTTTCGGATAAATGATTGAGAATATAATCAACAAATTACTCATTAAAAAAAGTAATTATTATAATTATTAGCTTTAACTTTTACGAAAAGCTACTGTTTACTTAAGTACTATTAAAAAGGTCTTTCCTTAATGATTTGATGCTACTTTCTACTTCTTTCTAGATTATATTTCAGAGGGAAATACTATTTTTTCTACATTTTTAACATTTACATTTATTTGACAGGTAGTTACTTTACATATCAAAAAATTTCATTGTGATGAAAATGCCTAATACTGTATAAAACACAAATTTGCTCCAGCTCAACCAGCTGCAGCATTCAAATATAACTAGTCTTAATGCACCAGCAAAAATAATAATAAGATAAGATATACCTTTATTCGTCCCACAGTGGGGAAATATACAGTAATACAGTAATATAAACCTTTTCAAAGGGGTGATTCTACATAATGAATAATTTTGACACTTTCATACATTTCATTGCTCAAACTGTACTTTATTCAAGTAAAAACAGAACTTTAGAGTGTATTTTTATTGCCTCATCTGACAAATCTGACCATATCCCTAAAATGCCTCATGCTTTATATGTGTGTCTTATTGGTCTTGTTTTTAGTAGCATCACTTGTGATAATCACTGTAGTGGCTGTTCATCTTCCATGTGCTGTCTGCTGTCTTTGTGTGTCTTTTTTGTCACTGTGCATGGGCAATCAAACTAGATTCCCATCTGAGGATAAATTAGTTAATCTAAATTAATCTAATCTAATCTAAAAAGTATTTTTCTATAAACAAGTCTCTGTTTTGCTGTTATTACATATCCAGTCCCAAACAAAATTCAGTGTCAGTACAGAGATGAGGAAGATACTTTTATAGTAAGAACAAGAAAGAATGAGATATTAATTGTAGTAAATGTGTTTCACTCTTACCCTGTAGTTTATGTCCTTTCTTTAAATGGAAGCCAGTGTTTACATTTTTATTCTTTAGTTGAATTGAAATTATCTTTCCCTAAGCTTAAAACTCCACTTCACCAATTTCAAACATAAAGATTATATAGGAAAGTGGAGTACCAGTCAGCCTGAGAAAATAGTTGTAGAAGTGTCTCTGCAGATGCTTTGCTAAGAAAATAACCCAGATAATGTTACAGTGATGTTCTTCGGGTTTGGATTACATATTTATAACAGAAAGCTTGTGTTATAAACTGAGTGTGTAGAGCTCGAAAGACTTGGGAATTTATCAGGGAGGGAGAGTCGATTGAAAAAGACACTGTCATGTTGCATTGTGGGAAATGCAGGATCCAGTGGTTTTGGAGCTTGATCCATACCAGGGACTAACAGTCGGGATATGTCTACCTCTGCTGCTTCAATTTTGAACTTTAAAAAAATTTTCATTTTTTTTTTAAACGCACATCTAGTGAGTTTTCCAAATTGAAGAAAGTGCCTTTAATCAACAGTGGCTCGATGGTAATGGATTATGAATATAAGCTAATATAATGTTTCAATTTGACTGTTATTAAAGACTAACCTAAAATTAAGAGCTGATAGTCAACATGATCAGTGATAGGCACAAAGAAAAAGGGCAGATAGTACAACTGAATGAAAGAAAACCTTGAGGGAAGAGTATGATGATAAAGGCCAATTATCCCAGAGCCGAAATAAGACAAAGAGTGGGTGAAAAAATGTTGAGAGAAATGACAACATAGAGGAGAAAGCGAAGGAGAGGGGAAAGAGGAGATACACGAATGCCTTATGTAGGTGAAGGGGTAAGTGAGTCCTGTCTCTTTAAGAAGACCCCACAACCCCTCCCCCTTCTTCCCCTCCCCCTCCTTCCCCTCCCCCTCCTCCTCCTCCGCCCCATCTTTCTGATTGTTTCTTCTCTCTGGTTCAAACCATCTGTCCTCTCTCTCTCCATCTCTTACTCTCCCTCTGTGTCTCTTGCTCTTGTGTTTTTTTTTCTCCCTGATTCTGGCCATCCCTCGCTCTTTTGCTCACTAAAAATAAATTGTGTGCACACACACACACACACACACACACACACATCTGGGTACATGCATGCTGCACCGGCACATGCAGAGTGATGAGCAGAGAGGGGGGAAGAAGGAAAGACCAAGAAATGAGAGAAAGAAGGAAAAGAGGAGGGGGGAGGGAGGGTTGTTGGGGCCCAGGGGTCGGGTCTGCATGGTAGAAGGGGCCCCTTGCGTGTGTGTGTGTGTGTGTGTATACGTTAAGAGAATGTGTGCATGTACATGAGAGAGAGCCTCCCTGCAGCCCTGCTCCAGTCATCATCTACAGTCATGTCACCCAATTGGAGGCACTGGAAGGTGTGTGTGTGTTTTTTGTGTGCAATTTAGAGTTTTTAATTAGTGAAGTGTCTTTTTTAGTCAACCCTGGATTTCTGCGATCCCCTTTCCTTTTATAAATGACCAAAATGTGTTCTACTTTTACACCAGACTTTGGTTTTATGAGAGCAGATTAGTACTAGCTTCATTAGTACTTGTACTTTTTTATGTTTTCAGAGTGTCAATTCAAGATCAGAAATCAGTCTCCTATTTTGCTAATTAGTGTGTTTCAGGCCAGGGTTGCTTGTCTGGAACAACTGAAACCTTTGAATTGAGCTTCCTGGAAATCCTGGAGGTAAAAAAAAAAAGTCCTTTCAAAATAATGTTTTGATAATAAGTCATTTAGTGATTTAATGTAAAATCTGTCTTGCTTTTCTAAAAAAACACAACTTAAAGTTTAATCACTATCCCAAGCCTTGAAACTAAATATACTTTATAATTTGCTCATGTCTTTTCCCTCTTAACAACAGTCCCTTTGAAAGGACTAAATGTTTCACTATCTTTATTGTTACATTACCATTAATATTATTATTTTATGTATAGAAGAATTCTTTTACAAATCTCCTAAATGTCATTAGTCAAATCCATTATATGTTCAGGAAATACATGCTTTTGCCCTTACAATGCTCCATTAATGACATGACTTTTCTATATTGTGCTAATTATGTCAGGATGACTTGTGTCATAATTTATGGCTTCAACAGTTACTTCACCCACATATCTATTAAGTGGTAGGTTGTTCTCTCTAAAAATTTCCACCTAACTGGAAAAAACCTGATTTAGTTTGTTAGGAGTGAAAAAAATGTGGCTTGATTGGGCTATGACCTGCCAGTTTCATGTTAAATTAAACAATACCATTACCGACTTAAACCAAAATTATTTTATCTTAACTTAATTCCTAAAATTTTGATCCAATTCTGATGTAGATATCAGGTAGCATTTTTGTGGAAAAGACTTTTTGTATGATGAGATATATAAATAAGCTTTTGGTGCTGTGGAAGTTGGTTAGGGAACTTGTTAATGCATTCCTGCTTTTAGATAAAGAGCCTTCAGAGGAGGATAACGATTGACTGATATTTTATTTCTGACTTGAGATTTGATAACACGCTAATACTGACAGACCTACCGTCAATTTAACCAAAGATGACATTGCTCTCTCTGCTTCATTTCAAGTTGATTTCACAATAGCATGAATATCTCATGGTCATGCAGAAGCACTGAAGTGAAAACAATTTATACCTAAAGAGATTCAACTTCAAGGACTGAATATTACACACTTATTCAAGTCAATGTGAGGATTGAACTGGTGACCCTGCCGTTAAAATGCCGCCCCCCTGCTTGACTCTTTATTATGCCTTGGTCACACTGTATGACTTCTGAAGTTGTCAGATCGCTGTACTGTTCACACTACACAGCATTCTGTCTTGTGATCGGGAATCTTGTAGTGGTTGTGGTTTTCACGCTATATGACTGAACAGCGACGGGGGTAACACATTATGAGATCTTTCACCTGGAGTAATCCTCCCCAAGCCTGTCTGGTCGTTTTTTTTTTGCTCTAAATGTCTGCTCTCAGTGCTCAATGTCTGCTCTCATTGGCTGTAGCTTGTTGCCCGACCCGTTCCCAACATGACCAGATATTTAGCTATCTTTCAGGTATATGCGAGGCATCGGTGAGCTCTTGTGGAGCACTCTGATTGGGTGTTCGAAAAGCGATTGACTTAGTGATTGACTACCAATTTGTGAATGCAGAGTCTCTGCATGACAGGGAAAGATCTGTACCGTGAGAAGAAAGATTTTTGCTTGTAACATTACAATTCACAAAGAAACATTTTACCTTTGAGAGCTGATGTATTTCCTATATTATGCATTAGCAACATACCGATATTTAGGTGTAATGCTAAAGGAGACAAAAGGTTCTGTCTGCAAAGTTCATGTGTGGTTAGGTTTTTGCATCTAACTAACTAGTAGTCCTTGGCAACAAGGACATGATCCCTCACCTACTTCCCAACCACAATCATGTTGGAATTTTTACTTATTTAAAATTGAAATGAAAGTCAGCTTGTTGCTGGTTTGTAATGATCTTCAGCTGCAAATATCTTCACGTCCTAGATAACTTTTTGTATCCAGAAAATGTAATTGGTTAGTGTGCATCATTTCAATCTAGGAGACTGTATCATGGTGAAAATGAGCAGGGAGGAAACAGACAAAGGTGTCTCCCAATTGGACATCACATAGGAAGAGGGAGCAGTTTGATTGGATTGGATGGATGAAGGGGCAGGGCTGTTGTGAAGTCAAGTGATGATTTCATTGGCTGGAGTTTTCATTTCAAACTAGGATGAAGAAATTAGATTTAAAAGAAAATATTGTTTTTCGTTGTGTTTAATGTTTAACAGCAAGGAGAATATTAAAAAAAAAAAAAAAGATGCTTATATCACAGTAGCTGTGAGACTCTTTCCAGTCGTGGAGGAGTGGGATTGCTCTTTTCACTTGATCCTTCTCATCTTTGTTGGAATGTGTTTCAGCTAAAACTCAAGGCCCTTTTTCATCAGGCTTTTCATCCTGTGGAACCTGTTTACACAGAAGACATTTAGAAAAGGACAAACTTTAGTTCAGCAGCTGCTGAAATCAGTAGATTTATTAAGAACCCTGAGTGGCATATGCAAACAAAAATGAGTATTTTAGTTGGCTTGAGTGTTGAGAAACAAAGCAGACATGTTAGAGAACCACGCTTTAGAGGAGTGAAGAGTGAATCATGGTCATATATTGTTTATTTTTTAAGATCAAGTTTTAAGGGAGTTCAGGTTATTCAGCACATCCCTGACACAAGCATGATTAGTTCAAGTCAGAAAAAGACTGAAACATGTCGAAATCAAGGAGAAAAGCTGATCATTTTTCATCTCTTTAATTAAGATGACAGGAATTTTTATAAAGTCCTTTATTAGTCCTGCAATGGGTACATTTCCATACAGGCTGCCCCTCGTGAGGCGCCAACACGCTCAAAAAAGTCGAAACAAAAAGTTTAGTTTTGAACTAAACAAAAGCAACTTGACAGCAGACCTTCCTCCTTTCTACCTTAATGAAATCTTATAAAGTAGTTTCATATCATCTAACTACTAAAAAAACACTTCTAAAGCACAACTATTGTTCTGGGAGATGAAGACAAAGTAAATTTTTGAATATACATAGTGGAAACAAATGACTTTTATTCCTGCTTCAACATTTAGATTTTTTATTAATTTGGAGGAATATGTCTGTATCCTGTAAAGAAAAATGAATTTCATGTATAACAGTAGAGCATTCAGAAATAGAAAAGTAACACTACTCTTCTCAAAATAATCAACACAGAAACACCTCTGCTTTTTCCATTGAATTAACTACATCAACTGACTGCTGACGAATCTATTTAGTATTCATTTACAACTCACAATCGCAGTTCCGTGTACTTCTACATCTCCAAAGTGTAAGAGTTGCTTTTTGTTGATGTAAGTAAAACTAAGTTGAATTGATGGCAGACATTTTCCTTCAGCTCCACCACTGCTTCTGTTTTTTTTTTTTCAGAACAACAGGCCTCTTGTATAAACTGCAACACAGGAGGACAAAGCTACACTTTAACACTTTTATTCACACTTTCTGAACATGAATGGATTTTACACAAAATAAACCACCGTTTAGAAATATGCTATGTCATTTTGGATAAAACTTTTATCATTGCAGTTTTGAGTTTTTTCAATGTAGAGCTAATGATGCCTTCTTAAAACCTCACTCTGCTTTTTAGAATAATTATGAAACTTATTTTCAATCCATTTGAAATAAAACAGATTTTATTTTTATTGTTAAAAAATGAGGAAATTTAGGAAAATGGATCCCTAATCAGAATTAAAATGCTCTGCCTCAGTTTTCCTTCTTTTCCTTTTAGGCTTTCATTCTTTTTATTTATTTATTTTTTTTAAAATTACCTTTCACCCTGTACCTCTCCTTATGTTGGACCGAGGGTCCAACAGAGGGTACAAGGGTTTGTGTGTGTGTGTGTGTGTGTGTGTGTGTGTGTGCGAGGGCATTGCACCTTGGACCCAAATTCTTGACATTTTTTCAGCAGTCATGAAAAAGAAACTGGAGATTAAGGAGCCTATAGAGAATCTATGCTTCTGATTGGCCAGGGGGCTTACCATGCTGGGCTCTGATTGGCTGGGAGGGGTTCTATAGCTGCTCTTTCACATATAGAACTTCCTGCCTTGTCCTCTTCCTGATTCTTCTGTGTGCGTGTGCGTGTGTGTGTGTAAGCTGTTAACTGTCAGCTTTCCAGCAGTTTGTCTGTTTGACCCAGACTGTCTTTGTTTATGTCTTTGTTATCTCTTTCGTTTCTTTAATGTTTTAGTTCCTCCATCCACTACAGATGACATCAGCATCATCAAAAAATAAAACTATGCAGTCCTGTGTTTGTGTTGTGAATACCTCTAAAAGAAACTCTTTTACTTTCATATGAAACTTGGTGAATATATTTATGTGAACTTTTCTTCATGCTGAAGATTTCTCTGCAGTAAAATGTCTTTTTTTAACAGAAAGAATTGATTTGTCTTTAAAAAAAATACTGATAACTTGCATTAACCTGCTAGAGAGAGTAAGAATTTCTTTTAGTCCCATGCGTGTAATGTGAGCTAGAGAAAGGGTTTGTGTGTCTTCATATGGTTTTATAAAACATATAAAGGTTGGAGGTTTTGGATACTTTCTCATTTGGAATGCATTTGTTATGAACAAGGGTGGTTTTTAGTATTGGGGAAACAATGAATCTTTGGTTCTTTAACCAAACAAAACCTAACAAAACAAAAATCCCATCAAATGAATAAAATGCAAAAAAACAAAAAACAAATTAAATGTGTGAATGTGAATCTATGTCCATTCACTTTAACCTACCAAATGGCACTTTAAAATGAAATTGGTCCTCATACCTTCCTTAAGAATTAGAAATGTTGACTACATTTCTGTATTTATGCTCTGAAAATTATATTTGCTTTATTTTAGAGAGGTACTGTTGTATTCACATGTCAAACTACAAACCATGATGTGAAATAGAAATAGATAAAGCATGCAAAAACTGTGAGATTGAAGTGTAGTTTTAGACACCAAAAATCAATTCTTGCCTTAAGAACACTGCCGTGTAACTGACTGATGGTCAAATGCAGTGTGTGTGTATTAAAACAGTAAATGCTTTGTTACCTGTAAATGAAAACGTAAATTTAAAGGGGGACACCAGTGACGTAGTATTTTACTGTTGTTAAGTTGGGGGCCACGGATTAAAAAAAAAGCATGGTTGAAAGTCCCAGGGACTGATATATCCCGACTTTTACTCCCTAGCGTGGGTCAAGCTGCAGAAATGCTACATCCCAAAATTTCTATAATGCAAATCAATCTTGTCTTTTGTTGCCTTTTAAGCTCCGCCCCCCAAGGTCGTAACAGGGTTCTGTGATTACCGAGATCCTGCAGGACACAAAGGCATCTATTCATTATTATTGCAGATATGCAGTTTCTTATGTTCCCCATCCATTTTTTTTCTGGATCACATGTTGTGGCGATCTTCTGCCTGATGGCCAAATGACTCCAGATGACTGCTTTGTTCAGATCTCACTGCAGAATTATGTATGTTTCCAATTACAATAGAATAATTTCTTTTACACATTTTTAATGTGTAGTAAATACTACCAATAAACAGAAATGAACCAAAATGATTTGTGTTTTGGCATCAAAATTGTTGTATTAATTGTGAACACATTTTGATTGTTTGCTTATTGCCTTGTGTTCCACCCCAACTCCTGTGACAAGCAGCAATCTGTTAGAAAACTCTGTAAAGAGATGTCCATGAGATGTTGTTCTTTACTCAGTGACGGATGGCAAACACCGAACGTGTACATGTAGTAAAGATTAGTGATGACTTCAGTCTGTGGTTAAGTGCAGGAGAATGGATTTACTTTAGTTTGAAATTGACAGAATGGGAATAAATTAACAGCTGTAGTTGAAGTCACTACAATGAAGGGATAACACTGAGCCCCAAATTGTTCCCAATGTGTGTATGTGGGGCAATAAAGTGTAGGTCTCTTTGGACAAAAACATGAAATAAATGTAATTTAGCAATAGATAACTCCTTGCTCACCAAAATGCCTTGACAGACTGCATGCTCCATATTTAGAACATGAATTATGTGGTTTTTTTTAATCCAAAATGGACATGTAGCATTTTAGGCTCCAGTATGGAGGTCTGTTTTCAGATGACTCACTGAGTCTGTCCACTCCAGCATGGTTTCACCATGACTGTCTGTCTGTCCGCGCCTCGTCTACAGCATGTTTCCACTGCTGAGAGTCTGCATGAGCACAAGGTTCATCAGCTTCAGATTTACAAGAAGGAAGAAGAGAGCAAAATCTGTTTTTCACTGAGAGAAGATGGAATCTGTGGTAAGGTTTATTTGTAAAGCCTTAGAAAAACATGCTTTACATATATATTACCTGAGATTATATTGAGATTATACCTGACTGTCTCCATGCTGTACACAATGATGTGTTGACAATATGTTTGCATAGACTTGTAAAAGCTATCTATTCTAAACACAGATTCAAACTTTGGATTTATGGCTCTGTTCCAGAGTTGTGGTTTCAATCTCTTGATACAATGAGCTTCCAATTTAGAAATGACATGCAACAGCCAAAGGGGAAAGAGATCAGTTCTCCACCCACAGGTGCAGGATGTAGACCAAAATGCTCTGTAGCAAGATACGCATGGTATGTATGTATTTTTCTGAGAAATGCTACAGTAGAAGTGGATGAGGAAATCTGAATGAAGCTGGGATAATGGCAGTTATTTTTTGTGGCTGGCTAATTTTGAAATGCAGTGTATATGTGAATCTACAGTGGTGTTTTCAGCAACTTTTGTAAGAATCTCTTTCGACTTTAAAATGCCTGAATAATAGGAAAATGGCCGAATCTCTTCTTCTTCCTACTTTGATTGGCAAACAACAAAACTGTGAATCCTATTCTAATTGGATAGACAGGTTGGTCCCTCCTGTTTTCTGTGATCACCTGTACACTATGCAGGAGGACAGTGTATTAAATACAGTTCACAATTTAGTTGTTCTCACTTATGTTTTTTCTGTGATTTGTCTACAGCCCACAAATGCTACAGTGCCAGAGGTTGAGATATTCTTACCTTCACTCCCTAGTGTGGGTCAAGCTCCAAAAATGTCTTTTGTTAGCCCCCTCCCTGTAAAGGTCCACAACTCCCTAAAGTCATAACATGGGCTTATTGTTAAAAAATGTAAAATCTGAAGCCCAAACTGAAATTGTATTTGATTATTTTCTCAAACTTCAGACAACTCCTCCCAAGTCACATAAGTATACAACTGGTTTACAGGGTGAGTAGTGCTCCTCATGACTAGTAAACTGAGCTTCATGTGGAAACGTTGGTGGAGTGCCCCTTTTAATGGTAACCCCTTGTGTGATTGGCTATATTGACTTTTTAAAAAGAGTCCTCACCGAGTTAGTTAGAGGAAACAGGTGTCCTCTTCAATTCATTTTCGTTCTTTTCAAAGTCCTTTTTTCCCCCAGTGCACACCACAAAGCATTCTCGGATGTATCCTCAATGACTTGATACTGTGCAGCATTTAACTTGAAAGTTTTTAACATTCAACAGTTGCTGCTGTTGTGTTACATAGTGTCACTTTTAAAGAGAGAAGTTTGCGCTCTGCCCACCTCCACACATTTGGCTGATTGCTGCATAAAATTGTTGTAGATTGTTTTGGAAAGTTCCAAAAATGGTCCCATACAGTCCTCCTGATTCATCCAACACTGTTAGATGACCTGACTGCGTTTGAGGCATACTGAGGCCCTCAGTGTAGACGCAGTCTAGGAGGAGGCTTAAAGCTGGTTGGTAGATTTGAGCAGCCATGTTGTCTCTCACAATGTAAACAGTTGCTTTAATGGTGATTCACTTTTCCTCCATGGCAGGCTGTAAAACAAAGTGCTGACCACTTTACTGTTTAGCTTATTGTCTGCTTTCTCTCAACTTTCCTCCCATGATTCTCTTCTCTCTCCTCCTGCTCCTACACTGGGATTCTCAAAGAGTTAAAATGGAGGCTATGCCTGTTGGTCACATGTCTGACACACAGGCATGTGCTACGGCCACGCGCATACATACGCACACATGCACATGCTCGCACACACATGCAGACATGTATGAGCTGCAGCGGGAAGAAGCGAAGGGAAAGAGAGCAAAGAAGATGGGGTGAGATACAGAGAAAGAGTCCCCTCCCCCAGTGCTGTAATGTGTTATACCTCCCCTTCCCTCCCACACACACTCCCTCCATCCTCCCCTCCCCCCTCTCCGAAGTGGGTGTGTGCAAGCCGGGGGTGTGCCATATCACATCCACTGCACTTGCTCACGTGGTCTGGAGGTGTGTGTGTGTGTGTGTGGAGGGAGGTGTCGCAGTAGTTTTACATTGTGATGTTGGGTGGGAGCCTTCTAGAAAATACTGTGTGTGTGTGTGTGATAGTTTGATGGGCTGACTTAGATGAGATGAAAATGAAAGGACTTGTTCTAACAGCAGGATTCCTTATTTTGGGAGGGAAAGAAACAAACGCCACCTACTCTGACAAGATGATTGACAGCTACCAGAAATGTATTTTTAGGCCTCTAAGGAACTTAAGTCCCTGACTGACAAAATGACAGCATATTTACCGACTAAATCCTCTATATTTTAGCAGGCTTGAATAATACAACTTTTTTTGTTCAGATAAGATTATAGAGAAGAGATGTCCAAACGTATGTGAGTTAATCTTGTGTGTGTTGGTACTGAGCTGGCAGGGAAAAAGCCGGCGGGCTCTGAAAGCAAGCAGAGCACACGGGATATAATGGCCCAATTTTGTAGAAGAAAGGTGAAAACCACCCTCAGTTTAGATGCTGCCGCCCCCACTCATCTCACCGTGTCAGACCCACCAGCTGCTGAAAATAGTGTTTCCTGTCACAGGTTCAAAATGTCACTGATGTTGAAAAATTCACTTGTGTGATTTTTTTTTCTTATTTGAAATGAGATGAAGATGAGAGATTTTTATCCCCTTGAAATTTTTACAACTGGCTTTGGTAATGCTGCTCCCAAAACAAACCAATTACAAATGTGAAGTTTGCTTTTCATTTATTGAAATGAATGTATTTGTTAATGAAGGAGGGTCTATCAAACAGATTCTTTTAGTTATTGTAATTTGATTTTCTACATATTTCATTTCAAGGGTAATTTTAAAACTTTTAATGGGGATTTATTTTGAACAACTTTGTCTACCAGTGTCACAGTGTTAAGCCTCTGGAGTTACAATTACTGTAGAGGTGACACTTGTTACAAATTCCTCATCATTCTTGGCATGTTGAAAAAATTGAAGAAAATTTGTCTCATGCAATTTGACTCAATGATTTCAATCAATGGTGTAATCTGTACAGCAGACACAATTGAATTCAAAACCAGGCTTGTGCATAAAATGTGATACAAGGGAAAAAAAGTAAAGTACTATAAATTTAATTTAAACCTTATTTAAAGTCCTATTAAACTATTACCACTGTTCAAAAATGATGTAGAGTTTGTTTTCACATTCATCTGCTGAAGGGGGAAAGTTTATGAACATGATTTGCCAATCATGGTCCAGTATGCAGCTTACATAAGTGTGTCTGGATTTCTTAATGAGAATGAGAATTACTTTTATGGAAAAGAAACCCATCAGGCACATTATTTTTCCAAGCTGACTATTTTTATGTCTTGAAATATGTATGGACTGGATCTATCATTTTATACATATTTTTACTAATAACATGGAAAAATGCGCAGAAAAAAAATACAAATTACAGACTTTGCAGGCAAGATACTGCCCTGTGAGTGAAATTAAAAATAAAACTAGTGTAAGAAAAGCTGTGCACAGCTGTGAGCTCTGTTCTTGCTAAAGAAAAAAAGGTTAGTAGTCAGAGTTTACAAGTGTTAAACAATGGCTAAAACTCAGTGTAAAGCAAAGCTACAAATTCACCTTACACTTAAAAACAATTGGACAAACTCCATCCACTGAGGAAAACCAGTTAAGAGCTCTGGAAAAAGTCAGTAAGCAGACCAAGAGTGACGATTTTATTTTTGTTGTCAAGCATGAGGCTGTTGTGTGGCTATGATCACACAACTTATTTAGAGTAACACTGATGCTAAGGGCCCCATAAAGACTGTGTGGGTACAAAAACAGGGACTGCAGTTATATTTTGTCATTACTATCACTGTATTATTAACATCAGCAGCAGTGGTAGCAGTAGTTGTAGTATTTAGATGAATCTTTTTAATGTATCCTGTCTTTTTTCACTGGCCTCCCCGGGTAAATAAACATAAGAAGACTTTCCTTAGAATTAAAGTTTCTATTTCAATATAGATGTTCCCAAAAATCAGCTTTTCCTCAGTAATAATACTGCAGTAAGTTGAACTGAGAACAGCAGACCAGAGCAGAGAGGATCACAGTGACTCAGTCGGCCCTCTGCTGTTCGAAGCAGCAAATGAGGGACTGAAATCCAAGGAGATGTGTGTGTGTGTGTGTGTGTGTGTGTGTGGAGAGTAGAGACGGGCCCCTTTCCTTGCTGCTCTTCTATAGGCTGTCGTTGGTCCCGCCCCGTTCCTCGCCGATTCAAAACAAAGTGGAGGCTGACGTCACGCACACGCACACACACACACACACATTTAAACAAAGCAGGAACTCCCTCCTTCCCTCTCGTCTTCCTCCATCTCCCCCATTTTGTTTTTTAAGAGGGGAGCTCGGAGGCTGGGCCCCTGTCTGCTTTACATTCACTCAGTCCAGGAACTACGCCCCTTTAAAAAAGGAAAAAAAAAAAAAAAAAAATCAACATTTTTTATTTTTTGACACAAGCAGATTACCTTGTCTAAATGACAGTGACTGCTTTTGGTAGAGGGGTGTCTTTACTTTTTAGAGCGATCTTATGAATGATCAATCAAGATAGTAATATTTTATAATTAATATTTTTTGATCAACAGAAAATCCTTAAAGAATGTAATGTAAGTGAATTAGTTAGAAAGACGCCGTGGATGTAGTGTATGATTGCAAATTAATTTGTTAAATAAAGATTAATTAATTGTAAATTATATAATTTGCACTATGCTGATTTTGTTCCTGCATGTTAGAAGACAATATAGAATTGGGAGTAATAGTAAAGATATGTTCTCACTTGTCTTGGTCGGAGAAACATGATCATTACACGGTTTCACTAAACAGTGGAATGATGATGTGTGCATTCATACTTCATATTTCAGTAAAGTAAACCCCAGGCCAGTCAGTAAAGTGTACAGGTAAAGGCTGAAGTGATTGGCCATTAAAATGATGTCAAACATCATCAAACACCATTTTTATTTCTCATTCCAAACTGCAAACTCTTGTATATTACAAACCTTAGTACAAACCTCCTCAATTTGACTGTTCCAGCTCAGACCCCATCACAGGGGTTAAAGTCAGCTGATATGTTCAAAATAAATTGTGCAGACAAATTAGCTTTTTTCACCCATTTCCTAGTTTCCTGCAGCATCTTAAATACTAAAAAAGATGAATGGAGTTTTGAGAGTCTCTTTAGCTTTCCTAACACATTATGAGGTAAGAATTAAAATACTTGAATAGAAAAAAATTATATATCATTAAAATCACTCAGTTGCTTTAGTATATCAGAAATACCTATGATTTAATCGTTTCTGTGTTATTACTGTTCTCTTACTAAAGGTCTTACAGCTTCATTAAAATCATTAAGTTCTGTTATTCCTACAAATGTCTCTGAGTATGTGTCAGAAAATCTTTTTGTTATAAATTACAATATTGTCAATTAATTAATGTTTCATTTTCACCTTTCATGGTATTCATAAATGCCCTAAATTACTTTAATGTCACTTATGTATTAACTAAAATCTATCAATTACAACAAAGTTGTCTTGTACATTTCAATAGGTAATTTTAAGTAATCTAAAAAACATCTTTCAAAATGTCTTTTAGAAAAGGTCCTCTCATAAATGGAGTTCCTTTCAGTCTTCTAAACATGTAAACACTAGTTTAATTTTTTTTGTATTTATGGATTGGCTATGGAAGTCTTTCTATGTTACGATAGTGAGGGAATCAAACACTTACATTTTATCAAAAAAAGTTTTGAATTAAAGTTTAAATAATTTGTTGGTGTCCTGTTTGAAGGGCATTCCGATATTAGTGTTAATGATATTGTAATTCTGTTAAAACTGTATTCAGATTTACTGTACAATTGAAATTATACTTCACATTTCAGTCCATGAATGAAAAGTTTTTTTTAGTTATTTAGTTAATATTTATATAGTTTTTATCCCTTGGTACTTTCTGATCTATGAGATATGTGTGTTTTAGCCAATTACCTTGCAATACGTTTCTATGAACCAAAAAAAAAAAAATCTTCACTTTGTCTTATAAAGAAATTGTACTGCAAGACAGGGACAATAATGTTCTTCTTTTTATTACTATTGAATGATGGAAGGCGGGATGCAAATACTGGCATGTGATTTCCAAAATACTATTCATCCAGTTTGACAATCAGAATCACTGTTATTTACCTCCAGACTCTTCAAAAAATAAAGCTATTTCCTTATTCTAAAATCAAAAATGTGTTTATCATATGGGCAGAATCTCTTTTAGGATCTTTTTTGATTCATCATCATTGCTTGATGGTTCAGTCATTCTTGCAGCAGGGTGTGGCCTGGCTGAATTACTGCTTCATCTGTTCACCTTGTTGCATTAATTAAGAAAGTAGTCTTGATTTATTTCAAGGACAATCTCTTACCTGTCTTGAAACAATTTATTCCTAAACTTTAGCTTGAGTCTGTCATTAAGTTATTAAAATGTAACACTGCCTAATTAGTTGAAACCAAATTCACCACAGTCGCCATCCTGCAGTCATTCTTTGCTGTTGATTCATTCTGCTTTCTGTCCTCTTTATCACAGCTGAGGTTAAACAATGTCTTTGGAAAGATTTCTGTGATACAAAGACAGATAATTAGCCTTCAATCTGGACTCGGGAACATTGTTTTAATCTCTCTTTAACCGGTTCAGTTTTGTGCCACATCACAGCTTTGTCTGTTGAGCCTGCAAATTGGAAACAAATGTAGTCCACTCCAACAGCTTCGGCTTTAAATTAGCAGCTCGTCCTTTTCAATGCTAAAACCTGAGTTTTCATCCAGGGATCTGTTCATCCTTTATTTCCATCACCTTTACCTGTCTGTCAGTGAACGCACCGCGGGGAGCAGCCGCTGCTCTTGCCGCTAAACGCAAGCGCAAAGCCCGACACTTAGACTCAAACCAGGAGAGGACAGCTTCTCCATTCGCTGCCATCCTACAACACACAAAAACCCCTGTGCTGTACTTCATGGCACACATTCTATAGTATAACCCGCCCCCTCCTCTTCCTCTCTCTCCCCCTCCCTCGCTGGCGGAGGGCAGCGAGGTACGGCCAGCCCCTCCCATCCCTCGCGCCGCTGTAGTAACTCCCGAGTAGTTTGAACGCACTTTGTGAATGGAAGGACGCGCACGCGCTCCTCCACACACTCGGCGCGCACAGAGAGAAGCAGAAAGTGCACGTGCGCGCAAGGGGACTATATGCGTGACCAAATAATTAAAGATAATCGCATTTATGTTTTGCTGAGATTGTATCTGAACTGTTTGTAGTAGTGAGTATTTATTGCTGTTTTTGAGATTGAAAGCGTGTCTGTGCGCGCACACGGAGGGAAGTGTGTCCCTGCACGGCGACCATAGAATACAGCTGTGCAGTGTAAATATTATGCCGAGTAATTGTGTAGCCCCTTATAGTAATTATGTCTATCAATTGAGATGTCTCTATTCTATATATCTCTATTTATCTATCTGTTCTGTGGCAGCTGTGACTTGAAGCAGATGGCTCGGGTGAAGCCATCATTGTGCTGCTGCTACCCAACACACCGCCTGCATGATCCCATGTTCATGTAATAGCGCATGTGGTGTGATCCTCCTCCTCCTCCTCCTATGTGCTGTATGTGCTCTGTTCTGGTGAATTCTCCGCTGTCATGTGACCGCACACACTCATTGTAGTAAATGGGCGTTGGTCAAGATGGCGGCCTACTGGCTCTCACATGTATGCGTGTGTATGTGTGTGAGGGAGAGAGAGAGAGGTGTTTTATTGAAACAGAAAATCTGGCTTTACCTCCATTTTTGCTTCTGCGGGGGACAGTATGGAAGCATAGCATATATGCAAATAGCCTATAAGTCGTTAACAGTTAACCTCTAATTGAAGCGGTCTCTCTTCCTCTGGCTCTCGTAATGTACGTTTCCCGGCGGCCAGTTTTTTTCAGTCACTTTTAAAGAAAATATGAGTCAGAACCGATTTCAGATTAAAAGGCATGTAAAGTAATTAACGATTTCAGACACTGGCCTGTTTTGAGCCATTCACCTTTTGTCACTTACACGTCTTTTAATTGTTTGTTACGAGAGGAGCTCCATGTTCCCTTTTCAATTAAATAAAAAAAACACTTTATTTGTCCCCGGGGGCCAATTCAAAGGCACGTACTGCAAACAAAAACAAAACAGTGGTATAAAAGAAACCGTGCAATAAGACGTTGTGACCATAGTGCATGAATAACCTTAGCACAACCACAGTTGTGATATAGACTGCACGTCCACATTTCGTCTTAAACATGAAGACGAAAAGATGTGAAATTCAATCTTGGCAACTGTAATTGTGCTGTTTTAAGTTCATCTGGGAGATGCGAGGTTCAAGTTATAACCGAGCACAGTGACGCAATATAACTTAAACCTATTCTAAATAAGTCAGCAGCATAAAGTGCGGGAGTCGTTCTTGTATTTTACACGGAAATAAGTCCGAGCTTCCACGTTTTCCGTTCATACATGACAACCATTTAGACTGAATGCTCTGGCGTGGGCCTGCTATTCCCCCCGCCCGCCCCGCACTGTGTCCGCAACATAAAATGGCTATAGGCATCACAAAATGGCGAGTGGAGAGGGAGGGAGGGGAGGCGGCGCCACACAGCTGAGGGAAGAGGTGGTGAAGGTGTGGAGCACCTCACCAGCAGCTCGGCTCACTGAGCAGGCTTTAATTGGCTGGATGGAAATATGGAGCCCATCATTTTAGAGGTTGTTTTAACTGTAATTTAGTCAACTTCCTACAACCGAGGGTTCATCAGCACAGCACAGCACAGGCCTGTGAGCTGAACACACATCCTCGCCTGGTTTATACCAGCCTGTAGCTTTTCTCTTGGTAATATCATCACGTGTGTGTTTTTCAGGGTTTTTTTGTTTTGTTTATTTTATAAAATAAGAAAACTCGCTGTAAACGAACAGAGCGACCGGGGCTAACTCACGCCCACCTTCTCAAAATGGAGATCCTCGCCTCTCCAAAATGGAGGCCCCTCCGTTCGAGCTGCAGGCGGGGTCAGAGTGGAGAGCAGAGCCTGAACTTTGGCCCCCTCCTCTCTTTTACCATAAATGAATTCCAGAACTGAGGCCTCCCCCAACACGTCGTCCACTCCCATGTTAAAATCTAACATCTCAAACATCTCACATCGTCCTTTCCTTTGTCCAACAGCAGAATAAAGGTTTTTTTTTTCTAACAAAAAAGAAAAAAAGTCGCATAAGTAGAAACACAAATCGAGATCATATGTGCGTACGTATTGTATTTTACGCATGTCCGACGTATGTTGCGGAAAGTACAAACAAGCAGTTTTCATCCATATCGTCATGTGCGTTTTTTTTTTTTTTTTTTTTTTTTTTTTTTTTAATATGACAATATTTTTCCTAGAGACTGGCGAGACACACTATGTATTCCCCTGGTGTGACTGTGTGGGAGCATCAGTAATAACAGTTATTATTATTAAGGGTTATTATAAAATAATATTGAGATGATAAATAAAGAGAAAAGCCTAAATAGATTGTGTGAGAAAAAAATGAATAGCTTTTTTCTAGACTATGCTGGCCATAGTGACTGTTTGCAGCTTCATAATATTCTTTTTTATGACACCAAGCCGAAATAAATCAACAATTAACAGTGAATTTCCCCTGAGGGGGATCAATAAAAGCTATCTTATCTTATCTTATAAAGGGAAGGTAATGCAGTAATAATAAGTTGGTGTAAGTACAGAAAACATAAGGGAAAGACACACACACACACACACACACATAAATATTGTATACCAGAGTGCCTTTGCAGATAGCATCTGAGCTGCCAGCCCACTCTAAGATGCTCATGGTGGCATCATTATTAAATTTTGATTGGGCAAGATTCACCCTGAAATAGGGTTTAGTGGACCAATGAGATTGCAGCAAGTGAATGAGATGACCTTTCCCCTATAAATGTGGGCCAATCAGAGAGTGATGACAGCTATGGTGGGGCATCTCTGCCTCTGTCTCCCCTGTCTCTGTTTTTGTTTCACACTTTTGCAGAATAGTAAGAAAACATTTCCCACACGAAGCGTCATTAGTGTAATACTTGCTGTGGTTATGTGGATTTGACACTGTGTTGTGAAGAAGATGCAGGTGCAGGAGCTGAATGAGTCCTTCTTTCATTTGCTTCAGAAATGGCTGTCCAAGGGATGCAGCAGAGCTCTGATTGGCTGATACTGATGGTCATGCAGGGGAACACCTGGGTATATTACATTTCTCTTACAGTCACACAAAGAGTGCATTAAAAAACACTATGTGGTAGGGAATGGTACCGCCCTGAAGTTTAACAAAACAAAACTTTTTTTTTTCAATGTTAAAAAAAAAACAACCTCCATACAGTCTCCTTTGTCATCTGGGACGTTGTGACTACTTTTCAGTCTTGACATCTTCTGGTGACATCAGCTGTCAGACATCACTACCCTTTAAGAGCAATGCAGCTGTTCTCTGTCCTCTGTGATTCAGTGTGGATTTGCCCTTTAAAAACACACCCGCTCTTTTCTATCACACTCGTGCATTTACATATTTACAGTCGAGTACACACTCTCCTTCGCTGACTGATGCGCTCTGCACAGGTAAACCAGCATGGAGTCTGCCCCCCAGCATCAGTTCATCCCCCTCCCTTGCGCTTACTCCTCTTCCTCTCCTCTCCCTCACCCCTGATCCCACCTCCTCCTCTTACTTGTTTTCCTCCTCCTTCCTCCCTCCTTCCTCTTCCTGCATGTGCTGTCTATTTAAAGCTCTCATACACTGTTACATCCACTGGAATTTTCTCTCCAGCCTTCACCACCGGGGGGGGGACTCTAGGAGAGGGACTGGAGGGTGGGAGGAATGGATGAAAGGAAAGTGGAGGGATGCAGAAAGTGGTAAGAAGACAGACATTAGGAGGTGACAAGGGCGGTTGAGAGTCGATATTACAGAAGATGAGAGAGATAAGACAGTTTCGGGTAGTGCAGGAATTCAAAACAATTATTGGAACTATTGCTTGAGCAGCTATGCTGGACATTTTCAATTCATGTTTGCATATAAATGTTGCACAAGTTGAAAACAAATTCCTCTAACTACTGTGAGTGTTCAGGAGGGGGCGCAACAAGGTCACCTAATAAAAAGAGAGCTAACAACACCCCTGTGTTTTGTGGTGTATTGCTGTGTATCTTTGCTGTTTCAGATGTAATTGCGTCCAGCCTTTTTTCTACATGTGGATGAAAAGTCACTTAATGATAAGCCAGACCTTTTGATAGATGTCACCTGTATCACCTGTAGTAAAATCAAACAGATTTTTGCATCCTGAAGCTTTTCCTTACCTGACCCTTACGCTCTCCTCTGCACCAACATTCATTCATGCAGCTTCTTATTAACCTGCTGAAACAGCCGTCTCTGCAGTGCATAATCCACAGTGATGGTGGTGGTGATTGGTGGAGGAGTCAATAGGTGGAGCTACAATGGTATTTAGCTGATGGGAAGACAGTCAGGTAGATGATAGGAATTTGGCTGGTAACAAGGTCACCATGTACGTTGGATGACTTTGTTTGGTTGCCTCGACCAACTCGTTCCTAACCATTAGCAATAAAAAATTCATCTGTGATTTTATGCTTGCTAGATAGTTCTTATAAAATATTAACCCCCTGCACTTCTGTGCTCCTCTAGCCTGCAGCCGGCGTTTGCTTCGTACAGGGGATATTTGAGAGCAAGCTGAGTTGTAGGGGTTTTGTAATGGTTGCAGGTAATGGTTTTACTGGACACCTCGCTCTCCATATGTGTTTCATGTGCCTTCTAAACAGCAGATGTAAAAAATTCTAGTCACATAATTATCTTTTCACTGCCTCTTCAAAGGGCAGTTACCACCATGTCGATATAGTTTTGAAGGTTATGATAAAACATGCTTATTGTTACCTTTACCTTTGGACAGAGCCAGACCAGCTGTGCTCCCCTGGTTCCAGTCTTTGTGCTAAGCTAAGCTCACAGATTCCTGGCTCTTGCTTCATATTCACTGACATGACAGTGGTATTAATTGTCTCGTCTAACTCAGGTAAAAGAAGCAAATAAGTGTATTTCCCAAAATGTCCAACTGTCAAACTCAGGAACTTGTCATGTGTGGCATTTTATTTGAGGTGGGCATTCTGAATAATTTTATTTTGTTCATTTCAGTTCAAAGCTTCATGGCCACAAACTATGTAGTGTGTTTTTTTAAAATTGAATTTTACTTCATTATTCACATTTGATTGTCTGTCGGGAAACTGCGGCTAAACAATAAAATGTTTATATATTTGTGCTTGCTCCTTCTAGGGAACTTGGCCGTTTGATACCTTATTTTGTGTACAGACTTCTCAACAGTCCCACAGTTGTTTGGCATTAGCAAATTAAAAGTGTTTAGGAAGTTTCTTGTGGCACAGGCAGCCTGTGAAATGAATGTGAGTGACCTTCACTGTGGTCAGGGATGCGTTACATAACTCAAGTGGTCATTTGCGTCACTGACCTCCAAATGTGGTCTGAATGATCGGATGTGCTGTTAGGTATTGGTTCAAACATTTTCCTATTGATTGATGATTGTATCATGTCTGGACAAATAAATGTGCAACTTTAAACTGTGACTGACAGCGAAAGTATTCTCGTACACAGAAGAAGGTTGTCTCAAAATTGTGCAGAGCCATGCTGGAGATGCCTTAAACCATGCAACATTCTCTCACTTTGTTTATTGAGTCTGTTATGCTGATTTGTTTAGTGTGGACCCGAGGCGCTGTGGTTTATCATGCTGTTTGCTGCGGAGGTCACTTGAGACTCTTGCAGACGGCAGCTAATGCTCAGTGCAGTGAAACTGTGGATAAAAGGCTTTGCGATGTATCAATGAGCGCTTGTTTAGCAGTCAGTTGGAAGAGTTGGTGTGCACTTTGTTTTGCTTTTACTGGGAGTATTTGGTCTCAATGTCAGAGTCAGGCACGTCCAGCTGCATCATCTTGACGTCTGACTGAATATGCAGCCTGTTATCTGGAGACTTGAAGTGAGCACAGCGTGGGTTCCTGTTGTCCTCTTTCCATGCATTTGATTTTTGACGCAGCACATTCTCTCTTTATTTGACAATTAGAGCGATACATGTAATAAAAATTCTTTCCTACTCATACACACCTCTTCTTTTCCTTGTGCACTAAGGACTTTCCAAATTTGTCTCATCAGTGTGTATGCATATTTACCTGATTTAGCACATGAAAACAGTAGTCAACACCTGCCATCTGGGCTGCATATGCTCTTCTGGAAAATATGTCATTCAAATTCGTCAAACATGCCTTTTTCTGGCATCAAAAATTCCCCCTGGGAGTGCTAACATCCTACCAGCACGCACACACACACACTCATACACACACTCACATGTTATCCCTCGATTTCATGCTCTTATTTGATCTAAGACTTTGGATGATATTAGAATATGTGGCTATGGATGGCATCATGCCCTTGTTACTGTGTGTGTTATTACGCGAATGTGTGTCTGTGTGTATTGCTTTGCTAGACTGCTGGGAACAGTTTTCATTGACTTTTCAGCTCGTAATCTGTCTCCGTCTGACTCTCTGATTTAATCAGTTGAAAACAAGCACTGCTGCTCACCATACTGTAACACGCGCACACAGTTTCCCAGAAACTTTTTTTTGTTAGTGTTGTACTCATTAAGCTACACAACACCAAGTGGAGGAATACAGACGCTTGTAGGAGAGCCCGTAAACCACAGCCAGTGCCTTACTGTGCATTCATAGTGCGGGTGACATGATCAATAAGTCACCAGATGGCCATTCACTGTTACTGTATTAATACTGTATTAACTACAGATTTTGCTGCTGTCCTTTGAAATGTTCAAATTTGAGGATTTGAAATATATGAAACTGAAGGATTGGGTGTTCACGTATACGTTGAAAATATTTGAAAATCCCACAAGCTTATATGTGTGCAATGGTGTTCCACACGTGATAAACATATAAATTGTTTAAAGGCCTCACGATGCCTCAAATGGACTGTGCTGTACAACATATTCTCAGAAAGCGCTCAGCCAAAATTGTTTATACCATATTCTGTCTTGAAGAGTCTCTTCTTGAAGGCATGCATCGTGCTGCACTTGGTTGGGAAGTAGCTTTTAGGGTCGAATAAGAGCTTCACAGAGAAGTTCAAGACTTGCCTACTTTAACATCTCTGCACACCTGCCCGGTCACTGCCTGGGCCTGACGTCATTGTTGGATTCAACTACCTGACAGACACTTTGGTTGAAGCAAATTGACGATGTTGTGAGCTGTCCAATTCCTCCTGAGTGCAGTTAGTAAAGAACAACCCGTAAACTACAACGCCTGCAGCATTATTGCCCTGTTAATACCTGGCAGCCATTCACTATCTAAAGGGGTCATCATGTTCTTATAAGGGAAGGGAAAGTTCTTGTTCACTGGGCGTCAACAATCTATGTCTGTCCCTAACATGGATTTATTTTAGGCAGCCTGCCACAATATCAACACTGACTGCCACATATTGATCTTCTATTTTTTACTATTTAAAATAGGTACAATCTTATTTCACTGGGGGGTGAATTGTCCCCAATCACCACAAATAGAATCTGCTCTGTCTTGTATTGGTTACAGTTGCTGGTGCAATTAGTCTTGCAGTAGCACCTAGTCTGAAAGTGTAATTAGCAATTAGCTCCATATCTCTGTCACTGTAGTAATGAGTGTGTATCACTGTGCAGATCATTAGGTAAAGGAGTGGCTTTCAAAAGTAACCTGTAGGAGACAGTGGACTAAATTTATTGGCAGGTGCAGACATCAGAGGACATATATAGAACGTTTGCCTTTAAAGTATGAAGAGCCAAAAGTATAGTGAAGTAATGATGCTGATCTCACTCCTAAAAGATCATACTGATAGGATTTACATATTGTACTCTACTCTGTTGTGTTTTTTAGCTATGAAAGTGTAGGACAACACCCTCACACACATTGACACGCCTTGCTGTGGTCCCCGGGCCCCCTCTGTCTGGTCTGAAGGGCTCTAACCCTTGGCCTTTGACCCCTCCTAGAAGCAAAGCTATTCTTCCCTCTTTACCACCTCCTCCTCGAGGACCACACTCTTTTCATTCTCTTGGCTTCTTTTCTTTCTTCTGCTCTTTCTCTCCGGTCCTTTGTTCCACTGGAGGCTGGAGCTGAGCATGGATTTAATGCCTTCACAGCTGAGGGAACCTCAACAGCTCCGGTTTTTACGTTCGACTTAAGACATTTTCAAGCTTCATTGACAATGTGTTTGCATCTTTGCATATCAACAATGAGTCAGGGATGAGGGTCTCAGAGCAGAATTCTTTGTTGTTTTGGTGGTGCAAATTTGTTTGAAATGGAACATTGTGACAATTATGATATTCCCCTTTTATTGTGTTTATCTATATCATTTTTCAGATATATGTACAATTAAAACATGGAATTCACTCAACATATTGATAGTCACCCTTGAGGCATTAATATACTGCTAATACACCTGATGTTAATGATGTTGTGTCAATTGCTTGATGACAATACAATGGAAATAAGAAGTGGAGTATTATAATTTTTGTGTTTATTTAACATTTAGCTCAGGTTGACAGAGGGTGGTAGAACTAACAAGGCGATCCCATGTAGGTAAAAGGCAAAGGTGGTTTAAATAGGAAAAGGTAACAGATGAATGAACGAGCACGTAAGAAAATGTGAAGCATGTTGTTTTGTTGTCCATCTGCCCGCCCATCCATCTTCTTGCCCGCCCATTCCCAACCTGTTGCCATGGTTTCAGCAAATGGGGTAGGCTATAGGTTGGTAGGCAATGGCAGAGGTCAAGCAAGTTCACTACTGGTGGCTTAATGGTGTATGTGGTGTGTGTGTGTGTGTGTGTGTGTGTGTGTGTGTGTGGGGGGTGGTATGGGGCGTTGGAGGAATAATGGTAGTTGATGTGTTGATAAGGTGGAACTGTGTATGTGTGTGTCAGGGGTTATGAAGGTTTTGATGTATACTGTGGAAGTTATACATGTAGTGGTACATGGAGGTGTGGAGATCAGGTCTGTTTTTATGTGGGTTTGGCAGGTTGGGGGTTGAGTTAGTGATTATCGCTGTGTATTGATCGAGGATCAAAGGGCTCTTCCATTTTTGGGATGGGGGATGTCAGGTATTTTGGATGCACAAAGGACTATTCATCTGTGCTGGAACCTCCTGGGGGTTTGGGTGGGGTTTAGTAGGCTATGTGAGGTGGAGATGGGGGGTTGGTTGCTGTTGGGGTTTAGGGCCATTGATGCTCAATTGAGTGGGGTGCGGGGTTGGATAAGGAGTGCTAGAGACGGTAATGGGTGGTAAAGATGGAATGCTGCACTGTTCTACATTTCTACATTTCAATACAAGCAGCTTCAGTAAGAAGGCCAAAGGTCAACGGTGCAGCACTAATGCAACAGATGGAAAAATAGTCCTGAGTCGGGATGGGTTTCAAGAACTGAACACATTGTGTGATTCTTGAGTTGCAACTCTTTTCCAAGCACCTAGACGCCCCTTCCAAGAGTCTGACTTAATGTGGGACTTGACACAAAGGAAAAACAAATTGTTGTGGTTCCGTTTATATGCCCTACTTTCAATAAGACAACTTAGAATTGTTCTACAAGAGATTAAGCAGTTGAAATAAATGGTATATAATCTGCAGGCACTCTTAGTTTTCTGTGCATTGATTTATCAAACAGGGACTGATCAAGGCAATGCTAAAGAATTGGATTGAAAAGCAGAATCAGCGACAAAAAGTACAATTGTTAAAATCCTCTTGTCACTAAAAAAAATACCCAAGTATGAGACTTCTCAAGAGATCACAAGAATCGAAACCCAGCAAGGTCACAAGAAAATGAGGGAGCGCTTTCTGTTTTGAATGTATTGAATGCTAAAGGAGAAGGAGGGTCATTCCTGTGGACGACCATGTGCGACAGTGAAGCAGTTAAGGACAAGACGCAGCCAAGAAAACGTACATGGTTACAGTGATAACAGCAAGCATGCGAAACCAAACCTGCTCACACGCAGACAAAAAAACTGATACAAGCATGTTTACTGGCAAAAATACAGGATTTAGATGCACTTGCACAAATATGTGACTGCCACCCTTTCTATTCAGAGGACTACCCTTCCCCCACTGTGTGCGTGGGTGGTTGAGCAGGAAGCTGTCCCACTACTTGCTGTTGATTCAGTGGTTTTCTCCAACAACTGGAGGTCAAGCCCCAGAATGGTGGACTAAAGCGTTTGAGGTGCTTTGGGGAAGTAGAGACGAAAACCTGTTGGAATTTATGGGACTTCTCTGCCCCCCATACTACCTGCAGAGATGTTTTGGTGGTCATGTCAAAATCAGAATCAGGACAGCAGCCAAGAACAAGACGTTTCTAGCCGTTAATCTGGGTTCAGAAAGATAGTGGTGCAGATGGTGTAGGGATATCAGGACCTCATGGGCAATGCGTCGCGATGATTCAAAACATATCTCCCTGAGAAAGACACAGAATCCCAACCAGAATCGCCCGATACTCAACTGCTCCATCTGTGAGCAGTTGAAATGCAAAAAGGTTTGTTTCCAAAGTGGAAAGTGTTGCACTTGTTTTATGTCATAGAGATACCAGTAGAGGTGCAGTGTGTTTATAAGTGTAAGATACTCAGGGCTTGTGTATAAGTTGAAAGAGTCAGGCCTGATAGATGGAGTGTGGAGATGGAGATGATTTAGTGTTTGTATCAAAGCAAGTCACTTGAAACAGACTCTCTTCAAATCTCCACCTGTTTGTCTCTCAAGACACGTCCTGGCTTCATTCAGTGGCCTCTCCTTCCTTTCACCCACTTTCATCCATGAACCCTCAAGCCTTACACAGTCAGTGTGTTGGACCTGGCATCAGTGTCCAGTTTCAATGCACACACACATAGTATTTCTCATGTGTACTGTGTGTTTCTTGATTCTTTACATAAGCCTTATTTCTATCTGTGTCCCAAAGGTTTGAGACACTTCTCTGTCTGTTGTCTAATGTTCTAATATCCTCTCCTTCTTCTCTCCGCAGGACCAGGAAACTGCAGATCAGAAACATTCCACCTCACCTGCAGTGGGAGGTTAGTTCCTATTTCCTCTATTGTTTTTCTTGCTGGGATCATTTACCGTCTGTTACTGTGACTTCACACTGCCAGCAAACACATCACATTCCTTCCACCCAGTCTTTTGACACGTAGTGAAATCAGTTGCTTTCGCTGTATGCATGTAGATTCTCTGAAAAAAACAAATAAACAAAAAAGCATAAACAACAACAACAACAACAAAAAACAAGCCTGGGCAACAAGGTGACAGACATTTTAGTCAATACCTTTTAAAAGCTGACAATGTATAGCAAGGCAGGTTTCCACTTAGGAACTAAGTTAGTTTTTTTTAGCTTTAATATAAGGTTCCCATTCACCTCAGACATCTGTGAGTAGTTTATAGATTGTATTGTTACCTACAAATATGGTACATTGCAGCTGTGTCCCCTTATATCTTTTATAAGTGTCTTGAGTGCACCAATGGCCTTATTTGGTCCAATATCTTCCAATAAGAACTAACTTATTACCATATTAAAAACTATTATCACCATATTTGAAACTGTGTCTCCATGTGACAACGTAACCACGGTGTTTAGAAACTGCACAATTACAGCCAGATATCTCCCAGTTAGCTGAAAAAAACTTTTTTACATTTTCACCAAGGCTGTTCCTCTGCAAATTTAACTAGTAAAGCCCAAAGAATGACCACTCAGCAGAGACCGGGTTTATGACTATATTCAAAAGCTTTCAAGATTCGTAACCATTTAATTTTGGGTATAGTTTTTGGAATTGTGCACAAAGGATGGATTTAAATGACTTAAATGGAGTGAGCATTAACGGGCCAGTATGCTCACAGATCAGAAGATGATTGAATAGCTTTGGAAACCTCTTCCCTCCACATCGTTTCAATATTGCATAACAATTTCTGTAACTTTCCAAAAACCCTCAATCTGACATTCACACCCACTTCATGCAGTGATTAGTCAGCTGTGTGGAGGTGAGAAAGTAAGCAGACTCTCTTTCTCTACCTCTCTTTTTTCATTCTTTACACAAATGTTTTGTGGTCAGACAGTAGTCACTATTATAGATCAACCATAACACTTATTTTTCTGATATTGCTTCTCTTATCACAAAGTTCTAAAGTAAATATAAACCTTACAAAAGCCACAAGTTTTCTTTTGGAGTAAACAGACCATAGTAGCTTGAATCTGTAGTATATTTGTTTGGAAAGAGTTGTAATAAGAGTCTAAGTCACGTTAAAGATCGTAAAAACAGAACAAAACAGCCTTGTGCAAGTTCCAAGTTCTGACAGTCAGACTTTGCATGTTCAACTGATAGTCAATATCTGTCTTTGTGAAGCGGAGGGAGAGGAATGGAGGAAGCAGTAAAAGCCTTAGTGAGTCTGACTTGCAGCATAGAGCAAGACACAGCAGCATCTGTATCTGAATGATGACCGAAAATGTGAGACGTACAACTGTCATCTGTTCAAAGAAGTGTTAACTCTGGCAGCCATGTGCACCTGCAGTGGGCAGTGTGTCTCTGGTTCTGAAGTGAGCTTGACTTACGGAGATTGTTAGGTGCCCCCTCCACTCTAAGAAGCTGGCTCAGTGTCTCTGATAGCGGGGAGGTTTGGATGTTAAAGCTTGTAATGGCACCCAGGCTGACCTCAAGGCAAATATTTGCACCACTTGAGGCATGTGTGCGTGCGTGTGTGTGTGGGGAGGGTGGCTGTTTATGGGTCATATTTGCCTTCACCTCGGTAGGCTGACTGTTAATCATAGGCCGACATGAATATATTTGACGGCTCAAACCAAAAACCTCTCGCAGCTCTGTGTGGAAAAGAATGACGTTCAGTTGATGCTGTGGGTTTAAGTGCAGCTGAAAGATGATTCCAGTGGGAGCCCGGTGATTAGAATTGAACATTAACTAATAGTCATGTATTGATCAGCTTATGGGCCAACTGTAGCAAGCTCTAACCTATTGATTGTTTGTTGCTAATTGCTGCAGTTATGTTGTCACTTCTGCTGGATGTCTAGTACCAAGTACAGAAACATTTAACCACACCCTCAGCCAATTTAACCACAAGAAGCTGACTGGGTAGCAGCAGTGAGGAAGGCAGAATGTCACGGGGTGGACTCGATGTACAATGTCCTGAACATTGATATGTGTGTGCATGAACCACTGCACAACACAATACACTCACAGAACCTTCAAACAAAAGGCATCTAAACAACAGAGCCTGCAAACATGCCCTCTTTGCACATAGTACAGCAGCACCGTGCACATCCAAAACAGCACTGTAGATATGGAAGTAAAGAAAGAACGCTCTCATAAGAAACTGGACACCTAGTAATAAAATTTCACTACTTCTGAATATTTGATGGGTAAATTTATATACAGGATTTATAGCACTGAAAAATTTTACTTTCACTCTTTTTCAATTTACTTTGCATATAGCAAGTATCACAGACACGGGGGAAATGTAAAATCCAAATGCATACTTTTTTAATCTTCAAAATGTACAGATATTGTATTCCTGCACATCAGAGTCTGACTAAAAGGTGGAATTAGAAAAAGAGAATAGAAAAATTGGAGCTATATTCCTCTTTTCTTCTTTTTTTGAAACGTTTTTGATATTACCACACTTTTAATAATTTCTATTTGTTGTCCAGTATTGTGATTGTAGACCCTCACAGAAAATGAATGGAGTGAATTCAATTAAAAGGCTTTTTAAAAAAAAACTAAAACAAAAATCATATTAAATCCCAACTGGTCCAGATAGACTGTAAGGCTGCAGGCACAGACAACAATGTTACAACTATTGGACTTTTATAGGAATATAATAGACTAATGGTTTTTATCTTATCTTAAAAGTTGTAAAAGGGCTTTGAACAAAAACATGCTATGTCTAAACAAACATAAGAACACAATTAAAATATATTTTTTTCCTCGTATAAAGCTGTATTGAGATGCCTGGTGTTGAGAACAGCAGATCTATGTGAGTGTGTGTGTGTGTGTGTATGTCTGTATGCACCGTTATTGTTTTTTGTGAGGGTGTGGCACACTGCCTGCCTCCTCTGGCAAGCAAGTGCCTGTGTGTGTGTGTGTGTGTGTGTGTGTGTGTGGTTTGAATATGTGCCAGATTGTCTCCTCTGTCTCTCCGCTGAGCTGATCCTACCGTGTTTGTCCACAAGAGGGCGACGTCTCTCCGCAAAGCTGACTGAAACGTGTCATTTATATGCTGCTGAACCTTAATGGGGGTCAGATGTCACAGCATCCAGGGAATAAATGAATAATCTAGTAGGACACAAGTGCTGACCCCGAGGAAGGACACGGGAGATGTTCTTCGCTTCAAAATAAATGTTGCATGTTAGGTTAAGTAGAGGAAGCAAAGATTGCAATATGTAATTCATTTATATATACAGTATGTTATTTATAATTAGGTAAGACACTGAATAGATTTGCATACCTTTGTACAAGCAAAACTGCAGAGGAAAACCAAAAACTCTGACTGTGCATGCACTAGCTGACTGTGAATGCACTAGGTCCGACATTTGCTCTACAAGATGTGTGTGAAATCAAAAAGCAGCTTTATTGTACACAAATAAGTATTTGTTGTGTTTACATCTGATATAAACTATATGTGCTTATCATGTCTACTACTGTGCATAATGAGAACATATAAGCAGTATCAACTTGTTGCATAGCTGAACCAGAGCACCTGAGCCTGTATTTGGGTTCAGCGTTAAATTTTAGACTTAAGGGGACGATAAAAGTAAAGATCCTAAACTTTTACTCCTACCTGCTAGATTGCAAACACTCCAGAAAAACGTAAAAGCACTCCAGAGGTGTCTGAAGTTACTGAAGACCCTAGATGCCACTGTACAAAATGTCATTGATGATAAATAATAATGTCTGTCTGAAACAAAGGTTTAAGCCTATTATATGCATTTGATCATCAGTGTAGTTCTAAATACTTGTATCCACCATTCCCTAATGTGCCAGCTGCAGAATTTCTTTCCTGCTTCAGTCTACCTTTATTTCCATTTGTTTCCATTTCAGCCAGTTTCCTGTTAAAATCCACATATATTTAAAATAAAATGAGCATGGATCAGATGTTTGGTAAATCCTTGTCTCTGATTGGCTGTTTGTGCTCAGAGTATACATGTGGTTAATCACATACTTCACACTTCACTGTGAGTAGCAGTAAGTCGCCTGATAGAAGTGTCATATTTCTCAAAGTTAGCAAAAAAAGGCTGTCATTCCTCTGTTGGCTCTTTATTGTTCTTCCTGAAGTGTAATTCTTTGTCGTTGGATGAACACAGGCCCTGGAACCTAGAATCTGACTGCAGCTCAACTTTGGATCTCGGGGGTGTAGCTTGATAATCTGGGCCCTGTGCATATGCAGTCTCAGTGGGCTTTCTTCCTCTCTTCCCCTTTTAATATATCTCAAAATTCTGTTAGACTTCCCAGCACCATCATCAGCAGTAGCACAATTACTACATTTAAACACAAACTATTTTTAATCAACTCTAATTAGACTGAACCATGTTTGCCTTTCAAAGGGAGGAGAGTATTTGACCATGTCCCTTGTTGGGTTTCTTAGTGGTTAGTTCCACTGTCCATGTTACCGTGATGTCCTCTGTCCATCCAGCCCCAGTCATCTGAAATGTCAGAGGGGGCAATAATAAGCAGCCTTTTAAATGACAAGTCTTCTTTTGGTTGTAATTTTCAGATAATCTATCATATAAGATGAAACGTTCAACTGATAGTCAATGTCCCCCGACCTCTCTCTCTCTTTGTGCCAGGTGCTGGATGGTCTGTTGGCCCAGTGTGGGACCGTAGAGAACTGTGAACAAGGTAAGACATTTTATTATATTAACATTTGAAGCTTACTCAAGAGCAGGAACTGTGCAAGCAAGTCAAGATCTCAAATGCATAATGTGGCTGTGCCGGGTGACAATTGTACTTGTACATACCGGCAGTCATGAGCTTTAGGTAATAACTGAAAGAATGAAGATGGTCTCCATTTGAAGAGGTGTGAGGGCCCTCATTTAGTCAGCTACAGAGTGGCCATTAACCCTGAGTCTTTCAGTTCTTTTCTTACGGTATTATATGTTTTTTTTTTACATTGCTTCAAGTGTTTACTTGCATTGATCCAGAAACTCATTGTCATTGATCATACTCATCGGCCATGATCAATATCATGATTTATAATTAATTAAATGCACTTATATGTACTGAGAGTGAAACCAAAGCATCATTTCTGATGACGAAATTACAAACATAGTGGAGTAATGTCTTACTGCTACAAGTGGACTCTGGGTTTAACTTGCAGTTTACCGACTGGACCACGGCTTTGATTTCACCCTGTTTGTTAGATGCATCATTTCCTGTGCAGATAGGATTTCCCATCACTGACTATAGCCACACCAGAATTTAATTGGAGCAGGACAAATCAGTGTCTGAGTCAATGTGAGGATGCAGTGTTCTCTCTCTTGCTGCCTGCTTTTAGTTTGATACAGCTGGAGCTTTCATATGATTCTTGCTGTACCTGAACAAAGAAGCCAGAGCAGCCCAAATCTTTTTGACCCTTCAATAAACCAACATATGCAGTATCTAAGAGTCTTTGTTTTCTCTTTCTCTCAGTGAACACGGACAGCGAGACCGCAGTGGTAAATGTCACATATGCATCCCGAGAGCAGGCCAGGCAGTAAGTTCCTCCACCCCTCTTTAATCTCCTTCTGACTCTCTGTCTCTTTCACACAGTCTCTTTCTTTTACTCTCATCTTTCTAAAAGTAACTGTTTTTCCACTTTCCACTCTCTGTGCTTTTTAAAAATGGTGTCCTTATTTCATATTTTACAGAATGTTTAAGTGTGTCAGAAATATTGTATAGTTTATTTAACCAAAGTGACAATATAAATACATATATGCCTATAATAGTAATTTATTTAAGTATCTCAATAAAACTGTAGTTAGTTTTTCATCAAGATGAATGTATGCATGTACGTTCCTCTTGTGACATCTAGTGGTTATTTAGAGGAACTTCAACTTGCAGTCTTCAGTATTAGCAGCATAATAGTAATGTATCAAAGTCTAAGTACTTATTAGGCATGGAGTATGTGTGTATATGTGTATGTGTACATATATTTGTGTATGTACATACACACACACACACACAGTGGAGCAGTTGGGTCCAAAGGTCTGAGACCACATCTAATATTTTCATTTAAACCTGAAAAAAAAAAAACAAGAAACCTTGAGAATTCAGAAACATTTAAAAACTCAAGAAGTTATGACATGTAAAAGGAATGTTTAAGATTCTGCACTATTTCTAGTCAGCAATCAAATGTAATCAAATTTGTCGTATTGACCAACTTAACTGCTTCATACCAAAGGTCAGATTACCTTCAGTTGTATCACTTCCATTGAAATATGCATTCAGATGACACTCACACACACACAGTTTTGATCTGCTCATCAGAGGCTTGTTCAAGTAGCTCAACTTGCAGCCACCTGTTGTAAATATGGCTGTGCCTCAAGTTTCCTGCAGTTTGTTACTTACTGAGTAGCATCACAATAGTGAGAAACATGGTATCAGAACTAAGTGAAAGTGTCAGAAGTCAAATTGGATACAACTGATCTAGTTTCATGCACTGCCTCCTTAGAAACCTTTCGTCTAGAAATGATATGATGGTGAGAAAGCCCCTCACTGCTTTGAATAACAATTTGACTTTTGTGCAGTTCTGAAAGTTGTTGAGTTTAGTACATGCATGATATTTTATACATTTTATATGTTTGGCATTATAAATATTTTCTCTTCAAAGTACCTAGTTACCAGACAGCACATGACCCTCTGCTCATGCCCCTCTCAGAGCCATCCAGAAGCTGAATGGATACCAGTTTGAGAACAACGCCCTGCGTGTCTCCTACATCCCTGACGAGAACTCTGAGCTGGAGGGAGGCCAGCGGGGACCCGATAATGGCCGGCGTCCTGGCTACGGCCCTCGAGGCTGGCCCCGCGGTGCGTCCCCGAGCTCCGGGATGCCCTCCAAGCCTCCGCACGCCGACATCCCTCTTAGACTGCTGGTACCCACACAGTATGTCGGAGCCATCATCGGCAAGGAGGGAGCCACCATTCGCAACATCACCAAGCAGACGCAGAGCAAGTCAGTGCCCACTTCATCAGTGTGTGATGTTTAACTCTGACACTAACTGCGTTTTCCTGTTGTATACTCATTATTTGTTTCAGAACAAAATAAGAAAATAGAGTATAATTTTCACTAACGTATGTAAAGACAAACACACACTTGAGCCATGGCCTGGGAGTTCAATAGTCCATCTCAGTAGGGAAAAGACTGCTGAGGGGGAAATAAAACCACTAATTTGACACGCACAACACACTCTAAAAATCAACTAATATACATTCTGGGCTTATATTTATTAAGTGCCGTATTTATCACTCCTAGCAATAATGCTGCAAATGAACCTAGAATTAAAGAGTAGGACTGAGAGTCATTTACCAAGTGTGAAACACTAAGAGCAGCAGAGGAGAAATGATGACATGTTGTAGTTTTCCTGACAGTTGTAGTTTCAAGTATCAGATAAGGGTAAATCTTGAAATGAACAAATAGCATCTGTATACGCAAATAACTTAAGTCACCCAGGTTATGTATGCAAAATATGGTGCCCAAATTAATAAATAGCTTAATCTCATAACAGTAGACGATTTATCAACAAACCAATTACATATTAAACAATTTCAATCCATTTGCATGTCTTAAAAAAATAATGGATATGCAAGTGTGGGAAAATGTAATTCTGTAATGTCTTTGGAAATACACTGTAACAACATGAGCACATCTCTCAAATGTTACATTTCTGCTGTAATTTGGAAAAAAATGAGAAAAATGTAAGAGTTGATATCAGATTTGACCTTTCATGATGAAGTTGAGATATCCTCATGACAATGAAGCAGGTGTCATCCAGGCAGGAGTGCATAAGTTAGTTTAGTCCTTGAGTCATGCAAAATATCTTTGAGGAACTGTAAGAGTGATCATAGTTTGATTTATTTCCACTGAAACTGGTGGTTTGGATGGAAACATCAGTGTTGCAAAACTGCATTTTCCACTCTTACGAAAAAGTCTAGCATTGTGAGGACAGTGGCTTCCTCAGAGACAGCATGCATTCTCCTCTGCAGACTGCACAAAGAGCACTCATACAGATTACATCACTCAGAGATTTTTTGCCAGTTAGGAGTGATGTTGCTGGGTCGATACAGGTCAATACACTACTTCATCTTACATGGACAGTCTGTGTTACCCTCTGCTCTCGTCTCAGTTGACTCTGCTCTGTGGAAACAAGAAATAACATTAAGAATGTATGCAAACAGAGATAAAAGCTTACAAACTTAACAGTGAAACACTGAAGCAGGAACGAGCCTGACTTTTTCTTGATTAGTCAATTTAGCTGCCCATTTGCAAAAATCCTAATTCAGTGTACTGGTCAGTTTTGTTCTTGTCATTGTAACATCATCAATTCATTTATTCACCATCAGCTTCCTAAAGGCTCAGTTTGTTAGCTCAAAGTATTGCCCCAAAATGGTACTGGCCCACTGGGATTTCTCCAGATCCTCCTGATTACCAATATATTTATGTTATATGTATATATTTTATATATTTATTTCTAACACAGTCCCTACTTATTAAAAGACACACACACAAAACAGAAGCTTGCCCAAAGTAATACGTATCAATGACGTCACAATTTTTTTGATAGGAATATGAAAATGCCTTGTTCTGCAAAACAGGACCTTAAGTGTACTACACTCTGTGATGAACAGATTCACAAGAGAGTAGCTACTCCAATATTATTCCTAAATATGCAACACATGTCTGAGATTCAAGTTCAGTTCCTAACACATGACGTTCAATCTAAAGAATAAGACTGTTCCTGAGATACATGCATACCTATATGAAGTTAAAGTATATTTAAAAGTTCATTTGCTTCTGTGTTTCATTTGCATCACTTGATTTGCAGATTCATGTGTATACTACAGTGAAGCAAAGACCATGATAATTCCTGTACTGAAGTCAAGAAGTAAGGAACCTAGTGCCTGAATAAAGTGATTCTAATTTTTTCTGTCGCTAAAGGATTGACGTGCACCGCAAGGAGAATGCAGGTGCTGCAGAGAAGCCGATCAGCATCCACTCCACCCCTGAGGGCTGCTCAGCCGCCTGCCGCATGATCCTGGACATCATGCACCAGGAGGCTAAAGACACCAAGACGTAGGTTTGAAACAGCAGTCCAACATGTGTTCAAACGAGGCAGTATAACACAATCCTGGACATAAATGTTACACAAATGTTGCATTGCATTGCAAATAACCCGTGGCTTCCATCTACAGTGCTGATGAGGTTCCTCTAAAGATTCTGGCTCACAACAACTTTGTTGGACGCCTGATCGGAAAGGAGGGACGCAACCTGAAAAAAGTTGAACAGGACACAGACACCAAGATCACCATCTCCCCGTAAGACACACACGCACACGCACACGCACACGCACACACACACACACACACACACACACACACACACACACACTGAGCTCTTTCATTGTAAAAGTCCTAATTCCACATTTTGAATCAGGTTCACAAGAGAATTTAGAATGACAAATGGTCATTTATGGGATGGAAATATATATATTGTATTTATAATTTTCAAGATGCTCAAAGGCGCTTTACAACAGCCGATCCCTTTGAAACAAACTGATCACTGATCAGCTACATGTATCATTAACCACTCCCCCTCTACTGTGTACAGTCTTCAGGACCTGACACTGTACAATCCAGAGAGAACCATCACAATCAAAGGCGCCATTGATGCCTGCTGTCAAGCTGAGGAGGAGGTCATGAAGAAGCTCAGAGAGGCCTATGAGAATGACATCGCTGCTATGAATGTGAGTCTACACACACACACACACACACACCCACACCCATCAAATCCTTTGTTGTTTTAAATGTGTTTTAAATGTGTTTAAATGATGTTTTAAAGTGATTTCTCAATACTCTTCAACAGTAGAAGTAAATGAAATGAAATTTGCAGTGAAACTTTTTTACAATTAAAGTGTCGCAGAGTCAAAAGTACAAGTGTAATTGCAAGTGTCCACCTTATTTAATAAGAATATTGTGCTGTTTTCCATGTAAACTCTTATTCTGCCGTAACTGTTAAGCACAGCAGTCACATACATTTGGTATAGTAAAATTACTCTTTCAGTCAGGGTTCAATAGACTATAATGGATTTCATTATGTCACTTTTCATGATAATGGAATTGTCGCTCATTACCGCTTCTTCATCTTTCATATGCCAATCACATGCTTTCACTGTCTCTTAGTGGGCTCGATAACTGCACATGCTACTTACCCATCTGACTAAATAGCTCAGCAGCATTGTGAGGTTAGATTATTATCCCCACAATGGGACATGTAAACAAATTTATGCCCCATAAAATAAGTAATGCACACACACACACACACACACACTTGAAAACCCCCAGACGGTTTCTAACCTGCAGCCTTCTTCTCTTCAGCAACAGACTCACCTGATCCCTGGGCTCAACCTGGGTGCTCTGGGTCTCTTTCCCTCCTCCTCCAACATGCCCCCACCTCCGCCTGGAAACGCATCCTCTGGTGCCCCGTATGGTTGCTTTGGGGTAAGAATACCTGCTCTGTAAATTTCCTAAGAGAGATGTCAATAAAAACTAGTACCTAGTAGTAGAGTAAGTTTGAAGATGTGGTGGGTTGAGAAAATTCTAAAGTGACCAAAATTAATCTTTAAAAAGCCTCTGATACACTGAAAAATAACTAAATTTTTTTTCCTGAACTGAAATACTGAGGGGATAGAAGATTATGGTGCCTACTGTTTCTTGTTCCTTGATCAGAAACTAAAACTACTGTCACGTCTTTATATATTATCTGTATCTTTCTCTAAGACCTCCTTTAGCTGTAATGTGGTTATGCTTGCTGTCATTTATTGTCACAGTTAATGATTAAGGACTGATTATTTTGTGTTTTCTTTAAGATTCCCCTTCAAACATGTTTTAAACCATATAAAAATACTAAATGTTATACTTTAAACAATTGTTTGTGTCCAACATGATTTTTCTACAAACAGTCCATTCTCAGTGTATGTGTAGGTTTTAGCTTTCCACATCACACTTGTCCAAGTTGTATACTGGAAGACTAGTCGTGATGTCCTCCTCCTCCAATCCTGCTGATGTTAAACTGAGATTTAAGGACAAAGCACAAGGAAACTTTCCCCTATCAGAACAATATGCTAAATAATTATTTACTGGAGAGAGTACTGGCTATAGTCCCAGTAACTATATATTAGATGGATATTCATTCCTATCATGAAATTTTTTGCTTTGTGTGTGTTCAGGCTACAGAGCAGGAGACAGTCCATGTATACATCCCAGCACAGGCAGTGGGAGCCATCATTGGAAAGAAAGGACAGCACATCAAACAGCTGAGCCGCTTTGCTGGGGCCTCCATCAAGGTCTGTACTTAAAAATGAACTGAGTGATAAAATGAACAGACATTCATCATGCTGAGTAGGGAAACATGTCACAATAATTTGGCATGTCAAAATTATTTTTCTCAAATATATTTTTTATTATATATAAAATTATATTCAAATTTGCAGTTGAAAATGTATGATTTTACTCTTTTTCTAAAAGTAATCAAAGATAGCAAAGATATAAACACATTATATCTCAGGTCTCTTGCAAGTAAAATAAATGTGTTGATAAGTAGGGTTATTTCATTAACAATACGTAAGTGTTCTAATTATTTTGTTAGACTACAAGTATTATGGACAACACAATAATTTGTTTTTGCTGAAGATTGTTTGAACATTGTGCCCCCCCACTTCTGAAACCAAACCTGCACTCTTGAAGGTCAGTGATAAATATCTCCCCTTTTCCAGATCGCCCCAGCTGAAGCTCCAGACTCTAAAATGAGGATGGTGATTGTGACGGGATCCCCTGAGGCTCAGTTTAAGGTAAACACTAACAAAACACTTCCAGCTGATTAATATCCTTCCATTTTTTTGCATCATGTCTTTATATGCCCCCTGATTGGTGTAGCAAACTCTATTGAGACAATATTAAAATGGATTATTAACCTCTTGTCTCCACCCTGCAGGCTCAGGGCAGACTCTATGGCAAACTGAAGGAGGAGAACTTCTTTGGGCCGAAGGAAGAGGTCAAACTGGAGACTCATATCAAGATGGCTGCTGCCGCTGCAGGAAGGGTCATTGGCAAGGGAGGCAAGACGGTAAGTCACCTGAAGCTTAGACTTCAGTCCTTTGTTGTATAGCATGTGTTTGTCACAGCAAGAACTCAAGAGTTCTCAACTTTGTAAAGTAATGTCCACCTTTTTGCCATTAAACCTACAATGTAAAATGATGAGAACATTACTTCTAAAGTAACCAAAATTCATGTCTCCAGGTGAATGAGCTGCAGAACCTGACAGCAGCTGAGGTGGTGGTCCCCAGGGAACAGACACCTGATGAAAATGACCAGGTCATCGTCAAGATCAATGGACATTTCTACGCCAGCCAGGTACTCCTGCGACACTGTCGCCTCAGTGGGCTTTAAAATATAATTTAGTCAATTTAAGAGCATGTAACTAGTGTCATAGATTATTTTTTTCAAATCAAAAACATATTCTTATCCCATGAAAAATGACAACCATGTCTTAGTAGAAAACCTATTAAATCATATTATTGTCAAAACTTTTAAATTGCCACCATCTGCTAAAGTCACTACCCTGTTGACATTTGATATCATGGCAATTGTTGAGTGACCAGCATTAATAGTTAGACAGTGGCATGTTGCACTTTTAACATTGTAGCTAGTTATTGTAAATAACAAACTCTATGCAACTATGCTTGCTGTGCTAGCCACATAGGGCTAATCTGTAACTATGCCTAGCTGTGCTATCAATGGCAAATATCATGTAGCTATGATTGCTGGTTTTGCCCTTGACAGGTATTTTTTTGTGGTAGCTTATTTTTGTTGTCCACAGAACTGACTGCGCTGTACCACAGGTGTTGATTCTGGGCCCCATTCTTTTATCTATTTACATTCTTCCCCTTCTTTCTGTCAACTGTACTTATACTTTTTTCACATTTAAACTTGCATTAATTGATTTGTTGGCCACTTTTAACGAGCTGTAAATACACCACTGACATATTGTCATATAACATTGACATAGTCAATGACTGATTGACAGCTTGTATTCCTTTGGTGTCCTGTTTCTGTCCACCTGACAAATATAATTCCAATATTCATTTTCCTTTTAGCTATAGTTTGGTCTCCATCAGCTTCTGGGAAAAAAATATCTGTTTAGTGCAGTTTTCAGTTTGCCACAAACCGTTATCTCTCCACTGTCCTCCAGTTGGCTCAGAGGAAGATCCGGGACATCCTGACCCAGGTTAAACAGCCACAGAAAGGCGGGATGGGTGTGAGCTCAGGCCCTAACCCCCAGGGCTTCACAGAGATGGGCAGCCCGACACAGGGACTGACTCAGGACCACCAGCCACGCAGGAAGTGAGGGTCCCTGCGCCCTCCTCACATGCAGTGGGCCCCCCCGCCTGACGGACAGACAGACAGACACATGCACGGACGCATAGACAGACGGACGGACGGATACAGGAGAGCGACACACGGACCCAGCGATAGACAGGGAGAGATATAAAGAGGGAGGGAGTACGCCCGATAGCCAGAGAGAAAGATTGCTGTTTAGAGAGAAAGAGAGAAGATGAATAAAATCAAAAGATGAAATGAATAAAAAAAGAGGATTAAGATAAAAAAGAAACTTGAGAACAGAAACCAGATGCCAGGCCAGAAGAGAGACTGATTGAGGATGGGGGGATGAAGGAAAGGAGGGATGGAGAGAGGGAGGGGCGGTGTCCTCCTAGTGTGCCTTGACAACGCAGCCAGCTCCTCATCTGCTACAGCGTTGACAGATCCTGCATCAGACAAGTTTAAACAATATGGCTGACATACTCTCCTTGTAAGGATGGAGTCTTACTGCTGTTGTTTACACCTGTCCACATGAGTTCAGATCTACTGCAGAGGGGAGAGGCTGGTTGGACAAATCTTTGTTTCCTGAGGCGCACTAGCAGGGGTCCGTTTGCTCCTCTGCCGCCCTCTACAGACTTCTCCAACCATCTGCAGTCAGTCCTATATTTTAAGGGTGGTTTTTTTAAACATAGAGATATATGTATAGAAATGTTTTATTCAGAGCTATTATTGATAGAATGCAGTGAGGCGGAGCTGGGAGAGGGAGCAGGGAAACTGCTGCAGTGGCACGGAGGAATAGGTCATGGGTTTGGCATTAGCCCCACCCACCCCTAACCTCGGAGCCAATGAGAGTCTAGAAGAGGGGCTGCAGATGTTAACACTGCTCTTTAAAGACCTCTCCGAATAGCGGGGAGATTAGAAGAAAAAAATAAAAAAGGAGAAAATATGAGGTTGTAAATATATAATCTTCATGTAAATGTTAAGAAATGCTGTGTCTGGCCGCCTTGCCTTTTTTTAAAAGGGGTCTTCTGTATATTGCCCAGTCCCTTGTCTATGATATGTAGCATAATGTAGCCTACAACGAGGCCTGGGGCTGAGGAGGCACTGAGCTCCCCCTTTCACGTTTAGCCGTGTGGCGGAAGGCGCAGCAAGAGACAGTAAGGGGAGCGGAGGTCGCAGCTGGTCCTGCAGTTCTATTGCAGCGGCTTAGCTTACACATGTGAAACCATTAAAAAAAACAACTTTGAAAAACAGCCAGCAGCTATGCTCGGTGGCTAGCGGCCCGCACCTTAAACGGCATATTTTATATATATTATATATATATGATATGTGAGTTAGCCCGGCCCCTCAGGTGAATGTAATGAAGGCAGCGAGTCAGGTGTGAGGATTTGCTACACCTGTGTGAATTAGTCCTGCAATGACAGACAGACAAGGTGTGTCTGAGACTTTCTGCTCATTGCTTTCCTCCAGCGCTGGACACTCAAGGCCAGTCTTGGACAGGATGACTTTCTCCTCAGAGGAGCTGTGGTCCTTAAGACCACCCTCTGCATGAAAGCTATCTTTAATCTCTAATGCTTGTATTAATAAAAAATGTTTAAGAGTGGCCTTGGTCGAGCGCAGGAACCAGAAAGGCAAAGTCTTCCAAAGCTCCTTGCCTTGAGCTCAGAGAGGGTAAAATCAGTGTGAAGGGGAGCAGCTTCCTTGTTCTCTCTCCCAATCTGCCAAAGGCCTGTGGGTGAAGCCTCCAGACCCTGCCTGCGTATGATAATGAGGGGCGGGGTCTACGTCTGGACGCTCTTGCCAAGATTAGAACAGATTAGAGAAGAAATGAAAACGAAAAAACCTACCTCAGGGTAAAGTTACCTCAGTATTCCTAACTTTTTTTTTGCTTGCTGGTGTTTTATATGAGAAGAAAAAAAAGAAAAGAAGAGCTGATAGTCCTGAATATTTTTTATTTTTTTAAAGAAAAAAGTATTTTTTTTTTAGGTATTGTCTTGTTGCTTTGGTTATTTTTTTCTGTTTTTTTTGGTGTGATGATGGTTGAATGAGCTCAGGATGATGAGAAAGCTGTGTTTTTTCCCAAAGCAGAGAGAGATAAAAATGCTGGTCTAGAGAGGAAATGGGTCGAGTGCCATTTTGCCTTTTTTAGGTGAGGAAACATGCTCTCTGTCTTCCTGAAGTGTGCTTGGAGCAGCTGTCTGAAGTGGAATATTGGCCAATGGGGAGTGGTGTTAACTTGAGAGGGGGTCCTAAAGTGCACAAGGTGATCCAACATGCCACTGGGTGCTCTTTTTACTAAACTCATGTCATTGGGGAGGTGATACTAATGACTCTTACTGTCACAGAGATGGATCCATCCAGACAGCCTCCTCCCCGTGTTGCATTATATCACTGCGACTGCCCTTTCTGATGGCTAATGGCTCACCTTGTGCCCCAAAGGACCTCCCTCTCTTGCCTTATTGTGATGACATCATCATGAAGCACCAGACATTACGAGAGGGCTTTAAGTGTTCAAGAAATTTCTCACCCACAAGGAGGACATGAGAGCTTTCAAGCCAGATTTCACCCTGTCTTTCTTTACCTTTCTCACCTGGTGGTTGGGAACTTGTCAGATCAGAGTTGTATTGAACGCAGCAGCAGTGGTCCATATACAGAATAACTGTACATGGAGAAAAGAGAGAGCATTCTACCTACACACACAGGCCTGAACTAGCTCTGACTTCTCTGAATGTGAATATTTATTACCTGTGCACTGACCACGACACCTCAGATGCCCCCTGTTGGCTACATGTGTGCTTGGTGTGTGCGTGTGTGTGAAAGCGAATGCAGGTGTGTGTGTGTGTGTGTGTTTGTGTTCACTGGTTTTAAATGTTCATTTTTGTCAGGGGATGTGGTTGGGTGAAACTTTAGAAAAAGCAGAAAAAAGTAGGACGAGAACCTATGGCCCTCCGTCTGTGTTCCAACTGACCGAGGAGGGAGAAATCCAAGAACCTTTGAAAAAATGGGAGCAAAAAGCTAAGCAAGAGAGTTTAAAAACAACATTAACACAGCTAAAGTAATAGATTAAAACCTGTACATAAGATGTTAAAAAAAGGTGATCACAATACTTTTGTATTTTTGGAGAAAAAGCAAAAAAAATCTGAATGGGCAAAGCCGTGTAGACAGGAAAGATTGCGCCAAGCCAAGTCACTGAAGGACACTGCCAGATTACTCAATCTTTTTAATGTCTTACTGTCTTACCTTACTTGATTGATTGACATACACCGCCAATCTTCATCGGCTAACCCACCAGCTCACCATCAAACAGGGAAAAGTCTATTCTATCGTGTCTATGCTTCCATTTTTGTCCAGAGGTGGTAACTTCACAGGTCAACGTGCTTGTGATGTGTTGAGTTTCCACCTCTTTCAAAACCATAGAGCTCTGTTCACAGCCACCAAGACACGCTATTTAGGATTCATTATTCAGCCTGCAGCCATTTGGATTGGTTAGGATTCATTCTTTTATTTAAAAAAGATTTTTTTTTTGTTTTATTTGACAATACAGCAAGCTTTATTTGGACGTGACATCTGGGGACGTACTGTTGCACTAATTGATGAAATATGTCGACAATGTCAAACTATCAAAACGACTGAGAACCTCCTGTAACACCTGATGCAATTCTTTAAAGAAAAAGGTGGAGAGTGAAGGGAAGAGGAGAAGCAAGGATGGGAGGAGGGGAGGAAAGAGAAGGGAGGTGGTCAGTTGTTCTGGAATGAGGTGTTGGAAAAAAAACGAGTCTCCCTCCAACTGCATCAACAACTGAATTCCACCATCTCCTTTCTTATTGTTCTCCCGCTGTCCCTCCACAAAAAAGCTTTCTCCTTGTTTGTTTTTTCCCTTCTGTACTCCAGGAGAAGAGTGAGATGTTTTTATTTCCTTTTATTAAAAAAAAAAAAAAAATCATTTCATTTTTGGAGCGGGCGGGAACATTAGGGTCCCTCGCCCTCTCTTGCGCTGGTCTACATCGTGTTCGTTTTGCTCACCTCTGTTCACGACCTTTTGATTTTCTTACTTTAACCACCTTTTTTTTTTTTTTTTACAATCAATGTTCTGACTCTCTTTTTGGAAAAATGAAAATAGTTGAATTTGATCATGTTTTGTTCTTTTTTTTGTTTTTGAATGCACAAATCTATTAACAAAACAGCTACTAAATACAACAAACTACTAACATGTAGCTCAGTAACTGACAGTGACTGTGCCAAACACACAGGAAGGGGCTCAGTTCAAAATGCAGTATAGAGCCATTTTGAGCAAATAACCAGTAATACTGAGCACATAGAAAAGGTCTTAAGATAACTTCAGTAATATGTCAGAGTGAACATTACTACATTCAAATGGTGATATCTCATCTTGGAACTGAACTTTTCTCATCTTGTTTTTGTATGTACAGTAGAGACACGCATACCATACATACAACGAGACACACATGGCAGTAAGAGCGGCTCACACAAATCTAAGCCTGCCTCCTGACTGGGACAGAAATCATTAGACCATTCTTATCTTTCATAAGGTTTTCATCTAATCTGGATCATTTCCGGGCCCAAAAGTGAACTCTTTGTCCTTTTTTTATGCAAGTTGAGTGATGTATTGATAAATCGTACCAGCTAGAGTGACAGAGTTTGGCAGTGTGAGGTGCCACACAGTGTATAAAATCATCACAATTGCCACACACTAAAAATCAAGCATCAAAATGACGCAAATTTGTTTTATCAAGCCTATTCTGAGACTGTTTAAAGGACCACACCATTGCATGTTTTATGCCATTTTCTTTAAATTACTGCTGACCATTTTCTAAAACTTTGTATTCATCATATTCATGCTTCACAGTGAACATCGACAGATTAACCTATTTGCTGTTGGGGCACCCCCTCTCCAAAAACCTGCCTTAGTTGATAATACTTTGGTGATATAAACTACAACTGAAGGCACCCTGTGGAGGTATCTTCTCTTTAAGTTTCCCAACAGTCATTCTCCCTCTAGCTCTGCTTTTGGTCTTCAGTAAACCCCTGAGACAAATTTCTGTGTCTTTAGCAGCTAAATGTTCACTATGTCCACCAACAGATAGTGTACAATGGGTTTATGAGAGCTTTTAACTAAAAACAGCGGCTTAAAATGATGTTTTGTGAGAGGTGAAACAGTAAAGCTGTGGGTCGTAAACCAAAACAGTAAGCTGAAAGATGCTAAACTGCCCCGTAAGGCTGGGTCTGGTCATCATTCTCTATGGGCTCATCACTGAATGACCTCTATAAAATATTGACACAGTGTAATGAAATGCAATGACAGCAATGGTTTAGAGAATGCTCAGCACTAATGAAAATATATGCAGTAAATGGGCTACAAATTCACTGGTGTTGTCCTTTTTATCTGAAGATTGGAAGCTTGAAAATTCAGTAGTACAGCTCTGCTTTATAGACCTTACAACATGTAGCTCAGCCCTGACAGACAGTAAAAAAACAGACTGACAGACAGACAGACTCCAAGCTCTTGCGAGGACAGTTTGCATTTAAAGAGCGCAAACTCCTCCTTGTCGTGAACCCCAGTCCCTCTGCAGAGAAGGCCTCCGAGTCTCGACACAATTGAAGCAAAACGGAGGCCCGGCAGAGGGACACCTTACGGAGACGAAACAAACAAACCTCTTGACACATAACTAGGAACGCTACCTCAAAACATAAGCAAACTCAGCCAGAAGATTGTTTCTTTTATTTTCTTTTGTTGCAAACAAACAAGAGCAGACAGTCAGTCGGTCAGTCGGACAGACATGCAAACAGAAAAGTTGGACAGTCTATGTAACAGTCACAGTTTTTTTTTCCACTCTTCGACTTTAATTTATTTTTCGGTTTTTGAAATTTTTACCTCTCCAAGCTTAGAGATGGGACTGTAAAAATAAATGAGTAAATAAGAAAAAAATGACAAAAAAGACAAAAAACCCATAATGGACACATTGTGGTGCGGGGTGGCGTGGGCAGCCGGGCGAGGATTCTATTCACGTGTCGTGGTAGAATATTGATGATTGGTTCAGTCATAACGAGGTGTTCATTTTTGCTCTGGGAACAGTTTCTATTTCACAGCTTAACAGTAAAAAGCTGCTTCTAGTCACTCACTTCAACCAGAACCTAACACCACAGTGTTTTTTACCTGCCTCCGACCGCTATAATTACCCACAATCCTTCTTCAGCTCTGCCGTGCTGCTCCACTTCCCCTCCCTGTGATTTCACCTCCTGAATCAAGGGGCACGACACCTGTAACCATGTAATTGTTTTGTTGATCTACCTCTTGGGAAAAAATAGGTAAATGGTATTTTTTTTTTTTTTTTGAAAAAGGACACAAAAATAACAAAAAAAAAAGTTGCTCGAAAGAAATATAGGTAAATGAATAACTGGGTAGCGGCATCTCCATATACTGTAGTGGATAGTCTATTAAAGGAAAAAAACTTTTACTTCTTCCAAAGATGATTTTGTTTTCTTTCTCCATTCTTAGTTCTTTTTCAAAGGATTATGAAATTGAATAATAATCTTAAAGGGGGAGACAAAAACTTACCACCTGTTTTTAATTTTCTTCTTAAAAAAACCCAACATAAATGAGATTTCTTTATCCAATTTGCATTTTCTTTTGTTGATTTTGTTAAACTTACACTTTTTTTTAACTTCAAAATATTCTTCATGTTTTATTTTGGTTGACTTCTAATTTTTTTTCTCTCTCTCTTTTTTTATGACAGCAGATTGTATCTCTTGTGTTTGGGTGCATTTAGCATTTTCTTTCTCTCTGTAAAAAGCCTACATGAGTTAGAGCGCCCTGCGAGGACCTTTTACACTGATCGATGATCTATTTTCACTTCTAATGAGTCGTTTGAAAAAGCAAAAGGACCTGTTGTTTTAGCTGACTGTGTAGCTGCAGGTGGAAGGAGGGAGGCCCTGTATCATTTCTGTCCTTCTCATGCTGATCTGAGCTGGATAGAGCAAGATTAATCTGATCTGGGCTCAGCCTCGAAACTGAAAATGAAGATCTTCATGTGCTTTGATTGTGCAGCCATGATGAGACTGTTTGCTCAAATCCCAGCTGCAGAGATAAGTACAGGGTTGAGTCTTCCTCCTTCCACCAGATGGCGCCTTTGGTCTTTACAGTATATGGACTTTCACCCTCTGCCTGCCTGATTCCTTTAGTCCTCATCAACACTCGTTTTAAACTCCTTGTAAACAAAACAGAGCATAGATATGAATGTGTTATTAAAAGATGAGAAAATGGACCCTCTCGCCTCCTTTGTGTGTGGTTTATCTAAAATCTACAATGATCTATTAAGTTCTTTAAACCTGTGTAACTCTTAACTCTTTGGCAAAGATACAAAGTGCATCACAGTGGAGAAATACTGATGTAGAAAAAAAAGAGCAATAAAACAAACTAATCAAGTAATAATGACAAAGAATTTAAGTGTCAGTATTTGGGTGTTTGGGCCCCATTCATAGGTGACCACTATCGTCTTCACTGCATAAGATCGATAATGTACTTAAAGCAAGACCATGCACAGTGTTAGCAGTTTTATAGTCAGTGTGAAACTTCAGGGGGGACAATATGACAACATCTTCTAGGAAAAAAAGATAATCCAAAGAATATTATTGCTCAGACTAATAGTAAAATGTGTTACAGCAGTTCAGACATGATTGATTGGAAGATAAAACGCCTCGACCACTTCCTTGAGTTCATCATCATCAAAGCAACACCAAAGCATATTACCAGACCATTTCATGTGGATACAAAACAAGGCTGGTAAAATCTGGAGGACTGAACAGCTTGATCTTTGATTTATCACCAATAATGCTAGAAATGTAAGAAGGATTATAAAATCCTGCCTTAGACTCAGCCCATTGCAGTATTTCAAACAGTTTGCTTGAAAGTGAAAACAGTTTTGGAGCTGTAGCATCCAGAGGCATGACAGGTCTTCATGTCCAGTTTGAATGGACAGTGCAGGACAATATAAATGATATAATATATGGAATAGAATATTATAAAATAAATATTACTCCAACCTGGCAGTTGTGACCTGGCAGGATCATGCAAACTGTGACCCTAACAGTCCTGACAACATGATCTTGTCCAGGAATGTTTCAGAAGATGTGTTCTGCCAACCACAGGTCCTCTCCGTGGAACTCTGCACTTCCATTAAACGTGCTACAAGGAGTTTTTAAACTGGCTGTGAAACAGTCACAATTTAATACTGATGTATCTCTATGAACTCATGAGCAAGTCGGATCAAGGTGAAAACGCAGGTCAACCTCAGTTGGTCATTCAACAGCTGGAAAGAACTGTGGGATTTGAAAGGATTGAAAACTGATGGTGATTTCTCCTACACAGGTATGTAATATGGAGAATGTTGAGAACTTAATCCTTCTCAACAAAATTAAATTACAGAGCAGCCGAATCTGTCTCTTGTAGACTTACTTATAATGTAGGTGTCTCAATGGTACCAAAACGTTTATTTTGTAATACAATGGTCATATTACAGTTATCTTACCTAGCTATAGATAAATACATTACCTCATTGCTGTGCATCCCGCAAACTGTGTTTAAAAAAGAAAAATGGTGTTAACAAGTTGTGCCTTTGTTTCACTCTCGTTAAGAACAAATGCATGCTCTAGCCAGATCAAGATCTTTACAACACAAAGTGGAGGTGCTCACACTGCTTTAGGGGCTTCCAAAATGAACCAGTATTGAAAGTTCCTTACTTTAACTTTATGCCTGTTGCTTCTGAGGTCTGTTCCCAGTGGCTCTGCAGACTGCAGAAATTAATCAATTTCCTAAATATGACTGGGGAACTAAATCTTGACCTGATTCTGATTTGGGTTCCTGAGTTCCTGAAATGGGTCGACGCAGAAGATGGTTGTTTCTGACCCTGAGTATCAGATATAGCCACCTCAGCACATAGATGCATCGGGCAAATTCATCAGCAGCCAGTATGGTTAACTGGGCCACAGACAAAATGCAACCCTTAAAATGTTGTTAAAAACAATCTAAAGCAGTTGTTTTGTGTCGGCAAAGATCTCTCGGATGTCTCAGTGTTTCTCTCAGGGACTAATCCAAAACAGCACCATAATTAGGGGATATTCTGTAGCTTGAGGTTCAAGGATTGGGGGATCTGCTGCTTGATACTGGCCTCTCGAATATGAGAAAAGGAATTAACTTAATTCCTTTAAACCAAATGTTGACCCGATTCTTTAGTTGGCAGCTCAAGAACAAACTGGAGAAGTCTTCAGTTCACAGATATAAAATTTATTTTGGTGACAGGTAAAGTAAAGCAGCGCTGGGCTCAGAGTGACAGAGCTCTGGCGGGATCTCTGTCAGAAGGAGCCTTGACTTCCGGGGGTGAATCACAGTGGAGCTGGAGCTGCCCCGTACAGAGTCTCATTGGCCAGTTATCTCTCTCGTGAACAGGCCAACCACTGTTCACGTGAACTTCTGATATGTGCTATGAAACGTGTGAATGTTGTCATTCGGGCGTGTATCTATTTTGCTACTATCACGTAAAACTAGGTGACACAGAGACTGCTGAGTACAGAGAAATATGTGAACATCTACTCCCGCTATTCATTCTGTTCGTCACAATCAAGATAATAAGTACAAACTATTCATGAGAACTAGATAAAACAGAAACTAGAAATACAGCTGTTCTTGTTTCAAGGATAACAAATTGCAAACTGTCTATGAGGTTATACAAGGATAAACATGCACACACACTCCAAGGCCACATAAGGTTAGATGAATGATGATCAAATAAAGTAATATAACAAATCCAATCATAATTTAAACAAGGATTAATATAAGTAATAAAATAATCCAACACAAAACTGAAACTTTGCCAAACAAAGCAGCAGCCTCAACTGACACATTTGAGGTTTGATCAGTGAGAGGGTGTTCCTTATTCTGTGCACTAGATGGCACTATTGCACACAACATGTTTGCATCCTCACCCTCGCAGTGAACTGGTTAACCACAGGTGGAAATGAAACTGCAAAGTCATTAAGAAAGACAGGTTCATTTCAGGAAGTGAACTTTGGAAATTCCTCTGTTCTTTGGAAATTTCCCTGTTGTGAGACTAATAAATGAATATATTATCTTATCCTTAAACTCCAATCAACATTTTCAAAATGTGCAACCACACGCTTATTGCTGTGACTCCACTGACTCTGTCTCTTTTTGCAACATTCGACCACAACTTCCTGTTTCTCGAATTGTTACCTTTGAAGCAGTTTCAGAAACAAGTAAAATATAGAACAGAGAAGGTCTCACAGGTTAGTTTGGCCTCATGGATTCTATATAGAAGTGCAGGGGGATCAGTGCCAGAGGACCTGGTGCTCCTCACTAATAGCATTTCTTACATCAGCCTTATGGAGGCCAACTCCTTGTAAAGAATATTCAGCATTATTTTAGCTATTTAACATGAGAAAACCAGATTGCTGAACACTAAAGAGAATAAAGGTGAACATAAGTGGTCAATTGAAACACTTTAAAATAGACATTTCTGCTTAATGAGTATTTTCACTTTTGAATATATTTTGCTGACATTTTACTTAAGGAACTCATTTTACTTAAATGACTCATTTTACTTTTAATTTGGAATGTGGGACCTTTCCTTTTCACTGAGCGTTTTTACATTGTGGAACACAGTGTGACATGCCTGTTTATGGCATTGAAAGATTTATTTTGTCTTTGCACGTCTGTGTGGTCCGTTTTGCTGACGTAAAAGGAAACGAAACTGGCAGCATTCTCTGTGCAGAGAAGTTATTCTAAAAGGGCTTTTAATGTCACGAGTGTTCAGAAGGGCAAACTTGAGAAACCCAGGCTGACAAAGTAAGTCTCATGTGAAAATGTCTTGTCTATAGTTTATGTTTCTCTTTTGTATTAATCCTGTTTTACCATCTTATTTCCTTTAGGTTTCTGGTTTGCCTTGCTGAATATATTTTGTTCTTTTTAATCCATTTCACCCCATATTTGTAGTGTTTTACAGTTTTATAATTTCTCATTTCGGGACAAATAAAATCTATCTATCTATCTATCTATCTATCTATCTATCTATCTATCTATCTATCTATCTATCTATCTAACTATCTAGCTATCTGTCTGTCTGTCTGTCTTCTTCTTTTTGCTTTTTCTTAATCAAATTGTTTCCTGTGTGTTGCTGTTTATAATGTATCTCTGTTAAGCACTTTGTTGCTGTTACTGTTTTGTAAAAAGTGTCATAGGTCTGAAAAATATGTGGACTTTGTGACTATATGTTGAAAATATGGATATCCTAACATATTAGTTGATGTTAATGACATTGATTCATAGATACACTCCGATTCACACTGTAATTTAATTTGAGAGCAATACAAATTCCTCCTCCTCTGTACAGCACATCTCCCTATGCTGAGGCATCTGAGTTCACTGTGGTTGACACAGTTTATGTGCGCCACCTAGTGGAAACTCGGTGGAATCCACAGACTACACCCAACATGGATCTGTTTGATGAGAGAGAGGATGCTGCCCCACCTTCTAAAATCTCTGTGGAACATGGCAGCCAGGCCAAATCTAGGTGAGATGAGGATTTTTGACTCATTATGGTTGTTTTCCATTTTAGCTGAGATGTGAAATTATTATCACCATCATTCAGAGTAAAAAAGTATCTCTGCTCTCTGTTAAAGCCCAGTCCAGCAGGAGAGACCGGATTCCCCTGAACCCAGCTGTGTGTCTCTGAAGAGCGACTGCTCCATGGCTGAACCCTTACGCTTCAGAGATGGAAATCACTCCCCGGAGCAGAGGTGAACATAGCTAGATAGATAGATAGATAGATAGATAGATAGATAGATAGATAGATGTACTTTATATGTCCCAAACTGGGAAATTCTTTTGTTGTAGCAGCTACAGTTGAACAAAACAACACAACACATAACACATTAAACAACAGGGTTACAACATGACATAAAACATAGAGTGCAAAAAACAACAACATACAGCGGAATAAAAAAAACATACAGCACAACAAACAAAAGTACCCAAAAACCACTAATCCTATGAATAATAATGTAGAGTAGAGGTAGATGTGATGTGCAAGATAAAGCAAAATGTTGTGAACATCAAGTGACCAGATTTATTGCAGAGTTAAACAGTCTTATTGCTTGTGGCAGGAAACATTTCCTGTATCTGTCCTTGTGACAGCGGAGCTGAATCAGTCTGTTGGAGAACGAGCTCCGCTGTCTGTCCAGCAGCTGGTGGAGAGGGTGGTCAGGGTTATCCAGAATGGATAACAGTTTGTCCAGTGTCCTCCTCTCCAACACAGCCTCAAAAGTGTCAGGTTTGCAGCCAATAACTGAAACAACCCTTTAAATCAGTTTATTGACTCTGTTTGTGTTTCCCACTTCGATGCTGCTTCCCCAGCAGACGATGGCAAAGTACAAGGCACTGGCCACGACTGACTGGTAGAATATTTCCAACATTCTGCTGCAAACATTGAAGGATCTCAGCTTCCTCAGGAAAAAGAGTCTGCTCATCCACCTCTTATATACAGCTTCAGTGTTGGTCTTCCAGTCCAGCTTGTTGTCAGTGTGGACCCCAAGGTACTTGTAGTCCACCACCATGTCCGCCTCCTCTCCCAGGATACACAGGGGCTGTGTTGGCATCCTCTTCCTCCTGAAGTTGATCACCATCTCCTTGGTCTTGGCCATGTTCAGGTCCAGGTGATTTTTCCCGGACCACTCCACAAAATAATCCACCAGTGATCTGTACTCCCCCTCCTGCCCGTCCTTAATACACCCAACCACTGCAGAATCATCCGAGAACTTCTGCAAGTGGCAGGACCCAGTGTTGTACTGGAAGTCAGAGGTGTACTGGGTGAACAGAAATGGAGACAGAACAGTCCCCTGTGGAGCTCCTGTGCTACTCACCAGCGTATCAGACAGAGTGCTGCCCAATCGGATAAACTGTGGTCTGTCTGTCAGGTAGTCAGTAATCCAGGAGATGGTGGGCGTGTCCACACTCATCACATGCAGCTTCTCACTGAGAAGCTGTGGCTGGATGGTGTTGAATGCACCAGAAAAGTCACAGAATGAGATTATCACAGTGCATCCGCTTCCATCCAGATGAGAGTGAGCTCTCTGCAGCAGGTAGATGACAGCATCATCTACTCCCACATGAGGTTGGTAAGCAAACTGCAGAGGGTGCAGTGATGATTTCACCTGTGGTCTGAGGTGTGCCAGGACCAGGCTCTCCAGCACCTTCATCACATGGGATGTCGGGGCAACTGGTCGGTAGTCGTTCAGTCCTGATTGAGTCGATCTCTTGGGGACAGGAACCAAGCAGGACGTCTTCCACAGCTCCAGTACCTTCTCCTGACTCAGACTCATGTTGAACAGGTAACACAGGATAGAAAGCAGCTGATCTGCGCAGGTCCTCAGAACCCTGGGGCTGATACCATCAGGGCCTGCAGCCTTGCTTTGGTGGAGTCTCTCTAGCTGCCTTTTAACCTGGCCAGGCGGGGGAGGGTGCTCATTGAAGGTGGGGGGGTCGAGTCCATGGTGCTCACCAGAGAAGGTAGAAGGGGGGAGGGTGAGAGCGTTGGGGGTCATTGGGGTGTGTGGAGGCTTGGGTGTGGGGTGGAGGAGACAGCTGAGGGTTGAGAGCTAAATCTATTGAAGAAACAGTTCAGCTCATTCGCCCTCTCCATGCTGCCATTTCGTTGCCTGTCTCTCACCTTAAACCCGGTGATCTCCTTCATTGTACAGTCTGTGTTACAGCATGTGAAGGAGGACTCACGTGCTGCACACTACACAGGTAGTTGATGAGAAAGCCGTGGACGAGCCGGAGGAGCCGGTACCGGCAGCGCCGGTGCGCAACAGTCACGTACACACTGGAAAGATCCACGTGCCAATATGGAACAGGCAGGAAATCAGGTGAGAGCTGAATAATGTCCGAATACCAATAGTCAGTCCGAGATAAACAACAATCCAACAAGGAGCAGGCAGCAGGGTTAGTCAAAGCCGGGTGGAGGTCGGGAAGCCGGTAGGAAGAGAAGGACTTACTCCGTAACAGGACGCCAAAAACCACGAGGTCGGACAGGCTGAAACGGAGACGCCAAGGCAGAGTTTTCCGAGGTCCAGTCAGGCAAACAGGCAAGTGAGTTAACAGGCAGGGTCGGTAACGGGAAGACAATCCAAAGAAGTGCGCTTGAGAGTTTAGCATCGGGAGCTGAAACAATCTAGCAAAGAATCTCTGAACCGGTGAGGTTTAAATACTGTGTAGATTATGATTGGTTGCAGGTGAGCGGAAGAGATGGGCGTGGCAAGCAGGTGAGTTGAGGCAGAGGCGGGTCAGAGGCCAAGTATGGGAGACGGCATGAATGCAGGATGGTGACAGTCTGGGCTGGCAGGGTGGTGTGCTCACAGAATTTAATGTATTCTGTGATGCAATCTGTTGTGCTGTCGAACATGTGTCAAATACATGATTAAACACACATGGTAAATACAGTCAAAATAATTTCAAATCATGATCATTTCTGTATCTCCATCAGAGTCCAGCAGGAGAGACCAGACCCCTCTGTGCCCACTTGTGTGTCCATTAAACGTGAGGAGTCCATGAAGCTGCCTCTTGTCTTCAAACCAGGGCAAAGGTAAGGCTTGAAATTGGATGAGTTTGTTTTCAAGCTCACTTGACTTCATTTGGTAGCTTGTTGTTAGTTTCCTCTTATGGAGCACCAGCAGCATTTCCACTGGACTTCACCTTGTATTTAGTTCACCTCATCTACAGTATGTGCCACATTTGAGGACAAATATTGTGTGTGTATGTGTGTTGATATCAGTGGACCAATTTTTATTTCATGTTTTCAGAGTCCACCAAGAGAGATCAGACGCAACCACTGGTCACTCTGGCAATGACCACCATGAAGCAGATCTGGCCTCCATATTCATGGTGCGTAAATTGTCTAAATATTTGATAAGCAACATGTTATTACACCCATGCTACACTCTTCACATGAATGTGTGTTCAAGATAGGAGACGTTAGCTGTGTTTCACACCGGTTTGACCACTTCTCTGCTCTGGAGATGCCTCCATAAGTGAGATCTTGAGCAAATCAAGCACACTCTGGGTTTGCAGTCAAGAAAAACCCCCATCAAACTGCAAATGACTACATTACTTCAATATTGATTCAAAATGTAAATTGACCATTTATTCAATTTGACCCTGAACAACAGTTGCACAGTTGCCCTTAGCAACTGTAACTAAACATGGCAGACCTTTCAAGCTTTGTGTTTCTCTGAATGCAGAAACGGTATGCATGGCCTTAAAAAGCAATAGTTGGTATATCAAGAGTTTGGAGGGTGGTATATTTTATCACCTTTCCAAAACAAGAAACATGAGAACAAAAGTGTAAGGAATGTATTACAGTTTTTCTCCATTGGTTTGGCTCAAAACAGTCTTACAGTTCGGCACAACACCATGGCTCACTTGCAAAAGCTCATATCTCTCCCAAAACTGTTCACTCATGCTTCAAAACTAAATTCCTTTCCCATATAAATAGTCAGTGCCCCCAAAATGTATCGTCCCTTTGGCATTGTGTAGCAGTGCAAGTCAAAATGTTTAGATGTTTTGTCACGATGGCAGACGACCATTGAAATATCCCTCATGTCCACCTCCCAGTCTCAGTCCAGTCCTTCATTGACAGTGGTTACTGTACTAGTTTTTTTTTGTCTAGCTAACAGAATACAATTGTGTATAAAACTGAAAAAAAAAAAAAGGATGTTATGGTCAGAGTAGCCTCCAAGGTTTGACATCACACACTGCACTCATACTGCCAAGGAAATTGTAACCATTATTATTCACACACATAAAGAAACTTCCACACATCAGAGTAAAAAGAAAATGTATACAGCATAATATACTGTAATAAAAAAACAAGGAAAATGATATGTAGCCGACAGCTGTAAATAAAGCTGGAGTTTCACACCTAACACTTCTTCACTGGTCGCTGTCCTCACCCTCCCTATTCATGGTATTATGTTCTTGACTAATTTTGACAATTGAACAGACTGTTGTGCATGTGATGACTTATACAATGAAATGATGCTGACATGTTTTGGAGAGAACGACCATTAGACTGAGAATCAACAGTCAGTTTAGATCAACAAGATCTATTCACTTGGAAATTGTGCTAACTGTAGGCTACCTGTACTTAATCATTTGCAAAGATGTACTGAGACATTGAGACATGGACTAAGACATTTGCAATTTGATGAAATGAATGAGAAATTCAATTATGTTAGACATGGATAAATGGATGTGTCTCCCTATGTTTATCCAAGCTTGTATCGCGGTGGTCAAAATGAATGTTTTACCCAGGATTAATTTTGTGAGCTCCATGCTCCCTCTTTCCCCTCCTCCTAATTATTGGCACAAACTGCAATCAGCGGTATCTAAATTTATTTGGAAAGGCAAGCAGCTGCGACTTAAGATGTCCACTTTACAAAGGAGGAAGGAAGATGGTGGCCTTTCGGTTCCCAACTTTAAACTTTATTTTTTGTCCTTTGTGTTAAGGCCTCTCCTTACCTGGTTTGACCCAGATACCTCCGTTTCCTGGCATACTTTAGAAAGTACTATGACAGAACCATGGTCACTACATGATGTTCTCTTTGCCAACATTTCTTATAAACAATGCCAGCTACGCTTTGGCCCCATTATCTCTCATCTCATCAAAACTTGGAGATTGGTTGAAACATATCGCCATATATCATGTAGCTGGCATACACTTTCTCCATTATTTAATAATAAAGCGCTTTTGATTGGTGGGAGGCCTATGACAGCTCCTCAGTGGGAACAGAGGGGGGTTCATTATCTGAAAGACATATTTAGTGAGGTTGGCTTGTTACCTTTCTCTGATTTACAAAATGCATTTGGTCTGCCACGTTCCTCCTTTTTCTTTTACCTTCAATTAAGATCAGCATGTGAGGCTTATGGTGTCCTCTGGCAGAGATCTTTGCCCACCCATCCAATCAGGAAATTATTTACTGTGCAATCAAAAACCAAGGGTATGGTATTTAGGCTTTATCAGTTTCTGGTGATACCTGGCCACTTTAGCCTCCATGTAGAGAGGATCTGGGAACATGAAAAACCAGATCTGAACAATGATCTAGACTGGCATGATGTATGGTCTAACATCCCAGAAGTAGCACGCAATCCAGACCACCAGCAGATTCACTACAATTTCATTCATAGGACATACCTCACCCCTGTGAAATAGCATCGCATGAAAATAATTAACAGTCCTTTATGCACTCTCTGCCCACTAAAAGCTCAAGGTACATATCTCCACATGTTTTGGGATTGCTCTCCTGTCTATCAGTTTTGGATCAATATTGCATCCAATCTTTCTACCTTGATTAATGATACTGTACCTGTTACATTAGTGTTTTGATTCTGAATGACCTGTCAGCCCTTCATGTCTCTAAAATGCTAAAGCATGCTGTATGTGCTGGACTTACAGCTGCTAAGAAAATGATTGCAACTCGCTGGAAACCACCTCATGACCTGTCTATTCGAACTTGGACCCTCTCTTTTTTGGATGTCATATATATGGAGCTCTCTACAGCTCGCATAAATGGACCATCAGAAAAGACTCTGGACACATGGTTCAATATTGCTGAATCTTTGAAACGTATGCTGTAGGCTTGTGCTAAGCCTTTTTACTTCTGTGTGCATATGTCTGGTCCCTTAGGTCTCATATCTGTCCTTCTGTAAGTTTTTTTTTGTCTGTTTGTTTGTTTGTTTGTTTGTGTGTTTATGTCCATCTCTGTCTCCTTTGTATGCACCGGACCACGTTTTTAATGTTGTAGTGTTATTATGTGTCCCTCCTTCCCGTCTTTCCTCTCTGTGTTTTTGTCCTGGGACACGTTCTTATGTCTTGAGCATATTGTGTGTAATTGGTAAGAACAGAATATGATGATGTTCTACAACTCTGTGTGACTATACTTAATAAAAACATTTGATCACAAAAAAATAAATTCAATTATGTTGTGAACAATTGCCAAGTGGTTTGGAGGTTTGTCCATGTTATTTTGAGAATGTAATTTCTGTTTCAAGAAATGAGTCAAACCAATGGAGAAAAACTGTAAATAGTGTATTTTTCTGCTCTAACATAAGCTGCAAATGTTAGCATGCCTGGCAACTCTCTTACTAATCACAGTTGCAACTACACATTATTTCCAAAGGCAAGGGACATATCTTTAGACATCTCTAGTCCCATCTAGCTCTGTTTTGTCTCCACCAGTTCTTTAAGGAAATATTTGAGTTATTAACAGCAAATTGCTCTACCATATTCACCAGCTAGTTGCTAAATGTCAGTCATTTAGTGCTGAACAGGAGGCGCACAGTGGTTTAATGACTGGAGCTTTCTTGCTGGAAACACCTGGAAACAAGGCTGATGAGAGCAGCGAGACAGTAAAGTTGCATAAGACCAAGACAATTAGCTGAAATATGCTAAAATATTCTGTAGAGCTGAGGAAAACTGCAAAATTCTCCCTAGGTTTGTCTTCACAAATGGCCTCTTTCACATTAGACACATCTGCATCTGACGTACAAATTTACATCCATGACTTTTGTATATACAACCGAGTACAACACCTTGAATATTTTGAAGGACTGTCTGACAGAGTAAGCTGTCACACCTATTCAGAAAGGCAGTGGGATATAGTTAGGAGGCTATGATTCTCTTTGGGTGCTTTCACTTTGAATAGTTTAGATGTTGTTGGACAACAGGTTGTAAAAGTTTGTTTCTGTGAAGCATACCGGGGTCTTGTCCTTGCTATGTCCCATTAATTCCACATGTAATTTTATATTTTACATATTATTCCAGCTTCTAGAGGACCACATTATCACTTTTGTGAAGACTGAGCTGAAGAAGTTCCAGGGAGTTCTGAGTCCAGATCACCCAGAGTGCTTAGAGGAACAGAAGAAGGATGAGGAGGTGGCAGGTGGTGGGGAGGAAGAACAGAGGAAAGACAGCAGACTGGCACTTTTGAAGATCACACTACACTTCTTGAGAAGGATGAAGCAGGAACAGCTGGCCGATTCTCTGCAGAGCAGTACGTTTTTGTACAGGTTTAACATGATACAACAGGAAAATAGTTGAAAAAATTGTAATGTTTAGATTTTCAAACTGCTATAAATGAAGACTATCCTTCAGGGTTGGTCAAAGGTTTAAAACACTTTATATCATGAACACAATTTCAATGGATAATCTGCTACAGGTGCGATTAAAAAGTAAATATAAGGAAAGTTAACATTACCACTTGCATACACAATCAAAACATTTATGCCCACCACATTTGAGCTGAATCCCAGAGTTCACGTATGCTGTATTAACTTGCCTCAAAATCACTATATTGCTCATACAGTTTAATCTTTTCTATTTCTGTGTAGGAACCATCGCTGCAGTTTGCCAAAATAAGCTCAAAAGTAATCTGAAGGGCAGGTTCCAGTGTTTTTTTGAGGGAATTCCTAAAACGGGCAACCCCACACTTCTGAATGAGATTTACACAGAGCTCTACATCACAGAGGGAGGGATGCGACAGATTGAAACAACTTCCAGGAAACCATCAAGACCAGAAACTATGATCAAATGTGAAGACATCTTCCAGCCCTTACCTGGCAGAGATCATCAGCCAATCAGAACGGTGCTGACAAAGGGCGAGGCAGGTATAGGGAAAACCGTCTTAACACATAAGTTTAGTCTGGACTGGGCTGAAGACAAAGCCAACCACGACATTCAGTTCACATTTCCATTCACATTCAGAGAGCTGAATCTGTTGGGTGGGAAAAGGTGCAGCTTGGTGGAGCTTCTTCATCTCTTCTTTGCTGAGACCAAAGATGCAGAAATAAACAGCTTTGGCAAGTTCAAGGTTGTGTTCATCTTTGATGGCCTGGATGAGTGTCGACTTCCTCTGGACTTCCACAACAACGATATCCTGACTGATGCTACAAAGCCAACCACAGTGGATGTGCTGCTGACAAACCTCATCACTGGGAAACTGCTTCCTTCTGCTTGTGTCTGGATAACCACCCGACCTGCAGCAGCCAATCAGATCCCTCCTGAGTGTGTTGACATGGTAACAGAGGTGAGAGGGTTCACTGACACCCAAAAGAAACAGTACTTCAAGAAGAGATTCAGAGAGGAGGAGCAGGCCAGCAGAGTCATTTCCCACATCAAGGCATCAAGAAGCCTCCACATCATGTGCCACATCCCAGTCTTCTGCTGGATCACAGCTTCAGTTCTGGATCATGTGTTGAGAGCAGATGAAAATGGGGAATTACCCAAGACCCTGACTGAGATGTACATCCATTTCCTGGTGGTTCAGTCCAAAGTAGGGAACATCAAGTATCGTGGAGAAGCTGAGACAGACCCACTCTGGAACACCCAGACCTGCAACATGATCATGTCTCTGGGAAAACTGGCTTTTGAGCATCTGCTGAAAGGCAACTTGATCTTCTATGAATCAGACCTGATAGAGTGTGACATCAATATCAGGGCAACCTCTGTTTACTCAGGAGTGTTCACACAGATCTTCAAAGAGGAATGTGGGCTGTACCAGGAAAAGGTGTTCTGTTTTGTCCATCTGAGTATTCAGGAGTTTCTGGCAGCTCTGTATGTCTTTGTGACATTCACCAACACTGGAGTTAACCTACTGTTAGAACCACGATCAAGATCCAGATGGTCTACACTGTTAAGGGAAAAATCAAAGGTAAATCCGCTCTACCGAAGTGCTGTGGACAAGAGCATACAGAGTCCAAATGGACACCTGGACTTGTTTCTTCGCTTCCTCATGGGTTTGTCACTGGAGACCAATCAGACCCTTTTAAAAGAACTGCTGACACAATCAGGAAGCAGCTTACAGAACTACCAGGAAACAGTCAAATACATCAAGAAGAAGATCAGCAAGAATCCATCTCCAGAGAGATGCATAAATCTGTTCCACTGTCTGAATGAGCTCAATGATAATTCTCTTGTGGAGGAGATCCAAAAATACTTGAGTTCTGGAAGTCTCTCCACAGACAAACTGTCTCCTGCTCAGTGGTCAGCTCTGGTCTTTATCTTACTGTCATCAGAAAAAGACCTGGAAGTGTTTGACTTGAGGAAATACTCTGCATCAGAGGAAGGTCTCCTGAGGTTGCAGCAAGTGATCAAAGCTTCAAGAATATCCTGGTAGGTACCATTGGGTGAGGTAATCTTTATGCAATAAAATACAAGCATTTTCCAAAATTTTTTGTTTTTTCTCCAACAAATGCTACTTCAGCCTGAGAGACTGTAAGCTGTCAGAGAGAAGCTGTGAAGCTCTGGCCTGTGTTCTTAAGTCCAAGTCCTCCCATTTGAGGGTGCTGGACCTGAGTGACAATGACATGCAGGATTTAGGACTAAAGCTGCTGTTTGCTGGACTGGGGAGTCCACACTGTAAACTGGAAACTCTACGGTCAGTACTCATGAACCAATTCAATGCACAATCTATGACAATGATAACTGTTGAAGCATTTACAGTTTTGACTTTTCACATGTGTTTGACTCAGCCTGTCATCACTTGGAAGTAAGTTCATATTTGACAATTCTGCAGGAATATTACGCTCATATTTTACATTCAGTGTCTATAGAGAATTTAGTGTCCCCTTTATGAAGTGGTGTGAAAACTAAAGGAGTGGTGATGTGGGTGGTGGATGAGCATGTAAGCAAGTAAGAAGCAAGACTTTGGACTGTATTTATATAAAGTTAACTATGCCATAATCTTTATTTGTCATTTGTAGATTCTATAGAAATCAATAATTTAAAAAAAATGTAGGCATTGAATGCAATCCACAGTTTTTTGCAGGATGGTCCAATACTGACAGTCTTGTCTGGTGATGTTGGTTGGCGGGTTTAACTTCATCAACACTTTTCATTTTAGAGACAATTTATTTTTAATACCAAGAGTGAAGACCTCCAGTAAATATTTGAAGATATGTAAATGTACAACTTAATTATTTCAAAGAGATTAAAGAAACTGTTTATTTCCTATGTTTGATTAATATTTTTATCATCAGGTTGGGTGGCTGTAACTTGTCAGAGAGAAGCTGTAAAGCTCTGGCCTCAGCTCTCAGCTCTGAATCCTCCAGTCTGAGAGAGCTGGACTTGAGTAACAGTAACCTGGATCTAGGATTGATGTTGCTCTCTGTTGGACTGGCAAGACCACACTGTAGACTGGAAACTCTATGGTCAGTAGTCATGAACCATTTCAATACATCGGTAAAGCAGATCTTTTGGTCAGCTGTGGGGGAATTCACAGTTTTGCCTTTTTGCAGATGTGTTTGACTCAGCCTGGTATCACTAGGAATTAAGTTCATATTAGCTAATTCTGTTCAGTGCAGATAGAGAAAATAGTGTGCCCTTTATGTAGTGATGCGAAAAGTAAAGTAGTAGCGGTTTGGGTGGTGGGTGGACATGTAAGCATGCCTAACATTGGACTGCATTAACATGAATGGACTGCAATTATACAGCGTTTTTATCCAAAGCACTTAATAATTTGTCTAACACACACTCACCACAGGCTACAAGCTACCATGCAAGGTACTGGCCAAAATATTGTGTTGCTCAAAGACCTACTCTTCCTGCTGAGCTACAGCCACTTTCATGTGGAAGAAATCCCATCACAGACTTTATGACTTTTTAAACTGTCACCATGATCTTTGTCTAACCAAGTGTTTTACTCTCCTAACCTTAACCATGCCATAATCTTTCTGTATTTACAAGAACAATAATCTTTCCCAATCTTAACCATACCGTGGTTGCCATGCTTAGCGATTATAGAGGTGCATCATTTACAAAATGCTGGCATTGACCATAATCCACAGTCTTGCAGGATGGTCCAACACTGACATTCTTGTCAGGTTTGTTGGTTGGTTTGATTTCAAAGCACATTTCATTTTAGAGTAAATTAATTTTTGTTGCCAGAAGTCAAAGCCTCCAGTATATACATATTAAAGAAACTGAGAAAACTGAAGAAATTACAGAAACTGTGTCCTTCCTATGTTTTATTAATATTTTTATCATCAGGTTGGGTGGCTGTAACTTGTCAGAGAGAAGCTGTGAAGTTCTGGCTTTTGTGCTCAGCTCCCAGTCCTCCAGTCTGAGAGAGTTGGACTTGAGTAACAACAACCTGCAGGATTCAGGAGTAAGGCTGCTCTCTGCTGGACTGGCAAGACCACAATGTAGACTGGAAACTCTACGGTCAGTAGTCATGAACCAATTCAAAACATCAGTAAAGCAGATCTTTTGAGGAAGTGTGTAGGCATACACAATTTTTCCTTTTCACAGATTTGTTTGACTCAGCCTGGTATCACAAGGAATTAAGTTCATATAGGACAATTCCGCAGGTCACAAATTAAGTTCAGTGCCAATATAGAAAGTAGTGTGTGTGTAGTGTGGCATGTAGTAGTGTGTTAATGTAGTGATGTGAACAGTAAGGGAGTGGAGGTTGGAGTGGTGGATAGGCATGTAAGCACGTCTGACATTGAACTGCATTTGTATTTATGGACTGTATTTATATAGCACTTTATCCAAAGCACGTTCAGCAAGGTATATGACATATTTATTGGACAAACATTTTTCAATTAACTTGAACCAAAAGAAGCCATTGCAGATAAGATAAACGTCTGATCAATAAGTCAGTTGTTTGTATTGAAGCACATTTGTCCATTGCCAATATGGCAGTATATAGTCACAACTAATTGAAGATATTGGCAGCTAATTAGTGGTAGAAAATCTGTCATGTAACACATACTATGTCTGTAATACATGTCTGTAATACATGTTTGTATAGGTTGTCAGGCTGTCAGGTCACAGAAGAAGGCTGCATTTCTTTGGCCTCAGCTCTAAGCTCCAACCCCTCCCATCTGAGAGAACTGGACCTGAGCTACAATCATCCAGGAGACTCAGGGGTGAAGCTGCTCTCTGCTGGACTGGAGAATCCACACTGGAGACTGGAAACTCTCTGGTTGGTTATGTTAGTATACAGTTACTGATTATTCTGTGTATGGATCTGTATTTTTACCCATTATCTCTTGTGTCACTTCTGCCTCAGTGTTGACCATGGTGGAAGGCATCGCTTGAAACCCTTCATGTGTAAGTTGAGCTTTCCTGATGTATTCTTAAAGTCGTTATCGACTAATATAGATATACAACAGCCTAGCTGCCAAGAGTTTGAAACAGACCATGCTTACTAACTGATTATACAAATGCAATGGCAAATTTGGTGAAGTTGGTTGATGAAGAATTAATGAAAACAAAAACTGTTAAAACTTGAAAAGATTAAAAATGAGGAAAACTGTTTATGTCAAAAGATAAGGTAAGATATTCCTTTATTTGTCCCACAAAGGGAAAAATGACCTGTACTGATTTGCCTCCATACTTCACAGTTATTTAAAACTAAACATTATATATGGCCACATTGCATTGTTTAGTCTAGATAAGCATCACATTTAGTGTTTTAGATTTAGATACCACATTTTTGAGATATCTTGCTCACGGTTAATCAACTAATGACAACAATCACACTCTGGTAAATGAGTCACGAATTAATCAGAATGTGTAAAACTAAAATCCGTATGTGTTGTGTCTTACTCTCCCTATCAGATGCCTGTGAACTCACACTGGACCCAAACACAGCAAACAGGAAGCTCTCTCTGTCTGAGGACAACAGAAAGGTGACAGGAGTAGAAGAGGAGCAGCCTTACCCCGACCATCCAGAGAGGTTTCACGACTGTAAGCAGGTTCTTTGTCGAGAAGGTCTGAGTAGCAGCTGTTACTGGGAGGTGGAGTGGAAAGGATGGGTTAATGTAGGGGTGACATACAGAGGAATCAAAAGGAAAGGAGAGTATGACGAGTGCTGCCTTGGTGAGAATAACAGGTCCTGGGGTCTCTTCTGTTCTGCCAATGGTTACTCTGTCTGTCACAGTAAGAGAACAACAGACATACGGAGCATCCCTTCCTCCTTTGACTGTGGAAGAGTAGGAGTGTATCTGGACTGGCCTGCTGGAACTCTGTCCTTCTACAGTGTCACCTCTGACACACTGATCCGCCTCCACACCTTCCACTGCACATTCACTGAACCCCTCTATCCAGCATTCAGGTTTAAGTTGACGTCTGCTTCTGGTTCTTCTGTGTCTCTGTGTCAGTTTGAGGAGGGAGAATCAATTCCACTGTAGAGAAAGACCGACACTGCTTCTGAAAGTGAGCACTCAGCTTGGGATCTCTCTCTCTCTCTCTCTCTCTCACACACACACACACACACACACACACACACACACACATTGGTAGTATGTATCCACAACCAGAGAGCCTGGCCCTGTGCTTTACACTTTTAATGTGATGATGTTGGTGTGTTCCATTTCCCTAAACTCGGGGTATTAGGCTTGACTCACCTCACATTCTTGCTTAGTCACATTGTTTCACAGTCCAAAACAACGAACCAAGCAAATGATCCTGTCTGGATTGTCTCACTGTTGTTTGTGGCACAACTCCACATCTTCTCATTTGCTCTCCTTTTACAATATTCAATACATAGTTAATATATTTTTAACAAAATATCCTGCCTTGAACAAGGTTATTCAGTGCAGAGATTATTGTAGTCATCAATGGAGAATTATGACTCAGACCCGTCCCCCCAGTAGACCATTCCCACAAGACAAACAGCATTAGTTGTTTGTTCAAACTTTTTGAAAGTAGACATATCATATTCTTCCTTTTCTGACAAATGAAATTCTTTAGCTATAAAAAAAACCTCTTGGTTCAGTATACTCAGGGGTTTTGCTGCTGCAGCCTTACTTGGTCTGGTTGAATTTTACCATCTAAAAATATAACTCAACTCACCACTCAATAAAGTAGGTTCTTTGTGTTGGGTAACTGAACATGTTTTTCTTTTTTGACACTTTCCCATTTACTGAAGGAAGCAAACCAAGTTATAGTTGTTCATCTAATTTTTCTTTGCTATGATCATTTTCAGGTGAAAATATCACTCCTGAACCTCTCTTATTTATCTTACCCTTACCCTCAACCCCCCTCAGCTACATGAATCTTGTTTCCTACTATTGTTTCCTAATAGCTAAAATTTAACAGGACATTGTTTCATCCTTGTTTCAAACAAGAATATTGATTAAATTTTTTGATAAGATGTCTTTAATGCTGATTAATGCCTTTATATATATATATAAATTTAATAAAATTTTTGATGCCAGATGTCAAGGAAAACACACAAAAGTGAACATGTTCACATCTGTGTTTTATTTAGATGCATTCATATAGTACATGCTGATGTTCAAAATCATATGTCGTCTTAACAAAGCAATGGAAATTGGTGCTGCTCTTCACATATCATGTGAGTCCATTGTCATTAAACATTAAAATATGGCTAGAATACAGTTGAATATAACATTGGTGTCACTAGGCTTCAAAGCTAAGTTTTCAGTGAGTAATGTAATGTAATGTAAGTAATGTTGTATATTGTTAGTATGTACGCATGTTGTGTGTACCTTCAGTAAACGGTACAGTATATTTTTCTGTAGTATTTGGAATGTGAACTCTGTGTTTAGCAAAGTATATATAATATGTAATCTTGCCTCTGACCACTAGAGGGAATCATTTCACCAATCATTTTCACACGTTTTCATTGAGAGGACAGGTGTAGGGCTCTAGATGAGGTTTTAAGATTAAGTGAGGACGCCCCCTTGTGGTTTAAACTGATCACAGCAACTCTGTGCAGATAGTGCTTTCCAACTGTTACTGAACATTTTGTCATCTTTTGTAAAAAGATGACAAAAAAAACTTTTTAGATAGATATAAGCCACAAAAATAATTGCAAGAACAAAACATTTACTTTTATAATCAGACATGTTTTATTTATACAAAAAATATTCAAAATACCAAGTTTTGCAGCATTGACATATCAAGGTAAAAGCGTTGGGGCACTTGAGCATTGAAGAAGACTAGACTATTTTCATTTTTACATTAATTGCACCCAGAATAAAAACTGAAAGTGGTTCTACAGAGACAGTCTGCAGTTTATCCATTGATTGCATGTTGAGTATAGTCTGGATGCTCTCAGGAAGACTGACATCTATCTAGAAAACAACCTTCTAAGCCACAACCACAGCAGAGGTATGTTTGAATGATCAGTTTTAAAGCTGTTAAATATGAGGTTTCTAGATAGAGCAATGCCTCCCTCTACTGGTTTTTACTGGCAACAACATGTGCAGGTTGGCTGTTTTGTGTGATTATATTCCAGGCATGCAGTGTGTTTGTCTTCTACTGCAAACCCATGCAAGTGTAGAGGGTGTGCAGACAGATGTTACTGCTGATATGTGGATTCCAGCCAAACCAGGCTTCAAGTCATTTTCTCTACAGACTCACTAATATGAATAACAACAGCTCCCCCAGTTGGACTCATTAAGCAATGACTCCTAACTGTCTGCATACCCATGTTCAAGTTCAGGTTAAATTACATATTTTGCTAGATATCCATTGCTCTATATCAAGTATCATTACAAGACATGGACATTGCCCTGATTAGAAAACCACTGTTCATATCCTTTAATATCCCAGCTAATATTCCCGATGCCATAGTAACAGGCTGTTACTCTACTTATTTTAAAATGTTTCACTATGTCTTGCATAGTCAAATATCAAGTGCTTCAGTAGGGTTTAAAAGATAAAAGCAAAAGTAAAAGATCGTTTAAAAACCCATAGATACGAGACATGGCCGGATAAACCCACTATGTGGTCTTGGTCCCACGTGGTCATGGTGCAGCGTGTACAGTTCTTCTATGCTACAGGACTTTTGTATGGTGATAGCGTTAAAGACAAATTCATTTAGGAATATGCAACATATAAGCAAAAAAAAAAAAAAAGTATCTGTAAATTCTAGTTATGACACAGGAGGCCAATAAAGATCAACAACACTCCACTGTGTGAACGTTAAGATGGCTTGCTATTAGTCAATGGATGGTTGAATGAATAAACCCTTTTCAGACAGACATTTTGATTGACAGAAAAAATCACATGCGTAATTAATAACAATAACAATGGCTCCATTCCATTAATTGTCCCAATAAACCATATCAGAGCAGCTATCATTAACTTTATCACTTCCACCTGTGCTACTCTGCTTTGATAAGTCAAAATATGTCAAAGTTCACAGAAGTTGAACTTAACGCTTGGGTTTACTTTGCACCCATGCGTGAATCCACTAATCACAGCTGTGCCACTGGAATAGAAATTAAATGAAAAGAAATACCATTGTTTTAAATGATGTGGTAAATGGAAGTGGTAGATATCTGAAAACCTCAGCAAAATGCAAAACATACCATAATGGGTAAAATGTACTTACAGTGTGATTTGGGTGATCTGACCTTTAAAGAAATGAATCCAGAACTACTACTTTGAACTAGAGCTCAAATTGGTAATTTTAGGGAGTGTTTTTTCATAGAAAGTGATAACGTGCTTGTCCAATAATGACTTAATGACGCAACACAATAAATTTTCATCACATCAGATTCATCACAAACACACTAATTAACATTGACTGTAGAAAACATTCTCACACATTTACCACAAATATCAACAACAATCAACCGGTCAGATTGGTTAACGGCATGTATGAACAAAATACATACCTGAATCTTATTATTAATCTTGAATCTAGTCAAGAGAGGTTACTTGCAGCCTTTGTGATTTGCTTCACAGTTTGACATCAGGATGATTTTTGTTTGTGTGTGTGTGTCTTTTTTAAAGGTACCATACATTATACTAAGCTTTCCAAAGCATATGAGGTCCAAAGGTCCAGTGGCTATCCTGCACAGCTAAGTTGGTCGATGAATTAGATCATTCATCCAGTAACGGAAAGGTCACAGGCTGGAAAGATTGTGGGATCAATCCCATCAACCAGTGTTATCCTATTAACAGCAGGTGGATGAAGCAGCAACCACTACAGCTGAAACCAGTGCCTCAAGATGCAGTTCCTCTAGTGGCCACTAGATGTTTTTTATATTGAATCGACTGGGACAACCTTAAACTTCTCGACAGAAATATAAACTAGGAACATTTTTTTTCTATGAGTTAGTCTCTTCTGTCTCTTCAGTGGTAATTTTGAAATTTGTTGTAAAGATAATAAGGCTGACAATGAGGGCAGAAGAGTCGTAAAGCCAAACATCAAATTTTAAACTCTCCTGCTGTTTGCATCTGTGATTGACCGTTTAAGTCTTCATGTGATTATGTAGTTATATCTTTATGTGTGTGCATTAATTCATTTTTAGAATATTTGTGGGCCCTGTCACTTCCCAGCTCTCTGGTTCTCATCCCTCGTGGGGTCACCTCCTGGAAACATTGCTGGGTTCTCAGCCAGAGTGGTTCGCACTTTTTTCTTCTCCTTAAACCTCCCAGAGTGGGACACCTTAACATGACGCCCCTTGCTGGCCGTTGTTTTATCCACAATCCTCTCTAGTCTTGCGTCCAGCTGAGGGTCGTGCACCATGTCCTCTGGGTGGGTGGCAGCTCCGGTGGCTGCACCAGATCCGTGCTGGCCAGTGGCAGCGTTGGAAACAAACTCTGCAGGGATTTCGTACAGAACCTTGGGCTGGGATTTTTTTCTCTTAAGAAAAGTCAGTTTCCACCAGCCTTGAGATGGCTCTGCCATGATGGATGATTGTGGGATGGATGCAGGGCTGAGGACAGGGATAAAGGGACAAAAGAAGGTTAAAATAAAAAAAGCAGTAGGCTGTGTGAAGGAAAAAAAATAATAGATTAATTATAATTTAGATAAATGTTAGATTGTTGGGATTAAAAAAAGAATAATCTAGAACACACACACACTGCATGTATGCAGGTGCACCTGCCTTTATTTATGAGTATCTAAGTGTCTGTATGTGTTTGTCATAATGTGTGTGTGTGTGTGTGTCTGAGCGCCTATCTATCTACCCATGACACTGTTAATATTTCAGTGTAATTCAATAGTCTCCATATGCTGTGGATGCACACATGCTCAGGTTACAGTGTGTGTATCATTACATCACATCACAGTGTGTATGTGTGTCTATAGAGAAAGAGAAACATACAGGAGGTCAGTCTAATGAATATGTTAGCTTGTGTATATGAATTTTGTATGTGTGTGAGATCACATTTTACAGAGCTACAGAGGTCAAAGTGCTATGGATACTGACCATCAGCCTCAGTTCCACTTTGTGTTTTGGGCTGATTAGCAAATGTCAGCTTGCTAACAAGATAAACTAAGATGATGAACATGGTTAATATTATACCTGCTAGACATTGTGATGTTATCATTTTAACTGTGAGTATGTTAGCATGTTGACGTTTAGCTCAAAATAATGCTAAGCACAACCTCACAAATGTCAAACTGTTCCTTTAATTGGAAAGAAGAGGTCAAGCCCAAACCATGAAGTTCAACCACATACTAATACTACCCAAAAGTATGTGCACAGGTGAGTACACATGTTATACCATACCACACAGTGCACCTTACACGGATGTATGTTTACTGTTAGGTCAGAATGGTGGAAATGATCCACCAACACTAAGATGTGACCTCTTGTAGAGACTTGTCTCTTGTAGAGACCACTTTGGTTAACTCTTCCATTATTTCGACTTTAAACAGATCGGCTTCAGTTATCTGTCCCAGTTGGCACGCTAACTGGCTGCAGGTCAGCACCTGATTGCCTTCTGGCCCCGCCACAAGTTTTTATAGCAGCTGAGCAAACAGAAACTAAACCACATTGTTGTATTGTTTCTTTTCTTCTCTCACTCTCTCGCTTTCTCTATTTCATGTAGACATGGTACGCTGAGCTAACTGATTATTGTTTGGCTCCCTTTGTCTCTTTTCATGTGGATTCTATACGACTTTGAAGTGACGGCGAGTATCGACTTCCTCTGCGCTCTGCGTTTGACTGCCTTTCAGCGGGAGGGAGCGTGGGGGAGCAGCCATTTTGTTGCTTGTGGTACAGAAAACAATCCAAATGAAATGAAAAGAACATTGAAAAAATAACATTTTCAATGCTGTAATGTCTTTACAGTGACTAGACTTTCATGAAAAGTCAACATTTTATCATTTAACGTAACATTGGTCTGTCTTTAGCCAAAGTTGCACAACCTGACATGATTGCTTCAGGTAACTGTGCAGACAACACTGTGCGATTGAAATTTTGTAAAGACATCCATGGTCCTCAGAGGATGAATCCTACTGATGTTGGTGATCCCCTGACTTTTCCCCTAGGAGCACCATGAGGTTGTTTTTTTTAATAAAAGCTCTCAACAGCTGATGGACATGAAATTTCATACAGATATAGATGGTGCCAAAATGATGAATAATATGACTTTGATGATCCTCTGACCTCCCCTCAAGTAAGATCATTGGGTCAAAATTTCACTCTGTCTGATGTTTGATTTACTGTTTTGGCAAAATACCTGCAATTCTAATGACATTCTCTTGAGACTAATCTTTACTTGTTGTTACTTTGTATTTTGTGCTAGTTCTGAACCACCATGGTGAACATTTTAACAGTGACGCCTGCTAAACATCAGCACGTTAATGTCGTCATTGTGAGCATATTGGTTTCAAGTTAAGTCAAAAATAAAACACTTCTTCTGCATCACAGGATGTTCCTAGGAAAGAGCCACCAGAGCCTGAACGCTTACATAATGAACTACAAAAGATTTAATGAACTGGATGGAGTTTGATTCATGCCAGTATAAAACATTTGAGTGAAATTTGGTGGATTATAGAAGAATACATTTCCCCTGCAGCAGAACGATAACAAATGCGAAAACTGAGGCAGTTATGCTTTAAAACAAATAATCAATACATTTCAATTTCACAACACATCACAGGTACAGTTGTCTGGGTGTTGTCACTGCGTTACCACCACCATGTTTACTCCGTGTGTGTGTGAGTGAGTGTGTGGGAGAAAGAGAGACAGAGATCAAACACGGGAGGGAGCGTTCAAAGGTTGTTATCCCCGGCAGGTTGGAGAGGACTGGACCAAATGTGCTGCATCCAGGGAATTCAAATGAAACAGGCCAATTGTGTGTGCTCACATGCAAACCCATTCAGTGTGTTGTGCAACAGCAGGAAACATGAGAATGGACGTATGTGGTGAAGCTGTTACATAAAGCCACACTGCATTCACACTCAACAGCAAACCCCATCCATAAAGAGCAACAGTATTACAGTCACAGCCAGCAGGTTGACTTCTTCACTGTCTTTAAGGTGAATGTTCGCTTTTATTTAGTGATGAAACACTGATCACTTTCTCCTGTCCTCTCTCTACATGCAAGGGTACGATTCCTAACCTGTGGGCTTCTGGGTACAGGAAAGTCTGTCACTTAGAAAGACTATCATGAACTAATTTGCATATGTATTTAAAACACTAAATACAAATACTAAATAAAATGTTTGCCTTTAGAGAAATGTTAATGTCTAAATGTATTTAAAAAAAACTCTCTAAAGTCCTGCTAATGCACTCTGGAGGATCCAGTATTCCTGCATTAAGAAAGTGCTCTACAGTATAAAGCCAGTGTTCAGCGAGAGTAGTCTGGTTGTACTCAGGCTCGTTTTATCAGCGCTCAGAGCTGCACACAACACACAGTCAGTGTTGTCATGTGAGTCACACCAGAAAGTGGCACATTTGAATTCATCTGCACATAATATTTGGTTCTAGCAGCATGGTGACGTAGAGACTTGCAGGGTAAGTTGATGAACTACTGTAGCTGGTGAGTTAATAGCTAACACACAAACATCTCCCCAAGCTTCTTTCTGTTCTCTGTGCTGAGCTGTGCACTCCCCTGGCGTCATTCTTCTCAGGATTACACATCAAGTCATTCAACAGAAAATGTTATTCAAGAGAGAAAAAAGTTCTCGCTGTCACTTATATACTTATAGACTTAACAGTTGATTCAAAAGATATATTTGTACCATCAACGCCTGTCTCATAACTGCCTGCAAACCATGTCTCTATTGTGGAGCAGCTTATATTCTTACAGAGGAAGTTAAGTAAAAGTGGGTCGTGGAACACAGCTACGACAGCTTCCTCCATTTCAGACCTCAGAGATCAGCAATGTCAAGACAGCTGCTGTTGGTCAACAACACAAATTTGGGGTTCAAAGTTGACCTTGATGCAAAAAAATGTATGCAAATGTACCGAGCTGTTTTGAGTGAATCTGCTGATCATGTCAGTTACATTTGGAACTGATCTAGCTGTTTCCACTCTTTCAAGTGCTGCTGTGAGATGATGTCATGTGTGATGAGACCTTGACTATCAATATCCCAATCATATCACCGGACAGAACGTTGATTGATCATTGATATCCTGGGGAAATATGTAATGTAATGGCAGTCTGACCAGTATTTTGCTCTTGATGAAACTGACAGACAGAAGGACTGATTAACCATCAACCCAGTAATCTTGTTGCAAGTGACCCAAAGGCCAGTTTTGATCAAGTTAATACAGTTTAGGAGCTCAGGAAATAATTTCTTAAATTCATTATGAATCATCAGGAGCCTGATAATTAGTAACTCTTCATATCCTGCACTTCATCCTTTCCTGTGTCATCATGCGCCCTCAGGCTGGCCAGATATGATGATGATTCTGTGATCTGGGAGAGACAATGGATTGGCTGTTGATCAGTAAGTAAGTAAGTACGAAGCCTGAAGTGGTGAGCCAGTACAAAAAGTAAATCTAGACTTTTATGGACTCCTGCATCAACAAAACAACATAGAACCAAAAAGTCCTTAAGGTGGAGAGTAAGTGATCACACAAGAAACAAATCAGGTCACCAGAGTGCCCATCTGCCTCGGTCTCTTGACTGATGGTGGATCAGTTAGAGAACAATAGGGAGTGGTTGAGATGGGGACATACCTCCCTGCCTTTTGAAAGCCACCAATACCATGAATATCTGTTCAAATCCGGGACTTTGAGATTTATGACCACAGTTATGTAACCATATGGCCACTCTCACCTCAGATTTAGTGCGAAACTGATTTTGTGTTTTGGAAAAAACTGAAGACTCCACAGCAGCTTTCGTGACAGCTCAGTGGATGAAACATGTGATGTGTCTGCAAAGCAGAGCACTTATCAGTCCTTATTTGTAGCCTACAACCAACTTCATACAACACCTGTACCAAAAATGAAAATCACAGAACATCCATGGTTTAATTTCCTCTTCCTAAAATATGATGACAAAAAGGTCCTGCATTCAAAATCCAAGTTAGGTAAAAGTTTGAGCAGTAATGTACTTAAAGTATAAAAAACCTATAGCACCTGTGACTACTTTATTATGTTTCTCACTTTTAGATTGTTAACGGAATATTTTACAAATATCAGTGTGTAAGCAGAATTTTACAGTTGTAGCTGCCTGAGGTGGAACTACTTTGATTCAGTTAGCTAGTCAAGTCCAGTGGATCCCAACCTCGCGTCGCGTCCCTCTAAAGGGCTGTGAGATGATTAACGGGAGAGGAAAGAAGAAGTTCTGATCCACAGTTTTGTACACATTTTTTAAATTTAAGTCAACTGTTAAATAATAAATGAAATCATCTAAGACGTTTGGATGCGAAATGGCACAACTCATAGACATTCACTGGTCTTTGCAATGTCTTTTGTTATTGCTGTCTTTTTGTTATATATATCAGATAAATGTAGCAGAGAGGTAGTATTAAGTATAAAATACTACAAAATAGAAATACTCAAGTAAAGTGCAAGTCACTTAAAATTGATTTTAAGCTCAGTATTCCACCACTGGGTTTGCAATGCTATACACTCACCTGTTTGAAACGGATGTTGTCTCTTTCCAGCTGTTGACTTCAGCAGGTTTCAGGATCAATTTCGAGCCTCTTCACTCCAAAACTCGTTAAACTCCTGAAATCAGCCTTCTGCAGTAGCAACAAAACCACTTTATGAAACTGCATTCAGCTGTCACTGTCTTGTTGGCTGTTAAACTTCTGTCAGGGATGGGAAACGTGTTTAAAAGCCAAGGTAGCACTTGGAGAGGTCTGTGCTTACGTGGGGCCAGTTAATAAGTCTGTCTCAGCAAAGTGGCAGCAAACTAAAACTTAAGTCTCACCTGACAGTTTTAATCCCTGTTTCTTCACAGAGGACAGTCCATAATCCATCGTCTTCATCAACAACTAAACTAAAACCAGAAGTGGAGGTGAAGTTGCATCTGGCACTGTCAGGTGCAGTGAAGTGAGTGTCTTTGAAGGAGAATCAGGCCAATAAACATGTTAGAGCAAAAGGTTAATTGCTTGGTGTCGTCCAACCTGTTGCAGAGTTCAGAAGCCTCTCCTGAAGATGGTAATAAAAACTCAAATAAAACACCAGATTTGAGAGCTAAGATGAGTTGTTAGTCCACAGCACGGTGACCGTCCCTCTGGCTTGTCCTTACATGTCCATATTTCCTCCTCCTGTCCTGTCCACATTCACTCCTCTGTCTGTCTTCTTCTAGGTGCTGAGTTACAGGTGCTGTGGTTGGTCCCTCCCACTGACATACACAAACACACACATACAAGCCTTACTGTACTTGTGAGGACTTTTGCTGAACTCATTACATTGGTTATAATTCATTTCCTAAACTTAAACTCTGATTCCAACCCAGACTTAATTTAATCTAAGCCTGGCTGTTCACAAGAGTTGCTGCAGGTTGTGTATGAAACGCTTAACCTATTAATAATTTACATTCAGCATATTAACATTATTTCAATTGTTATGTCAGCACATTAACCAGGTTAACTTACTCATTACGGTTAATAATGTTGAAGTCAAGGAAGTTGGAGGGAGGAGGTTGGGATGGATGGTGTGTGAGTAAGTGTGTGAACACACTCATTATTGGTTTCTTAGAACCATGACAAGGATACTTGAAGGTCTGTGGTTTGACCCCTGGCCCCTGCAGTCTGCATGTCAATGGCTGTTCCAGCGGTGTTTGAATGTGTGTGCGTTAATGGTGGTGGCACTTTCAGCCACCATGTATGAATGTGTATGTAAATGGCTGACTGGCGGCATGCCTTTAGTAGTCTAATAAGACTAGAAAAACACTATATAAATGCAGTCCATTTACCATTAAGTCCATTTAATTTTCTAAAAACCAAAGACTTTCTAAGTATTTTTGGTGCCTAAATCTCACTGAACCTTCGTTATAGGGGTGGCAGTCATGAATACATAACTTATATAAATTATGATTTACATCACTTTTTAAAGGCTCTGACAAACGACATCTGCCTCTAAAACATGACTTTTTAATGATGACTTAGAGTTCTGTTATCCTGCCTGAACCCGATGGGTCTCAAGACAGTTATTGGGTTTTGGCTTGGGTTCTGACTGTTGCAGACAGCATCGACCTTGGGTTGGATTCAGGTCTGGTTATAAACTGGACTTTTGCAAAATGGGGACAGCGTGCCAGTAAAGTTAAGAAGACAACCTTTAGTCACTGCAGAGCTGTTGCCATTCACCTGGATTTATTTTGATTTTGTCAGATGATATTGCGATTGTGAAATAAGGGTTTTATCAGCAGCGCAGCAGCTCAGAATGACTTGTGGTTAAAATGTAGTGTTTATGGGCTGCAGTTTATTAACTATTTCATGCACATTCAGACAACTGAAACTGAAAAGAATGTAAAGGACATCACATTGTGAATTTGGCTGCATTAAAACACAGTATGGCTGACGACAGAGAGAGGGCTGACGCTGATAGGAGGTAGTCACAGGCAAGGCCCGTGAGGCAGCCTTCGTCTTTTTCTGTGATCACGCATTTTAAATGTTGAATAGAATCCATCATGGGTTCATCCATCATGTTAATTTCTTCAGATGAAGACCATAAAATAATGACTACCTTTGTCCATTATCTTACTTGTGGTTTTAATTTTAATATTAACTCCAACCACAAGCACTAACCCTGAGCTTTACCTTTATTAACTTTTCTACTGGGCCCCTTTAAAACAGAGTTTACAAAGTGCTTTGGCAGACAAAGCCAAAGCAGGATTCTCAGAAGGCAATATACTGTAGCAAGTAAAGCTAAGAACATATTTAAACAGGAAGACACAAGATGCAAAAATGCAAGATGCATAAATAAATACAAATAAAAAAACAAACAAACTGTATTTTGATTCAATTGAGATTCAAAAGAGGTCACTTCGAAATCGAACAGGGAGGCAACGGAGAGAAGTCAGGATTGGGGTGATGTGATGTCATCTGTTAAAACCAACCATTAAATACATATACAGTATATCTTCCCTTCTGTTCTATCAGAAACAGTTCGAAGGCATTCAGACTTATTGTAAAACTTCTACAGCACATTTTTTGCTAGATGGGATTTTCCAGCTGTAAATGAGTGACTGTGCTGCTGAATAAACTGCCCTCTGTACTGTATGTATTCATATCTGCTGTGACTGCTTCAGGAAGTAGGACAGGAGTTAATAAGTAACCAACTTATAATCGTTAGCATGGTCACAAACACACACACACGCACGCACACACACACACACACACATTACAGACACACACACACACACACACATATACAACCTGTGGCTTCATATCTTTTGATCTGGGAGATGCTTGCTATCTGTATATCTGCCCATGTTAAGTATATACAGTATATGAATGCAGCACAAAGCCACACACACACACACACACACACACACACTCAAAGAAAGGTGAGTCACTTATGTTGCTGAGATTATTGCCGTGCCACACAGGTAAACTGTTTTCTTTACAAGTAAACCAAGTAAAGCAATCTCAAAACTAGTCCTCTGACATTTGCATTTATGACTCATTTTCAAGAAACTTTTAAAAAGTTCTTCAACCTGTTGCATCTCTTTCCTGCACAGGTACCATAGTGTAGTGTTATCACATCTGCTTTATATGTTGAAGGGTTCAAAACCCAGTGGACTACATTGAAACAGGCATTAAACAGGTTTAATGCATGTCATCCCTCCACAAAACTCTCATATCAGTGGGAGAGTCCGAAACTCTAATTTGTGAGGAGGAACTAATTCAAGAAATCTCTTGATGTCATAAACCTGCAGACTCTTGGCGCCAAATGGAATGTGGAAACCTTCCACTGCTCTAAGGCTCACTCCCTGCAAGCCACAAAAAAATGTAAAAGAAAGGTGTGAGAGCTGTTGGTGTTTATTGTGCTGGATGAAATACGACCATGCAAAAATACTCCTGATTTAAAATATTACTTTATTTTCTTAAAATAAGATAAGGTTTATTTTATAAAGGCTTTTTTTTTTTTTTAATTAAGGCTTTATTTGTCCCACAATGGGGGAATTTGCAGTGTACAGCAGGAAAGAGGATAGAGTAGATAATTAGTAAATAAAATTTGACTACAAGACATATAAAAGTACAAACAGTATTAACAATCTAAACAGGATATACACAGTAGACAGGATCAGTTGAATTAAAGATTAGATGAAATGCAATATTGCGTAGTGAATGAAATATTGCACAGTGAACTGTAATTACATAAAGCTGAATACTGCACAGATAGCAAAATCATACAACTATGTGAAAACAATGTGACAATGGAAGTTATGTGTTGTAATGATGAACCTCTGGAGAATTATCAGCTGAATCTGCAGCTCCCCTCGACTCTACAGAGCTTTATTGTGAGTTTCAGCTCATTTTTATCTGTGGGACTGCACCTTTAGTGCTTTTGTTCACTTTCATTGAATCATTTTCAGCCGCAGCAGGCAGCTGTTTCCACTGTACACGACCTTCTCAGTGCCAAACAACAGACAGATACAGTTAGAGACTAGCTGGTGAACGTGATGGAGGATTAGCAGCTGAGGAGCCAGATATTTCCCTCGGGAGACCAAAGGGCCTAAAAGGGAGTGAATATTGGACTTTTTGTTGCCCAGGCCCGAAAAAACGACTCATCTGGTTCACCATATCAACTTTAAAGGTGATGGTGTGTCAATACTGTGTTCATAACTTGTTTCCATTGTTCTTAAGTGGCCAGTGGTTATTGTAGGTTTAAGTAGATGTACAGAAGTATTATCAGTACACATTCTGTCCTGTCCTGAAAAGGGGTCCTGTGTCAAATTTATGTCAGAAAGCCTACCCTACAAACTGAGAGCATTAAGATTGAAAGCATGGATATTCGCCAGGCATAGAGGGTCAAATGAAAAGATGCCATTTGTTGCAAAATGGGAAGTGCTGGATCCAGTGTTTCTGGAGAAACTAAAAGTCAGTGGCCTCTGATGATTTCATTCCAACTCTTGTGAGCCTCATTACTTTATAGAATGCCAGTACTAAATCACTGCAGTGCGTCTTTAAACTCAGTGGTGTTTCGTTGGCTTGAGGTGAAGCTGATGAACAAGCTGATAGAAAATGTGTCAGTTTCTGTCAGCAGTGCTTCATGCAAATCAGGAACAATAGCACTGCTGTGATCCTAATCCATACGCCCTCATCTCCTTATCACTGTGGTGGCCATTAAACTGTTTTTCATGCGAGAGAATAGGCTGCTCTTTGCTCTTTTGTCTTTGATTTCCTGTATTAAAATAAGGCTGCTAAAGGATTTACAGATGCACACAAGATAGGCCCACAAAGGAACATGCAATCACAGATAGTATATCACCCATGCTGTTGACAGCTGGAGCTTTTCTTATTTAGAGCAATGAATTTCAGATACGTTGGAATAAATACCATCATTGAACCACACAGTACAAGTACATCACCTGAGGGTACCATTCAACACCAATTCAACAACTTCCTCTGGTAATGCTGACACAGGGAGAAAAAGACAGCTTCAATGAACTGAGGATGAAGATAAGATATGAGAAGAAAGAAAGAAAGAAAGAAAGAAAGGAGGAACCAGTGATCCCTGGCCTGCAGTCCATGTGTCCAAGTGTCCTTGGGCGAGATACTGAACCCCAAATTACCCCCGATGTTCCATCTGCATGTGAATGTACGTCGCTTTGGGTTTGTATTCAGCTGAACAGGTCAGTAAAGCACTGGGTTGTGCAAGCATCACCATCTAGTGGTGATTTTTATAAGGTACATCTCCGCCACCTGATTGGCTGATAGAAGTGATATAATAATATAATAATAATGCAGTAATGATAAATGAGAAAATCATATCACAAGGCACCCCCAATTACATAAAAATATGGATTAGCTTCTGGGTAAAACCCAGAATGTCACTTAATGTATAAAAAGTGACCGTTGTCATTGAATAAATCAAGACATCATGTTTTAATAAAAGGACATTTTAAAGCAACTTATCCTAGAATGCATACACATACAGTATGTTCGTGTGCATCACAGCTGTCATGCAAACCGGTTATCAGACCAGAGAGAGTTTTTCCTCATTTTAACTGAAGTCTGAAATGAAATGCAGTGCATGTTGAAAGCTCAGCTCTATGGAGCTTTTATTTCATATTTGATATTTAATATCTGTTTCATTCTGTTCAATTCAGGTGCAATATTTCATATTTAATTCTGCTATAGACTACTGGTTGTATATATCATACTCATCTCATATTCTCAGGTTTATCCGTAAAGAATCCCGTGTAGATTTGGTAAATTTGGTAAATTTGTTTAATTTGTTAAAATTGTCAATACTTTTTTTCAGCTTGTTTATACTTTTTACTTTTACTATTTAACTTGTCTATCTCCTTGCTGCTGTGCAATGTAAATTTCCCCACTGTGGGACGAATAAAGGTTTATCTTATCTTATCTTATCTTATCTTATCTTTATAGCATCTTTCAGCTTGTGAATATAGTGGAGCATTTAGCAGCTAAAGAGACAGATATTTTCTCAGGAGTCCAAAATAGAGCTAAAAGTGAAAATTATATTACACTAATCAGGTGGACACAAACATGACTTCAGGTTAATGCTAATTTTGCTCCATATTTGCTGGACATATATACAGTTTTGTGTTTATAGCTTCCATTGCCCCCAAGTGGCCAAAAAAAATCTTTTAAATCATAACTGAAGCCACGTCCTTTTGAGACTTTGTAAGTCAGACAATGTGAATTTGACTACGCACACAGCAGATTTGAAATCAAACCGTGATTATGAGGTTAAAGAACTGACTTTCACTTTCAAGTGTTTGATGACGAAGGACTTGAGGCCTCCCCACTGTCTCTTCTTCTCTCTCATATTAACTCCCCTCTTGCTTGTGCATCCCTGCCCTTGTTACTGAATGTGGCGAGGGGATGGGCCAAGTGATGAGGGCTATCCATCAATACACACACACACAGGCAGGCTCACACAAATAGACATAGGTTCACACATGTACTGTTCTATATGTAACAACAGTGTAACCACGGCAGAAAATGATCATTCGAAGAACGGCTATTTCATAATGAAATAATATTTCTAAAAACATTATGTAACCTAAAATAGTAATCTGCCTGTCCAATGCTTTGCTTTAGAATGAAATATATCAACAATCATAAGATGGACTGTCATGACATTTTGTACAGATGGTTATGGGATGAACTCTCCTGACTTTGGTGATCTCCTCACTTCTCCTCTTGTGCCACCAGCAGGTCAACATTTTTGGTTTTGACTGAAATATCTTGACAATTATTGGATGGATTGCCATTAAATGTGCCCTGAGGATGAATTTTATTGACTTGATAATCCTCTGACTGCCTATCTAGTGCTGCCAGCAGGCCAAGGTTTTCATAATAGCCTAAAATATCTCAACATCTAAGTGACAGATTGGTACAAAAACGTGTACACATAGTCATGGTATCCAGAGAAACAATACTACAGACTTTGCTGATTTCCTTCTCTTGTAGCACCACCATGTGGTTACCATAACTAAAGGATGGTCAGACATGAAATTTGGTTTACACATGTCACATTCATGTCTCACAGTGAAACTGGGGTAACTTTGGTGGTTACTTGAATTGTGCCATCAGCAGGTCAAAATTTGTCCATGAGTTTATTTCCTAAAATGGCCAAAACTAATGACATTCCCATCAGTCTCAGCTGTATGTTGTGTTTAGAGCTACTTAGAGCAAATGTTGGCGGGCGAACAAGTCAAACTGAGATGATTGCTAATTGATAGTTGCTGAATGACGTTATCATTTAGCTCAGAGAACTGCTGTTCCCTCTATAGCTGCTGGCCTAGTCCTAATCTTTTTCAACTTAAACAATATCATATGACCAAAAAACCCCTTAAAATAAAACAGGTTTAAAAGCTTCGTTAGACTGCCACCTAGTGTTTACATTTTCCTCTGCTACTCACTTTGGCCTGCTTCATGATATCACACTGCCATTGAACAAAAATTTGATTCAAATTTCAATCATTCACATGATTCAAGAACACGTCTTGACTCATGTTCTTCATCTCTTTTCCTCTTCCCTTTCTCCTCCCTCAACTCTTCTGCTGTACCCCCCCCACTATCTATCTATCTACACCCCATCAGCACCCACCCCCACCCCACCCCGTCATATTTCTCCATTAGCCAGGATTTTTAACCACCTCTTGTATCTCCTATTAAAGAAAGTTCTGCATCGTTTACCACGACTGGCTATCAGTCACTGTCACAGAGCTGCAGCCCTCACACACACGCACACATATGAACACACACACACACACAAAGATCATACATGTTCTCGTGTGCACACGTGCCTCGACAGATAGATATAGGTGCACAAACAAATGAGTACCACACGTGTACCCACAATGCTTAGCTAGAAATCCACAACCTACACACACGCATGCACACACACACACACACACACACACACACACACACACAAGCACACACACGCATGCACACACACACACACACACACACACACACACACACACACACACACACAAGCACACACACACACACACACACACACACACACACACACACACAAAGGAACACTGCAGCGTGCAAGGGTCCATTTGTCACTGTGGTAACGCCTGGCTGTGTCGGAGTAGAGAAGGGATGGAGCGATGCTAATGGAAAGGTGGAGGAAGGAGAGAACTGAGGTAAGAATGGAGGGAAGGGTGGAGTGATGAAGGACAGAAAAAGAAGAATAAACTAGGAGAGAAAGAGAGGGAGTAGACCGAGAGCCAGAGAAGCGGTAAGGAAGGGAGGGTCAGGGGGTTAAGGATGGAGGTGTGGAAATCGGGAAGGAGAAAGGGATGGAGGGAGGCATGGGAGGAGGAGAGAGACGGTATCATTAGTCCTCTTTAGCTTCCATTATGAAGATTAAAGTGAAGACTGCCTGTTCGTCTTAACCCTTTCCACCCCTTTTCTGTTGGACGGAGAGATCCCAGCTCACTTCAAGCGCTTTGGAAAGACACTCTCTTGATCTTGTAAAAAAAAAGAGCAAGATCCAAGACATTCCAACAAGTTTCAAAGCTTTGATGTAAGTCAATGTCGTAACTATACACATCTCACAGTGATAAATTTTGCTGTGAAAGACTGACAATGGATGCAAATTTGCTGGTGGCAGCAACAACCGAGACCAAGATGTGTCCTCGCAAGTTAAAAATACTAGTAGAAAAATGCATGTTCATCCCATCTCATCTTGATTTTGGAACTTGAACTGGAAAAAGAAAGAACTTGTTCCTGGTAAGTTTTGAGATCAGTCTGAAGATGAACACAAACAGAACACAGACACATACAAAGTCACTGCATACTGTCATGGCACAGGTAGAGCTGGTAAAATGATTTGTTGTTTAGTCCAGGGTACTAATTATCACTGAGCCTTATGGCTGTACCAGCTACTAACAGACCATCACTTTTGCTCAGTGCCTTGGTTGTCGACATGAGAAAGGGTGCAGGCCTTACCTGAAATCCAGGTGAACTCAACTAGCTTTGCTGCAGTGTCATTTGCTGGACTATGTAATCGAGGCCAACCCACTCTGGTCCTCTTCTTGTGTTAACAACTGTACAATGGGCTCAGGTTTCAGTTCATTTAGGTTAACAGATAGAACCTAAAGCAAAATACTTCATGGATGAAGGGTAGCATTCAGAGTCCATCATATTCTCTAACAAAAAGAGTTACGCTTACAGAAGCAATTCACTCTCCTGTACACTCATTCTACCTTGTACCTATACTCCTGACAGCTGTACAGTTGGCACACTGGTTGTTTAGGGCAAATGACGAATGACAGAAGTTATTATGAAGAACAGCTGCTAATTAGCACAAAACACAAAGTCTGACTGAGGCTGATGTTTTACAAGTACGTAGTAATAAACTCAAGAAATGACTAATTGAAATTTTGACTTGATTATGGGGCTAGTTGAAAAGTCAGAAGGTCACCAAAGTGATTACAATTCATCTTGAAGGTAACATGAATGTGTGAACCAAAATTGTCCAAATGACAATCCATCCAAAAGCTGTCAAGAGAGTTCACTCAAAATCTACAACTGTCAACATCACGGTGGCTCTGGAGGAAAAGTCAAGGAGTCATCAAAGTCAGTGGGGTTTATGTGATTAGACACCACCAGTGTGGCTGAAAAGCATTGCATACGATGTGGCTGCAGAGACCTCCCAGAGATAAAATACACACCCATGGTTTCCTTTTACACATCGCTTTATGTTTGCATAGATAATCCCAGAAGCTCACAACACAGCCTTCATCCTTTAATCTGTTATTTGTACATTAAATAGAAGTCAACGTAGCCCTAAAAAATATATATATATATATAAAAAATATATATATATATATATTTTTTACATTTTTACATTACATACATGCATTATGCTAATGAATACATATTAATGAGAGTTACTGTTGTGGTATTTTGTATATTTTGTTAATTATATCCAAGTACTCTGGCAACCAAGACACCTTTATCTTATTTCTGTCTTTAGACAGATGCTCCCAGGAGCTACAGTGCTTATATATTTGTATTTCTTTTGAAGCACTGTTGCAGCTCTCTTCTGCAAGACTTGCTGCAGTGTCTCCTCCAGAGGGCGCTCTTTAGGTGATTCATTTAAGTTACATTGGTAGGCTATGGTTTTGAAATACTCATGCCCTGGCACTTGTCACTCTCTGCTCACAACGACAACAGTTGTGTTGCCACCATCATCCAAGAAACCCATGAACATTTTGTCCTTGTTGAGAATAAAATGTTCAAGAAAGAAAAAACTAGACCCAAGAACAAGAGAACAGACAGAGAGAGAGAAGTGTCCTTACATCTCACACTGACATTGTCAGATGCACAACTGCTCATTTTCCCATCTGTTTCATCTGACTCTGTGACAGCTATTGTGATGTATTGTTCCTTGATCAGTTTTCGAGCTTCTCATTCATTCTCATCAAGTCTGCATCCAATGCATCCTCTTTACTTTTCTCAGCTGTGTGTTTCAGTCATTTGCTAGATACATTTTACAAAGACATGATATCATATGGACATCAGAGGACAAATGGACAAAGTCTCAGAACTTGATTTTGGTTATTGACATAGTTTTTCAAATGTCCATGCTCTCACATCTCTATTGTTTCACCTCCAGAAGTTGGTGGTAGATATTATAAAACATATGCCTATTGGCTTGGCACACTTTAAATTCTAATAATAATATGTATAATGATATTCTAAGAATAATATCTTGATAACTTTAAATAGTGGTTTGAGTAACGTAAGACTTGATGTTCACAGCGTCACTCGAGGTCAGTCAGTGTCATTATACGTGCCGACGTGGTGGGTGATATTTGCAACACACCTGATCCTTTTTAGTGTTTCTATGTTCTTATAGTTTTTGCTGCACAAACACTTTTAGCAGAGAAAAATAATAATAAATATGAATTTCCATGGGGTAACAATAAGCAACCTTCAACTTAATAAGCACTTGAAATTGCACCACATGCATGAATTGGTACGTTGTTGGCGAGTTGGATGTGGCCACCTGGTGATTTGAACCCTGGACCTTTAAATATCAGATAAAGTGACTTACTGACTGTGCAACTGGGGACACAAAGCTACAACACACCTTCTCACAACTTGAGAAGCCAATGACATTGGATGTGCAAAACTGGGGTATGTTTGTCTATTTAAACTTAAAACACTTGTGTTATGTTGAGCTGTATGCTCCTGAGCAGTCATATTAGTAGTTCCTTCTTTCTTTTTGGCTAATGGGCAGGGATTATCAGTCAACCTGTTGGCCCAGGTGTATCATCAAATATGTTGGTGCAGTTTGATCAAACATGTCACAACATAAAGAACATTACGCACACTTTTGTGCCAGGTTGAATTTCAACAGGTGAATATTTTCAGACCACTAGAACATCAGGACGACAGAAGTGTCACTGACAATAAACATGAACTTATTTCTGCAAATAATTAGTGGTGTGCTGCATTGACACAATTAAGAGTGATTATCTTAATGATCTTCAACACTTCCTGTGAGGAAAGTATTGAACCCAGGACTATGCGGTTCATAGCCAGCACCTTAATCTCTCGACTATCAACTCTGCTTGTACACTGAACTCAAAGTTCAATAAAACAGACGTCTATGGGAATTATTAGAAGGAGAAGACCCTTTATTCTGTCCCACTTATTAGTCATGCACACAAACATGCTACATGCAATTGGGGAAATTTGATCTCTGCATTTAACCCATCCATGGGTGCACAGCACACGAAACACAACAACCACACAGAGCAGTGGGCAGCTATTTATTGCGCCCCAGGGAGCAGATCTTTGGGGGAGTAATGTGCCTTGCTCAGGGGCACTTAGACGGTGGGCGTGTTGTGTCCATGTTGCTCCTCTTGGGCTTGCAAGGGCTGGTCTGGTCCATCTGGTCCTACCTCCAGTCCAGGTATCTTGTTGCCAGTGCGTGGCCTCGAACTAGCGACCTTCCAGTCGATGACCACTCTCTGACCACTAGTCCACCGTCTCTCCAAACATTAAAGTTAACAAAATACGCTGCGAGCAGGGTTCGAACCTGCGCGGGAAGATCCCATTGGATTTCAAGTCCAACGCCTTAACCACTCGGCCATCGCAGCCACATAGCTGAAGTTACAATATTCACCAAAATGTCATATTTACAGATAAACATCTGCAAGACTAATCACAAGACAACCCATCCAGCTAGTGGAGACCTGGGGGGAAGAGAAGAGAAACACCCAAACAGGCTGAGGCCTAAACTAACCAGGTACAAGTCATTTCCTGACGCCTTCTCAGACCTTGCCCACTGGCTCCTGAGCCAGAAAGCCAAACCAACATCCAGAAGAAGGCAGGCAGACGGCTGTGACAAAACTTTAAAAAATCAATTCAAAACAAAAAGCAATTTCACTCTTGGGAATATAATTCCAAATTCAAAAAGACACATCAACCTGCTTCTGTCACCGTGTCACAGTGTTTTGTCAAATATTTTCATGAAATTTGTTTAAAAATGAGATGAAATAGAAAATGTGCCTACAGTACAAATTACAGCAAGATGTTGAACATCACTGCGGACTCACTGATTCAGTTGTTGTTCTGGTTTTCATATGAATCCATGTAGCCAATTAGAAGATGTAAATGTTTTATATTTGTGATGCCCACTCGTGGCAGAATATCCCAGCACTGCGTAGTGAAGCTTGGACTAAATATTCAAACTGATTTAGTAAGTAGTAAGTCAGTAAGTAAAAGTTTGACGAGGTAAGTCTGAAAAGTTTGAAAGCAGCAGTAATATTTTTCCTCCTTAGCCTAACAAGGATGCTGGTGTTGCCTAGTATGACCACGCAGAGAATGTCTATCTGTCTTTTTGCTATTCACTGGTTTGTGTTTGATATGAAATCACAGACAAACAGACTTTTGAAAAAAGGCATTTTGAAATAACAATGTCTCGTATGAAATAAAAATGAACTCCTATATAACTGCTATTATGAAAATAAGAATGATGACAGATTTTAAGAATAGAATTTAAAATAATTTAATGATAATTAGATGAGTTTTACTAATTTCTTGAATTATTTCACAAATTATTGTTTCATTCATACATTTTACACAATTTCATAATATGACAATTTATTTCTAATTTCTTATTTATTTATTTATAATATTAAACATTTTGCAGCTCTGTAGTTGGACATTTTCTGCTAAAGCACACTGATTATTGTTTTAAAGCTGCCACACTGTCAACACTGAATATTCATACACAGTAGAAATTTGTGCATGGGTCGAGCAGGACATTGTTATGCTTCATTGGACTTGAGCACCACACATTCTGCTTTATGTAAGTGTTCACATACATTCATTAGTCCAGACACACCCACCTCTGTAAGCAGACACAGGTAGTGGATTTTTCCTGGGCAAGCATGGACTCACACACCAACACGCACATATAGCGACACACGCACACACAATACATCTTAATGACATGCAGTAGGTTAAGATTTAGATCTCTCTCCCTTCCTTCGACTTTTTCCTGATTTCTCTTTGTTTCTCATGCATGCACACACAAAAATGCATGCGTGAACTCATGTGCACACACACACTCATTCCCTCTCTCTCTCTCTCTCTCTCTCTCTCTCTCTCTCTCACACACTCACGTCCATCCGCCCACACACACACACACTTGAGGTCCACTCTTTTCATGTAAATCAAATCTCTGTTGGCTGCCCAGCTTTGTCTTTGTAGCCTTATGCAAATGACCAGTTAATAAACGCTGGCAAATGAATTCATTACATGCTATCTAACACACATGCATCCACACACACACACACACCTGATGTGATTTGCATAACAAAAGACCAGCTTTGGCTCAGTGTTACTCCTCATTTAAGGACATTGATAATATAATAATAAAAGTAAAAGGCAGACAATGAGCTGTTCTGTCATGGATGACTGTTGTAAAACCATCAACATAAAATGTCTATTTTAGACATTTCTCGAGTTCTATTTTTAATTCTATTTTTTAAATGCAAAATCTAAGTCGCTGTGCCTCCTGTCTATTAAAAAAATGGATTTTTATTTTAGAAACAAGTCTTCCTTTCTCTTTGAGCCCAAAAGGAGACTTGTTGCTGCCACCTTTATGTCTGTGCTGAACTATGAAGATGTTATTTACTTGCATGTATCTTTACAGTGCCTCCACACGCTGGATACGGTCTACCATGGAGATTTATTACAAAATTTATAGCCCTTACTCACCATTACTCTTTGCATGCTCGGGTTGGATGGTTTGATTTGTTCACACATAGACTTAACCACTGGCATCTTATTCATAAGGCTACTCATGGTTTGCTTGCATCTTGCCTACAGACCTGCATCCTTCCTTCGCTCCCAGTCATATTCTTACTAACTGTCTCTAATGTCCATAATACGCTGGGAGAAAGGGCATTAAAGTATGCTGCTCCCTTTGCTTGGGATCAGTCGCAAAGTTACTGAGTCTTCACGAGCTGGTCTCCCTGGATACATTTAACGTGATTCTAAATATACTTGGGCGTCAGACTGTAGATGTTTCAAATGCTGATGAATGTTTTTGTTGTTCATGATTCTTTAACTTGTTATTTGTTTTTGTAAGTTTTATGTCTGAAACAGCATAATTGTACTGCAGGACGCTGTTTTTTAATCTCAATGAGACTTTTGATTAAATAGAGGTTCAATAAAAACAAAATTAAAAACTCTTCACACAATTTTCTTTACGACATGCAGCTCAATACAACAGTTTAACTCCAGTTAAACATCCAATACGATACACAGCTCAGAGTCAACTCTTGTACCTTTGTCTTCCAACACTAACACTTTGTCATTCAAAACACAATGACAGGCGCCAGGATGAAGTGACTGAGGGAGCTGTTAAAAATTGCAAAGGCTATTTTTGACATAAAATTCATTGAGTTTACCATGTAATTATCACAGAAAGACTATAAACAACAAAACATAAGGCTACTGATTCAAAATCCCTACACACAACAAACAGCTGTCCATGGTCCTGAAACAACTGTGGCACTATCCGCTGTTCTGAGGCTAAGCTAGGTGATGGTGACATGATTCTCAGCCAATCATTTTTGCTATTTTTCTATAGATACATGAAGCTTAAACAGAGGGAGGGAACAATACAACTGAGGGGCCCTGCCTGGTTCCTACTGCATGGATTGTGCTAGCTAAAGAGGCTGCAGTATGCTGCTTCACTAGTAAATCCTGTAATGCAATAAAAAACAAATGTGTATAAGGTCATTCATACAGTATTTGTATAAAACACTATTACAGATATAGAAATGCATTGGTGCCAGCCAACTCACAAGTTCTCACTTTTGTATACACCAAATGTAAAAAACGAATACAATAAACAGATCCTGCTCTTTTTGTTGTAATTGAATTTTGGATGTGAGATTTGCTGTTGTGCTGAGCTACATGTTGGTAAGAGAGCTGCGTTAAGAGCTTTGAAAATGTGAACAGTGAGTAACCATTTATAAAAAATCAAAACAAAACAAAACAAAAATAGTATTATTATCGTGAATAATAATAATCCTTTCAGGAAATTAAACCAGAATTTAGGGCAAGTTCAGTGATTAAAGTGGTTAGTAAATAACCTTTGAGCTTTGTATAGATGTTAAAGGTCAAAGGTCACAGTGCCTGACAAAAAGACTGATAATAGGACAGAGATAGGACAGAAAAGACATTAGGATAAATGCAGAAGAGGACTACAAGGAGTGCTTGTGTGTCTGTGGTCTCTCTTGCAGAAGCGTAACACTGACAGTGAAGCTGTATGAAAAACACAGGAAATTACCGCCATGAATTATTATGGTAATAGAGATTGCTTCAGGCTATATCATGGAGGAATACATTTATGTAGTTTGTCTAGGCAACAATATGGTTCAGGCCAGTGTGTGTGTGTGTGCGTGTGTGCTTGTTCCTAATGAATGTAATTTTTCATGCTTTCACTTTGTGGTGCTAGTCAGTATGTTTTGTAATGTCAAAAATAATTAACCCCTTGGTGCCCAGGATTTTGTGCATTTTATTTGATGAATTCTGAACAGAAAGATACGGAGCACTTTTTAATATTATTTTTTATTATTTTCCTGAAAACCTTCATTTAGTTGTTATAGATGATGCAAATCTTCTTGTCACATGCTTACACTACAAATATTGTGGTTAAAAAAAGCCAAATAGACCTAAAATTTCTAGTTTTCTTACTTACTTACTGCATTTAATGAGTTAATAATTGGTGATCATGAGTTTGAGTGACTTAAAATTACTGACTTTTCAATCAACTCATCAAATGTAGTTTATTAAGAAATTTTGATTCATACCAGCATGCTTTGCATATGGGTTAACACTTTCTCTTAACGTCTTTTGTCTGATTTGAGAAAAACTTTTTTGTTAATACTTATGTGTTTTTACATATATACATACAGTATGTAATTGCGATCAGCTTTTTTGTGACACACAGTCAACACAGAAATGACAGGGCTGTAACAAGTAGGTTAGGAATCCGTGTCACTCACAAACCCTGAACTCTCAGAAATGTTTGACATATACAAATTGTATTGTTTTACTTAATTCTTCATTATTTTAGTAGTTTCTTGTCAATATGAAGGTCTAACTGCCAGCAGAGGACATTACCATAGCATCCCCAATGCCTCAGAGGTATGTAAAGAATGCATATCAAGTGTATTTACACTGGTATGCAGGTGGCAGCTAACGTTACAGTCAAAGCTCATAGTTAAACTTGATGGCAGGTTACGCTACAGAGAGCATAAATGTAACCTTAAAGCAGAGCTGCACTGATTACATACATCAAAATCTACAGGTGTCTGGGAGTAATACTGCATATGTCAAAAAAAGTGATATAAAGCCTGTGAAGGAGCTGTGTTAAGTCTGATAAATGTCCTCAGGTGATGTCACTTGAGTCCGTGTTGGTTGGAGCTGAAGACTATGTGGATGAATGTGGCTGAGTGTTTCTAACACTATTTCTATCAGAAATGTATAGTAGGCTGAGTGAAACAATCAGGACTGCAACGCTTTACGTTCATTCAAACCTTAAAGGAAAAACCTGTGGTGGAGAAAGTATTCAGATCCTTCAGTAAGAGTACTAATACCAACACCATAAAATACTCTGTTTCAAGTAAAAGCCCTGCAATAAAAAAGGATTACTTAAGTAAAAGTATAATCAGCAAAATTTACTTAAAATATCAAAAGTTACAGAAAAAAATATGTCCCCTCTGACTGTTATACTATTCCTCATGCATTACTGTCGAATAGAAGAAGCTGATTTAATTTACAACTAATTATTTTACTTTTATTTTACGATTGTTTGTTCTGTAAAATGACAGAAAATAGTGACACTTTCACAATGTTTGTTTTGTTCAACCAATAGCCCAAAAACTTTGCTTAGCTTTGACCTTTGATGATATGTTTTTGCAAGAATAAGGACTTTTATGACGATTACCAAAATAGTTGCCAATTAATTTTCTATGTTTGTACGCAGTGTTACGTTTGTGATTCATAACAAAGAGCCATAATTTATTAATCATTCATACATTCATAAACTTTGTATGTAAAAAGCTTAAATTGTAAATTTGTAAAATAACTAGTGACCAAAGCTGTCAAATAACTGTAACTGAGTAAAAAGTACATTTTTCTCTGAAATATAGTATCCACAAGGTGTCTTCTCACACTGACGTCCTCAAGCAACAGCGAGTGGAAACTGTTTGACTTTTTCCATATGCAGTGTTTAATTTCATCTACTTGTGATTTTCTGTCTCACCATTTAACCCTAGTGCCTGCTGGTAGCCCAAGGGACTGGCCAATCAGGAAGCAGGAGGGCCATGGGCACTTCCTGACAGCAATCAGCGTCATTCAGGTGTGATGGATGGATATCACACACACACACACACACACACACACACACACACACACACACACAAACATATGGCAGTTTTTCATAAATCTTCAAGCACACACAAACACACACCTGCAAACACACACACACACACAGACACACACATTTGCTGTGCTGCACAGAGTGGCTGAAGTTAAGCAGCACTTGGTGTGTGACACTGCCATCCATTACACTAAAGCGGGTGAGTGTGTGCCAAATCCTGACACTGCACAGACCTTCTGTGTGTCATATGTGTATTAACATTTTATTTTTGTCATTTCACTTTACTTGCTCTCCACCTCACTCTTACCCCTACATTCCCCTTTTCTCTTTCTGGTCCTTGGTCACCTCCCTCCCTTCCTCTGTCACACTCTTTCATCCCTTTCCTCTCTTTCCTCTTCACTTAGATTGACTTGGTCACAAGTCATTTAGGAGTAGAGCAAAACAAGACAAAGTTATTTAATTATTTATCATTTAGAAGGGCTTTTTTGTATGACAGATTGTAACAGATCAGAACATGTATATTTACTTCCTTAAACTGGCCAGACAGAACGTGCTTATAGCAGCTTATTGAAAGGCTTTCAGAAATTGGATACTGTATAAATGAGCTCACTATTAACAACAAATTGTAAATAAAGCCACCTCCAGCCACCAGTTAACTTAGTAGACCGACTGGAAGCAAGAAGGAAAAGTAGTAGTCACTAATTAGCATGTTATACCTTGTGTGTTTAATGGGGTTATTTATTCCTTTGCCAGGAGAAGTTACTGTGCTGGCATATAAACCCCTGTAAAACGCTGTAATCTTCAATGTGCACATAATCATGTTTCCATCAGTTTCACTCAGGACACTTTCATGCTTGTCGCTCAGTTCATTTGGTCCAGATCAAGGGAAAAAATGATTCCTTGTTGCCTTTTAGTTCCGGTCCTACACATTTTCACACTGACTTGTTGCAAACAAGGCAAGGGCGGCAAATATGAAGTTATAAATTATACAAACAGACAGTTGGTTTGGGTTTTGATGATGTCATCCTGCATCATTTTCACTACATGGATCCACAGAGGAAAATTTAAGTATGGACGTTGACAGCAAGGCATATGCTGAACATTACTGCCCCTTATGTGTATATTTATCTTCTCTGGTGGTCACAAAGGCCTCAATGAGAAATAACTGATTATAAGCATTATTAGTATTATTAGACTGCAAATCAACTGCAAGTTATGAATAATGACAGGGGAAAGCATGGGAAAAGGATTTATATAAATATGTAAATCACTACTCTTATATCGTCCTGTGGTTGGTCCATTTGCTTTCAGACAACACACAAACCTCTGCACATTAGTTTGATTTTGCCGTTTGGTTCTAGTAGAAAAATACTTCCTTTTTGTGGATACTCATTTGTAATAGCAATTCAAATTTTAATAATATACACGTTTCAACTTGAGCAGCGAGCTGCAGTCTGCGATTTGAAAAATGTGATACCTCCTCAGACAATCTGACTACTTTGGAATTAAGAACCAATGAAAGCATTTTGTCATCAGCCCCTTTCCACAAAAGTAACATTTTAAATTATTTATTCATCCATCCAATATGCACAGTGATCACAGAGGCAGCCCTTTTTTGCCACAGCAGTTTAAAGTAAAGTTAGTTTATTAAAAATCTGTTATAAATGATTAAAAGTCTTGTTTCAATGTGACATATAGATCATTTAAAAAGGTGACACTCGAAAAATACAGCTACTTTTTCATCCTGCCTGCAAGCACTGCATTTGAAAGTGCCCTATACTTTAACTTGAATTATGAACTTAAGGTAATTAATTTCTTTAAATTAATTTCTTTTTCTCAAACTGCACACGTAAATATATTTTTGAGAAAGAAGCTGTTCACCTGCTGTGCGTGTGTGATTAGCAATTAAGGAAAACAGTGAGTGATCGGGCCAGTGTGGAGTGCAGATAACACCCACCTCATGTTTCTCCCTCAGCTACCATTAATATGATTGTGATAATGAAATTATATTTAAATTGTACCTGCAATTTTTAAAATCTCCTTTCTTTGTGGAGATGAAGGTGGTGTTGTGGTGTGTGTCTGTGTGTGTGTGTGTTTGGGGGGGGGTGTTGGGGCTGTTAACTCTGCGAGCCGCTGAATGAAACGGCGTGGGGAGTCGGTGAGTGCAGATAAAGCCCTGCTCATGTATCAGCCTGCTCACCTGTCTGCAACCAGACCGCTGTAATGGATAGACACAAGCTGCAACCATCACTCATACTCACACTGGCTGCTTCTCTGTGTGTGTGTGAGTGTGTGTGTTCGAGAAAGAGACAGAGAGCGAGTGTGTGTGTGTGTGTGTGTGTGTGTTTTGTGTATATGGTGGTGGTGGGAGTGATTATATGTCTGCATGGGCGCATGACAGAGAGAGACAGAGACAGAGTGTGTAGCTGTATGTGTTTTTATGTATGTGTGTGTGCGTTTGTGTGTGTGTGTGGTTATTTGTGTAATTTCTGTCTGTCTGTCGTCTTGATTGATACTTCTAACACTGACACCATTTTAGTAAAGGAGCATCTCTCTCTCTTTCCATATTTCTCTCTCTCTCTCTTTCTCTCTCTCTCTCTCTCTCCCCCTGTGTGTGTGTGTAGGAGGAAGGGGTTATGGGAAAGGGTCATCGGTGGGAACTGATGTGACGGACAGCTGGCAGACACGTAGGGCGCTGGAGCAGTAAGGGGTGAAGCAGTGCTGTCAATCCAAAAAACAAAACAAAAGACAAAGTTGGGGCTTTTATTGTGAAGGCAGGAGGGTTTCAATGTGGAGTCAAATAACCTTTATTTGATGTGTCACCGAGATTAAAAATCTCTTTCATAAGGAAGACCTAACATATAACGCTGTAACAATGCTATTTTCAAATGTAATTTATATTAAACTGTGCTAATTGTCACATGCTGCAAGTAGACGCTCCATGTCCAGCCCAGGATCAAGTCTGGTCTGTGTTGAATGAGTCCTCAGCTCATGATTTATGTCCAGCGCCAGCATTCAGTACCAATGCAGGAAGCAGTGTTCCCTGTATGAAGCAAGGTGGAACCTAAGTGTTTGGAGGTTGGACTGGTGTGTAGCATGTCAGCCATTAAGTTTGTGTCCCCTTGTAGTCCTGCAATTAACACTTGCCTTTTTATTAACATTAACCATGATCTTTGTGCTACTAGTGTTTTTGTAGACTAATGGCAGTGAGTTATGATCTTTTCCTAACCTTAACCTTTATCATAACTATAACCATTCCATAGTTCTCATTCACAGATATTGAACTAGACTGAAAAGAAATAAAAGAAACACCCTTGGGTTCATCAAATTCTCATTCTTGTCTGGCAGTAGGGTTGCAATGCTAGAGCTAAATAGCTTTAGGTTAGACTCAGGTTACAAATTTGGGAGTAGGCCAACTTGTCGAGTTCAGTCAGATCGGGCTGGGAAGGACCAGGTTCAGGTTTTCAGGTTTGGAAGCCACAGTCCAATGATGACATCGTGCTGATACAGGCGTCAGTTCACAAAATGCTTCTATGTGTCGTAATGTGTAGTTTAGCTTTTACTTGTTGTGCGCAGCAGTGATGTAGCAATGTTCTCCCAAGTTTAACAGAGCACACCTAGCTGAGGTGTTGGGTGTGGTGAGAAGGGTAGCAGGCTTAAGGGCTACCTTTCAACCCATAAAGGCCAGTGCAGCTATACTTTTGCTTCTTCCAGAATCCAGTTTACTCTAGACCATGTAGACATATGTACTACTTATAAAGCCTGAAGTTTGAATTCACTACTTGCTGCCATTGTTGCCAATTATAGGAACCGGAGAAGCAACTTCCCTGGCCTCAACATTAAAAGGGCGCTCTACCAAGTTGGTGGATTTGCGGCTCTGAAGGGAGCAATCCCAAGCGAAAATATGAACCCTCATGACATCATCTGGGTTATCTCCTCACAAAAAACTGTGTTACAAACTGGAGGTATACAGATTCAAAAAAGTGAGCAAGATGCAATGTTGCATGATTGGAAAAATAAATGTGAGTATTATAGGACCCAGTGTTTTGTCCAGAGTGGATACTAGAGTCTCTGCTGATCTCATTTCGACCATTCTTCTCTAAAACTGTCACCCTTTAATTTTGCTACTTTACCTGATTTGTGCATGATAAAGGCTGCAAAATTTAAACAGTTGCCTATTTTTGTCACCTGGGGCTGCTAATGAGTGAAATGGTGTAATGGATAAGCAATTCAGACAAATGTATATATACTGCATATATTACAGTATATGTACAACATATATACACAAAAAACCCCAGTGCAGACAGACCTCCCTTGTTTCTAGCCAGATCCCCACATGTCTTCCCTTTCAAACAACGAGGATCGTTGCCATGCCGACCCCTGGGACCTGACCTCACGAGGGGTGAAAGGTCAGTCTCTCAGCCTGCTGCTGTTGCCACAGTGATGAACGGCATCCTGAGAAGTGTGTGTGTGTGTGTGAGAGAGAGAGATAGAGCAGAGAGAGTATTTATGTATCTGCCAGAACCTCTGTGCGTTTGTGTGTGTGTGCTTGCCTCTACACATGTACATTTAAGAGAGAGATGATGAACAATGACGAGAGATCAAGAATCCCACTGTGAATGAGTGTGAGTGTGTGTAAGAGAGAGACTGCCTTTGTTCTCCATTAGTCGTAATCTGGCATAGAATTCTGATAATTTCATTTGGAATATTACAATCTGATTATGGGGCAGCAGCAGGTCCTGTGTGTAAATGGACCGAACACAGGGCCACACACAGAGCAAGGACTTATACTCACAGTGAACACACACACACACACACACACATCCACAACTCCTACAGGACAATATGTACACATCTGAGGCAGACACACACACATGCACAGACCAACAGAGGCTTCCTGTATCCATGTCTCCAGGGGGTCAATCTGCCTCAGGCCAAAGGAATGACATCACTGGGGAAGGTCAAAGGTCATGACACCGAGGGTGGTAGTGCTTTGTGTGTGTGTGTCTCGTACAGAGAAACAGAGACAGGGGAATGATTTAGACTTAGTAGGACAGAAATCATGATGCAAAAAAGTCAGACAGACACATACTCACACTTTAAACCCACACTTTAAAATTTGGTGGCAGATACCAGATCAACAGGCGGTTTATACTGGTGTTAAAAAACACTGAACAGGTCAGCAAATAGTTGCCTAGTTGTTAAGGATATTTGCATTTTGGAAGATTAAATCCAGAAGGATGTCAATGATGCACACTGCCATAAAACTTCAAGAAGAAGAAGAAGAAGAAGAAAATATGTGCAATTGCACAGATGCATCTTAAGTGTGTTTGTGTTTCTGGCAACATGACAAATGCAAGTCCAATAATCACTCAAGAATAATAGCTCTCTCTTTAGCTCCTAAATACTCACCTGTGGCCAGGTAGTGTCCAGTGAGTTTATCAGAGTTTGATGCGAGGTTGACAAGAGCTGTGCAAGTTACACAAAACTGTAATGTTACAGGCTGTAAAACCAGCTGTGTTGTGTTAGAAATGTACCATCCCTGTTGCAAAGTAATCTACCAGACAGACCAAAATTGACTGTGGGTTTTTTATGATTCTGAATTGCACCACAAAAAAGTGCCTCTCTCTGTTTCAATGAGATTCAGATGAGATTCACAACTTGCTCCACTGTTTTGGTGGACTCTTTTGCCTCTGCCCCTGGAACAGTCCAGCAGAGCTCTTTACTTGACTGACCAGTATATAACTGCTAAAACAACATGGTGGAAATCCTAGGTCCTGCTGTATCCAGTTGCTCCTGTCTTTATAACCCAACAACAGACATAGTGTTGTCATGCAAAATTTAGTTTGCTATGTTTGATTCTCATGACAACTGAAATTGTCCAACAATGGTTAATGTTGAGCATTTATGTGATTTTGGAGGGAATGGGTTGGAAAAAATGGCATGGTACATTATATTCATCATTATCATCACAAGCATATAGTGTAAACTTATAAACTTGTAGTTGTGGAAAAGAAGTTGCATTTTTAAAATTTCATCTCAATGAAGCCACAATATTTTGTAAGTTGTACAACATGTCATCCAAGTAAATCTAAATGCAGAAGAGTTTACACCTCTTCTGCATGATGGAGTGAAAGGCCTGCCATTATGGAATGGGGCAAGACGTGATGCATCATACAAATATGGATAGTGGCGCACACTTACAGTCGTTCTAGATGGAATTCTGGCTTTGCACTCTGTTGCTTAAAGTAAGTGAAGTAGTTGTGTGATGGTTGAATAAAGACAGTTTGAGAGAGAAGTTAAAACCTTGCCTGCTTTCACACCTCCAGACATCTGACCAGTCACTGCACGAAGTGGTCCATTTTGGAAAGTTGTAAAAATTGTTGAATGCTGTTGGATGATCTGACAAGTACTTCCTCCCACCTAAGCAGCAGAATGATAGGTTGTCATTGCCCTCCAAAAAGCCCCATATCAATATGACAAAAATGAGTAATTTGAGGTTTTTATGATCTGCCCTCCGCTATTGTCCTTTTTGATTTTTTTGAGGCTATGATAACATCACATTACTTCCACCTTTGAGAGACAGTCTTTCTAAGACAGTCGCATTTGAAAACACTGAACCAAATCACTACATGTGGGACAAAGGAACAGTTTCTTTTGGCTTAGTTTTTCCCACATCACTGCAATGTCTACATGTGGGTGTTGCAAAAATGGATGCAAGAAGATGTTGTTGTTGTTGTTCTGCTTCCTCCAATTTCTTGTGAAAACAACAAAGAATATATAAAACCTCCAACAAAAATACAACAACAACAAAAAGTACATCCATTCTGCTCAGGAAAACGACCTCCTAAACTCATGTAAACTGAAATCTCACCACTATAGCCACAACCATTTTGGATGTCAGGCTGCCGGAATGCATTGTGGGAACAGGATGAATGCTGATGGTGATATGTGTATTCTACCTTTGCTGTGCATGTGTGTGTGTGTAGTCAGCAGGAGAGGTGGAAAACAGCAGTTGCCTCTGCAGAGCTACGCAGTGGGCTTGTTCTCTAAGAAAATAGATATCATTAGCTAGCTGCTGCACACACACACACACACACACACACACACACAACACAAAACACAAAATAGATATCATTAGCTGGCTGTTTAGTATTCATACCCATCCACTCTACCTCTCCTGCACACACACGTCGAGGCAGAAATTAGCCAGCAGCACCTGACACTCCATCATGATGTCACGGCGGGATTTGGGTGTGTAGGTGTCCATCTGTGTGTGTGTGTGTGTACGTGTGTGTGCATGTGTGTGTGTGCACCACATTAGAGGCTGGGAGGAATAAAAAGCCTCCAGCCATTAGCTACCTAACACACCCTCTGTATCCTGGAGGGAGAGACACAGAAAGACAGAGAAAGAGGATGAATGGACATTTAAAGAAAAGAGTTTGACATACAGCGGAGAGGAGGGACAACAAAATACTTATAAAACCCAAAGTGTTTGCTATGTTGGAGACAATGGTTGCACTTTGAGGATGCACGTTTCAAAACACAAACGTGACAACTATGAATATACTATATAATCAGCAGATTTTTAACTTGCAAATAATTATAGCTGAGATAAATATCATTAGTTTTACAGGTATTTAGTTATATTAAAAAGTATGGAAAAAAGAACTTTTAACAGATGGAGCACAAAAGGAGGAACAGCTTCTACTTTATATTTAGTGTTATGGTGGGGTTGTGGTCTGGACTGACTCTGAAACAGAGTAAGTGGTCTGAAACATCTTTAATGAAACAAAAGACACCATTGGCAAAAACACAGGTGGAGGCGATGGCGTGATCTGGCGTGGTTGGTGGCTGGAGTCGGGAAACGGAGCAGGATACATGGAGGAATGTGGAGTTATGCTGGCAGTGAGGATCACACTGGGAAATGCACTGGAGAGGGAGATTAGATAGGTAAGTAACAAAGAAAAAACACGAGTCCAAAATTTTTTCAAAGGAAAAATCACAGGAAGCATCTTTAAGACAGCAACGCTAAGGCACTGGACTACCGAACAAGACGGAATCATCTGGCGCCAGAGTGAGGTCCAGACCAGGCTTATATTGAGAGGATGATTGGTGGAAATTGCGAACAGGTGTGCCTCATCTGCCGGGTCTCGGGGAGGAGAGTTGAACCAGCCACGCCTCCTGTCACTGACAGAAAAGAGCAAACGAGAAAAGAAACCAAAACACAAAAACCCAGACCACAACATTTAGTCTCTTGAAATCCTTGAGGGTGCTGCCAGCCAACATTTGCTAATCGTCACTAAACACAAAGCACAATGAAGCTGATGATAATGCTATTTGTTTTGCAAATATTCGGTCATAAATGAAAGTATTAAACAAATGAAAAGTGTGATCACATGACTGTGTTAGTTGATCTCTGTACCAAATTTCTCTACAATAGCAATCCATGCAATATTTTTCAAGATATGCCACCCAAAACCAAAAATCACCCTTCTGGTGATGACAGAAGTAAAGTCGGATGATCACCAAAGTCATTAAGACTTATCTTCCTTTGACCACAAATGTCTGTAACCAGTTAGATGGCAATCTGTACAATAGTTTTGGGGATATTTCACAAAACGCCAATAACATCAACTTTAAACACTAAAGATAAAGTCGGGGGAACACATTCTTCACTAGGATTCATCCTCTGTGAACCATGACTGTGACCATCCATTAAGCAGTTCAGATATTTAACTCTAGACCAAAGTGGTGGACCTGCCTACTGACCTTCCCTACACTATTGTTTGTGCCTAAGTGGGTAATGGGTCTATCTGAATGTGCCAATGTGTATCAACCAACCCAACTTCACAACCCTCCTCTTGTCAAGGGATGGATGTAGGCTGCCTGGTTGTTACCTGGAATGGAAATTCAATGATATGTCTGTGAAGGTTCTCAGTCATCCTGGTCATAGTATTTAAGTAAGGGGCGAATCAACAGCAACTGGACTTGGTTGTAGATTCTGAAAGACATTTCACTTCTCATCCAAGAAGCTTCTTCAGTTCTGATGAAGACTGAAGAACTGAAGAAGCTTCTTGGATGAGAAGTGAAACATCAAGAGTCTACAACCAAGTTGCTGCTCATTCAACCCTTATTTGAAAATTCAATGATAGTGATTTCTAAATATCTTTTAAATGAGTGTAAATGAGAGAGAATGAGAGACAGAGAGAGAGAGATAGAAAGACAGGGAAACTTTACTCCTACTTTATCTTTAATGAGAATATTTAAGAATAAGACTGAAGACATTGTTAAGATTAAGGAAAAAACAATGACTGATGTTGAAAACATCTGGCCCCTGCCTGATCCGAGCTGAAGCTGCCCATAAGTGAACTATTGATCTGTGTGCTCTGCATTGACGTCTGCTCCCGATCAATGATTTTCTCTTCAAAACTGTCCAAGTGGAGAGGAGAAATTGACATGTAGGTGGAAAACTAATGGCATAAATGTATTAGTAATGATATTGTGAATCAGAGTGAGCAAAGACCATTGACGCCTCCTAAAATAAATGGCATTATGTATATGTAACAATATTACATATTGCAGAGAGAGAGAGAGAGAGAGAGAGAGAGAGAGAGAGAGAGGGTAAAACAGAGAAAATAAGGAGAGGAGGAGGGAAATCTGACAACCAAAAAGCCATTCTTGTAAAAAAATACATTATATGGCTGAATGTATGTGGACAACAGTACGTAACATCTGTATGTGATTACCCACTAAAAAGAAAATAAATCCATTTATATATTAATAACCTCTTCTGTTGCTGTTCTGTGTCTCCATTTTTATGTCTTGTTTTTGTCTTTAAATATGAAAACTTTGTGATGTCTGATGAAAGGCAGTAAATAAATAAATTTTGCTTATGTAAAAATAGGACAGACAGTTACAAAAACTGCAAGAAAGTGACATTTATCACTGCCTCACCAAACAAATAGAATGCACAGCCTGACAATGATCATACACCTAAAGGTCCTCCAAATGACAAAGCAAGTAGCTTGTCATTGCCCTCCAAAATGACTCGTTTGAACATTTGATGTGGCACCACTATGGTTAACATTTATTTAAGGAACTACATGAGCTACTTGGTTAAACTCGGGGAGAGATTGTGGTCATAGTTAAGAAACCAACATCAACTGCTGGAAGGAGACAGGATGTCCAACAGTGGCCTCAGATTAAAAAAAGAAATTAAGAGAAAAATCAACAGCTGGGTGAACTATTGATGTCTTGTCAAACAAATGGCACAACAATATTGGTAACAATATTAGCATTTTACCCTCTTGTCATTGCTAATAGGGCTGGATTGATGCTATGTGGGCAGGTATTGACCCACAAACCCCATGGTTCTGTTCTTGCAATTACATGAAGAGTCTGTAACAATCTGCATTTCACATTTTACATTGTAGTCATTTAACTGTGGCTGTGATCCAGAGCAGCTTACAGTGAAGGAATCAGTGTAAAGACCTGTAGTGCTGAGGAACACTACACACAAGAACTGAACATTTTTTTATCTCAACACCCCATTTTAAAATCTTATGAATCAATTTTTAGACCAGGGCGTAGTTCTGTGACAACAGCATCAAAAGTCTCTATGATGTTGTTAGTGCATTGGTTTACAAGCAGGACTGTGTTGCCCTTTTTAAAGATTTATCTGAGGCTTTTGATACTGTGGATCATCAAATTCTTTTGGATTTAATGAGAAATGTTAACCATTAACTATTATGCTAACTATTAAATTATTTCAGCCGTAGAACACAAGGTTTTGTGGGGATGGCTATTAGTGCAGCTGTATGAGGTTCTATTCTATGATCACTTTTATTCACAATTTTTAATAAAGGAATTAGGCGTAAAATTCACAGATGATGCTCTTTTATATACAACAGCTCAACTCAACTTCAATTGATCCTTAATGATTGTTAAATCAGATCAAACAAAATGCATGCTATTTTCTAGAAAACTGACAGTTATATCTATCTATCTATCTATCTATCTATCTATCTATCTATCTATCTATCTATCTGTCTATCTATCTATCTATCTATCTATCTATCTATCTATCTATCTATCTATCTATCTATCTATCTATCTATCTATCTATCCTAGACACAGTATTACAGTACTATACAGTGCACAAACGAGTAGAAGTGGTGAGTAAAAAAACAATGAGTGACAGTCACATCCCTGTTTCTCCATCCATCTCTCTCTCTCTGCCTGTTTGTAGCTGAAAAAGATAAAACAGACGTGACGAGGATGAAAAAGAGACAATAAAAAAGATGAAAACACGATAGGAAAAAGGAGGAGGGAGGAGACCGCCGCAGGGAGACATGAGGCTTTTTGTTTGTCCTGAGTGGTGAGTTTGTGACCATTTACACACACACATAGACACACAAAAACACAAAGACACATTTTGCACACAGATGTGCATAAATATAGATTGCAAAATATAGATACAAACACACACCATACGCACACACACATACACAGACACTAGCATGTATGTGTGGAGATACACAGACAGACTCAGCATGCACTCAGAAGGCGAGAGCGTCTATATGAGTGTGTGTAGAGCTGGCACAGCTGCAGCTCCGGGTGGGAGGTCTGACACTGTACTGCCTCAGGGATCTGGTGCTGTGTGTGTGCATTGGTGTTTCTGTACACGATGGAAATGCTTAACACAGTATTGTGAGCATGTACCTCTGTGTGTATATGTGTGAGTCAGTTTGAGTGTGTGTATATGGAGGTCTTGACCCCCATCAGTCTCACTCAGGACTCACTTAACAGCACCAGAGGGGGCCTCCAGCAACACAAGCTCCGGGGGTGGGACAAGTGTGTGTGTGTGTGTGTGTGTGTGTGTGTGTGTGTGTGTGTGTGTGGGGGGCTGCTGAACAAGAGATGAAGTGACACCTACCACAGTCCTTTCGTGATGCTGTGCTGAGCAAGCAACGGACATAAACCCAAACACACACAACTCACTGTTCGGCACAGTACCGCTGGTGCCTTAGACTTCATATTGAAGACTGACACCAAACCAACACACTGTCTTGCAGTTTCAGTTAACTGATAATTGACCAAGCACTGCAGTCTCACACAAGCCTTTCCTCTTTAACACATGCAACAACGCACAAGCAATTTGCTTGCAAACTGACATCTTTTTTTTAACATGCATTTGACTGTGTATGTGTGCAAGTGCATCCCTTAGTCTCTGTGTGTATCTGTCTGCAGGCAATCTTGCATACTACTGGACCTATCAGCCTAATATCTTTTGTGCACATTAATGACTGTATGCTCAAAAAGTACTGGAAGGAGCCAGAGGAAACCGGCTGGGCTGGTACTGTGGGTTGACTCAAGAGCAGACTAAAGAGTAAAGCTGGAATTATGTTTCTGTGTGAATCAACGTAAACGTCTTTATGGACCTACAGTACACAGAAAAGGCTGTTATGGGTAGATATAGGTTGTAGAGGCTTGCAAGGTGACGTGCATACCTCCCAAATCTCATCAACATGTAACGCAGATCTGCATGTCAAGCAAGCGACTGATTGATCCAATATCCTGATGGAATGTTTGCTCTATTTTTTCCTTTCAGAGTTTGGGCATATTGTACATTTGAGCATAGCTCTACCACAAGTGAAGAGCAGAGGAAACTAAATTCTTCTTCAAGGCATTTAATATTGCCCCATTGTCATGTAGTCAGTGTAGCGCTTTGTTTATATTGTCACTGGGGTGAAATTGAAGTTGAAGGTTTCAGAAGATCCCCTGGTACTATTCTCACTACTACCACCAGCCCACAATTAGAAGTACTGTAGCTGCTATAAATACTGTACTACTGCTGCTACAACTACTACTGCTATTTTTATTACTACCACAACAACTACATTAAATAATGTAACCACTGCACGTCACTACTGTGCTGCTTGGGTCCACTACTACTCACCACTGCTGCTCACAACTGTGAAAAGTGAAGTTGGTGCAGCTCGGGGTTCAGTTCCTCAGACGCACTTCAGCCTGGTTTCCATCTAGCTGCTTACAGTACATGTGGTAATGTGATATTTCTCATTAAACCAGGCAGAATAAGTCAAACGGACAGCACAGAAACACAATGTAGGCTCTGTGTGAGTGAGTGTGTGTGTGTGTGTGTGTGTGTGTCTGAGTTGCATTTGTGCTGCGTCGGATGAGTGGGTGTGTTCCAACAAGACAGGATATTCATTAATTTGGGAATAATTGATTATCGGCTTGTAACTTTTATTACTTGGCTTAAGGAGGTGTGTGTGTGTGTGTGTGTTTGTTTTTATTCATTGTACCTATGAAGCCTATGCTACCTGTGCTTAAATGCTACAACGAATATTGTACAATAATTATTGTAGCACATAAGAATATTTCTTCTATTTTCCTATCATGCTCTCAGTGACCTATGACCTCCTATGATTGTTTTCTTGTAATACTGGTTAGTGAACCGTTTCTCATGCTGACCTAAGTGGCAATCTCTGTGGATGAGTGAGAAATTATGAGAACGTGAAGTGTGAATTTCCATCCAGAGGCCCTGCTGTTTCTGAAGGAAAAGAAAACACAACAACACAATGAAGGATGTGGGAAAGAAAGATTCTCAGCACTCAGTCTGACACCCCTAGCACTTGGAGTTTAAAAATATTTTTCATGCTTCATTGAGAGGATGGATGCTGTTTTCCAACAGCTTCACCTTCAGTCACCACCAAACAGTCTCACACATTTACAGCTAGGAGTTTCCCAGTAAGTCTAGGCACTGCCACACACACCCTGTTCATGCTTGCAGACACTAGAAACAACGCCAAGAGAGACGACATACTGCATGGAAAAGTGGACATGTTGTTTTCGGACAAAGTGCCTTTTAACACAGCTCCTAGACTTGCCACTAGATCCCAAATAAAACTACCAAAGTCACTGTAAAACCAACATCTTTTCTCTAGAAAGAGGCCCCATTTACACTTGTCATTCAAGTTTTTAAATCTGGATTAAGGCCAGGTGCTACTTAACACTATCTGTTATTATCAGGGTCTTCACTGGCCAGATCACAAATGTGGTTGCAATGCATCATGGTGACACACAGATCAGGGTCAGCTGTACTCCAGTCCAGACCAGAAGGAGGCGGTAATACACTGCAACCTGTTTGATAACTGCCAAAGACACCCAGAGAACATTAACATTTTCAAGGTTTAATAACAGCAAACCATCCAATAATGCTCACACCCTGCCAGATAAATGCCAGATAAATGCTATGACAGCTTGGTGTGCCTTCTGATGATGATACATAAATAAAGCTAATATCTGTGTGCATGCATAAAGAAGACCACATCGTTTACATCAGCAGATGACTAACTGACGTAACTACAGTTTGGAGGAGTAAAGACTATGTATGCATCTTGGAGAGACAAAAGCTCTTACACCTGGAAGGATGGAATGCATCTCAAACCACCTCCTGATGTGGTCAAATCAAATGTCAATCAGTTTTGAATGCTTTTGGGATGCATTTACTTCATGTAAATCATTGCTTCCCTGTCGTACAAAGTCTGCTAAAGGTTTGGTCTCAATTGCACATTCAGCAGCTACTAATGCAGAGAGAATCAAGTCAGGTGGGTCCCAAGTCAAGTCCAACAAGTCCCAAGTTAATTCAAAGTCCTAAACATTATGTAAAGAGTCCTGGAGTTCCAAGCAAGTCATTATGTTACCATTAGAGCATTCAATGCCAACAGTGTGCCAGATTCTATTAATCCTCTGACACAACTATAATAATTTGTAAATTCTGAGGTAAATATTTGGCATGTTGCCATCATTTACATCTGAATGTGATATTCTGAGCTACTGTTGTCTGTCTGCTGGTCTACCTAACATTAACATAAATGTTAATCTGTGGGTTTAGTCAATAGGTCCAAATGAAGCCATAAATCATTGATGTTAAAGCTTCAGTCTTTTTGTTTTTTGTCGAATCAGTGATAGAGCCATCAGAATCGTGACTCGAGTCTCTGTCCAAGTCAAGGGACTCAAGTTCAGAGATGTGTTCTATTGAGTGTCTTGGTGGTAAACTGGTGCCAAAGGTCCTGTTTTCAGGACAGTCCCTCAGCACTATGTGACAGTGCCAAATACCTCAGTAATTTGTTTGCTTGATATTTCTCTCTCCAGTCTGTGCAGGTGGAAGCCTTGTTGGCTTAGTGTCGCACTTCAGTACTTCCTTGTTACTAAGGTTTCAGCACTGTGTTGAGGCGCCGATATAGTCCAACAGAAGTGCTTGTCAGGTTGTTGAACAAAACCCCCTCCACCCAAACCTTTCAGAATTTGGGGACAAAGTCCAGCAATTTCTGTAATTTTCTTAATTATTGCACTTCATGCAGTGACGGGCCAACTGTGTGGAGGTGAGAAAGTAAACAGGGTTTGGACTTCTCTCTCAAGTTTTCTTTTCCATCCTTCAAACAACCACTTCTGTAGCATTCCATGTGTACACATTTATGCAAGAGTGACAGAAAGTGTATGTCATTATTCCCATATTTGATTGATTATTATGTTTCCCCTCTCTCTATGATGAGCAGCTCTTCATGCTGTCTACGAGCGTGGTCCTGTGGTCAGCATGCAGCATTCAATCTGCATTGGTGTACAATCCAAAAAGGCCACATTGAGAAATAGCAGACAACGCTGTATCGTGGTGATGAGGATGAATTGACCAACTCTGAAATGTTATCACAGCAAGAATGATTTGATTCTCTGTCACAAAAGTTGTCAGATGAACAGGGTTACCTTGTACACGTTATGTGTGTGTGCTTGCACATTTTTGATTAGGCCAAAGCAGATCTTTGTCAGATTAAATTTAGCTGCATTGAGGCAAATGTAAGCCAAGTTCACCTTTTTCACAAGATGATCCTGCCTTTGTTCTGCATCAACATCGCCCCATTTGTTGAACTAAAGATTACTGTGATGGAGGTTTACAATCACGGTCAGTGGCAGGGATTGCTGCTTGCTCATCCAAATTCAGCCTCAGTGTGGTGAGTCATAAACTTAAATGCCCCTTCAGATAGATCTAAAATACATTACATACACCATAGTAATGTTTTGTAGTATGTGCACACTGGAAAATGACTAATAAAATATAACTGAAAGCATTTAGCCACTTTTAGCCGCCCCCTCATCGCCTTCGCTTTCACTTGCTCTGCCCTCCACACAGACCTGCTGGTCCAAATTTGAGATGGGTGATATGGCCCTTAAATAATCACAATATTTAACACAACTTCTGCAATAATGATGATGACAAAATATACAAGAGTTCAAGATTTGGTGATGCTGAGCCAGTGTAGTTTGTCTGGTAGGTTTAAGGCTCACAACAGCTCATGAGTTCTCCTAATGAGATTTCTGGTTCTCCTTCTCGACTGGGCGCTTCTTGTATTGTCAGGATTTATTGTTGCAGTTTTCTTGTACTTCTTGTGTATTACATGGGTGTGTTATACATCCGATCTTTTGTAACCAAACATTTTCCACACCACTGTAGCTGCTCCCCTAACTAACGAACTAACTCCTCCAGCATAGTAATGTTACTTTTACTTACAGGCATGCTCGTTGTTGCTGCAGGTAACAGTGTGACATCATTACATCATCAATATTATACTTTGTACATTATCATAAACAATATGATATGGCACAGACATACTAACATTTACTGATCAACACCAGTACCAGTTTGTCTCAGTGTGTGTAGCTGTTTGTGGACAGGAGAGTGTTGCTTTGTGGTATGTTTGTATGTTACTGTCTTCTGACTTTTTGTCTGTGTTTCTTTGGACATCTTCATATGTCTGTGTGAGAGAAACAGAGCGAGAAAGAGCATTCGTGTGTGTATGTGTATGTTGTGTGTGTGTGAGAGAGAGAGAGAGAGAGAGGGGGGAAGGGTTAAGGAGACAGGCAGCACGGCGCCACCACTACAACATCCCCCCGATCAGCGAGGCCCCTCTGCATGTGTTCCTGCTCTCTAACTCAATAAAGACAGTGTATTGGGAAGTGTGTGTGTATGTGTGTGTGTGCTGACACAATATGGGGGCATGGAGGAATTTGATCTGCTCCAAAACAAGTCAAGTGGAAAATAAAAATTGTTGTTCAGGAGATGATTAAATAAATAACTTCTCCAACATGTCACATGTAGTTTATTTTTATAAAATTATGACAAGTTTAATTCAACATTCATACAAAAGGCTTATCATTCCCTCTTTACTCACTTTATGGAGGCCTGAATAAATCATACATAAAAGCATAAAAGGAGCATGGAACTGTTTTAATGAAAAAATAATTTAAAAAGCCAAATTCACTTCTGTAAATCTGGGAACAGCGTTACTCATATGGTGGTACTGTTTGTGTCTCTACAAACAGACAGATTATGTTTTCTCTAATAACAATTTTTTTATTACGTAATCTTGAAACTACGTGTGATTAGTTTTGAGAACTATAATTCCATATCCCATCTTTTAATGTAAAATGTGGTTTTTACCCTATGGTCCATCATATTTTACCTTCTCTTTGGATGACAATCCATCTTTTTTTTTTCTTACCTGTGATGACTGGTTGATACTGGTTACCTATAATGCTGGTGATCATGGAAGTGAAGCTCTGGTTTTGTTCATTTCAAGTCACTCTGAACAAAAGCAGATAACATGTAAATCAAATATAAATCTATATTTTACTCTAAATGGACTCTTGCTAATGTGGTTAACTGTTTTTTTTTATTATTGTGTACTATTTGTGTGATGTTTTAGTTTTCAGAATTTGTATATGTTGGATCACAAATAATTTTCTACATATGACTTAATTAGCTAGTTACATTAATAAGTAATAACTATTTCAATATTTAGGTCAAAATACAACATTAATTTATTAAAGAATTAAATTGTAAATCACTGTTTATTTACTGTAGTTAATTAACTCTTTACTGTTTATATACTTCAACATGTATTCATAATGACTGTTAGAAATTTGTCCTCCGATTAATTATCTATGTATTTGTTAGGGTAGTACGATAACTAAAGAGTAATACTGTGAAAACACTGTTATTATGAATTGTAATTCACTTTAAATTTGGAAATGATTAACTAATTTTTTTGTCATTCATTTTCAGAGTGTGAGCAGGTTGGCTTCAGTAGGAATCAAACCTGTGTGGTTTCAGTTACAGGACGGCTTTGTGATCGCAACAGTGTGTTTGTGCTCCAAGTTGAGACCTACAATGCACACTCACTATTCAAATATCTTTTCACTCTTTCTTACACCTTCATGTCCACACACAAACACACACACACACACACACACACACACACACACACAATGAAAGAGAGATTTACTGATGTTGGATTGACATATGTGACTAAAAAAACCTGACAAGCTCAATAACAAAAGCCTCTCTCTCTCTCTCTCTCTCTATCTCTCTCTCTCTCTCTCCATCCTCCCTCTGTGTCTTTGTGCTTCAGAGGGCAACCAAACTCCACCTGCACTCTTGCTCGACCATTCCCTCTTCCACGCCATTGGTTAATCGACCCCTTTTCGGCAACATGATTGGTTAACTGCAATCTCTCTCTTTTTCTCTCCGTCACTCTTTATCTCCGCCCCCCTCTCTCTCTCTTGCTCTCTCCCTCTCTCTCTTTCTCTGTCCACCCCTTTCCCTTTCTCTCTTGCTCTCCCTATATTTCTGTCCAATCATTGTCTTGGCTATCAATCAGCTCTGACAGAATGTGGGGCCCACATGAAAAGAAGAGAGAGAGCATCAGCAGCTGTTAACCTCTCTCTCCCTCCCTCCCTCCCTCCCTCTCTCTCTCTCTCTCTCTCTCTCTCTCTCTCTCTCTGTCTCTCTCTCTCTTTGTGTTTTGTTTTTTTTTTGTTCAGAGAGAAGGTGGAGTGATGGTGGGGTGGGCATTAATCAAACTAACCCCCTGGAACAGCCTCACCCCCTCACACACAAACACACACACAGACACACACGCTCACTCACACACTGGCACATGCACATGGGAGTTCACAAATACGCTCCTACACATAAGGTGACCACAAGCACAAGAACACACACACAAACACAAACTATGCGTGTGTGAATACACACATAGCGGGCAGTGAGCTTGCCTCTTCATGGGCAGATGCTCTCTCGCTCTCTCTCTATCTGAGCTCAGCTGGTGGTAGAAGTGTATTCAATTCCCTGTCGAGAAGGAGGGCAGCTGGCAGAGCTCCGTTAGTGTGGTGTGTGTGTGTGTTTCTGTGTGTGTGTGTCAAGGGACATGGACCCACTGGGGTCTGGTCTGGCTACGTACCACCTGACACACACAGTCACACACATACACAGATAGATAAATGTGACACTAAAATGACGCGTGGAGCCGTGAAAGTGATGCACCGCGGGCGCCGTGCTTCCCTGCTATGCTCAGCATTGTGGGAAGTTGGCGACATGAGAGGGGAAGGTGTTTGAGAGAGAAGGAGAGGGAAGTTAAAAAAGGCAAAGAAAAGGGAAGACAGTGAGAGAAAATGAAGAGAAGTGAAATAAAACAAGGTGACTGAATGGTGAAGTGAAGGATATTATAAAAACGTCTTCTTCTGTAGCAGGTCAGGTGACATCACACCATCTGCCGGCCATTTTGGAGGTCTTCTGCTTCTGAGAAACAATGGCTGCAGGCAGTTGATTGTTCAAACAGAACTCATTAGTGTGTTTTTTGAAATGCAAATTTGAGTACGCAATATGTTTAGTGTTTAAACTGAAGAGAACATTGCTAATCAACTGATAACAAAAATGGACCCTATAAAGATGTGTTCAGACTAAATACCAAGCAAATATTCATCTTGGTTTGACTACTGGAGCATTTTTTTCTGTTTATTTGCCCAAAAAGTGAATGGATCGAGTATGCAGACGTTGGCTATAGCCAGTCTTTTCCTCTTGTCTTTCTTATTTGTGAAATACATTCACAAAGCCCCATGATAGCCACAACTATTTAGTTAAAACTTTTTCAGCTCATGTGGATGCAGCTTCACCTCAGTTTGTGCCACAAATTTGAGTTTCAGTCTGACCATTTGCATCTTTCCATTGACTTGTCTAAAAATTCACTTTGTGTTCAGTCTGAATGCACCTTTTTGCATTTTTTGCATTTCAAAATCAAAGGAAACAATATATTTAACAAAGGTAATATGGGCTGAGAAACACTTTAGAAAAATGAAACTATTAATTGAAAGGGTGAGATGGGACATGAACTTCAGCATGCTGTATAAAAGTTGCCCATTCACCACTCTGCACTCTACTTTTATTTTCCTTTTCACGACTTGCGTCTTGGATATATTCAGAGTTCTATCACCATATTATCTTTATATGATGTTGTACTGCAGTGCAACAGCCATTCATTGCATTCTGAATACACTTTTAAATGATGCCTTGCAATAATGAATTTAGTTGAGCAGGGGACTGTTCATGTCTAATTGCTTGTGTCTGTGTTTTGGCACTCTGACACAAAATCTGATCCATCTCTGTGACTCAGTGTGGATGCTGCTGAGTAAAAGATTCCGGAGTTGCAGCCAAAACTATGAAGAGAAAGCCAGAATTCTAACTCATGTTTCTCTTTCAATTTTTCAAAACTCTTCACACAGTCAGCAATCACCACCAAACCTCTGTGTATTTACACTCCATTTTGCACATATTACATACTGCTGTCAAAACTGTTAAAATTAAGCCCAAATCCTAACTCTGACTCAAGACCAGGTGAGGAAAGGGGGCAGGTGAGGGAGGACCTGGACCATTTTGTAATTGTAGGTGATGATTTCACCGTTCTCTTCCAGTCATAGAGTGGTTTACAGCCCATCCCAGGATGGTGTCACTTTTCCTTCCACCTTACTCTCCATTCCTCACACCCATAGAGGAATTATTTTTCTCATGGAGATGGAGGGTTTATGACCACCAGCCACATGATTAGGTGTCCCTGTTGAACACAATGATGCTGGATGTGTGGCCAAATGCAGAAGACAGGGTTGATGAGCAGCAGGATGATGACTTGTATTTCTATATCAGTAGCTATCCTGTACAAGCATGTGTAATTTATATGTAGAGTTTTGTATTGCATTACTGGAATTGCTTTCATTTTGTGCACTTGGAATTGGGGAAAAAGCCTATTGAGGCAGAATGCAGCATTTCTGATACATTTCTGTGACATACAGTAGGTGGCACAATCCCTGCAACAAAAAAGCACCTTATTTTTGTTGTAATGCAATCTTGATTATTATGTAATGAGTAATAGTATTACAGTTAGTCTGTGTTCGGGTACAAGAGCTAATTCTGAGATGTGTATCAAGTGTTTTAGTTACACTGGTACAATTTGGATTTTGGTTTAACTCTTGTACTGAGCTGCATGTCAGTAAAGGGAACTATGTTAAAGATTTTGAAAACATGAACTCTGTATAAAGAAATATGAGAAAAAAAATGTAATACTCATCAACAACCACAATCTGCTTGTGGTCGCCAAGAAAAGCAAAACAGGAAAAGAAAACAAACACGCAGGAGCCATATCAGGTCGCAGGATGTGAGGAGATAATTATTGCTAATCTGGAGGTCACACACACACACAGACACACACACACAAAAGTCAGTCTGTCAAGCACACACCCACGCCATCCCATCTTTGTCAGCATTACATGAAGCTAATCCATTAACATGTCAGTATCAAGGCTGATAAGTCTGTGTGTGTAGGGGTGGGTGGCTGGGTGCATATGTGTGTGTGCATGTTTTTGTTGCGTATCGGGGACTTGTTCTAGCATGAGCACTGACAGGTCCAGTAGTCTTCACTGGGACCAAAGCCCTGTCATAATGAGGCAAAACATCATTTCTAGGTCCCTGGTTACAATTAGGAGTAAAATGTGATTTGGGGTCAGGTTAAGTGAGGATTAGGCATGAATTGGTTATGGTTAAGGTTAGGGTTAGGGTTTGGGTAAGGCTGTCCACATTGAATGGAAGTCAAAGGATAGGTGCACAAATGTGTGTGTGTGTGTGTGCGTGTGGATGGGTGTGTGGGTGTGATAAGCAGATTCAAAGGATGTATTGATTCTGTACTACCACACAATTGCCACAACATCCATTTGAGCCTTGTGTGTGTTTGTGCATTCTTCAAATGGAGAAATTGATCTATTCTCTAAAAGCGCATGAAACATTTGCCTTTCACTTTCTGTAGCAGCTTTGGAGATATTAGCAGCTGCAGCACTGAGAGAATAGGGATTCATAGAAAAAAAGTCGAGCTGGTTTTCAAACCAAAATGTGAATCTTTTCCTAATGTTGTGAAGAGTGAAAGTGCTAATAAATGCTTTACAACCACTGAAGGAAGTCATCCTCCATCCACTGCACATTTTTTGCAAACTTTGACTTTTCTCTACCAAAGAAAGAGCAACGCTTTAGTACAATGTTAATGGAAAAATTTTCATAGCAAGGGCCATTTCAATTTTTATAACATCCTTTGAGGGCCATACCAAATTATACAAACAGATGCTGTATGTGACACTAACCTTTAATACGATGGCTAGAACTGCTTCTCTTTGAAAGAGCTCTAATGTCAGCTCTGCAGCTCTGCAGCAGCAACAAGGCATTCCTTCCACCCTCCCTCAATAGAGTATATATAGTATAGCATAGACATTAGGTCCAAGTATGTTCATGGCAACACTGTTTTTCCTGGACCTCTTTTTGCTCCAAAGTAAAAACACAAATTTACCCTGTTGTTTTTCAGTAAGCAGCTCAAACCTAAAAACAGGAACTACGATGTTGAGGCTGACTATCTTCATATCTTCACGATCACTCATTATTTACATTCTCTCTCCCTCATTCTTCATGTTTGTTGCTGAGAGCTGATTATTGTTATTTCTTCACTGTACAGAGATCACCTGTCAATCAAACATTATGGGTGGTACTTTTACGCTCTGTAAATGTTTGAGTTTCCTTAAGTGGTGCTGCTTCCTGTGCCTGTTTAACCTTGGAAGCCATCTCTGCTCGTGATGTTTTTGTTTACCTGAAATGGCATTTTTCTGCACACTCCATCAGTGGGTTATTTTGTACAACCCACCACTTTCCCCTTAAGATGACATCACAATGGGGTCTATGCCAAAGTCTCCTCATATTCTTGGATTGTGTCAGCACATGCCAAATAAATTAAGTCTGTCCTCATTGAAATGTTAAATTATCCTCTTTTTACTATTGTCTCCTAACAGCTGCTTTGAAATGCTGCTTCATGAATGTATGCATTGTTACGTTACTGTTCCGGTACATTGTGAATTTGGAAGCATTATGCTGTATTATGTGGACTGTCATCTTAGCTTTCACAAAAAGAAATCGCCTCCCTGCATTTGCGATAAAGTGCACATTGCGACTCCCAACAAGTATCAACAACATCTAACAGTTCATATCACCAAACAGAGTTGAAGCATAAGATAAGATAAATTCATTGAGCATTAACGAAAAAGAGAACGTTATTCTTTTTGTTAGTCGAGCAAAGTTAGAATTTTCCACCATTTCTGATTGTTTTGTTATCATTCAGAAATTGGTATTCCAGCGATGATAATCTTATTATTCAATATTCTGCACCTATCATGGTTAATTCTAGTTAGTATTCTAGTCTAGTCTAGAATATAAATCATACATCATGCTTTAGCTGGTTATGGTGTATATAAATTAATTTATTCTTACAATTTTAAATTTTTTTTAACTTTTAGGTTTTAACAGTGTTGCAGAGAGTAGTAATAGTTTGGGGCAGACGCACAGACTCCATGGCCTTTATGGTGCACAATGCAGGACAGCATGTTAGCCACCTATAAAATGTGTATTCAGAAATGGTCTCCTCAGCCGCACAAACAATGCTAGACAAACACACAAACTGACGGGATATGGTCTTAAGCACACGGAGTACCGTCATTTATGTTTGTAGACACACCCACATGCAAAATGACTGTAAACACACACACAGTACACACAGACAGAAGGCCGCCAGTTTAATTAGCCGTTAATTCCCAGAATGCAGCCTGATTTGGATGCGTCCTCCCAGGAAAACAGGCTGCGTCTCTGCTCTCTCAGTGGTGTTTTCGCTCTGCTTCTGCCTGATTTAATGAGACTGAGGCTGCCATCGTCCTGCAGAATCCTCCAATATGAACATAATTCCAATGATACTAGGTTGCAAAATGACATGAAATAAATAAAAAAAAGATTATATCCTTTGTGACATTTTGACATCATAGGCGTTAATTAGTTGCCTCTGCTCTTCCGGTTTCAGCCTTCCCATCAGATTTTGTGAACCTGTGCAGACAGTGTACAGATTAAGCTTGACTTTACCCCTGAATTGGTCACTGCTGGCATATTTTAGGATTGTGCTGAATTTCTGCCAGATCCGTTGTACAGTTTGAGGCGGGTCAATCTGCAACCCCTGATAAATCACCTGACTGATTAATGATCAGGCAGGTCAGAACTTTTGGTCAGCTGTTTGGCAGTTTGAGTCTGAGTCTCACTGTCTGATTTCCAAAGTGGCTGCTGTCAGAAGATTTATGATAAACCATAATGAGCCTGTTTCAATATTATTGCAGTAGTATTTTACATGTTGTGTTACTGTGGTAAACTGTAATCTTCAGTGAGATTGCTATGATAAAAGATTCAACTTTGCTGCAGATCAGACACCACATTGTCTGCATCTTCCAGACATTCTGCCTCTTTTTCTTACCGCCAACATTGTTGAGGACATAGTTGTCTTGTTTAAATAAACTTGGTTGGAACTGACAAAGCCTAACACGGGTCAGTGCTTGTGTTCAGCGTGAGTTTCCATGTCGTGGTTCATCAAATGATTCGCACAGTGTGAACATAAAAGTTGCAGGTTATGGCTGTGCAGAAAGGCTTTAATTAAAACATAGTATCTGCTCAGCTTTGCCTGGCATGCAGGGATTTGCTCCCATTCAGACACAAAGGCATCAATGAGGCCCAACACTGATGTTCAGTTCAATTTAGTTTCTATAGCACCAAATCACAGAACTTATCTCAAGGCACTTTTCATATAGAGCAGGTGCAGACTGTGCTCCTTATTATATTGTTGGGAGGTACCTTATGGTCTGGCTCACAATCGGGTGAGCACAAAGGTGTTGGACGGGGTGAGGTCAGAGCTCTGTGTGGGCTAGTCAAGTTCTTCCACACTTAACTGGGGAAAGTGTCTGTGAAGGTTCTCAGTCATCCAGGTCATGGTATACAAGTGCAAGTTGAATCGAAGGCAACTGGACTTGGTATGACCAAAGTCCAACCAAGTCCAGTTGCCTTCGATTCAACTTGCACTTGTAAACTGGGAAAACCTTTTCTCCACTTACATTTAGGCTCATTTGGAGATTTTTAAGAAGTACCCCACAGGATAAATGGGCTTCGGCATCCACTTACTTCAGCCAATCAAATTTCATTTCAAAATCATGTTACACACATCAGTATGAAATTACAAATATAGTAAATATGTATACAATTACACCAGTTTAACTATAAACTAAGAAATGGTGACAAAATGTAGGGAAAGTCTAGAATTTTTAGTTTCCAACATCATAGAGTTTTAAAGAGACAGCCAGGAAAGCATGTGGGCAGTCCAAGAAGAATATAGAGTCACCTCGTCTCTCTAGTTGGACCAATTTTTGTTCCTTTTTGTTCCACTCCCTCATGCGTTTAGATGAAACTCCTCCAGTTCCAGAGTGTACCTACAAGACTGGTGAGGGCAACATACTCGTATTCATACAAGAATTAAGACAGACAGACAGACAGACCCCCCCCACACACACACAGTGACTTTTAATAACAGTGTAAACAGAAGCTGTGATGACAGTGATGGATGGGGGTGGGACCTACGGAGGCCAATGGAATGACCTTTCCACCAATGGGAAGCTGGCCATATGACCTTTGGACCAATCACAGCACTTCCAGGTCAAATGTGACCGGAGGGCAAGGACCAGGACAATCTGTCCATCTGGGAATGAATGGATGGAGGAGAAAATGGAGAGAGAGAGAGAGAGAGAGAGAGAGAGAGACAGAGAAAGAGAGAGAGGCAGAGGCAGACAGAAAGAGAGAACGAGATAAATAAAAAGCTATAAATAAAAAGTTTGTTCATCCTGATCAATATTTAGAACGGGAACAAACTAAATAAAATATTTAGACTTTATCATTTTAGCTACCCGTCTGATACCCTGGCTTTAAAACCAGCTGACTGATATGAAATTATGATTTAATTTAGCTATTTCAACCTCATACATAAAAACTCAACAGTGACCAGTTGTGGATAACTGCTTATGCACTAAGATATTTTTTACTGTGTGGAGCTTAACAAACAAAACCTTTAACGTAACTGTGTGAGTTTCTGTGTTGGTGGGAAAGTGAGCTTCACCATGCAGCCATGTGTTAAACATTACAACCAATCAGACGGGGTAATACACACACAGACATACAGATTGAGCAGGCAAATCACAGCACGTGGATTGCTGCACGGTCAAAGTGATGGATAGATGCCGGGACTACTTTCCTGCATCCAATTCCACACCAGGCATATGGAAAACCACACACACACACACACACACACACACACACACACACACACACATTCACCACAGTAAGTCGTTATTCCTGACATAAACATAGAGCTAGAGCCAATCATTAACTCTTTGAGAGGCATATATCACACACACACACACACACACACACACACACACACACACACACACAAAAGACACACACACAAAACCATCATGTTCAAGCTAATCATGAGCCAGTGTTCATTTATAATCAATCTCAGACACTTGACACTGGCCGTAAATAAACAGACCTGTGTGTGTGTGTGTGTGTGTGTGTGTGTGTGTGTGTGTGAGAGAGAGAGAGAGAGAGAGAGAGAGAGAGAGTGTAATGTGACATAAGAAGAGATGCAGACCTCAGCCTTTAACAAGTGGTTGCAATTAGCTGTATTTTGCTCATAAATTACACACACAAACACACACACACACGCATACATTTACACATGCACATATGGCAGAAGTCAATCAGTTTGTCCCACACACGTGCATAGAAACTGTCAAGAGCTACCATCATCACTATCATCATCATTATCATTTGGATCTCCTAAGGTTACTGTTTGCGTTCCTGTGTAGTTGGTTTATAATATTCTTATGTATCAAAAGAAGTTATTAACTTGTTCTCTGTAACTTTGTACTATGTAAATAAAGTAATTATTATCTTCATTGCACATCATCATCTTCATTACATGTTACATGCTGAATACTGATGGATGGATACTGATGGATGGATTGGGTTGCTCTGCATAGCAGAAACCCACAGTGTGTGAAGTCAGAATTCATAGCACGTAGCTGGGAAGGAGAATTAGTATAGAATCAGATTTCTGGCCATGCAGAATAATGATAAAAACCTCCACTAAACCTCTGCAAATGATCTGTTTTAGTTGATAAAAGAATATTTCTAGATTGTAGGAAAAACACTTCTTTGCTTTCTTTCTGATACAATTTTTTACACCAAAATCGGCATACAGGTTTTTTAAATATGGTTAAACCTGCTAAAAACAGATTGTCTCCTTTCCCATTGTCAGTAGACAAGTTTGCCTTTCTGTTTTTTTTCCCCTGGTGTGTCATATTCAACGTCACGAAACAGGAACACAGGAAACAGCCATAAGCAGCATGGCAGTTACTTGTTTATATCTTCTACTTATTTTCTCTTTCAAACTCAAACTGACGGAACAAAGTCCCATTGCATGTTGTTCCGAGACTGTAAAAAACAATTCATAATATTCAACGTGCATCATAGCATCCCACTGGACAAGGGAAAACTAACATGTCCACCTGGGTATCATGTTTCCATCTCTGCCAATAGTAGCTGGAGCAGATGAATACATGTGACTTCTGCAGAGTCATTTGACTAAATACCAATCGTACCCTTTCCCACTGAAGACAAAAACAAGATCTCAGTGTTTGTAAGTGGGTTTTTGGTGTATGACAGTGGGACGAGGAGATTGATATCAGTCTTTGTGTTAAAGCATCACTATTGTGATATTCTATATTTACTTTCTTGTCAACTTGGCCACTGTAGTTTACTTTGATTCAGTCCCACATATACCTTCCTGCTGTCACAAACTCACTCACACCAACACTAATCTGTGGCTGAAAATAGTCCCCATCAAATGCACTCTTTACTCCTTTTGTTTGAATAACAGTTTGTCCATCCACCCAGCAATTCTTTGCAGTGTCTCCAACTATACTGTTTGTTCTGCTTTGGGTCTCTGTACTGGACTCTGTTGAGTCTCACTGTGATAACACGACTCTGGGAAACTGAACCGTCCCTGCAGCTGACTGACAAGAAATAGTTCAAGCCTGTAACTTTTTCTACAACCACTCATTTGCATTTTTAAAATTTCTGTTATGTGTATATATTAAACAAATGAGAATATGTTAACTAGGTACAGCTTTTAAAAGAAAATGTAACATTTAATTAAATTGGCAGTCAAAGTACAGAGGTGAACGTTTAGCAGTTAAAGTGTAAGCACTAAAGTTAGTTGAAGTGAATTGTGTATGGAGGTAGTTGACAGAGCTGGATGTTTTTTGTTGATGCTCAGAGGTCAAGTTGAAATGTCCGTTGATGAGAAAGTTGATGAAGTAGTTGAAATTTCAGCTGAACTGGGTGCACTGAAGACAGTTCAAGTGTGCACTGTAAGCAGTTGAAATGTCAGTTGAAGTACAAGAATCACCACATCAATTTAAATTGAAATTCAATTTCAAATTGAAGTAGCTCAAAGTTTAAAACAGAATAAATGAAATCAGTCTGCATTTGTTAGTTTGTACATTAGTTACCTTTCAAACATTTTGATTTTTGATCGCCTATGACTGAAGATTCAGTTTTACTATGGCAGAAACTCTTCATATTAATTCAAATTGATAACATTGTTGCAACTTAAACTTTGATCATAAACCTGTTTTGTCAGATACATTTAGTTACATTAATGGTCTGTTTCAGAGAGGTATCACAACTTGTGATTTTGGTTCTTCGTTACCGTGTCTAGTCTGTGCTTCAAAGCAACACACACACTCACACACACACCACCCAGCTGCCATCACATGTCAGTCAAAGTCTGCCATGACCAATCACAGCGGCCTGTCCCTCCCCCTTTGTCCTGGACACCCTTTGGTCATTTCAGACAAGCAGAACTGACAGCCATTGAGACGACTGTGTGCGTGAGTGTGTGTGTGTATAACAGTCAGTGAGAAGCATTTGAAAACCTGTGTGTGTGTGTGTGTGTGTGCGTGTGTGTGTGTGTGTGTGTGTGTGTGTGTGACAGAGATTGGTCACCATTTGATCAAAGCTGGCCAAGGCGCCACTGTTGTCCTAACAACACATAGCAACATCATGGTAATAACATGAATTGCAACATTATCCATTAACCACTCCCCCTCCCTACACACACAGACACACATGCTGACCTAACATTATATAGCGTGTTGGTTTTTACACACAGTTTTGTGGACAGTTTTTATGGAAGTTTGATTCTAAATTCTGTGATCACTGCACCCAGAGCAGTTTGTTTTCAGAGCACATCACCAAACAGAAGCAGCAATAAAATTCTTTATTAACATTATACTACTAAGGCTAAAATGTAATATTCTTTATGGTGGCCTAGACTGCTGTGTCGGCCTGTGCTGTGCTATATGTATGTGTCCATGTGTTTCTGTGTATAGGACGTATAACTTGTAGGTCATACACAGTCATTGAAACACACAAAGGGAATAGTGACTGCTGTTCTTGGCTGTAAACTGGCTTTTTGCGTCACCTAGTGGTTAAAAGGAGGAAGTGCAAGATGAAAAAATAACACACACTACTATTACTTCACTCTAAGTAATCCTCTTGTAAAATAACTTAATATTGTAACTAAAATATTTTTCTAGTTTTTTGTTTATATTAGTGGTAAAAGCACTGTCCAGAATTTCCAGAAATATATCAGGTGGAGCTAAGGTGATTTTTTTGGTTTTGTTGGACATAAGATACTGAGAGGCAGACATATAGTGTTAATATAAGGCACTACTCTGCCTTCAGGCTTTATCACCCCTACCTCACTTTTCTTCTCCTTTATTTTCACTAACTTGTCTCTATATGTTTACCTTCATAGTGGGATAAATGGTTTTTCTGCTGCTAATTGCAGCTGCATGTTTTTGTCTTGGCTGGTTCTGTGTTTCTCCAATCAGAGCTCTGAGAGCCTGTATGGAACCAGTTTGTTTTTTCAAGTGCAGGGGTATCATTTATTATGTGTGTATGTGTGTGTGTGCATGTGCGCATGTGTGTGTGACCCATTTTTGCTGTCTCATGGGTCTAAATGTCCCAAGTACCAAGTACAGCACATCCTAAAAAATTATATTTAGGAATTATATTTAGTTAATATTTAATAAATATTTCTAGAAATCACATATATGGTTAAAATTACTCATAACTGTAGACTTATTGCAGATGTACAGGTTTAAGTTAAAGATAAAATTTTAACTCTTGATGCCTGATTTTATCTTAAATTTTCTCATAAGTCCTTCAAAGTAGAAGGGAAAATCTACACAATTAAGGTTGCAGTGTACTGTATGGTGTGTAGCTGTGTGAAGCCAAGCAGGGACGTGTGTATGCACGTGGGAAGGTAGGCTGACGTTTTAATACTGAGTGATTCATCTTGTAGAACACAGATGATCTTTGGCCAGATGGTGGCATAAGAGGCCCCTTGGTTTGCTCGAGCCAAGATCTGGGTTATATTTATTTAGTTATTATTTATTTGAAAAGGAGGTGTATAGCCGAGCAGTGTAAAGGCCATGTGTTGTGTTTCTCCTTTCACCGCTGAATGAGGAATGATGGGAGTTTGGCGACGAGGCCCAAATTTGGGCCGCTTGGGAACACCGGCAGGACTGGATCACTACAGTCTGTACAGATCCTGTTTTAACTCTTTGTGATGCTCAGACCTCAGCATTACTGTAAGAGTGAACAAACCGGGTAGAATCTGATTTAACATTTCATAAAACATTAGAGTGTGAAAGCAGTCCATCTGCAGTGGTTCATGAAAGTGTTTTACAGTAGAATCTGGAGAACCCTCTGGACAGGTTTTTGTATGTTGTCAAAGGTTTTCTGAAAGTTTTTCAGTCCATCAGGTCACTGGACTTACAAAAGCTTTTCAGCTTTCCTGAGGTTTACAAGTTTCTGCTGGTCTCACAGTGTTTTTAAATGTTTCTGAACTTCTGGACAGAAGTTTCTGAAGGTTTCTTGTCTACCAAACTTTTTTGGAGCTCACTAGAGTTCAAGGTGTTGTTGTATTCTGGGCTTCCAATGTGGTCTCCAGATTTATGGACGTTTCTAGAGCTCTCTGAATTTTTAAAGTTTTCTGGAGGTTCTATTAAAGGAAATGTTCGACATTTTGGGAAATACATTTTGCTGCCATTGCATGAAAAGACTAATACCACTCTCATGTCTGTATGGTAAAAACAGTATGTAGCTGAAGTCAGCAGGTCAGCTTAACTTAGCATAAAGACAAAAAACTAAATCAACGTCATGACAGGTGGAGTGGAGACTCCAGGAAGTTACTGGTCCAGGCCAAGAAATAGCCGTGTACATATCCCCCATAAAGCAGCACACTGGTGTTTTTAAACTTAGAAGTAATCTTTAGAGTTGTTAGTTGATGGATTTTGTTACCTCTGGACAGAGCTGGACAAACTGTTTCATCCGTTTCCAGTCTTTATGCTAAGCTAAGCTAACTGTCTATTGGCTCCAGATACATATTTACCAAACAACAAACATAAGAATGGTATCAATCTTCTGACTGATTTAATAAGAAAGCAAATTAGCATATTTCATTCCCAAATGTCAAGTTCTCCTCAAGGTCTCTATGGGTTTTTGGGTCTCTCAGTCTCTCTGGAGGTTCCTGGAGGCCGCGGCTGCAGTCTGTTGTTGGCAGCGACTCTTCTGCTGTCACTTGACTCCTTATGGTGTCGGAGGCTTGGCGTTTGGAAGTTGCTAATTAATTTTTAGAGCCAGGCTTCCAGCTGGAGACTGCTGTAGAAAAATAACATAATTACATTTCCACATCACATTAAAGGTGACGGTTTGCAGGCAGAACATTTGGCCATGTGGAGACAAGCCTAATGGAAAGCTGAAACGTCACCTAGACACTGTAATGTTACACTTTAGGAGTAAAGTTTATGTCACGCTATAATTAGAATATCACAGCAACAGAGACAGAACAATCACTCACAAGAGTTACTAAAGAATTGAATCAGCCCTGACACCACACTATCACTGTAAAATAATGTCTAATGTTATTTTGACTCATCAGCCCTTTAGCCAGAACATTTATACAAAGAGAGACCAAATGGAAAAATGAAATGTTAAATGTGAATTTCCCCACTAAGGGACGATTAAAGGAATATCTAATCTCATCTCTTATCTTAGTCAAGGTTCCACTCACACAAATAGGAATAGCAATTATTTTTGTTTTTTTAAATAAAGATTTTTAATAAAAGTGTCAGGGAGAAGTGGTTTCAAACAGCAAAAGCAAACCTAAAAACAGCTGTAATGTTATAAAGCTTTCAGGGGATGAATATTAGAACTAAAAAGTAGCTTGGTAGTTTGCAGAGTCGAGCGTGTGGAGATTTGTTTTTTCTTGTATATTTTCCTTCCACTATTTTTCAAAATCAACAGCAACCAGGCAGTAAACAGCACTGTAATTCAATCACTTTATTTATGCTCCAACAAAATAATCATTCTTTTTGTTTAAAAGCTGTAGATGACTGGTAATGCTCCCACACACATATACACAGACAAACTCTCTCTCTCTCTCTCTCTCTCTCTCTCTCTCTCTCTCTCTCTCTCAATGTAAGTGTTGGGTCTCTTTATCATTTTCCATCCCGCCCACTTTCTCTCTCTCTGTCACACACACTATGCCACTCTCTAGCTCTCTTTCCCCTTCTTTTGCCCAACCCAATTTCAGTGACATCACAACTTAATTATCCAATCACCATTAGCCCAATCTGTCACTGTCAAAGTCCTGGCCAATCTGCCGCTGCATGATAATTCTCCCTAGCCAATGGCAGTGAGCGTGCCTTTGCCAATGCAGTATATAAAGCAGGCAAGCAGAGAGAGGTAGTTGTACACATCAGGTCAGAGAGGATATGTGCTGATAGCTTTACTCTCACTGTCTCGTTGGAAAAGAGCTAAATCAGGCATCACCAACAGAAAGTGCAAGGAGATGTCACAGAAAAACGGAGATTTCTGAGTCCCACCCATGACATTTGATTGACAGGTGGTGTCTGTGGTAGTGTCTGGGTAATGCAGGGCAAGAGGAAGATGAAGTAGAGGCACAAAAGGAGAGGAAGGAATGAATGAAAACTCACTCACTCACACACACACACACACACACACACACACACACACACACACACACTCCTCTGCACTGAATGCCAAATCAATCAGGGTGAGTAATTTTAAACATGACATGCCAGCTGACCTATAAAAAGCAGTATGCTCCATCTGTATACATACACCTGCTCTGATGAAAGCCAGAGCATCTGAGAGAGATGGTGGTGGCCATGATGATTATGAGCTATTTCTTTCTGTTGAGTCAGCACCAAGTCAAAAGCCAATCATTACACAGTCCGCCCATCCCTCCCCATTTTCTCTCTGAGTGTATGTTTTCCATATTACTGTATTTTTGCAGGACTGTGTCTTTCTTCTCAATATTGGCTGATGCAAAATGTGGTCTACAGAGCAAGAGAGATGGCCCCCAAGGGAGAGAGGCATTTATATATTTTTTTCAAAGTTTTCATGTTTTATGGTTTTACTAAACTAAACCAAAAGCAAATGTACCTTTTTGACACTGATCAACAGATCAGTCCGGTTCTACAAAGTGATCTAAATTGATTACAAATATAAAATATTAATGAAATGTTTGCAGGGGTAATCACAGCCATTAATAAGACACAGCTAAACCCTGTTTGTTTTAGAATTCAAATAATCAGTTCAGTGGAGATCACCTGAGTGTAGTCAAAGAGTTCCAGTTGTAGCAGTAACATACACTGTAAATATAGCTGTATCTTTGGTATAAATACACTTGTACCTGTAGTGTAAATGCACTTGTGTCTGTAGTATAAATACACCTATCTCCAGAGTATAAATACATCTGTATCTGTAGTATAAACACACCGAGCTCTGGAGTATAAATACATGTGTGTATGGAGTATTAATACACTTGTGTATGGAGTATTAATACACTTGTGTCTGTAGTATAGATACATTTTATATGTAGTATAAATACACCTAGTTGTAGAGAATAAATATAGATGTGTCTATAGTGTGAATGCACTTCATCTGTAGTATAAATACACCTTTGTCTGCGGTATAAATGCACAGAGCTTTGAAGTATATATACAGATGTATATGTAGTATAAATGCACTTGTATCTGTAGTAAAAATACATGTGTGTATGGAGTATCAATACACTTGTGTCTGTTGTATAGATACATTTGTGTCTGTAGTGTACATACACATGTGTCAGTAATTAAATATGACCATATTGTGGCAAAATATCCACCTTGAAGCCAAAAAAAGATTGGAGCATAATCAAGCATAATCCAAGGAATGACACAGAACATTTCCAGGCACTGAACATCATGAGGAGTCCAGTGAAATCAATCATTAAGAAATGGAAAGCGTATGGCACAGCAAATCTGTCTAGAGAAGTCCATCCTCACAAACTGAATCAGTGTGAAGATGAAGACTAGTGAGGGAGAACACCAAGAGACAACTCTGAAGGAGTTCCAAACTTCAGACTACAACAGCTGACCTGGTGCAGCACCAGAAGAAATGTTATTTCATCTTTACTGTGCTTTTTTTTTTACAGTAGAAATTCACAGGATCCATGTACAACCCTGATTCCAAAAAAGATGGGACGCTGTGTGAAACGTAAATGAAACAGAATGTGATATTATGCTGATCTTTTCTGACATATACTCAATGAAAAGAGTACAAAGACAATATATTTTTAATGTTTGACCTGATCAACGTCATTGATTTTTGTAAATATCTGCTTATTCTGAATTCTATCTATCTATCTATCTATCTATCTATCTATCTATCTATTTATCTATCTATCTATCTATCTATCTATCTATCTATTCTATATTTTCATCATTCCTGAAAAAGAAAGGAGTAACACAAATACTCACATGCATTCATCACTTTGTAACTGTCAAACTTGTTGTTGTGTTATGTTTCATTATTATCACTAAGGGTCATTTATCACGACTTGACTGCAGGATCATTGTCTTCAACAGCAGCAGAAGTTCATTGTGCACTGCTTTGATGCAGGACTGAAAAGACATATATCAAAAAGCAGACGCCCAACGTGGGGCTCGAACCCACGACCCTGAGATTAAGAGTCTCATGCTCTACCGACTGAGCTAGCCGGGCTGTTTCGGTAAAGCAGTAGCAATCCTTATCACTGTCCACTGGGGGCAGTATGGCATCCAGCCTCCTACTGTTTTGCTTTGCGACAGTGTTTCCTCTACACTTGCACTGAAACCTGCAGGTGGCATCAATAGATAAATGATCATTTTTAGTTTTTTAGAGGTTAATGAGCATTCTTCTTCCAGATGTTTAGGCTGTAGCTTCAAAAATCTGCACTAAATGTGAAATAAAATGTCTATGGTCCCTGACAAATAAACCAGAGAGAGAAAAGATGTAGAACTCAAATAAATGATCAATTTTGATTCATGGATCATATAAGCATGTATAGAACAAACTGCATAGTATTGCATACACAGGGCCTGCCACTGGATTACATCATGGTCAAAATACTGAACTGTTGCAGATGAAATCTGTTGACCTATTGATTAAGGTTATCAGATTTTTAAAAACAATTATTACTTTTTAACCATCAGGACATAGAGATTTAGTGAAACAGCCAGAAATCCAACTTTGAAACTAAGACTGAAGTCAGGAATAGAGAAGCGTTCTTGTGAAATAACTATTTTGAGCCCTATTTCTGATATTTTATCACTGACTAGATATTAACGTCTCCTCAGAATCACTCAAAATAATTAATATATTAATCAATGATAATAATTGAATATACTATGTGATTTAACATTTTTAATGATAAATAAATAAATAAATCTAATCTTTGTTTTATTCACCATTATTCATGTTCCTTGTTATTTTCTCTAATTCGTTCTCAAAGTTTTAAATAACTTTTATTTTGAACCTGATTTCATGTATTCCAGGATGTTTAGGGATCAGTTTTAGGAGAATGAGGCAGCCAACCAATCACATTACTGGGGAATAAAACCGGAACGAACTATTGGCTGGGGGAGCACTGGCACGTGCCTCTTGACGTCGCTCGGTTTCTGCCAATGACATCCCTGACCACACCCACGACTGTGAAGTTTCTTTACGGAGCTTATTAATATTCATTGGGGTCGTAGTTTTGAATCGTGATTGGATGATAGAAGCACAGAGGGCAAGTGAATTACGCTGTTGATATTATTGCTCTGTTTTTTCACATTTAAGCAGAAAATTCAACAGGTTTTTGATTAAAAAAATAAAGAATCAACAATCAATAAGAGCAACAAAAAAGAAATAAATAAAAAGAAAAAAAAATCAGGAATACAAAGACATTTTGAATCCAGGACAAATATACAGTTTTATTATCTGTCTCACAAATGGACAGAGAATATATCAAACAAAATGGCAGTTTGTTTTAAAAACATCCAAATGTAAACAAAATAATTAGTTTGTCTTTGGCTTTTAATCTTTTCATCTAAGAAAATATTTAATATGTATTAACATATTTGACTGTCAGAAAATAGGCCTTATTCTTTATATCTCTGGCCGCAAAAACATGAGCTGTATTTCTCTGAGGTCCCTTTGATTCTAAAGATTAATTATACGTGCAGATATTCATTTTCCTTCATAAGGGAATTGCATTCTAAGGAAAATAAGGTTTTTACTGACAGTGAAACAGTAACATATTGCCTCCAACACACAGTGCTTAGTGTCATAAAGCGTCCTTACATTCTTCCAGTCTTTATAAAACACATTTATGTTGTTTAAGGAGCACAGTCAAAACAACAAACTTCATCAAACTGAGCCATTCAGAGCACAAATGATGTCAGAGTGTATGTGAACTTAAAACCACTGTTGTTAAATGACACGGTTCAAATGATAAAACCATTTTCATGTTATGCATTCCTCAGCTTTTTAGCCTGAATATGCAGATATTTGCTGTAGTATTGTTTGTTTCTGTGTCCGTTCTTAGTTTCCAGACAATCCTTAGATTGATATGAATGTTTAGGTAAAATACATACATACTAACTCACAGACAGTAATAGTTAACAGGACACACCCTTGACAAACAAGATTTTTCCAAAACTATTAGCAAATGTAACATTTTGGGAAAAAATATTAAGATATTTTATATAAATATGTGTAAAATCCTATTATTTTAAAATTTTGCATGTGAACAATATGCAAAACAATAAAACAACCAATTTTCACTAGTGTCATATTCTGTTTTGAGTAAATGAGAGTGGAAGATCCTGCTCCACCAAAATACAAGTAACAGATCATTGATCACTAAACAGGCTTCCGGTATTTTCATTGATTTGTTTGGTACTTGATAACTGTCCAGTCTCATACAGTAGCACAGCTGGACCTTGAGACTTGAATCTTCACCTTTCCTTTCATTTTCTGGTGTCATGTGGCCTGTTAAATGATATCTCCATATGAGGACTAACTTCACTCTCAAACCAAATAAATTAATTACATGTCACACACAATGTAACAAAATGCTATCACACATGGAAACTATATCCTATTACTGGCTGGTTAATGGCAATATGAAGCAGTCTATCGGTTAACAGGCTTGTAGTGACTTTCCCTTTAGTCAGTTACTATAAAAAAAATAGCTTTGGGACAAGAAACGATTCTCTCTTGAGAATCCAAAATTTGTCTGGTCCAAGTCATTTCAGTATGGACCATTTAATCTGCTCCTTGGCCGACTGCAGAACCTGGAAAACATAAAGAAAGAACACAAAATATGTCATGTGATGTAGCATGATATAATAAAGTAAATCACAACAGCAATACATAAACATAAATAGACATTAAACATAATACAGTAAAATATAAGGTAGATTATCATTTCTTGAAGAAAATGCATGTAACTGCTTTTCCCATTGATGGTTCTTTTCAGTACCATAAGAAAACTCATTAACCTTAATATAATTGCTCAGTTATGGAAGTAATGGGAGAGAGTGGAGGTTTCTACTGAATACTGCTGCACAGGCTGTAATGCATTACAATATACAACTCATAAAGAACACATCTTTATAAGTTCTATAGTACATACGGTAAAATAGTTTATAATGTATGTAGGAGTTCAGTTATACTATGGGACCAAATGGGGCTCGTCCATATTATCATTACATAACCCTGCATGTCACCATAGTGACCTTATGCACTGTAAACTCAGTCAGTGTGCAACAGTGAATGGAGTATAACACAGGTACTGTGTTATAAATACAATTGTCCTCAATGGGACTTTAATGTATTGTATGACTCATAATACCTCATTAACAATAAATGCCATCATTATGACAATTTGCACAATTAAAAACCTGGTTCTTGTTCTTACACAATTTCATTCTCGGGTCAAGTGAGAGATGAACTGAAATATATGTTTGTGTTTTTGCAATGTTCATTTGATGACAAAAATACATTTTTTGGAGTCCTGCAGTAATTTCTGTTCCTTTCAGAAGTTATACAGTGCTGCAGTACCAATGTTCACCCATTAGAGGTCAGACTGGGCACATGATCAGACAGCTGAGCCACTGTGGCCTCTCATGTCACCATTTTAAAAGAGTGCGACAGGGATAAGAACAGTCTTATTTATCACCTGTGGGTCCATTATCAAACACAGAAAATGTTTTATTTTTTTCCATAAAAACACAGGTCTAATTGTGCTGTAATTTATTACTATTAAAACTGAACTTCTAACAACAGAGTAGTTTTAATAATTAATGAAAGTATTGCAGTAACTTAAGTTACTACAGGAGAAAGTGTATTTAGGGTAAAATCAATGCAGGACACTTTGGCAAATATGTGCAGGTTTTATTAAATGTTAAAACATATTTTTTGAGAAATGTTGAAAGGAACTATTTATTAACAGCTCAGTTAATATGGGCCATATTAATGTATTGTTACAGTTATATTTTGGAGTTATTTGACCTTTTAAATGACACATCCAAATGTGTACAGACTAACATAATTCTCAAAACAAATCAATTAATTACACACAAAGCAACAAGTGAAACACAATTTTAGGGAGAGAGAAAAGTAACTTTTTTTTTTACACTTTTACGTGCTGAATTCTTTCATCTGAGTGGCCTGAGTTCTCCACAGGGTGGAGTTGCATCTATAATAATGAGTGTGCTCTGATGTAAGCCAGATATCAAGATTGAAGTTAGCAGAATTTATCCACACAGCACCGTGACAGGCTTGTGATGACCTTTGAGGAAAAAATGTCACTCAAATCTAACAGATGAAGAAGACTCTCAAGTTCATTATCAGTGTAGCAGTAGAGCCTTGTGGGTTGTTTTTTGGGAAATTTCTCTCTTGCTCTTGGACTTTTCATGATCAACACTAACTTTTTACTGTTTGTGTAGTCTTCAATCCCTCAATTTCAATCAAGACTGCGTTTCAGCACCGAGGTTGTTGTTCCTCATTTTAACAACAGGAGGCACATGGAGCTCAGGTAACATTCATTGCAGTGGGCTCCTGGGAAATGCAGTCATGTCAGGCCCATACAGCGATCTACCGCTGTTTTCATCTGTTTAGTGCTACTTACTGTATACAAAGTGTACACAGTGTTGTGGTATATAGTATTGCTCAGTGCAATATGCAGTACTTTACCTATCAAGGTGTTTTTGTTACAACTATGTTTTTAGCTATGTTTTAATTTAAGTATTAGGCAGTCCTATGTAATGTTTTACTACTGTATACTGCACAGTATTGTACAGTAACAGAACTTTGAAGTTTGTGAGCTGTGTATTTAATTTCAAAGTAAACTGTTTTTTTCACGCACAAAATCACAGAGGATGGAGGCTGAGGTAACAACGGCTGTCTGGCATTGATCAACACCAGTGGTGGAATGGAACAAAGTTTATTTACATGTACTTTAGTGAGTATTTTCATTTCATGCTACCTTCTATGTCTTCTCCACTAGAATTCATAAGGAAAAATTGCACTTGGTATTCCACTATCTGACAGCTTTGAATTTATAAAGAATTTAAATACAAAACATATGATGAGCTTATAAAATGTTACACTGTTAAAACTAAACGTCTCCATCTACAACAATTAAATGCTACTTACACTTTAATGCTAAATTAATAATAATCCAATAAGATATAATAGTATAAAACTCATAATGAGTACTTTTACTTTTGACACTTTAAGTACATTTGGTGATAATACTTAGCTAGATACTACTTAGCTTTAGTTCAGAGACATTTTTAATGCAGGAGTTAACTTGTAAGGGAGTATTTTGCAGCAATGTAGTATGATTAATTTAGTATGAGATCCAAATACTCATTCCATCTCTGATCAACAAAACCCTGCAGTGTCCTGGTGTAACAGTACTGTTTTGACCATCCCATCATCTCCTAGAGATGATTCTCCCTCTAGCTCATAACTGTCATCAATGTCATCATTGCCAGGCAGTTTTTTCTTGCTGACAAGTTTTAATGTGCCAGAGTCTGTATGTTTCATTATTTAGAGCTGTGTGTGCTCATCAACTAGCTGCCAGTGTTTGAACTACACCCATCTATTTAATACCTAAGCTTATTGCAGGGGCAATGAATAACAACAATAGGCACTGAACAAATGTCCCTTTTGCTTATGAAGAATGAGCTAGGCTTGGTGATGTTTTTCAGGGGTATTTAATTTACCCTGGAGGAGGCACTGCCTTCAAGACTGAAGTCAGGGAACAAAGGCTCCTGTGGTCAGTAAACACCAGAATGCATGAAAAACTGTAACATAGATACATAGATGTGGAAGAAATGCAATTCTAAATCTTTTCCTCTAACCTTTAAAATCTTCAAAAAAGTTTGACAGGCAGAATAGTGCCCGAATGTTGATTATATAATGTCATGGTAGAGTATTATCACAGCGTGTGCTATGCAGCGCTCCAGTAGAATAAGCTTTTAGTGTGGTGTAGGGCTGTTGAGAAGTTAGGAGAGACTTACGTTAGTGGTGAGAGCCAGTTTCTCTGTTATGTGCTGTCAGGGTTAAAGCAAGGGATAAAGAAAAGCTTAGAGCATGAGTACACACACACACACAAATGCTCTTCTACAAGCAAGCAAGCAAGCACAGAAACATGTCCATGCACATGTTCATTCCTGCACACAAGCAGGAAGACTTCACAGCAGCTAAGGACAGAAGAAAGCATTTAAAAAAAGACACTCAATAAAGGGAACGACTGCCACAAAAATCTACAGAAGCAACTCTGTTTTAGTGATTAGGTGCTATTAAAATAGATAAAATCTTTATGGGAAAAGAGCTCTCTAATCAGTGACACAGTTTGACATCTGCCCAGTACTTAGAGAGCTACAGTGCTTTAGAGGATGTTAATCCAACTATCCATTTATTTATCCATCAATCCATTCATTTACAGTTGAGCCTATTAGTGCTGTCCAGTCCGATTCGGAGATGAAGCCAAGCTAGCTGCCACATTAGCATGCATGGTGAGCTTAAGTGTTACAGTGTGCAGCCTGATGAATTTTTACAGACAGATGTCAAACTGATACCAATTATTCTGTCAGAGAACAACCAGCTTTCTTCCATGAAGGTTGCTGCATTTCTCTGATTAAACACATTGTGTGAGAGTTAAGCTCTGCTGTATTATACAGTAATGGCATCAGAGAGAAGCAGCTGTAAGATTTAAATGCTCATAACAGTATAGAAATGAGTTAAACATGCAGTGTATTGTGTGTCTGTATGAGTGGCTGAGTATGACGGAGTATATATAACTATATAGTAGATTTTTGGAAACAAGCTCATTTGCTTTCTTGCTGAGAGTCAGATCAGAAGATTGATACCACTGTCATGTCTGTAAAGTAAATATGTAGCTGGAGACAGCAGCCAGTCAGCTTAGCTCAGCACAAAGACTGTCAAGTGCTATCAATCTTCTTATCCAACTCTTGGAGAGAAAGCAAATAAGCTTATTTCAGCTAATTAAAAAAATATATTAAAAAAAAGACAATTTGGAGAAACAAAGATGTGATCTGACGTTGTTAGTGTTAATGTTTATTACACTGCCTTTGAAAAAAGTCTAAAAAGTTCCTTAATGTTGTATGTTATGTTGTAAAATTGGTCAAATATTCGCTAAAATGTCTGAGCAAGGTGATCCCAAACCGCAGATGTCTAATAACATGACATGGATGTACAACTCTGTATCATTTTCGTGTATGTGCGTATTACCTGTGCCACGCTTTGTTCAGATAATGGGTTTTCATCCGCCTGGAAAACAAAATGACATCATTGTTTATACGGAAGAAAAATGCAAAACTCATGCAAAATACTTGATACACACACAATCTAAAGCAGAGCACTGCAAACACCATTAGACCTGTAGAAACACCACTACATACTGTGGATCAGTGACATTCGAAGCGTGTTGGTTAACAGCTCAGCCAATCACAACTCACAAGCAAAATGACTTTGGCGATCCCCTGACTTTTCCTCAAGTGACACAAGCAGATCAAAATTTTAAAATAAAGAAAAATACCAGCCTGATTCTCACTGACTCTCTGTTAGTCAGCATGCACTCTCACCATGGATTTACCTCATCTGATTCGCCCATCCCCCTTTGTCCCTTTACTCTCTCTGTCTCTCTCTCATTCATTCATTCATTCATCCTCTCTTTCTCCACTTCACTCTCTCCCTCTCTCTCTCTCTCACCCTCTGTCTGTCTGTCTACAGCAGCTGGCTCTTGTCTGTTTGTCCCTCTAGGTTACCGGTGATGTAATCAAACAGGACGAAGCCATAGGCTGGCTCTGACATTAGCTGACATCAATCAGAAGAAGAGAGACAGGGAGTGGGAGAGAGAGAAAGGTAAAGCAGGTAAGAGTAGGCAAGAAGCTGATGAGAAAAGCTGTGGGAGGCTACAGTATGAGTCTCAATGTTGCCTTTCTTAGCAGGCCAAACAGCTGCTCTGATTTTTTTTTAGAATAACACTAAGTAACACTGACATTTGTTATCCACTGACATTTGTTTCCACTGGAAAATCCAGTGCTTCAAATGAATTAATAAATTGACGTGACTGATGGTTGGAAATGACTGACTGACTGTCATCTTACCCTGTAGTTGACCTTCTGTAGGACCTGTTGGGGGTCACTCTCCATAATCACTCTGAAAACAGGATAAAGCAGCAGGACTATAATTATTGACTTATTTTATACACTCAAATGTTTAAAAATGAAATTAAAATTTGATTTTACATGTAGATGGAAAAGTTGCACATCTTGTTCTTTATCTCTAATCAGTGGTGAATGTCATTCCTATCTTACCCTCCATCAATGATTTCATCCACAACCAGGAACACTCCTTCCATGTTGTCCAGTAAACACCTACGTTCCACATTTTTCCTGCAGAAAAAAACACAACAATTAGCCACATCTGGTCCTGGTCTGGTACATATACACTACTAAAAAAATTTGATTACTCTCCCAAACTTGCCATTTCACATGGCTTCCACATTTACTTAAAGGAACAGTTTGACATTTTGGGAAATGCAGACATTTGCATTCGTGCCACAAATTAGATGAGAAGATTGACCCTGGAGCCAGGAGCCAGTTAGTTTACCTAGCATAAAGACTGGAAACAGGGGGAAAAAGTGAGCCTGGCCAGCCATACTTAGCACAAAGACTTGGTAGTGGTATCAATCCACTCATCTCACTCTCAGAAAGAAAAAGAGTAATTCCCAAAATGTCAAACTGTTCCTTTAATATCACAGTTCAATCATAAAGTCCTCCACTACATTCAAATTCAAATTCAACAATTGGCAGGATACAACAATACATGTTTCCTGAGAGTTTATAAAGAGTACACTATGTGGTAACAATTGCTCAAACATTATGAACAGGCCCTGCATGGAAATTATTTACTATTCAAGTTTAAATTAAAACAAGAGACCATCCAACAGCTTCTCCGACTTTACACTGTCATGCTAAAATGTGGACATTTACATATTCCACTGTGCAACTTAGCCTATAATCTTTCATACTGTATAATAATATAATCTCTCCATGTCTCTGTCGCTCACACTCTGCATTACTACTGCATCGGTTTCCATAGCAACCACATCAGCTGCTGTTTGGCTGATAATGTTGCAGTCAACAGTGAGGGATCCTGGAGCGTGCGTGCGTGCGCGCGCACACACACACACACACACAGTCTGAGACACACAGATGGCTTTGCAAACTAATCTTGGTGCTTTCTAAATTATTAAATAAATATCTAAAAATGAGGACTAGCTGTCATTGTGTCGTCATGCAGCTGCTTTGTTTGTCGGACATTATTTTTCTGATTAAATCATGATTGCCTTTGAGGTAGAACATACACACTGCTGTTGAATTTTACATCAAATTCAACACAGAGGCTCATTATCTCCCCGAGCGGCTCTGGCGGAGGAATGGCAGTGTTAGTGTGGAGATTAGCACTGATGATACTGAGGCTGCATGCGTGAGAATGCTTTAATATCATGAGTCATGTGTATGGAGAAAATTTCATTGTCACTCCAGCAACATAAGTGAAGCTGACATCAAAGAGCATCTTTCATTTAGAAGCAATCTGGAAAGCAAGATTGTGAATTTCTGTGTAAGGGTTCTATTTTTTTGTCCTTTTTGTATATTTCGGATGCAAAATAACAGTAATGTACCAATTCATTCATTTATTCATTACATTTTCCAAGGCTCGACTGTACCTGAGGATCTGACTGAGGGACTCAAACAGGCAGTTCAGCACTGACATCAGCATCAGCTAGAGAAAGAAAAAGAAAAGCGGACAATTTTGAGATAATAGCACTTGAACCCAAGGGTGTATCAATCACTATATTCATGGCCATGTAGGTGCAAAGGTCAACAACAATCTGAAAATTTGATATGGCTAACATGCTAGCAAATCATTATTTACACATCCAGCAGACAAAGAGCAAGATTTACATTCATTTGGAGTTGTGTTTCTGTCCACCTGATGGACCAATGTTCGCACTCCATTTAGCTCTATTTAGGTCTGTAACAACTGCTGAGGGAGGTACCTGTCGTTTTAGCTGCTAATGCTCCAATAAGCTCACCAATTAGACGCTGTAACTCCAACAGTTTCATATCGTCATATTCATATTATACATTCATTTAAAATACTTGAGATATGCATTAATTATCAATTGGAGGTGTTATTAAACTTTACAGTAAGGGTCTGGAATATTTTCAGATGCAAAACAATGTTTTTTCTAAGACAGTCTTATTCAGTATTCAGGTATTTAAAAGGTTAATGCTGAATTTGGGACAAATGTATTAATACATTAAAGGATTTTAGTATATTGAGGGTTTTCTGCATGGATCATGGATATTCTATTTCCCCCCTTAAAACCTGTAAAATATGTTTAATAAATAGTAAATGTTTAATCAACTGCTGAGAACAGTCCTCAACAAATAGACTACTTCCTCCAGTTTGAGTTAGGTTTGCTGAAAACTAGTGACCAGCTGTTTTTTGGAAATTACTGAGTCTGTTTTAAAGATTCTGCAGAAAGAACATGATATATGACCTTCTTCCAAGGTTTGAGAAGGTGCCTAAAATAATCTTATTATTTATTTATTTATTTATTATTTATCATCATCATCATATCATTTTCATTACTTCATTCTCTGTAAAAAATTATTGTTTTGGCAGGGAAAGCTATTTTTAATGTACCTCATTCTCCTGAGCACTTCCCACCACATAGAAGAAGAGATCTATACTGCTCTTATAGACAATGGTCATCCCCTCCAGGAAAGCTATTTCATCTACAGAGAGAAGAAGGAGAGAGAGAGTTAAGGATAAAAAAGGACAGACATACCTCTCATTTGTTTCAGTAATGACCATAATTATTTTATTTCACTTTTCAAGACAGAATACAAAAGTACATTTAATGGAATAACAGTCAATAAAAGATTACAAAGTTTTACAGCAGGCTTTATTCATTTCGGAGGCTAGAGGAAAAGATGGAAAAAGATAGAGAAGCAGATGAGCAGAAAGAAGATAAAGTAAGAGATAGGTGTGAATGAGATCATATTTCACCCATTTTGGCTTCTTTGCACTGGCTCCCTGTCAAATAGAGAATTGAATTTAAAATCCTTCTGCTAACCTATAAAGCTCTTAATGGTCAAGCACCATTGTACCCTATTTTCCCAATAGAGCACTACGCTCCCAGAATGCAGGGTTTCTTTTGGTTCCCAGAATCTCCAAAAGTAGATTTGGAGCCAAGCTCCTCTCCTATGGAATCAGATCCCAGTCTGGGTTCAGGAGGCAGACACCCTTTCCACATTTAAGAGTAGGTTTAAAACCTTCCTCTTTGACAAAGCTTATAGTTACGGTGGGTCCAGGTGAGCCCTGAGGCATCCCTTAGTTATGCTGCTATAGGCCTAGACTGCTGGGGGACTTCCCATGATGCACTGAACTTCTCTCTCCTTCTTTCTCTCCTCCTCCTGTATCCATTCATAACCCATCAATGCATCTAACTAATGCAACTTCTTCCCTCTCTCGTAGTTTTGTGCTCTTCTCTCCTGTCGCTCTCTGCAGGTACGTGTGTCACTGGAGCTGCAGATGGCTGTCCATCACTGAGCTTGGTTCTGTCCGAGGTTTCTGCCTGTTAAAAGGAAGTTTTTCCTCACCACTGTCTCTAAGTGCTTGCTCATGATGGGAACTGTTGGGTCTCTATAAGTAATATTATAAAGAGTATGGTCTAGACCTGCTCTGTATGTAAAGTGCCTCGAGATGACTTTTGTTGTGATTTGGTGCTATACAAATAAAATTGAATTGAATGGAGAAGGAGAAAGGATTGATGAGCGAAGTTGAGAAAGAGAGGAGGCAATGGAGAAGGGGATAGGTGAAGAAAGGAAAAGCAATATGATAGGAAAGAAGAAAATAGGAAGTGAGCAGGAAGGACGGAGGGAAGGAGACAAGGAAGGGTGAGCAAACAGAGGGAGTGAGGGATGCTTTAAGGAAGGGACGAGCAGGACAAAGGGAGGATGAGATGGGAGGGAAGGAGAGGGGATATAGCATGACATGGGAGAAGAAAGAGGAGAAAGAAGAGGAGAAAAGGAGGAATGAAGGAGGGGTTCAGAACAAAAGCAGGAATATACTGGGTGGGTGATAAGGAGAACAGGGGCAGAGACTCGGGTGTCAGCCATGTGAAACTTAAAATCCTACTCATCCTGAAAATGACATTTATTCTTAAGTCACAAAATGCAGCAAAGTCCATCATGTTTCTCTGAACAGACAAATATATGTACTCTTAACTAAACTAAAGTTAGTAGAAAAAGTCATCATCTTCCGTCTTTTCAAGTTTCACACTAATATAGAAGCGACATGGTTTGGCTCCATGGTAGAAATCAGGCTAATGTAAAAACGCTTTAGGCTGATATCATGTACAGGTGTTGGGCTACTGAGCGATAGAATGTGTAACAGATGACATTGGAGATGTGTGTGAGTGTTCAGTACAATACACAGGGAGGGCCACATCCAGCAGACAAAAGAGCACAAACAAACAGAGAGGAGCTTACTGTCTGCTTTGTGTGTCTTGTTGAAGACATTCCTCTCAAAGTTCTTCTGGTCCTTCATGGAGGGGTAAAGCTCACGGTCATAGTACTGAAACAGACACATGCAGTTCATTAAACAGTGAAAGAACCTTTGGAACCAACCTCACTGGGTGAAGGGTTTCATTCCCTTTGGGGCTATTTCTACTAAACATATAAGAACGGATGCTACTGTAAGGAGGGGTACATAAAGTATACTCTGAATGTACTAGGGGACCAGACCAGTGGTAATACATGTTGTAGTCCTTACAATTGTCATTAAATGAAATCCTGTTTTTACATTATTTATGGACATTTATGGCAATAGCTATTCACTGTATTTACATTCTATAATGATCCCTCTATACAGTAGTTTTTATTGTTAGTGGCAGAGTCCACCATTTCCTTGCTGGACTCAAATTGCCTTCACGCACACGAGGAATTCACAAGAAAAGATGCAGCCTGCAATCCACAGTTACTATTTGTAATTTGACCTCACTTATATCAGTCTCACTGTTTTCTCTTCACCCTCCTATGGCTGTATTAAAGCAGGATTAAAGGTAGTCTAATGTCGCTAGCAGAAATGAGAAGTGGGCTACAGAGGTCTAATAGGGTCACTTCTCTCCAACTCTACACCTCCAGATGTTTTTCCTTTTCAAACTTGAAGTCTTCAGCCCCAACCTACACTAAGTCTACAGTGAAAGAAATGAAATGAAACTTGTGTTTTGTATACTTTCCAGCACTGCAGTGAGATATACTGTAGGTAATCTGCAGTTAATGGGTTAAATACAAGATCACTGGTATGGTCCTTTAACTTTACCTTGGAGAGAAGTCTGTTGCCGTCATTGTCAAGTATGAAAACAGCTTTCACTGTGTAGAGGGAAGGTTCCTGCAACAATAAACAGAAAGCGCATCTTAAATATTTTAACCTTGCTGAGTCACCTCAGGGAAACATCCAGGACTAGGAGAGGTATACCTCATAAAGCCTTCCCTCCCACATCTGGAAAATGTGTTGTATCAACCTTTATTATCCAGATAAAGCATGTTTTTCCAGCAACACCCTGCTTTACATTCAGTCTGGTCCACAAATTTACACACACCCAGTCAAACCACTTTGCATGGTTGCATTCACAGTTTGTTTTATTTTGGCAGAGTTTCATGCGGTTTCTTTCCAATCATTCATCCAGGTTTGTTTTGCACTTTCTTTTCCAGATGTGCAAATGACCAAAGGCATTGCCCAACCTCCTGCACACACTTCACTCATCCTTCCTTCCATCCATTTGTCTGTGTGAAGAGTTTTCAGACCCGGGACAAAGTTCTGTTATGCACTGACTAGCATAGATTCACAGTCAGAGTGTATCACAGAACTTAGACCAGGAACTTACAATATTCAATGTCCAGCATGGGGGCGAGGAAGATGGATCTGGATCCCGCCCCCCCCATTTTATTCCATAAAATGTAGTGTCTCAGGCAGTATACTGGTCTGATATTGAGAACTATAGTGAACTTAACTACATGTGTACAGATCAAAATTCATAAATCTTTTTGTGATAAAGAGAATACTGTTATGTCAAAACCACCAAATACCCTGTTGTTATTCATGAAAACACATCATTTTCACATAATAATTTATATCATCCTGATGAGAAACTTCTATATGGTGGGTCTACACTATTTTATTGTGCACACACTGTTATGTTTAAAAAGTACACAGATTGGACATGTGGGCCCCCTGTTTTGTTTGCAGACACACAAGGACACACATGCATGCAAGCAAGAACATTGGCAAGGTAACACACGTTCCTGCCTCCTATATAATGCTGTGCCGACCCACAGTTGGTGTGCACATAGGCTGGGGAGAAGAGGGCTGCATGCTAGCAAACGTCGACATAAACAATACGTGATTTAAAACGGCAGAAATTGGCTTTACAGATGTGTTATGAGGAAAGGAATGCACTCCACATGTTTGTCAGCCCTCAAGAATTCTGACAATGCATTTCGGTGAATAACACTGAATGTAAACATAACTTTTGTTTGTCTATGAGAAAACACCATAGGGCACATTTAAAGCTATAATAGAATAGGGTTGTAGCTCTTTTACTATCACATTTTACATTATCATGCATTTCGATCAAGTGTCAGCTCAGATATGTCAACCACATTCCTTATGACCTGCTTTACTTCTCACTCTAAATGGTTTGTATAACAGTATTTTAGTTTTGTTAGTTGGTTCACTCAGTTGTACCACAATTATGGATAGCAGTTAGTAGGTCTAACTGCGAGAACTAGTGAGAACTAGTTACTTCAGTGCAACCTGTTTAAATACAGCGAGGCTTAAATCCACCCTTCGTAAACAATTACTGTACACTATAACTAGACTAAGCATTTTCAAACAGCTGGTGCAACCGGCTGCTGATTCCTGGTCCTGCCCTGTCTCGAGGCGAGCAGCTCTTTACATAATATAATGGATGATGATGAACACATCTAATCACTAAAATGACTTACTTGTGATCAACAGCTTAATGGCTAATATAATATAATGTAACAGCATATTGGAAGCATCAGACATTTGGGAATAACTGGGGAAATTTGGGGATTGTCTACTGTTTGGAGGTATTCTCTACAAAATGAAATTAATATTCAGAACTAATAATCATTCAGTCAAATGTAATATGGACCACATGTCCAACAGCAGCCTCAGTCTCAGTTAAAGTCTAAATGTCAAATGCAAACATAAAAAGAGACAGCTTATTGGAGTTACTGTAAGTCTCTCTGGATCAACATGGCAGCTAGATGCCCGAAATGTGAAAACTGGCTGCTTGGTTTAAACATAATGATTTTCTCAAGTGTGCATGTTTTTAAGTAGGTCATGGACAAAACCAGAAGACCAATTTAGATGGCTGGAGACGGTTTGCTAAAAACAACATCAAAGCTTCTCACGATTTGAAATTGGCAGATGTCTAAACTGCAATTTTGTTTTACTTTTGGATTTTTACCACATTATGGAGACAATATGCTCGCGGGACATCCTAGGTATTCAGCTGATGCTGTAATAAAGAATAACTAGCTGAAGCCTGTTTCTGTTTTTCTAACAACGACCTCCACAAAAGCATAGTACATTATGCAAAAAAGACTTGAAAACTAACATTTTTGCTTCCATCTGCTTTGATAAACAGAAACAGATTTATGGTGAAAAACAGGAAGAAGTGTTATTCTTCCAGAGGGAATGGAACAAAATAAATGTTTAAAAAAATAGTTTGACATTTTGGTTATTATGCTTATTTTGTTTTATTTCCAAAAGTTAAATATGAAGCTGGAGCAAGAGGAGAGAGGACTGGAACCAGGTGAAAACTGCTCACAGGAAACAGTGAAATCTAATTCTTACACTTGGTGGATTGATGTTGTTACCTTTGGAAAGACCCAGGTTGAGCCTTTCCAGTTGTGCTAAGCTAAGCTAACCACCTGCTAGCTGTAGCCTTGTATTCACTGGACGGATGTGAGGGTGGTACCGTTCTTCTCATCTAATTCTCGGCATGAAAGCAAAAAAGTGTACTGCATTTCCCAAAATGTCAAACTTCTGCTTTAATTTTGACAAACACTTCCTATGTAACCAGGTATCATGCCAAAGCGTGCAATCGACCCACCAGTCCATTGTGGCGGTGTCACAATTTGACTCACCTAGGCGTCAAAAAAATAAGTTGTCCTGCACATAGGTCCAGCAGCGATCAAGTTAGCAAAAAATATGCAACACTCGCAAAGACTTTCAAAAAAAAGCTTACCAAGGCAAAGTTTAGAAGAAGATCATGGTTTGGGTTAAAATAACTTCTTCCTCAACCTACTTGTATCAACGTTGACTGACTGGTTTCACATGGGATTCAAACCTGTCACTTGTGGGACAGACACTTTGTCACGATCATCCTGTGCTCCAGTAATTATCAGCCCCTGCTGGTGGTGCACCTTCATGCACACAGGTACTCTTCATGCACAAGCGATGCAAAGCGTGACACTGTAACCTGGAACAGTGGGTCTATTACATGCTTTGGCCTGATACTGGGCTGATCAATGCCACTTGTTGAAAAATTTCAACTAAGGTAAGTAGGGTATTTTAATGTAAACTATGAAGACCTAAAGGCGATTCATTCTATGACCCAACAGTTTTTTCTTTGTTTAATATTCATCCTCCAGAATGGGTTTCAAAAAAATAAATTGCGAATGAATACATTGCTTTGTGCCAGATGACTTGGAAGACACAGATTGCTGAGTTTCCCATCAGCATATGAATACAGCATTGCTGCTAATACTAAACATGACAAACAGAGAATCCTAAATCAAAACCAAATCTGATCAAATTTGACGAGTGGACGAGATTATTGCACAGCTATTCATTAAACTGAGCACTATATGTTGATATGATGTGAGTCTTTAAAATAATCTTAATCTTTTCAGTTTCAGTCATCTTGTTGTTGGATATTGGTTGCCTGATGACATCCAACGTCTATTTTTTGTTTTCATCTATTTTTATTTTAGTTTACTATTTTAATTGATTTCATTTCCTTTTATTTTACCTTTGTTTTTTTCCTTTTTCTTCTTCTTTCTCTGCTTTCCAATTGTTGTCACCTATGGATGATGGCTACTTTATTGTGGTCTGAATATGCACAAAATGCAGTTGTCTTTAGCCAATGGGCTTCAAGAGTGGACACCTGTTACTTATTGTCATCACTTTGAAATATGGATTGAATGAGATGCTTGTGGAATTTTTTTGTACTCGATGAAGCTCTATGACTTGTCAAAACATTATACAGCTTCAAGAAACGGTGTGTCGATTCCTAGATTTTGTTGGAAGTGGCACCTCTGGGAAACTAAAAATTCACAACAGAAAGCCTACATTATAAACTGCATTATAAACTATAATGTGCATTATGGGAAATGTAGAATGTTTTTTGAGCTTGACTCTAGGGAGTCTGGATATCTCAGCTTCTACTGCACAGATTTGACCACTCTTTTTTATCTGTCTCCTGAGTGTCTCTAAATTTTATGGAAATGTAATCCTGAATTGCTGGAGTAACATTTTAAATGCATAACTTTTACTTGTAATTGAATACTCCTGACTGATCAAAAGCCATCACAGATTATTTCCCATACTGATGCAAATGACACCTGTAGAGAGAGACACAGACACACTGAAAGGGAGGAGAGCGGGAGGGAGAGAGGGAAAGAGGACAAAGACAGACACAGCCAGAAAGAAGGGGGAAAGAGAGCTCAGAGTATTAAAGCAGAACAAGAGAATAAAGAGAGAGAAAATCAGAGAAAGACACATAAGCCAAAAACAAAAGAAGTGAAAGGAAAAGCAAGACATAGAGAAAAAGCAGTAATGGAGAATTACTCAACTTTACTTAAATAGAAGCAGCAATTCAATAAGGTAAAAATACTCCATCGAAAGTAAAACTTGCACATTCAAAATTGCACATCAGTAAAAGCATTACATCAGTACAAGTATTATCAGCAAAATGTAGTTCAAGTAAGATCATGTAACTTTTCTGAACCAAAGCCACTGTGGGCACAAATGGTAAATAGGATAACGATAACTGAAACTGTAGTGTAACATTGGTAAAAGTAGAGCAGAATTATACAGTGATATCTATCTAAGGTTTGTTCAAATCGGCTAACTTTAGCCACCATAAGCTACTGGTCATAGAGACCAAGTAAAACTGAGTGCACTCATTTGTGCAAGTTCATGAATTCAACTTTTCATTTGTAAGAGGAAGAATAAGTTACTTCTTCTTTCATAAGTTGCTTTATTACTGTTGCTTCAATGTATCAAAAGTAAAAGCACTTACACAGACACACTATTAAATGATTATATATTACATTACTGGATTATTATTATTCGTGTATTAACACATGAGCATCATGTTACAGTTGTATTTGGACAAGGTGGAGCTGAGTTTAACTGCTTTACATTAGCGGAGGAAAAAGGATACATATCTTTTATTTAAACAGAAGTAGCAACACCACAATGTGAAAATACTCTGATACAAGTAAAAGTCCTGCATCCAAAAAGTACTTAAGTGTTAGAAAAATGTCATAACAGGCCCATTACAGTCTTGTGTTAAGTGTATAATGTTGCATAATATATTGTTATTATTGTTACTAATGCATTAATGTCTAAGTAGACTTTGGCGGTTGTTGGTTGAGGTGGAGCTAATCTTAACTACTGTTAAGTAGTGAGGGATAGTTTAATCAATAACCATGTACTATATTTCTAAGATGATCATAGGTTTTGTAAAGTAACTACAGTACAGTCAGTTAAATGCAGTGGAGTAAAAACCTAAATGTACTCAAGTAAAGTAGTGTAATTGAGTAAAATGGAAAGTCAAGCACCTGTCTTTTAAAATTGTACTGTACTTGATTAAAATTACTTAGTAGGCTAAGGTTATGTTCCACCTATTTTATATAATGTTGGGTAATTTAACTGATTTAATTTAACTTATAGCTAAGCAACACATTGTACAGGTTGATCATGTGATTTCAAGGTGGAAGTCATTGGTATTATATACAGCAAATATATGTAGTGGAGTAAAGTTCAATACTTCCCTCTGTAGTGGAGTAGAAGTAGCATTAAATGGAAGTACTGGTAAAATACTTAGTACATAATACCAAGTACAGTAGATCAAAGAGTGAGTGAGTGAGTGAGGGAGAGGCTGAACAAATGCTGCGCAATGCAAACGAGGAGAGAGAGAGAGAGAGAGAGAGAGAAAGAGAGAGAGAGACTGAGAGGGAGAGAGACACGCACACACACAGAGAGAGAGAGAGATAAAGAGAGAGAGACAGACACAGAAAGAGAGAGAGAGAGAGAGACGCTGAGAGATAGACAGAAAGAGAGAGAGAGGGAGAAAGAGAGAGAGAGAAGATGAAGAGACACTGAGAGAGAGAGAGACTGAAAGAGGGAGAAAGAGAGAGACTGAGAGAGAGGGAGAGAGAGAGAGAGAGAGAGCGAGAGAGAGAGAGAGAGAGAACGGTGGACGTGGCACCTACTCTGCTCTACACGTCAACCGATCTGTGCACACATGCTCAACACAAGCAGACATTTAAACACACAGACCTGCTGCTTTGACTCTGATCGCACGCGCACATACACACACACACACACACACACACTGCTCACACACCACTTCTCCTCATGTGTGCTACAGACAGGATCACTCCACAAGTGATCCCTGCAGGAGCTGGATCCTGGCTTCCAGCCTCCAGCACTGAGCTCCTGTCCTGTTGCGCTCTGCTCCGGACTGACCGTGGATCTGTGGAGAACAGCTGTGGCTCAGCAGCTCTATTGTAATGGAGTTAACTTAACACCCTCACAAGTTGTCTGGCTGTGAGCAGCACGGACAATCTGTCCTATTTTTACACGCGCGGAGGGAGAAAACTGTGGCTTTGAACCGCTGAGCTCGGATCAGGCCTGCGCGTCCACAAATCACACAACAGCATGACGGACACAGTCAGGATCACACTAATGAGCTGAGGACTGAACACGACCTGCTTCAGATTTAAGAACGATCTGCAGCAGACCCCCCTCCTCCCCCCTCCTCCTCTCAGCGCTGCCCACCACCAAAACTGCCATAATGCAACAAATGTCCCGCGCGCTGATACAAACACTACAGAAACATGAACACTCCTCCACCTCCGAACTCAACGCGTCGCTCCCCGAGCCCGCTGAACCGGACACAGGTTACTCACCGGAGACGTGGAGTCCATCGCTGCCGCCGTGCTCGCTCGCTCGCTTGGTGTGTTGACGTGGACAGCTCTGAGCTGTCACACCGAGATCGCTGCTGCGCCCGGGCGCGCTCCCGCTCCCGCAGCAGTCAAGCGGATAGAAGTCTATGGCAGAGCGCGCTCCCGGCACTCCTCCTCCTCCTCGGGCTCTTTGCCCTTTCATAATAAAAGTCTCCGTGCTCCTTCAGAGAATTTACTGAAGTGTTTAAAGGCTGTTATGTTCTCTATTTTTCATATTCAAATCTCAACATCATCAATGAATTTCATGCACTGCCCAACCTGATATAGCTAATTATTATTAATAAAAACAAATCAGTGTGCCACACCGCTGCACTGAGTTACATGTGTCTTCATTATGATGCATATGAGCACTGTAGAATATTTTTCATCAAATCCCACATACACCTGCCATAAATGCTCATGAACCTATATTAATCTGCCTCTCATAATAATCCACACCAAACACACAGTTTCCTCCTGTTTGAGTGAAGATTGCTAAAAACTACAGTGACCAGCTGTTATATATCACTATTATATTATTATGATGGAAGTCAAAAATTTAATTCCAACCACAATTCCATAAATGTTGTGACGCTGTGTAAAACATAAATAAAACAGAATGTGATCATTTGCTTATCATTGTTGATCATATACTCAATACAATAAACAGTGCAAAGACAACACATTTAATATCTGAGGTCATCAACTTCATTGATTTTTGTAAACATATTCTGAACTTGACGTCAGCAGCATGTTTCAAGCAAGTTGGGACAGGAGCAACAAAAGACTGTGAAAGTTGTGGACTGATCCAAAAACACCTGTTTGGATCATTCCACAGGTAAACAGGTTCATTGGTAACAGGTGATAGGATCATGATTGGGTATGAAAGGTTCATCCTGGAAAGACTCAGTCGATCACAAGCGAGGATGGAGAGAGGTTCATCACTTTGTCAAACACATGATTGTATAAAGGAGATTACTACATGGACCCTTGCAAAGATTCTGTTTTTATTTACGTTTTACACAAAATCCTAACTTTTTTTGAAATCAGCATTATATAGCTAATTAACATGTTTACAATGGCAGCAATAATTTTATGTTGTTTGCATATCTTGAGATTATGGAACCCCTGAAATGTCCTAGTGGGAATTTTTATACTTCTTTTGCATTCCCTCACATAAACCTTTGTGTCTCCTGGTGTTAAGTTTCCTTCCATAGAGTATTGTGTCCCCTCACATTAAAGTTTAAGTTTTGTTTTATCTCACATTAAGTTTTGCCTTCCCTTGCATTAGGTTTTGTGTTCCCTTGCTTCGACTTTTGTGTCCTCTAACATTGAGTTTTGAGTTCCTTCATATTAGGTTTTGTGATTCCGTGCATTAAATCAATCTCCCCCCAATTCTGAGAAAATGCCAATCTGTCCCTCCAATAAATAGTAGAAAATATGTTAAATATGTCCTCCTTTGATGAATCCTGTCAACAGATCAGATCTGCTAAAATATGAATCAAGATTCTGTTATTTCAATGTCTATTTCTCACCTCAAATGTTTTTAGAAAAATATTTTAGTGTGTTGTTTAGTTGTCAATATGAGAAAGTTTGTAATCTGGCCACCATGTTGAAAATGGATGAGCCAAAAAAAAGGAACGCCCAACATGCAGCACATCACCCACCAGTTTTCAGTGGTCCAGATTTGTCCTTGTCAGATCCAGTCTGTCTGTACCAAAAAAGTTGCTGAGTCACATTTTGCACATCAAACAATAATAATAATAAAAAAAATCCCCAGTTTACGATCTTCTCTACTTCTCCAGTGTGAAGGATAGTAAGAGAAGAGATCATAGGCTAAAATGGTAAGCTGTGGAATCCAGCCAGTCAGTAAGTGTACGTCTGTGGCTTCATCACAGGTTAGTTAATGTTGCTGAGAAAACGACATGCTGATTGTGCCTGTTGATTGAAGAGAAGTTTTTACAGTGAAAAAATACGACTCTACCATATAACGCCTGTTTTTAGAATTGAGTTTGGTTTAACAGTGTGTTCACTTCACATCAAGGTTGTTCATCATATATTGAGCTGGCATACTGTCTAATAATGAACCTTGTAAACAGAACAAACATCAAAATACAGACAGACAGTGGATCTACTATGCCAACAATGTAGTTAGTTTACAGTAATTGGACAGATTGGACAGATTACAAAAACAACAAAATTAAGTGTCTTAACAACAGAAAAGGTGACAGATGTCAGAAATACATGAGTTGGACATTAAAAAACCTAGTTGTTTATGTCAGCATATGACACCTACTAATGTATGGAGTTGTTCATCCACTTTGATGGAGGCAGACTGAAAGGACCCTCGGTCACTTGTTAGCCATATTATCAGAACCATGACTAAAGTATTAAGATGAGATAAAGCAGTTTAGTGACAGAACCTGCAGGAAGAATTAAAGGTAATATTCAACAAAGTGAAATGTGAACAATATAATCACAAAACTGTACCATAAAAACAACAATAACAACCACAATAATAATAATAATAATAATAATAATAATAATAATAATAGTAATAATATAAATTATATCCAAATATTCAAAGTAAGGCTAAGGCTAGAATAAGCTCAGGTCTTTAATATGAGAATGAGTAATTCATTTTTTTTAAATAATTAAAAGAAATTCCCTTCATCAGTCCAACAGTCAGTAGAAGAAATGTCTTTACTGACATAAAATTAAGTGAATGCCACCCAAACACGTTACAAATGAGTAATATTAACAATTAGTAGCACAAATATTTAGGCAATATTTCCCCATTACTGCGGACCGAAAGCGCGCTCTCGATGCACGGGGACGCGCCTTACCAAAAACTGAGTGAGCGACCTCGCTCTGCGCCCGCCCCCTTTCCCCGCGCTGCATTATGGGAAATCGAGTTCATTATCGCATAGGAAAGATGGCAGACGTGCAGCCGCCACCCCTCCGTAGCCTGGATGATTTTCTCCTGAGCTCGGCCCGCTTCGCCCTGCCCGACGTGCGCGACCTGGACCGCTGGAACAACCGCATAATCAACAACCTGCTGTACTACCAGAGCAACTACTTCCTGTCCGCACTGGGCCTCCTGCTCATGGTGGGGTGAGTTTGATTATTCTGACGTGGTCACCCCCATCCACGACATCCTCTCTCTCTCTCTCTCTCTCTCTCTCTCTCTCTCTCTCTCTGGGATCCGTAGTAAACACTTGTGAACTTCTCTTCTTCTGAGAATTGACATCATTTCTATTTCTGTTATAGCCTTGAACTCAGAGTTGACAGGGATGTAAGATCATAGATCTGAGGTTGTGGCATGTCAAAATAAAATGTATATTCTAACCCCACGTAGGTGGAACACACTCAGTAATTTGCAGTCTCCTGGACCTGTACAATTCTTTAATAAATAATTCAGTTACACTTAAGGAGCCAGCTTAACAGTAAAAGGTTTTAACTGAGTGTGAAGAATAAGAAATACTTTGATGGCTGAAGCATTAATAAACCGTTAGGGGATAGGCTTTATTCCATATTTTCCTTATTGTCAATAAATCCCATGAAAACATCAGAGTTTCCAAAATTACTGTTAGGGATGGTCAAAGTTTAGTCTCTAAACTCAGGGATCAAAACGATTTGTAAGCCATATTGTTTTCTGACTAGGTAGGGAAAGGCTGACAGTAAAATGCTAGGGTATTTGGAAGAAAAGTAGTTTTACCATGTAATGCAGGGATCAGATATTGGGTGCTTCTGTTATGAGGCGAAATAATGAGCTGTGGAATCAGACCTGACAGTGTATGGAGGAGGAAGCGGCTGCAGTTAGTTTTAAGAAATGGCTGTCTTTCCAGCTCTAAAATTCCTCTTTAAAAAGGCTAATTAATTTCCTAGAACAGCTGGTCACTGTAGTTTTTATCAAATGTTATTCAAACAGGAGGAAATGTAGCATGCATTTAGCAGGACTATTTCCAGTTGTGGATTAATCCACATTTGGTGCTCAAGCAAATATTTGGGGCAGCCAAGGGAACAATGGAACTCGATGTCAGAGATGAAAAAGATATATCAGACTTTGGATACACACACAATACATTAGTAGGATTCATTGTTAATTTGGCTCAGCATGTGGGATTTGTCAACTATAAGAAAATGATATCACCAGCACCAATTGTCTCTTTAACTGAAGTTTCCTGTCACCATGTATTTATTAATGTTTGCTGTGTGTTGTTAAATGTCTATTTTCTCTCAGGTATTTCCAGCCCTTCCAGTTGTTTCTTGGGGCGATGGTGGTCACCTTGTTGTTCCTGGGTTTTGTCTGGGCTGCTGAGAACCAAGCTCCCATTCGCCGTTTCCGTAGGAACCACCCATCAATCGTTGTGTTGGCCATTCTCTTGGCCAGTTACCTCTTCATATCAGTGTTGGGAGGCGTGGCTGTGTTCCTGTTTGGGATAGCCTTCCCTATACTGAGTGAGACACACACACACACACACACACACACATTTTTTTTTTATATCAGATCAATTTTTGGCATGATGAACAACACTTAAGTGCCAAAATTTAGTGCATGAAAAAAGACATGGAAGCATTTTTGCATGCAATGCAATTTGTGCATGGGATGCAATTTTGTTATGTGAACATTTCAATTTTAATTAATTTGTTATACCTACACAGAGGGTGAGATGTAAGAATCCCCTCTCACATGCTGCATTTCTCAAAGACATTGTAAGAGACAGTTTAATACCCTTGGATGTTGCAGTAACAATTACTTGATTTTACTCTTTGGATCGAGTCACACACAGAGGACACTGTTTAGTGGTTCCTGTTTCCTGTAAGTGCATCCATTCTCTGACAGAATGGAGCGCATCATTGTGTTGCCTAAACAGTGTTGTAGTGTCTTGTATTTCCTGAGGCCAAGTTGAAGGATCAAAAACTAAAAAATAATCACACTGATGGAGTCATATCTCATTTCAAACTCAAATTAGACCCCAGTTAATTTATCAGCATCAGTATTAGAAACAGTTTGTGGCCCTCACCATTAAAGAAACATGTGATCTGTTTAATGGCCACCATGAGGTTATCTGTACATTCTCCATGGTCAACCTTTCCTGCTGTAATCTATTGGATATGGTCTTCCAAATGTTGCCAATTTCAAGCATGTTGGCCGGAAATCACTGAAAACACGGTGCAGATATGCTGCAGGTCACTGTTATCACTCATAGCAGGTGCATTTGAATGGCTGCCAATAGTTTTCAGTGTTCCAACAGTTTCAAAATGGAGATTCCATTCTCTTCTTCAGCACTGCAGTATTTTTTGCTCCCCACATTTGTTAATAAATTAAATATCCCATAATAAGGAAACTTGCATTTCTGTAAAATGCTGTTGTACATAGCAACGTTGACAGTAGCCCCATCTGTGCACACACGTCGATCAGTCCATCCAAGCCTGCATCATGGAAGAGCTTCACAAGTCCATCCGTTACTGTCTGTGCAGTTCGGTCAACATGCAGTCCAATCACATCAGGGTAGTGAGAGGTATACTGTCCATTGTTGGACAAAGACACAATGCAAACAATTAATTGATCGCTTTTTGCAATGTCAGATCAGATCCTTGAGATACTCTGCAATTGTGTGTGCTCCCCCTTGTTATGAATGATATGCACCTCCATTCACTCCAACATTCACTCCTAGCCACTTCAATAAAGCGGCCAATTATGTGCTCCGCTAGTCATAAAGTGTCCCTTCATTTTCTTCCATTCATGGTAAGAATTCTGTTATGTGGCTTGAAAAGTGACAGTGCCCCATTGTGCACAATAAGGCATACATTTTTGTGTAAATACTATAAAAGTTTGTAACAGCCAACATTAACATTTGCAGTAGCAGCAAATTAAAACTGGGGCAGGTAAGAAGGAACAGGAATCGTCTCAGTAAAACATGATGAAATATACATATTAAACAGGAAAATGTTGAAATAAAGGCTTGTCTCTGATGTAAACTTGTTTCAGATTGGTTCTCTCTGCAGTTGGATGAATTAAGGCTCAGCCAGTATTTGAAAAAGAAGAGAAAACTCTGTCAGCTCAGTTAGCTTGAATGAATGTTAGTTAATTAGCAAGCAAATTTATTCCACCCTCCCTCTTTGTCTGTCACTCCTCCACAGTGGTTCTGATCCATGCATCGGTGAGGCTGCGCAGCCTGAAGAACAAACTGGAGAACAAGCTGGAGAGCATCGGTCTGAAGAGGACACCCATGGGACTCCTGCTAGAGGCTCTGGGACAAGAACAGGAGGCTGGATCCTAGAAAGAAAGAGGAAGAGGAGATGTGCAAAGTTTGGGTATCATCTGAGGGAAATGGTGAGGGAGATGGGATGTGATATGGTGTAGGTCTGAATGTGAAGAGGAGAGAGAATTACTGCAGGGCAAGAGGAAGAACAAAAAGAATTATGAAGTAAAAAGAGGGGCAGAAATAAAAAGAGTGGTATTGTTTGTCGTTAAAAGAACTAATCAGAAGTCAACAGGACAGGAAGAGACCATTCTATGGTCCAGTGGGAAAAGGACAGATTCATAGAAATCATCATAACAAACAAATGATTGCTCATTGCGCTCATTGTTTTGTTTTATTTATGTTAGCATGATACATTTATGTTTTTGCACTACATACTCTAAGAATGCAGTGTCATTGCTATATGGGCATATTCGCATTGACCCTTGATATGATGGTTTGGAAAAAGTTTGAGTCATTGTGTATTTACACGTTGACTTGTGCTCCATTTGTGTCTCAGTGATTCGTACTCTACCCACCCACCCTGATCTTAGCATTGATCTGTGCTCCATCTCAGCGCCTATGGACATATGACCTCAAAAACGTCATAAATAGGTGAAAAAAATTCAGAAAGTTTCAAAGACTGTTGTAATTTTATGTGAAAAGGTTGAATATTTTGAGAATAAATTTGTAATTTTCCAAGATAAAGTTGTAATATGTACTCCAGCTGATCCCTCAAAACACATCTAGTTATGGACTCACTCATCCTGTAATTTGTTTCACTTCAGTGTCCTTCCAATCAGCACTTTAAGTGTAAAATTTTTTAATAATAATAATAATAATAATAATAATAAAAAAATAGGTTAGTGTTTACTACGACGGAATCTTTTAATTTTACAGCTTTGTTCTTTAAACATTATGACTTTGAAGAACGTTTCTGGGAAAGTAACAACTTTATTTTTGAAATATTGAGGAATTATCTTGTAGATATATTTTATAATGTTATTACTTTTTTTAATGTAGAATACAGTTTAATTCTTGAAATATACATATTTTTCTGATAAAATTCCAAACCTAATTCCATAATTGTACAACCTTTTCTTATAAAATTACAGCTGTGTTTTAGAATATTATAACTTTTTCTCATATTACAAATTTATCTCATAATGCTGCTGTTTTTTCTTATATAATTACAACTTTGTTTTTGAAACATTCCTACTTTTTCTCAATTCTAAATCCAGTTTTAACTTTTTCTCCCCTCACACTGGTCCGTGTTACTTGATCATTCAGAGCCACCTGATTTATTTTCGTCCTGCTACGTGACCCCTTGCGAGGTCTTGGTACACACTTCATGCACGATGGAAAAACCAAAGTATATAATAATACTGTGCAATAGAAGTGGTAGTTGAAGTAGTACTAATTAGCCTTTTCATTCATCATAACAAGTAAGAAGAGACACAATATATTATACATGTGCAACTACAGTATGACATGCAAGTTAATATGTCCATGCTGTAAATACAGAGCTAAACAACAAGTACAACCAAGTACCTACCAAAGTATCTAACAGGCTACAGACCACTACAAATGTAGTGGAAAATTATAAGATTTAAGCTTGTATGTATTCTGGTTACATCCTTCCGATATCCTAATTTGAAAAGGATCAATCTTTTTATCATCCATTTTGTAATTTCATGAAAGAGGTTTTTCCATCTGTTTTCAATTGTTTGTCCTGTCGGTGAAGCACTCTTCCTTATTTCAAGATTTTCTCACTCAAATCTCCATTGCACAGCACAGCATTGGAAATAGCTGACATTATCTCACCCCACTGGAAGACTTGATTTGATTTGAAGAAAAATGGTGCTCAGATGACTTGTTAAGATGGACATATTTAGCAGAGCAGATGGCGGTGATACAGCGCAGGCAGGACCAGAATGATGACACTCTTGTGATGTTCAAGTAACTTGATGTGCATTAACTGACTTCAAATGAATTCCTTTTTCTTTCAGCGTTTACATTATTTTGTGTTGCATTGAACAGTGACTTAAATGTTTAAATGAGGTGAAGCTGGAAGGAAACAGGTGGTTTTATATGAAGAACAAGTTCAGAACAAACTAATCAGCTCCTTCAATCGGAAGACTCTTTATTGATCATGATAGTGTTGATAAAGGACCAAGAGGAGCAGAAGTGTTATGTGAAGGAAACAAATCCCCCGTCTTAAACTAATAATTTTAGTAAAGAGCATTTCTAAGGCTGTATTTATCCAGGATGAAAGGCTTCACCCACAGAGCTGCCCATTACAGTGCTGGTCAGTGGGAGTCGCCCAGTCTTCCAGTGCTGGCAACTGGGAGAAGCTCTACTGGAGCAAATGAATAACACAGTTTACCCTTACGTCCTTTAGAACTGAAATCCTTCTTACTATGAATAACCACTAACCAATAGAGTTTGCTGGTTGCTGTGCCAACACTTGTGGTGACTGTAGTTGGCAATTTTCTCCTTGTAATTTTCTCTGTTTTTAGCCTTGTTAGCAATGTGGGTCAAGGGATAGCGATGCTAGTCAGTCGGTGTACCACTTTGGTCCAGCCTGAAATAACTCAACAATTATTGGATGGACTGGGACACTCATGGTGCCTAGAGGAGGATACCGACCGACCTTAGCAATCCCCTGACGTGACCTCTAGTGCTACTATTAGGTCAAAGTTTTCAGTAATCCAATGAAATATCTCAACATCTACTAGAGGTATTAGGACGACATTTCCGGCATTTCCACACAAATTTCCATTTGTCCAATATTTTGCTTTATTTTGGTCACATCTCGGTTAGCCTGTTTTCCACCATAGCTTCTGTAACGCAATGCAATCTGCACAGGAGGGTTTCTTCTGTCTGTCTTTTTGAAAATGGCACTGCTGTTAGAAGAAGTCATGAGTGATTTGTTAGCATTTAAAAAAAGCTTCAATGAAAATTTATCAGGGCCAAAATGCAGGTACTTACATTCTTGCAACTTAGTTTCTTCCATATCCCTAAATGCTCTTTTCTAATATAGATTTTTTTTCTTTGTGTTTAATGCAAATGTTTACATGCTTACAAGCTTACTCACTTGCTAAGCTAAGATGATGAGCATTAGCTGCTTAATATCAGCATGTTAGCATTCTCATTGCCATCATGTTAGCATTTTGACATTAGCATTTAGCTAATAGTAGTCTTGCCAAATGGGATTTAAACCATCACCTCCATTCCATAAACCTTAAAACATTAGACCACTTCCAGTGTTCACATGAAGCAGGTTGTCCAGCATTGTAATGAACAGTACATGGGTGGTTCTCTGTGTTGTAGACCTGGAGAACTGTTCTTTAAACTAGACTAAAAGACGTTCCTGTGTTTTTATGAGCTAAGGAAATTTAAAAAACTACGACTATGAAGGAAGGTGTTTTCAGCAGTTTTATAGCAAATAATTTTGTACAAGAAAAGCTAAGTTAAGGTATTTGAAAAATGAATATTTTATTGTATACTGGCTGCCTATTGTGGGGACTGTGCATTGTATTGTTTTATTGAAACCTAATGTAAAACCATGAGAAACCTGTTCCAGACATCTGTAGGTGGTGACCTAACTCTGTATCCTGTATTCAAGGAACTGTGTTTCCTTCTGTTCTATTTTCATTCCCTGGATGGTTGCACAGACAGATTCTTCTTGGTTTCTTCTACTATAACATGTCTTTCTGTCCAAAGAGTTTGTTAAGATGCAGAGGATGCTGGCTTTTGTTTTTTTTTATGTGTGAATTTTTGATTATTAATCACAATGTTCACTCTTGTTAGCATCATTTCTTATTGTGTATGTGCCATTTAGTTTTGACGTTTGCCTTGTACAATTATTTCAGACATTTAGCTGATGTACTTACCAGAGCCACACAAGGGCAGGGAACATGGATATTATGGGGCTTGAACATGTGACCCTCCTGTTACATGTCCAGCCTCTGGAGCAGCCTGCCTTGTATTAGTGGTTTGTCTTGGCCCACTAAACACAAGTTAGGAAAAACACTTAAATCTGAGCAGAAAGAAATGCTTCATGTCTACTTTGTAACGCTTAAGCGTTTGCTGAAGTGCTAGAGTGTCAACAGAAAGGAGAGCGTTTCTTTGTAATAGTGAACATTTAACTGTGTGGTGATGGCTCTGAATGTTGCCTTCCATTCAACTAAATGTGTGAATTTTGATTCACCAACACAATGTCTTTGCTGGTAATTACATTTATTTAAAACATTTTTTCTAAATAAAAAGAATGCTGTATTGCAGTGGACTATCTATGTAGCTAGCAAAAAAACAAAAAACAACCCAGGAACTACATATGTGCTCAAAATTGATACCAATTGTGTGTGTGTGTGTGATATACCTTTATTCGTCCCACAGTGGGGAAATTCACAATGATGTGCAATGAAGATAATTTATTTACATAATTCAAAATTACAGAGAAGAAATTAATAACTTCTTTTGATACATAAGAATATTATAAATGAATTACACAGAAACGCAAACAGTAACTGCAAACAGATCCAAATTATGATGATGATGGTAACTCTTGACAGTTTGATTGACAAATCTGTGCATATGTATGTGGGACAAACTGAACAGCTTCTGCCGTATGTGCATGTGGAAAAGTGTGTGTGTGTGTGTGTAATTTATGAGCAAAATACAGCTAATTAAGATAAGATAAACCTCTATTCGTCCCACAGTGGGGAAATTCACAATAATTGCAGCCACTTGTTAAAGAGGCCTGCATCTCTTTTTATGTCATATTACTCTCTCTCTCTCTCTCTCTCTCTCTCACACACACACACACACACACACACAGGTCTGTTTATTTGTGTCAAGTGTCTGAGATTGATTATAAATGAACACTGGCTCAGGATTAGCTTGAACGTCTGTGTGTGTGTGTGTGTGTGTGTGTGTGTGATATGCCTGTCAAAGAGTTAATGATGGTGGAATGGTGTATTGATGGAAAACCCAGCTATATTCCTACTAAAGCTAACTAGCTTATTAGCAGAGTGCCGCTCATATTACCATTACCATTTGACTGACAGTGCATCTCTGAAAAGAGCTTTTCTGAAGAAGAATTACCCAGCAGCCTTTGACAAAACCCAGAAGATCATTTACAAACACTTTGCTTTTCTTCTTGCACTGTACATATTGTACTATATGTACCACAAATACAAATAATGAATAATATGTATTAACAATTATATCGGTATGTATTGATGGTACTGTCCAGAATTTTGTACTTTTGTGCACCATTTTACAAATTAGCATGTTAATATTTTACTCTTATTAGGAATTAGGTTAAAAACATTGTACTGACATCTATTCACATATATTTATTGTATCGACATAGTATTTGTCCAGATAGCAGGGAAATACCGGGAAAAACAACAGCAAATGTTGTTAAATGACCTTTGTGATTTTTCAAAGTTTGCCATCGCTGAGATTAAAATGAAATTGTAATACAAGGCACAAATTGGGACTAGCACAATTTGTTTGAACTGTATTAATTTACATAAGATTTCAATATAATGTAGAAATAATACATTGACATGTGCATAACAGAAATATGCTTAATTCCTATGGACTGTACATCATCTAAATGAAGTTTATTTCAAGACAAGTTAGACCAGATGGATCTACAAGGCTCTATGCATTGTAATGTTGGTTTAACATTCAGTATTAATGAAGCTGTTGTTACTATGTAACAAAATCATCTAAGCTCAAAGTTTCACTCTCTAGCTCTTCTAAGCATTCAGCTGCTTCCCGTGGTCTGTATCTAACAAACTGTGCTGATTCAGGTGTCATCATGTGACCCACAGTAAATGTGAACTTTACATCACATGATGTGAGATGGTTGTATATGTCCTCTATCCTCCTCACTAACAAGACATTCTGCTCTGTGTCGGAGGTTCTTCACCTCTGATGTTATATAAGTGGTGGTTAGACTTCAAAATGAGGCTGTCTAGGTCACACGATGACACCTGAGCCACTTCCTTTCACTGATTGAAGGCTGTGACATGCTGCGAGCACACTGCAGGGTTCAGTACCTTAACAGCAGGTGGTGCTCTCTCTCATTCACACACACATCAACACACTCTAACACGCACACAAATCTCTTAATCTTGTATAGTCCTTTAACAACAGGTATCCCTAGTCTATTCCTGTTTCTCCTTTTTCAATCACAATTATGAGATGGTGATTAAAACATTTGATTTCTTGAATAATGTTGAGATAGCAAGTCCTAATGATGGAATAATTACTTCATTAGAATTTGACCTTTGACTAAATCAGGGACATGTATTCAAAATATTTACACACTAAGCCAAATTTAAGAGATACAGTATGTGTGGTCATGGTCAAAGTACAAAGGTACTCTCCCAGGAAGAAAAATGTTTAATCAAAGTATGTAAAGTGGGTTGTGTGGAGCAGTGTGAAGCACTGGAAGACTTCAGCCAAATTATTGCTGTCATAATGTGCTTCTATAGCCAGCTAAACTCTCTTTCCTGATTGGAAAAAAAACAGAAGAGTGAAATTATAATACTGTTTTTACTGCAATCACCAAATCTCTATCCTTTAATCATTGCTGCTTTCTCACTCCCACAGTTCATTAGAAAGTAGAAAACCAGCTTGGAGTGGTGATATTGGAAAAGAAATAATAATGGCAGAGTGGAAACATATTTGTTTACCGTCACAAGTTTATTGCGTCTATTTATACCAGGTTCACATATTTACAATATGAGTGGTTAATGAAAATCTATGTTACTCCATGTCAGTTCCATATACCAATCCATAGACTAGACAAGTACAAACCAATGACTTATAAAGGTATTTATTTAGTGTATTTTGTTGTCTTTGTTTTTTCTTTGTGTACATGTATATATGTGTGGGTGTGCTGTATGTGTAATAGTGGTGGAATGTAACTAAATTGATTTACTGAAATACTGCTCCTGAGTACAACTTTGAGTTGCTGGTTCTTTACTCCACAAATGTATTTGACAGTTGTTATAGGGCTGTCCAAGTTCAATACAGTATGTTTCTGGATCACTCCCTGTCAACACAATATTGCCTCACACACACACACACACACACTACCCCTGACACACATACACAGTTGGTGTTTTTTTTTTCCACCAGGGAGGAGTTATGACACGTCATCACGGGGTGTCTCTTTATAAAGGTCCCACCCTCACAGTCCACCCAGAACAGAAACTGATGACGGGAAAGTGTGACTGTCAGGAAGCAGCTGAAACACTGACTGACACGCTGCTGAACGCTGGGATCACTCCACAGCCGCCTGGTAAGACACAGTCCTGTGATATTCATAGATGATCTTTGACAACTCCCATCATACATTACTGTAATCTAATGAATGTAATGTATAATAGCCTGTGTTTTCCTGCCAGGCTCCAGTGACTTTACAGGATTTACTCTCAGTCTTGTAGGTGTGTTTTCTGTGCCTGCTAGAAGTATTTTGTATAAACCTTGTGTGATATTTCTGTAGCTTCCTGGTCATAACTGTGTTACAGCCATCAGTTCATTATTTGATACTGATGACAACATTGTGTGACCTGTTGCCCCGGCTGATCTACAGGTAGATTTCTGTACACAGAGTGGAAAACAACAGGAAGCATGACAGCAGCAACAATCAGCACAGAATGACAATAATACAGAGAATTCAACGTTACATTAGTGTTTGCATCAGCCTAACCTTAGTGCCAGGCATGGTGTGCATTACAGTACTTGACCACCAGTGGGTAAATGTAACTAAGAAGATTTCAAGTGTTGTATTTAAGTACAAATGTGAGGTACTTGTACTTGATTTGAGTACTTTAATTTCAGGCTACTGTCAGGCCTACTTCATTACAATTTGGAAGAATATATTGTGCTTTTACTCGCAGCATGTAAAATAGTTCAATTTAACTTCACCACCATCTACAAGAATGAAAAGCTTCTTATGCATTAATGCACCACTAATAACACAGGGGCCATTATGAGCATTTGGAGTACTTTTAGTTTTCATGCTCTATGTATATTCTGCTACTTAAGAACTGAGTAACATGAATACCACAACTGCTGACCACATGCAATAGCAGCTTAACACGGTAGGCTTTTAGACGGGTCTACACTTGTGTAAAAAACACTGTGAAACGGAAGCCTGGTAGTTTACAGGCCTGTGGCATTAGGATTAGACCAGACTACACAAGAGATTCACACTGATAGAATAAAATAAAACTTTGTTGTCCATTAAGATTGGAAATGAAAATATTATGTGTCCGTTGTAGCCAAAGGCATCCTACAGTATAGCACCTACCTAACTTAATGTTACACCACACACACACCAATACTAAGACCCTAATTTCCTCACAAGCACACAGTACAAGATTATACTTGACTAGGCCATGTACTAGATGATACAGTATACTTCAGTGAACTATAAAACTGTGAATATTCTGTCTACTTAGTTATTTATATCCCTGGGTGTTGAGGTGCTGAAAAGTTTTCAGACTCCAGTTATAGTCAGCTGTTCCACTGTGGCTTCTGTAAACACGTTACTCTAGCATGAAAAGTAAACCCACTGTCTTGCAGGAGGGAAGGGAGAGGGAGAGGGTATTTCCAGGCAAACACTGGCAGTTACGTCATGTGGCTGCAGTGAGGCAGCGCCGGCCAGGCAGGTGCTTACCCAACCCTTTCTAGAAGTAGGTCGAAGTTACTGCCTTCCTTATCTCCTCACACAAACTGTCAAACCTCTCAACCGCTGCCTCACTGCAGGTCAGGCCACACTGACAATGGAAGATTAGTGTTGATAACTGTGGTGCTGTTATTTTCCCTTCTACAGTGCTGGCAATATTACCGCGCTGTAGAAGTATTAGTAGTAGTAGTAGTAGTAGTAGTACAAGTAGTAGAAGTTCATTTCAACAATAACTGTAGGCTTTTAGTTAGAGTGATAGCAGTAGTAGCAGTAGTTGTAGTAATAGCAGAAGTTTAGGTAGTAATAGTAAAAAATATTAATAATACTAGGAGTGGTTGAGCATGTGTTCAGATCCTTTACCTTAGTAAAAGTAGCGGTTCAACAGTGTAAAAATACTCCATCACATCATTTATCTGCTTTCTTGTCAAAAGTTAGATGAAAAGCTCTATGTCGTTACCCTGCTCCTCATCTCTGCTTGAGGTGAGAGGTTCAGGGCTACATTACCTACTACTAGTATAATGCCTGAATGTCCAACCAAACTGTCGATGATTGAAATGCATTGTGGGTAATGTGCCACGTTTTGATAAGGAATGCATGTAGTGAAAAAGAGAATGTGTGGAATAAAAAAGGCGTTATCTCTTGATTGATATCTCGAGTCCCACAGTTGTATAGGATGCTAAATGCTAAATTGGTGGAGTACTCTTTTAAAAAGTGAGCTTCAGAGTTGGAGGTAGGCAGACTTCATACCTTACCTTTGGACAGAGTCAGGCTAGCTTTTTCCCTCTGTCACCAGTCTGGCTGTAGCTTCCTAAATGCCGCACAGATATGAGATCAAGCGTAAATCCCAAAATGTCAATCTTTTAAGTTCCAAAGTATTAACAGCAAATTGTACCTAATTTATCAATATTTCAATTAGTCATGATGCTGGAAATTGCCCCCCAAATAGTTGTCAGATTCATCCATAATGAAAATAGTTAGTAGCTGTATACCTGATTTGAAAGATTAAGAATATTACTATATTATTATTATTATCATCACAATGCAATATCTAAGTGTAACATGTGGCCGATGTAGTTAGTCCACTGTTCTGAAGTAAGCTGCTTTCTTAATTCACAGGAAGAAAACGTTTGTGAAGTTTCTACGAAGAGCAACAGGTTTTGGATGAGCCTGTAAGAACAGGAAAGTTTCACAGTGAGTCTTTGTTTCTAGATAATTTTTTTCATCACAATCAGCCCTGATGAAAGATGAGTTACTTGAAAAACCAGCATCTTCTACACTTGGACACTGAGCAGCTCTAACAGGGTGGAAGTGTGCATTACTTTGTCTTGATCTTCTCAGGATTTTACACTTTGTCCAAAGACACTGCAACAGAAGAGACACTCATTGTGGAGGTGACTGAGCTGAGCCTCAGACTGTTTGCACGTTGTCTGACCTATCAAAGACCATGCTGTACCTAAAGAAATACTTCACAGAGGGCCTCATCCAGATGGTCATTCTGCTCAGCCTGTGTGGAGTGAGGGTAGACGTGGGACTGGAGGCCTACCTGCCTCCCTCCTGGCACGAGATGATCCGGGGTCCGACCTCGGCTCTGACCCAGACACAGTTCCACAACCTCTACAACCGCCTTGAGGATGGCCATGGCCTGCATCCAAAGAGTGTGGACCTGGACGGGTTCTTCACGGCACGGAGGCTGCTGGGCTGGGTCCACTCGCTGGACAGACTACAGGTAGTCTGTCTCCACATTTGTCGATATGGTGCCATTCAAATGGAGTTAGAAGTATAAGGTATTAAGGGGAAGAAGTATTTTAGCTGTTTCCTGCTAAAATTCCTTTTCTCCACAGGTTCCTAATGCAGAGCTGGAGACATGGCTGGTCCAACGGGAGCCAGATCCTCTCCCTGTGGGATTTCCCGACCAGACCTCCCCACTTGTGAGGGCACCCACTGGGGTGGAGAGGGAGCGAATTGCCCCGTCTGTGGAACCCAGAGCTGCACTTGGTGCCCTGCAGGAAGAAGTGCAGGAGGAGGAGGATAAAGAGGTAAAGCTGTTTCATTCACACATTCACACTTGAAGAACATTTAGGATATGTGTTGTTGCTTGTTCTTCAGTAGAATCAGAATTGGGGTCCTTTACCATTCAGCCGAGATTGAAATGATCTGATAGGACTAATGTTGGTAACGTAATGTTATTGTTACTAGGTGAGAGATTACTTCAGGACAGGTTCAAGGGTTGACATGGTTATGTTTAGTTCAGATTAGCAATCACTGTCGACCTTTGTGCCTACCATAACTGTGTGGGATCCAGAGCCAAAACCCTAATTCATGTATACTTTGACAGGTATTACAGCTGCTACAGAGGGATGAGAGTCATTGAAATACTTTCACTTTCAGCCGTGCTCGTTGTTGCTGTGCATAATGGTTATATACAGCAATATATATACAGGCCCGGCCCTCAGAAACACTCTGCTCTGGTGGCCTTTATTGTTTTTAGCATAATTTTTGTCTCATTTGTGTTCTGATAAACAGTAAATTCATCAAATTCAGTGCTTCATATTTCTATTTTCCAAGCTACTGTAACTGTCATATGCCATCTAGGCTTACGGAAGTGTCATCTAAAGCAGATTGGGAAAACAATAGACGTGGACAGACGCCCAAGCAATGTCCTTTGATTGGCCAAAAGTCACCAAGTCCTTAAGCATTTTTCTCTGTGACTTCAAATTTACTGATACACATGTGTGACCATCTTTCTACAACTCTAAATTCCACTGTCACAGATGCTCAGTTGTCTTGCTCCAATAATAGCTTCACATGGATGACCTCACCAGGAAAATGAAGCAATACACTCAGTACAGTTGAAATACAGTAGAAACTACTAGAGAGAATACACCTATTAAATAAACACTAATACACAGATGCAGTAGCCTGGGAGTCATAGGTCTTTTCAATGCCTTGTACTTACACCACAGTAACCTAGTCACTGCTGGCTGTATGCAGTAAACTGATTTCTTAAAACTGGATGTAAATAGGAAAGAATAAGAAGTTTTAAATAAGTATCCACAGCTGAGCAGTAGACTGATTGTAAAACACATTCAAACAGTGAGAAAAAGCATGGGCTATCTTACTGTGCCAGGAGACTGTTATTGACCAGAAACACCACTGTCGCACCTGGCTCCAGCTTTATATGCAACTCATAGACATTAGAATCATCTCTTCTCACCCTCATAAAAGAAAGTGAATGGGTGTATTTTCCAAAATGTTAAACTATTTCTTTAAATCCAATAACATAGTTAAGGGGCATCCACTGATCATCTGATCTGGGTGACACCACTGACTTTGAGTTCTTGCCTGCATGAACTCCATTTATTAATGGCAACGCCTCAGGCATGCCTGGTCAAGCTTTGGCCCATAAGACAGACTTAAGACAGACAGATACATTACTTGGCTGTCAGATGTTTCACTTCAGGAACAGACATGTTGAAACTGAAAATAATTTGTGGAGCACATCATGCACAGACAGATGGCTTGTATGACTGAAGGGGCCACTCTGGGCCCTGAGGCTTGAAGCTCACAGAGCTAAGCAGAAGTGTTTTCTATAGACCAAAGCAGGATTTATACTTCTCCATTAAGGGGTTATGCAGGAATTGTGATTCTCAGAAGATCTCAGAAGGTCTCTGTGGGTCTATGCAAAGAAGGCTGCACACCAGAAATAATGGCATTTACACTGTGTCATTTTCATTATGTGTGATCTTTTATCAGCAGTGAGGTCACCGTGATTCAGCTTCCTTCACTACAAACAACTGAATAAACAAGTTTTATAATTTCACACACAAACTACACTGTGACAAAACGAAACTCCCAAAGACTCCATCACACACGCAGTCAGACGGAGACTGGTACAAACAGACTGTACAATATATAAATAGCCCACAAACTGGCCTACACGTCCAGTCTGGACATGTGGACACACACACACACACACACAAAACACACACACACACTCTGTCACACATTGTATTGGGCTTCCATCAGTGGCCCTCCTGTAATTTGAAATCTGTAGCACATTGTCATGAATTACACCCCGTATACTCTTTAGGACCACAGAATTAGAGTTGGTGCAAGTTTTTGTTACTCACTGTATCAGCCACATCATACATACACAGGCATTAGTAGACCATGTAGCAGGACATACTTCAATACTTATTCTTTTTACTAGTTTTTATTTGGTGCATTTGAGGAAGCCACATTGATGTTTTATAGAGGGATAGATGTTTTGATGATAGTATTAATTGATTTGGTGACAGTGTCACATGTGTAAGATGGAGGCCACCAGCCACTGAACTATAGCTACATTTGTTTTCAGTTTTAATCAAAGGGATATTGCTCTCAACAAATTGTGAATGATCTCTGTGGTTACATTAGGCAATTAAACTTACAATCTCAAAATTTGTTTTAGGATAATGGTTTTAGAAAACTGAAGGACTGAAGTATTCATTTTGTTATGAGCTGAATGCTGAATGCTCAGTGCTCATTTTACAACAGGCTGGATGCCTATATATCTGTCTGCATGCCAGCCAGACACACACACACGCACACACACACACACAGAGGACATTACAACTTGATATAGCACATAGAGATCTAAGCACATGCCGGACTGTTACCTTCTCTTCGTCAAACTGGAAGTGAACATAACAGTGTTTTTGAATTCTCTTCGTGTATCAAATGGCACAAGTACCCAAAAACACACACACTCTCACACACACAGCACTTTATTAGCTTCCTCTTGGCCTTGTGACCAACTGACTTGTTTTGAAACTTGATCTCTGGCCCCTTGCGTTCTGACACACATTTACATCCCTAGGTTTTGCAATCCCTCCTGTTTACTCCATCAACACACACACACACACTTGCAAAAAGACAGAGGCATGCATGTAAACAAATGTACACAGATATATGAGGTGCCAACTTGTGTTCCCTTATTCAGTATTGTTGTAGCAAGAAAACAAGAAACCCGATTGTGTCTAGTGGCACTAGCTAAATAGATTAAAGGATATAATGAGAACATGGAATATACAGTTTGTAATGAACATATTAAACATTGTTTTATTATATAAAAGCTATGTCTAGTAATATGTTAGACAGACTAATTCCTCACTGTCAACTGCATAACAGACATTTATCATTTCACACCAAATATGAATTGAAAAAGATTTTATTATTAGGTTGAGTCATTTCACAGGGTTCTGTCAAAATCAATTTGCAGAGGTTTCACTGTAGAAAAGTATGCAGCTTGCATCCACTCTCTTCTGTAGCAGGACTATGATCATAAAGAAGATGCAATTTTGTCAGATTTCCAAACAGACCTGGGTGAGTAGATTATCCTTTCTATAGCACATTTTAAAAATATGCAATAGAAAATGTAAAATAAATAAGTATAACAAAGTTTCGCTATTAAATGGAGTGACAGTTGATCAACTGCAGGAAAATTTCAAAAGCCCAACCCCCCTTAGCAACCACATGAAGCCTCTGAACCTTTGATCCCCTAGGGCGCAGTTACTCCCCGTCACTCCCCACTTACTGCCTTGTGGAGAGTGACAACGTCAGAGCTTAGATGCCACCATTTTAATCATGGCAGTGTATTTAAGCCATTAACCATGCCTGCTGCCACACCGCTCACCTGAAAGCTATGTCGTCACTTGCTGCTACTGTTGCCTCTGCAGCTTCACTCCCCATTCCCTGCTGTGCTGAGACTGGTGCTGAGGTCAGAGCCTATACACCAAATATCGAAGCTGTATATATTCTCCATTCACACACAGTATAATGGTTATCATGTTTGCTTTACAGACAGAAGGGCCTGGGGTCAAAACCCAGTGGAACCAGACCTACTGTATATCTCTTCTTCTCTGAAATTAAGCACGAGTATAGTCGCCATTCATTACCTCATAAACATCAGAAAATGACCACCTGACCAAGTTGTATGATCAAGGAGTTTGAGTTTGGGTGGTCATTAGTCAATTGCAAATTTTTCTTGTGAACAGTGTGGGTATGTCCAGAAACTGGATCAGTGACCAATGTTATCTGTGATTCTTTCTTGCGGTCTGTTAGACTGTATGTTTTAAATCATCGTCATTTGTGCCTTGATCAAGTTCTCACTCCAGCATGTTGAGTCTAAGGGCCTCGTCACCTGTCATCTACCCTGTGTCTGAGGTCCTCAGGAAGTGTTCACAGACTATTGTAGACAATGCCAAAATGTTACAATGATTTTGTGTAGTGAATTAAATCAGCATGATTAAAACCTGGGTTCTAATTTGCACTTATGTAATTGTAGTAAGGGTTATGTGCACCAGCTTTACCCATCTTCTATATGTTCAAAGCCACATACGTGTCCTTGCCAGCTGCTGAGGGTCTCTGGGTTTGTCTGTAAGCCCCCAGCCAGGTCAGGAGAAGGTTAAAGTTATTCTGAGCCTGGCTGTCTGTCTCTGGGTAAAACATGAGCCTTTACGTTCAGTGCATACATGTTGCTAGTATAGAAGACAGTACTACAACTTAATACTATTCCAGTTTGCATGGTGACACTCTACTTTGTCTCTGTGTTAAATCTCTCTGTGTTGTAATCTTGAGTGCTTGGGTGTATATTTCTAGGAACTAATATCATATGACAAATGCATGTCCAAAAGATGCATTCAACATATTCTTATATGAAAATCCCAACATTTTCCCCTTTCTTTAAGTGTATATCAAAATATCACCCACTAAAATGTGATTATAGATTGACAACCTTAATCAGTTGCAGCACTTGTCCCATGAGGCCTGCCCACTGGCACATTGTCATAGCCTTATGGGAGCTGTGGTTTTTCAATACTAATAAAATATCTTTTCTTCTATCATGATATGTTATGTATGTTGTGGCTCAATATTAATGATAAAATAAGGACAGGATAGTAATCATTAAACATGTTGGGGTTTTTTTCCATTTGTGAAAGCAGTCTTATTAATGAATGTGTGAGAAATTTAATGGCATAGTGGTCGTCACATCTGCTTTTCATGCAGAAAGTCCTGGGTTTAAAATCCAGTATAACCAGTCTTGTATGTCTGCTGGTTTCAGAGCTTATTCCAGCGATGTAGTAGTTTGAAATTTGACTTATTCGTTTTCTCGATGAGAAGATTGATAACGCCCTCATGTCTGGAAAGTGTATGAATGTTTCTTTAACGTCAGTAATCTGGTTCCAGGGTGTGGTGGTTCATGTCTGCTAAGGTACAGTTTTCAGAGACCCTGGGGCTGCACTGACTACATCTCTTCTTTATTTTTGTCTGTGCAACCAGGAAGGAACGCATCATGAACTTCATCACAGTGGTCCTCTGGATGAGAGGGGAGAGGAAGAGGAGGAGGAGGATGAAGACCTGGCTGGGATGCATAGGCATTACAGGAGGACAGAGAGAGGAGGAAGATCAGGAGCTTCCTATAGCTGTGCTGACAACAGAGAGCCAACTCAGAATGAAGTCGACCAGGTAAGGCATAGTAAGAGTAAGATGTATTATAATGCTTGAATGAACCAGGTTGTATCATGTGTCATCTGCCCACATCTAATCGTAATCTAATCACATCCATCATAGCCTCCTCCTAGCTGCATCTCACCTCCCCATTAGTCTTTCTTCAAGAAGAACTCTTTGGTTTTGTAGAATCAACGCATGAATCATATAAAAGCGGATAACACCACACACCTTTAAACAGTTTGTCCTCTAAGACATTTGTGGTGTTGCACTAAGGTCTACACACAAAAGGTGATGGGAGTAGTTGTGTGAAGAATGAGAGCCTGAGAAAGAAGTTTTAACTCTGCCTACTTTCACATCTCCACAAACCAATTGTGCTGTTAAGGAAAGTTACAAAATTTGTGACAGGGCTCCTACCAATTCTGACATCAGAAAGGGAATTTCAAACACCCTTTGATTGTGTGGTTAAGAGAATAACAAAGGGAACCCCAGTTAAAAAAGCAACAGGAAGAAGTTAGTGAAAATCAATGCTGGCACTTTAACTGAATTGAGCATGTCTTTTTCCTCAACATTCTAAAACCGGACAGTCTGAAAAAGACTATATTTGGATTCACTAACTGCACTACTGACTAACTGCAGCGTTAGCTCCAGTTCCTCAGGTCCAATATCAACCTTAAAAAATCCTAGAAGAACCTGTCTGACATACTGTACGTGAACTTGTGTGAGTGTTAGATGAGTTGATCAGAGCGTCTGTCATGCTTGGAATCAGAGCTGGATGCTTCATCTTCACATGCTGGACAGCTCAGCAGGATACAAAAGCATCAGTGACACACTAAAACAGCTGCACCCCAGGGTGCCTGTTACACCCAGGTCACACGTAACATGCACAGATACATTATATGTGTGTGTCTGTATGTGTGTGTGTGTGTGTGTTTGTGTGACAAATGAAAGATAAAATAAAACTGAAAGTATGGACAATGAACTTATTCAGATTCAGACATATTTCATAGTAGCATTTAAAAATATCAAACATGGGTTGTGTATGTTTTAGTGCTGTCCCTTGTTTTCAGGGCAGATCAGAGAAGCCTGAAGAATTCTGCTACGCAGAACCTATCTTTCCCACATAGCACTGCAGGTCAGAGGTTAGAAGTTTATGATTTGTGAGAGGGTCCAGCGAAGGTGGAAAGACTAAACAGAAACTTCTTAGAATGAAACCCTAGAAATCAATAAGAGCAACAGAAGGAGAGGCACGCAGACTGACAGTTTCATTTTGACAAATGAAAACTAAGTGTGTATTCTTAGAAGTCTCACTCTCAGAGTGTCACTTGTAGGTCAGATCGGAACTGCCTCTTGGTAAAGGGACACGCCACAGAGCAATGATTCTCAACAACTGGGTCATGGTGTCTGGCAAAAACCAATCATCCATCTTATCATCATTAATTCTGGATTTGTGAATGAGGGAGAACAATATGGAAATATCATACAGAAAAACAGATTATTTTTATGTTTGAAGTATGAATCTTTACATGAATCTAAAGTAGACTCAGTCTTGTCACAGTGAGGTATTGCATTTGGCAAAAAAACCAAAGTTATTACAATTAATTCTGAGAGTCATTAATGTGTGTAACACATTTCATGGCAATCGATGTAATATTTTACTAAAAGCCAAAATGTCAGCCTGTTGGTGACACTAGAACAAAAGTCAGGGGATCACCATGGTGAGTAGAATTCATCATCTGTGGACTGTACATTTCATGGCAGTCCATATGGTCGTTGGTAAGATATTTCAGTCAGGACCAAAGTGATGGCTTGACTGACATGGCCATGCCTGCAGCCATACTGCCAGCATGGATAATAAAAAACACATGGATATTGCTGGGAACATTCAACCAGCTGGACAAAACTGGTGTTACATCAAACACAAACCACCTGCTTGTCTTCTTTCTCTCTAAAACTCTCTTGCTCTGTCTCTCTCTTTTTCTCTCTTATTTTCAGACTTCTTTCTCCCTCCAGGAGTGTCTGAGGTTGTTGGAGGAAACCTTTCCCTTCACAGAAGAACAGCAGGTGCAGCCTCTTCTCTTCTCTTCAGGCCATTCTGTTTTGTCCTTGAACAGAACTCAGCATCTTTCCTGCTTTTTTGTCCCTCAGTTACATGATGTTGGTGGTAGAGGGGGAGACCTGGAGCATCAGTCCCGAGACAGAGAGCCCATGCTGCCCCCCATCACCACCAGACACCCTTCCTTGGACCTGGAGCTCCACTGGCAGGACCTGTTGGCTATAATGGAGCCTGAGGTGACTGGGAGATTAGAATAAAATGAAATCATGAGATGAGTAAGCCAAGATACAATAAATTGAGATACATTTCTCATCCTTCCTCTCCAGAACACAGATGTTGACATCATGACATCATTTGACCAAACACAGAACTCAAGAGCAACTGGGACCTTTCAGGGTGTCAGGTCTGAAGTGCCACAGCAAAACTATAACAACCAAGACAACAACATAACAGAGGCTGATCAGGAGGCCTTTCCAATGGGGACTCCCCTGCAGCATGGTAATTCAATTCAGAGGCTGACATTTGTTGTAAGAATTCATGAACTGTACCCCTATGCTTCAACAAGTCCTCAAAAATTTCACTTTAAGGTTCATTCTTGTCAGACAGAAGCTTGACAATACAAATCTCAACACAAGGCCCACTCACTTGTTTTCAAACCATAGAACCACATTTTGTAGCTTTCCTCAGTTGATTGAGTTGCTTAGTTGTTATAGAGATGGTTTAGAAATTCTGTACATAGGTCACATGATGATAAAAACTAAACCATCCTCATGACAACTGAGCAAATCCATTAGCTGAGCAACCACAGGATGTGGTTGAAAGCTTTGGAAACAAGTAAGTTGGACTTTGTTTGTCTTGAGAAGCGCCTCTTTTCCTGAAATTCTCCCAAATGTTGTATATTCATGTTAGTTCTAATGTAGGAGTTAATGACTCCCCTTACACTCTTTAAAAACTTAAATCTTAAATTAATCTTGTTTGTTTGTCTTATTCCCTGAATGTTCCATGAATCACTGTACAAAAAGTGCTGTGGCATGTCCCACAATTCTTAACATTTTACAAAAATGTCCACTCTTTGTTTCAAGATTTGTTGCCTCCAGGCCAGGTAGAGCCAGCCCTGTTTCCACTCACCCCCAGTGCAGAGCTGGATGACCACAGTTCAGCCTTGAACACAAGGGACACGAATGTGAATCCCTTGCACAACCCTCCAGATCACACAGACCTGCTTGCAGAAGATCCTTCAGGAGACTTCAGCCTGGGACTAAATGCAGAAGATAACTCGAGTACCTTCAACATGAATCTGCTAACACAAGATCTCGTGGATACCATGGAATCACAATATGCACAATATGCTCCCTATCCTGAAAACCTTCCTAGCTTTAATGTTAACTTTCATTCATGCGACTTGACACCTTCCAGTTTCACTCCATCTCCAGAGGGGAATGGTATGACCCAAGACCTTCTGACATCTCCCTCCAATGTTTTTCTGGTTGACGAGGAAGATATTGAGGATGAAAATGATGTTCCTAGCCCACTTAACGACCTCTTAGGAGATGCCGCCATCTTGGATGAGATCCGATTGTTGGACTTGGCTCTGGAGGAAGGATTCAGTCCTGAAATGGCAGCCAGGCTGGAAGAGGAGGGCTATCTTGACAGTGAAATAGCCCAACAGCAGACTGACAGAGATAATGACCAATCAGACTCTAGCATGGCAGTCACAGAAAAACAGGGCCAACCAAGAAGACATCAGCAAGGTAATTAAACATAGAGGCAATAGACCTTCTTTCATAATAACTATTTTTGACAAAATGTGCAACTACTATATGTACACTAATGTTCAATGCAAGTACTTATGTAGAACTTATCTTGACCTCTCCTCATTCCCTCCTCCTAGATGGCAAGAATGAAGCAGACTCAGACTCTGGTCTTTCTCTAGACAGCCCTGCTTCTCCATGTGCGTCCGAGGCCTCCTCCTATTCCTCTTCCTCCTCCTCTTCATCTTCATCTTGTGTGTCGGCTGAGGAAAGTCTCTCTGAGGAAGAGGATGAAGATGCTGAGGAAGTGTTAGTTGGGTCAGATATGGAAGTGGAGGTGATCATAAAGCAGGAGGAGCTGGAAGTGGAGGAGATGGGGGCAGTAGGAGGGTACCCTGAAGATGTTAAGAAACTCTTCCCTGCCAACTATGAGGACAACAAGCTGTTTAATGGCTTTCCTTGGCTAGAACATATTGGCCATGATCACACATACAACCAGCCCTGTTCAACGGCCTCCTCAACATCCCTGGGTAAGATACCCACAAAACAAACCAAATCCTCCCCACGACATGACAATGCCAAGCCTTACCACCGCTCCTCTTCCGAACACATCTCCAAGACCAAATTGTGGAGCCGGGATGAACGGCGTGCAAGAGCTCTGAAAGTCCCATTCTCCAATGAGCTGATTGTTGATCTGCCAGTGGAGGAGTTTAATGACCTACTGGCTAACTGCCAACTCAGTGAGGAGCAGCTTACTCTCATTAGGGACATACGGCGCCGTGGTAAGAACAAGATAGCTGCCCAGAACTGCAGGAAGAGGAAAATGGACGTGCTGCTAGGACTGAAGGATGATGTGTCAGGTTTGAGACGCTACCGATCGCGGCTGCTCAGAGAGAAACAAGAAGCCCTGAGGAATCTGCAAGAAATGAAGCGCCAACTGGGTACGTTGTACCAGGATGTCTTTTCCAGGCTAAGGGACGAGGAGGGAAGGCCGCTGGATGCTATGGATTACCTGCTTCATTTTGAGCCCAATGATAGTGTCACAGTGGCTTTACGACAGCAAGGGGCAGCACTGCCAGTGACAAAGCCCACCAAAAAACAGAGGGGCAAGAAGAAGTGAGGGGGTGGACAAGCCATTAGAAAATGTAGGGAGCGTAAAGCGATCCTTAACAGGAGTTCAATCAAAACTACAAAAAAAAGCAGGAAATACTGATGCACTGGTGAACAAAGGAACACAGAAATTCTTTATCTGGTGTCAGTGGAAGGTGCTAAAACATACCATGAAATCCTCAAACACCCAAACAGATACCCTGAGAAGAGGTGATTATCACGGTGATGTTGATGGTGAACCATTACTCCAGGATGAGTTGTTCATCCTTCATTATAAACAGTTTATACACTGGAAAAGAACTTGAGCTCAATCTATTGTTAAACTCAAACAACTCTGTAGTAAATCTAGGTTGCTACACAGTAGAATTCAAACAACAGAGGATAGACGACCAGGGAAACAGGAGTTCAGTGTCCATGCACAGTCCTGCTTTCTCTTAGGTCAGCTCCCTCAGAGACTTGAAAACAATGAGGTGGACAAGCAAACAGACTGATAGCAGGCTGGATCCTGGCCGTCAGCTAGTAGAGCCAAACAATCAGAGACATTACAATGACTTCCACCAATGAAGGATTGCTGGAAGGGAAGGAAAGGAAGGGAGGTTCTGGTCACTCAAATACACTTCAACAGGGTGAAGACTTTGGGTCAGGGGGATCAAACCTGGGTATGTTCTGTTCCCTGATGGTGCAGCAACCACAGACCATCCCGCTGCCAAACTGGACCATGCTGGTCACCGGAACGCCAAGACATTGCATACCATTTCCAGCAGAACCCTTTGAAATTTTAGCTAGAGAGAAAATTTGCAACGTAGTCACTTTGCTAAACTTCTTTGAATAGCATATATAAGTTGAAACAGTTTCACAACAGTGTCACTCCTACCACTCTACTACCACTTGACTGACTTAGAAGGTACTAGAGACTATTCATAAAAAGCTATATAAGGTAAGCTATTTCAGAATGTGGCAACACTTGTAAGTAGGATATATTCATTGTTTGTGCTGGTCTCTGGTATTTAAGATGGATATATGGTTTTTGAGAACAAGGGGGGATGATGTGTCATCATGCATTGGGGCCATCCATGTGACTCAGCGGTAAACACGGCAAATAATGGAAATAACAATATGAAGAATTTAGCAGATTGAGTGCATGGAGCAATGAATGAACTGGTATAGCTGTCAGATTGCTGATTTCAGAGAATACCGATCCCCCATGGCCTCAAGTATGGGAAGAGAGAGCAAAGTGCTCGTGGATTTGTGAATGACAGACTGAGCAGAGGAATGACTCTTTTTACCCATAAGTGGTGTCTATATTGTTTTTTTTCTTGTGAACTGAAATCATGAAAGCAATGGGCTTTTACCTGTGCCTTTTACAGATATGTTATTGAGTTTTTATGTATTTTACACACACGCATTTGTCTTTGTTGGAACCTTTCATCAATCTTGGCAGATTGTTAATACAACTGCGGTAAGTTGCAAGATGTTAAGGTTGACAGGCCAAAATGTATGTCATTTGCCCAAAATACATATGAATGTACCTTCGAAATTGATACATTAAAAAATTACAGATTTGACCTTTAAAGACAGGTTACTGGATTCCAACATTTATGCAAACTTAAGGCTGAATTGTGAAATGTTAGACGTTAGCATTTCACCCCCTGGTGGTTGTGCACATAGTCTCAGAATCTCTATTGAGTTCTGTCTTACTCAGCACAGTACTTATTTACTCAGTACAATGAATTAAACATGGCAGCAGTTTGAGTGCTTGATGCTGAGAATTACATATTTAAAAATTTGAACTACAGTATTCTGGATTGTATTTGAGAAAGTCTGTTTAAAAGTAGAAGTTTTGATCATGTAACTAATAATAAACAATGTGTGTGTGCTATAGGCAAAGTATATTTTGGATTTCTCAGGAATGAGCACAGCCAGAAGAACATGCTAGCAGTTACTTTTCCCCACGTGTAGTTAGAAATATGACACATGTCATACGCATATTGTCTGTGGACACAATCATTTGTAATGTTAGATTCTTTTTAGGCAAGAAATTGTTCAGTATCTCACATGGTACCTCATTTTAGAATGTGTCCCTTCCATATAACTGTATAGCAAAGAAATGCAGTAGAATGATATGGCCTCCACCAAAATCCTGTCTGTCTTTCAAATTTATGAAGACCAAGAACTTTTTACCATGTAATAACCTGCATACCTGTCACTACCACTGATGGAATAAGCTAAGTGTGTTTTATACTTTGTGAATGCCCAATGTGCTTGCTGGTCTTCAAGGACTTGGGACCTTGTCTTCTTTAATAATAAAAAACAATAAAAAAATTAAAGTTTTTCTTTGCGGTCATTGAGTTCCCTCTCTGGTGTCTACACAGTCAGAAAGAATAAAGTAAAGACATAAGCTGCATCCCAGCTGCTGTGGCCATGGTCAGGTCCATACAAGTTAACACATGAAATGGACCGATGACAATATTAGAGGTCAGAATTGTTTTTTCTTTCTTCCTTTATTTTTTATTATTTTTACAAGTGTTCAGTGCATCTTAGGGGTGTAACAGCACCCCTAGTGGGTGACTTTGCTATGCAAGATGAAATGCTCTAAGGCAACACTGGGTGTTTTTTGTTTCTATACATTTAGGTTACATTAAAAAATGACAACATGGGGAAAAAAACACCAAAAACCTTTGAATGATGAAAGATAGGCAGAAAAGGGGTTTCTAAAATGTATGGACAATTGACCAAAATGCAACTTAGGGAAAAATAATGGCAAACTTAATTTACTGTTCAATGCGCGGCTTTACAGCTGGATCGATTACAAAACAATCCACAACAATTCTGTAAAGGAATACATAAATTGGGTCATAAGGAATAAAAAAAAAAATGCTATATAATGGTCGCATAGGGGGGAAAAAAGAGGTAGTGCTTTGAAAATGAGAGAGACAGCAGATTTATTCTCAGGAAAACCATATTCCACCTGGTTTCGATGATGATGCCTTCTTAAATTACATTCATGGTACAAAACTTGAGTGGGAGATGCTTCTGAAAATACCAGGCTATAAACCCAAATACATTTCTGAATCTCGACATATCTGGAATAGAAGCTTTAAAATCTACACATATTTTGGAGGTCCTCCATGATCTTTTCAAGATGTTTCAAATAAGGTATAATGCCATCATTATGGCACAAGCCCTTTATTAAACCTGCTCCAAAAATCAACAAATGACCCCATAATAGGCCTTATACATATGGGCACCAGCCCTTCATCTTACAAACTGTAAGAAAAATGCTAAACAACAGGCTTACAGTATTTAGAAATGGGGCGGTATATTGTTGACAAGCAGAATGGATTTAGAAAGAAATTAGCCTATATCAGATATGTATATTCAATAGTATCAAACTAGAATTGGCAAACACCAATCCACATTCATGTTTTGAATTTCAAGAGACGTTTTTACTGGATTCATTTTAAATTTATGGAAGTGGGGTGGATGGTAGATTTTATAAAGCAATCCAGACCTTTTAGTTGCAGGAAAACATTTTCATAATGGCAAGAGGACAGAATAAAGTCGTTTGAGTAGAGTAAATCACATAGTTGTGGGCTAAAGAGCTTTAACCAATGTTTGAGGAGATGGATATATTGAATTTCTGAAGTAATAATTTGTTATGTTAACCTCATTAGAAAAGACAGCTTTCATTTTGAAGTTCTCACCCATCTAGAAGCCAAAAATTTTAGTATCACAGCTTAGGACTGTTGTTCTTCCTCTGGTCATTGAGGTTGGTTGATTCAAAAATATTCAGGAAGAAAACTGATTGTGTGAACTTGGTGATGTGGGTGAGGTCAAAAGTCACTCCCATTTTAGTTTACTGTACAAATTATGTCAATTTATAATCAAACGGTCAGTATTCAAAGAAATGACTTGACAAAACCCGTAAATATTCAGGTGTACAGATGAACAAATGTCTGTTTAATTTCAATTGTGTTTAAGTTTGCCAACTTAGTGTCAAAGTGCAGAAAAGAAGGCATGAGAGATTAGTATTTTTTTTTCCAGTACTACATAGTAAATGTTATCGCCAGTGATTTATTAATTTTGTTGTACTTAATGGCATGAAGATTTTCATGACAAAAATAATGAGATCGAGAACTCATAAGGACCCACTGGCAGCACAAAATACAGGCCGACATTGGCTTTAGCCGTCACACACCTTTCCAAATGTTTACACAGCGATGTGGTCATACATGTGGTCATACATTTGTCATTGTGTGGCATTAAAAATTAAAAAGGATGAACTGAGATACCAAAGTACAAATAGTTACGAAAACAAAAAACTTTATTGTCCAAAACAGACGGTTAAAAATAGATCAGCCGTGACAGGAAACCAATAAACATGCAACAGGACAACACAAGCTAATCTACTAAATACAGAGAAATGTTTCAAAGACAAGATAGAAAAGCTAACAAGCAGACCCAGGTGCAGCTAATTCAATCTCTTCCTGTCAATGCTGAGGTATAACAGAAGACAGCCAGATATCAGGACATTTAACGCATAATACTGATAACATGGTGAAAAAAATGAGAAAGGATAACTTAGACATTGCATACACATACTAACATACAGTAATAACAGCATTAACACAGCTATATTAGAGCCAAAGAAGTTTGACTTCAAAGCTAGAAACTATTAACAGCTGTGCAAACTTACTTAAAAAAACGCATCTTTCCATTTAATTGTCTGGCCTTTTCTATTCTGAACTACTTGGTAGAGATTTTGATATGTTTATACAACCTGTGGTCACCTGTTTCAAAAATAAGACTTTATGTAGCTTGCTCCTGTGAGTTCATACATGTCTTCCTTAACATGTCACAGAGGGTTAGGGCTCATAAAAATGTTCATTCTGTCAGAAAACGTAAAAACAGCTACTGATTCATGCATTGTGAAATGAGGCAGTATGAGGTGAAGCATAAAGACCACTTGAAATTAATGGAGTTGCATTACAATAAAGAAAATATTCAGATTTCAATTTTCTCTTCAAGGTTAGTTCTCCAATAAATCTCTAGCAACAAAAGGCAAGCCAAAGCTAACAGTTCAGACACAGGGGATTTGAACTAACTAACCTGGGTCTGCTAACAGAGGAAGCTACTACGCTAGTTTTAATACAGTATACAGAGAAATAAGCACAGCCGGGCTACATTCAACACATAAAACACAGGGAAACATTAGGCAGCCGGGAAAACAATAAAATACCTCACATATGAAGCCGCCATCATGCTGAACTCAAAAGTTCTATCCCACTTTATTTATGCAAATATCAAAACATGTTAAACACAGGACAGTCTGCAAGCAGGAGGAACCAAGAAATGCTCTTAAGTCTTGAGTGTCGCCCGGCCAGTGCAACCTAAAATAATACAATCTAGAAAACACACGTGGCTGAGTGTGTGTCTGTGAAGGTAATGAAGATGATTTTAAACATACTTTCAATCATCCCCTCCATTAGCAGTAAAACCCAGTTGAGTTTGTTTAATGTAGCACGTATCTACCGAGTAACAAAGCCACAGTCTCATCAGGAAACCTTCACCTACCAGCCGGTGGGACACTTTCACCGTAAGCCAAACCAGTTTGTTGGCTGGTTTCGTGCCACCACAGCTGGCAGAGTATATGAATGTACAAACTACAGCCAGCAATTCACTGACATATGGCTGGTCAGTTTCCACACTGATAGTCCTCTTGTCCAACATCTGTTAATTCACTCTGTGACTGTTTTTTTTGTTTGTGTTTTCACATTGGGGCACACATCCACTGAGTGCAGCAAGTTAGAGGGAGTGCCATTTTACTAGGGAAACATGTTTGATGATCAGAAAAGCTTGTTACAGCACCTCGTTAAAGCATGCTTATTGACCTACTCTGGCAATTTGATGCAATAAACAACAACAAATGAGGAGACATTAACTCCAGCCTTCTGTGATAGAACCTTGTATCAGATTTCCAGAAACATTACAAAAATAAACTTTAGGTGGACAGCAGTGCTCTGGTAGGTTAACAGGGAAAAGAAACTGCATAGAAAGGACAAGAGCCTGCAGGATTTCAATCCAACTAAGCATCACACAGCTGAGCTCAGTGCTGAACACATCTTCATCCTATGTTTGGCTGAAGTGAAACCATGCAGAGTCTTAACCTAGCAGTGTTCATTGTAGTCGTTTGATGTGTGTCTGACCAAATGATCATCTTCCCGACACCTTTCCCCTCTAGTCTACAGGTTAAACGGCATCTCCACCTTCTCATGCAGGGGTTCGTCTTTCTTAACGCTCAACAAGTACACAACTACACCTGAAGTCATCCAGTGTGCTTGTCACTCTAGCAGTGTGGAAATTTACAACCTGCCTAGATGTTGATTTCTGCTGCTGTGTCTACCAGCCACTTTGGCAGGTAACCAACCAGACTCAGTCCCATTAAAAAGTAACTCAATAAAATGGCTCCACTGGCATGAGAACATTGGGAATTGAACCAGCCACAGCTGCCAGTGAATGAACTAAAGTTAAGGCTTAACCTCGCCTGATGTCTGTCCACTTACATAAGGTTCATTACTTCTGTAAGGTGTCTGTTTTCCTCTAGCCTTACTAGATGATTATTTGGCTTTCCACCAAACAAATACTGTGTCCCAGAAAAGTAGTGAAAATAGTTGGTAAATTTGTTACATGTGCATGTGTTCTAGAAAACACTAAAACTAACGCAAAAGCATTAGGAGACATCCTAACATACACCTTAATATCTAGAACATATATGATTGAGTCACATGAAATAGGGCAAATGGACAGTTTTGCATTCACAGAAAAGCTACAGGTTTGCCTCTGACTTGATTAGTTTTTTTAAAAACAGAAAGAAGTATAAGCTGTGGCCAGCTTCCTCAGCCATGGCTGGAATGACTGAAAATTTAACTTTTTTGAAAAACTGTTTCAGCAGACAACTGCAGGACATTTGAGCACTAGCTGGTTAGCTGCCACATTGACTGGTAGGACATGTAAGGCCAAAGCCAACAACCGCTGGTCTTTTCATGTAGACTGTAACCCCTCTTCATCAATCTGTCCATGTCAGAGTGAAATGTACAGTCGTCATTTGGCATTTGAGATTCAATTGAGGAACAGTGTTATGTCAGCAATAATGAGAACCCAGGTGGCACAAAGAGAAAAGATACTGAAAGAGACGAATGGTTTATGTCCATTCTTTCACTCCTCCATAACACCCAGCCTCACTTCATTCCGTTCCAAAAGAAGTTCCCTCCAATGTATCCTGACAAAGCAAGAAGGAAAGTTTGTGCTCTCTGCGTCGCCACAATTCACCAACCACGTGCACCATCTTATCAGCTGAAACATTTTTTTAAAACAGAACTTCTAAATGCGGACCAGTGATTGGGAGCAGAGACAAACTTGCCAGCCACAGCAAAACATTCAGTTTGCTTCTTCCATGAATGCACATGTTTAAGAGGTAGCTTGACATCTTGCGGTGTATTCCTGTATTTCCAACACCAGGCACCTGTCAGCAAATGTAGGAGACAAGCACTTCATAGTCATTTCACTGTATTTAGTTCAATATTCGGCTTGTGACGCCAAGGAGGAATATTAGCAGAACAAAGGCACCAATTCCCATCAAGTGACATGTTCTTGGTGAGGGAAAAACATTACAATAAGAGAGACTAAGTGTCAACGTACCTCTTTTTTAAAAAATTACATTTTCAGTCAAGATACAGGTGGGAGCATCTTTTGAAGAAAGGACGTCCGTCTCCTTTCAGGGCAGGAAAACAAACTTCCTCTTTCCTCCGTCAGCTACACTGGCAGTTCGACAATCGTTTGATTTTATTAAGTGTCTATTTTTAAATGGCAATGTTTGATGTCTTCCGATTTTGACACACTGGGTCAACTTCTATGGTACACCTTTGTAGATGTCTGTACCCAGACGTATGTTGTTCAAATGTGGTTGATCTGTCCATAATGCCATTTGTAGATTTCCCCAGAGTTTGTTAACTGTGATACTGTAATGCACCTGATTTGGTAAAACAACACAATTACTGAACCTGGTGTGTTGATGGACACATTTAAATTGTGTTTTGTTTTTGTTTTTTAATCACAACAGTATGGCAATATGACTCTTGACTTGAGTCAAAATCTGGGATCTCCTCTTTTGCTGCCAAAGTGATTGCTAGAATCAATTACCTGGACAACAGTTGACCAGCATATTGTTGATTTCCTGCCCTGTACTTCCACACTTCTTTTTTCCTCTTTGCACCTCTGCCATCTCCTCCACTCATCTAGTCTTTTTTCTCCTCCTCTTTCTTCTCCTCCTCCTCTGTGGGGTACGAGTGCCAGGTGAGGCGCTCCTCATAGAAAGAGATGACCACCTGGGGACATTTGACATTGGCCTCCTTGGCTGGGACAAGATCTGCCTCATCTGAGTTCTTCCTGTTAATTTTAATTCAAGAGAAAAGGTATAAAGCGAGGAGAAAGAGAGAAACAATGTGACAGAGAGAGAGCAAAACAAAAAGACAATAGGGGAAACAAGGTAGGTAGAAGAGAGAGGAAGAGCAAAAGAGAGAGATGTTAGACAATGAGGTCTTCGTTCATTTCCTCCAATAATAAACACAACTGAGGACTTAAGCTAAGCAATTAACAAGGACAATCACAAAAAATGTGTTCTCTGGACAGCAGTCCCCATCTTTCAGGTCAATTCTGAGCAGGTCCCAAGCATGTGGTACAATTCCATCAAAACTTTACTTCCAGAGTGCGGTTATTTTTAAATATTCTTTTGGGGCTCTACATATCGTCAGACTGTAGTGGACAAATGAACGACCAAGAAGAAGCTTGCTGATCTACAACAGGCTGAAGACAACTTTGCGAATACACTCAGTGGCCACATATCTAATGCTACTTTTATGATGCCACAAATGTTAAAATTTTTTACACTGTAACAGACATGTTAATTCAAATGTTTTAGCATTGAGGTCACAGTTAGTGGTGATGTGCTGCACTGCATTATATTGAAGTGTTTCTAATATTCTGCCCCTCTTACTAATGTAAACAAGGTCAAAAAATGGAAACTTCTCAATACAATGTAGTCAAGTTAAACACTATCTTTAACTATGAAGTCAGTAAACAATTTCTGACACTGTCAGCCAAAACTGAACATTATAGACTTTGAGGCAGATTTTATGGCAGAGTTATTGTATTGAATTGCAATAGACTGTACAGGTGTACCTACTAAAAGTCTCCACTGAGTGCATATTCAGCATGGTTTTACTGAAGCTCGACACAAAAAAACTATCATCTTACACAATAAGGTGCTGGTTTGAAACCTAGCTTGAAAACTACTTTTCCTCTCTGTCTCGACACAGCAGCTGTTTTATTACTCTGGCAACTTTACATATGCTGTAAAATAATATTAGAAGCTTTTAATAAGCCTGAATTAATTGTAACAGCTACTATAGTATTTTAAAAGTTGTTTTTAGGCCCTAATTGCACACTTTTGCTGTAATGCTTCTTTTTTTACTGAGTTTAAAGTCCCAGTTGTAATTTCATGATTGTAGTTTTCATTGTGTGAAATAAAAGTGAAGGCAAGCTCGGTGTTCAGATCAGTCACTTCACAGCAAGAAGGTCATGGGTTTCAATCCACTAACAGCCAAACTGACAAATGGCAATAACAGGCCTGCAAACTGCAGGGGGGTGACAGTATTGAGAACAGGGCTGAACTCTGTTTTCTAACACTTTCAGTGTGTCACCACTGCAGCTGGGCCAAACAATGCTCAAGTAGTTAAGCTTACTTTGGACAAGGTGACTGAAACACAGGTAAACAGCAGGGCCAGACTGGGATAACAATAATTCAGGCCGGGAACTGAACCAAGTATTTTTTCTGTTTACTGTTTGTCAGTAACATATAATTTCATTTTATTACTACACACAAAACAGTTCAAAACAGCCAAGTTTCTTCAGTTACAAAAGCTAGTCAATGTCAATTTCAAAATCAAAGCTGCAGGAATAATCATTTACAAATACAATTTATGTGTAATTTTGGAGTGTTTGTTTTGCACCTCATTTCTTCAGACCTCTGACTGGACTTGACCATCATGCAGCTCTTGTAGCTCTGAGTACCTGGATTCTACCTGACAGAAAAGAATATACAGCTCTTTATTTTCTGTATTATTTCATGCGTATCTCTTAATTTTCTACATGATCAAGTGTTGAAACTTACAATCACTTGGGAATGGTAGTTGTGATACTATCACATGCTGTGCTAGCATGTATAAACTTTTTTCAATCATGACCCTTGCTCCTGAACATATCTATAATTTGGTAGCATTTAGATGTATTTTCCTCCAGGGTGTTTCTCCTTTTAATGCTCTCCCTCTCATCAGCACTTTTTAAGCAGAAAAAAGCAGGATCAGATCTGAACCATTTCTTTCATCAAGAACAAACTGCATTTGGTATTAAGTTGGTGCATGTATGGAAAACTAAGTTTGCAGCACTGATGAACTTGCGGTATATCAGTCATTTGTCAGAGCTCTGCTACAATGTGATTGACATGTGCATGTTAGTCCGTTCGTCGTGCTGCCCTGTATAAACAAGCAGGAATTCAGTTCAGGAACTATCAACAGGTCAGAATCTTACGATGGAGCATTACTGACATTTGTCTGACATTCTTTTCTTATTGACAATATAATATCTGAGTGCCTTAACTGTTACAGTATAAATGGACAATGAGTCATTGTTGAATGTTCATATTTTTTCAAGACAAATGACACAAATGTTATTTTCTACATTTGTTTACTCTGCTGTACCAAAAGTGTACCATACCATGAGCACAAAACCAAGGTACATCTCGAACCGTGAATTTTGTGTACTCTTAACATCCCTAAAGGTGAGGGATGACTCATCTGACCATATCACTCTTATCTACTATCTCTGTAGACCAGTGCCTATGGATTTTGCATACACTGAACTCTCAATCGTGCATTCATCTTTGGAATGAGGGGTTTAAGCAGTGCAATGACACTCTAATGACTATGTAATCACCACACTCTGATCACACCCTGCATTGACAGACACCCGAGGCGGAGTTGCTCCTTACATAATGCACCAATGCAAGCGCATCATGGTCACCTAATGTGTGCCGTCCAACCCTATTTACTGATGTGTTTCCCACAGATCTAAATGCAGATGTCACTTTAGTCATTGATCCTATTGAAACACTAGCAGCCTTTGTGACTGAAGCTCCTGTCATCCATGCCCCAACAATGAACCCTCTTTCAAAGTCACTTAAATCTTTTCTTCTCGCCACCTTGATACAAAATCAGAATCTCAAATGGGCCTGCTCAGCATTTTTATACATGCCACAGAGCATGACTGGATATTAATTGTTTTACTGTACCTGTGTGGAAGCATCTGTATTCATAGGCTTCTCCACATTATTCAGGTTTTTTGTTTAATATGTCATGTCAATTTGTATACAAAAAAACACATAAATGAACATTAAGGAAACCTTGTATTCCATTGTCAGAAAACAAGAGCTTGAACAGATTATGCACTGTTTAAAAGAGTTTGGATGACCTTTCACCTGCATTTGATTTGTTCTATTGTCATTACAACATGATTAGCTTCAGTATTTCCTGGCCAACGCTTGTGGTGAGGCCATACCTAAGCCAACTGTAAGCACTGTATGGATGGGGGTGTCCTGTACACACAACTTAGCACTCAAACTTATCTCAAATACTGCATTGCTAAAAAAAAAAAACAGGCTCTGGGTGGGAGATCTTCACTGGTCTTCTCATTTCCTTATAACAGAGACCCAACCAGGCTCCAAAGTATATTCCATTAGAATACATGCATTTTGTTGTGCTGTTTGTGAAATGTTATGTTGAATTACCAAAAAAAGTAATTCCACATCAAAGCCATCTCAGTGGACCTTAATAAAATGATAGTAAAGACCCACCACTTCATGAGGAACATCAGCTCTCCACTGGAGTCCGTTGCTCCAATAATCCTCTCTGGCTGCAGACCTCTGCCAAAACCTCTGGCCTTTTCACCCTGGACACAAGAAGAAAAAACAAACAGGAAAGGAGATAGTACTGCAATGCACATTAAAGCACCTGTGTGTAGACGTTATATATGATTAGTTAAAAAATTGTTAATTCTTTTGTAGTCAGGCTGACTGCTGGAATTCTGGAGCAGTCCCTCTCCTTTGCTCACCTCTTCCTTCTTCCTCTTGCTCCCTCGTTCCTCTGAGTCTCCCGAGACCTCACTGGTGACTTTCCTCTTGCCCTCCTTCTTTTTCTCCTCCTTTTCTTTGTGTTTCTGCATGTACTCAGCGATAAGGTCTGGGCAGTCTAGGTTCTCTTCCGGCTCCCATGTGTTGTCCTCACTAGAAAGGTGGGTACAGACAACACATGTGAATGTAAGATGTTTTTTAAGTGTCATTTTGTAGGGTTATGTACAGGGCTGTAAATCAATGTAAAATTCTAAAATATAAATTGTTAGGGCTGATATAAAACTGATATCTGCTGCACAATGTTTGCCATTTTTGACTAAAAACTCAAAAATGAATCCCCAAATGGACAAGAGAAAAATATGTCTCAGGAACACACTTCGGCGAAGACAGATTCATACTCACTCTGAGAACCCCTTCCATTTCAGCAGAAACTCCACCTTTCCCTTCACTACTCGGCGGTCCAAAACCTTCTCCACCACATACTCCTCTTCCTCTTCCTCCTCCTCTGCTGCTGCCGCTGGTGCTGTTGTTGTTGCAGCTGGTGCTGGTGCTGGCCCTGCAGGCTGCTGCTGCTCCTCCTCCTCAGCCTTCTTGCCCTTCTTTCCTGCTACGGTCGCCAGCTTGACGTCTGCTGAGGGCACCTCTAGTGGATCAAAGAGAAAACAAGCAGAGATAACGATAAAAGGGATAGAACAACTGATAGCACTTTTTAATACTCAAATGTTCTGTTGAAATGGAGAAAACTCAAAGACTGGTGAGGTGGCCTTTAGAGTCTGATGCACCTCCTGCATTAAAACTGAAATGACAATGACAAAATGTAAAAGTCATTAACTGGTGATCTAACTAGCAGCCAGCAGCTGTCTTGTCTTTTACTATAGTGATATGGCTGTTATGACGAAGACACGGACACACAACAAGGAAACTACAAAAACATGTCTCAAATCCCTGATTAAAATTCCCCCAAAAGCTACAAAATAGGTCAAGTACAACACTTAAGAGGCAAGTCTCATATTAACAACCACCAATAAATAAAGGGCAAAAAACCCAATGCCCAGACACAGACTACCAGGGAATTAAAGAGCAAGTAAGAGCTGAATGACAGTAACAAACCACTGACTGTCCTAGAGCAGGGCTGGAAGGTTAATAGTAGAACTTGCTTAATGCTACAAAGGAACACATTACAAGGTATTCTGCCTGATATGAACTGTGCAGCAGCAAATACTGTACATATTTTTTAAAAAGCAGTGAAAGTTGCAGTGAAAAGATCGACAAGGCAGATGTGTGCTGTGCTTTACTCTGAAGCACAATGATAGGCTTAGAGAAGAGTGACTGATTCAAACACCGTTGCTTCCGCCTCCATTAAGTGAAATCCTGTAGGCTATGACTTTTGGTATTTTCAACAGGTTCACGAGGAAACTGGGAATGCTTGTCATCACAGAAACAGATCATAAGGTTGTAATGTCTATTGCAATTTCAGCAATATCTGCTGCCTTCAATTTAACACAACTCTGCTTGCTCACCGGTGCAGTCTGAGGCACAGGAGCTTTGGAGTTCACAGGCAATTACTCGTGAAGTGTCACCAATCAGAGAGAGCTGTTGGCTGACCATTGAGCAAGATTACAAAGTTGCAATGGCAGACAAAGAGAGGGAATATCCAGGCAAATATTTGGCATATTGTGTGTGTATGAGATAAGCCAAAATAAGTAACAGTTTCTGCCTTACTTAGAAACCACTGGCAAAATTTCATGTACATGAGGTCTATTGACCATGAAGTCCAAAAAAATGTAGTAAGCGGTTACAATGAAGTTTGCGAAAAAGGTGTAACACAGAATTAGGTGATAATTCATATTTTATGCTTTATAAACAGTCAAACCAGGCCTGGTCAAATTTGACCCAGGATGATAAAACAGGAAGACAACAGGAGGGTTAATAATGTCAGTATCTGTGCCAACACCATGTAACTACTAAACTTCAATCTACATCTGTGATTAGACAGGACACACTGACACTGAGCAGGTGATTGGTATTAATACTTGACTGTTCTCAGGCTGTCATCTAGTTGTGAATTTGTTTAGGATGATTCTTGGATTGATGTCCTATCAAGAGACTCCAAAATGCAAAACATCCCTGTCTTCAAAACTATGCAAGTCCTTCAATTTATAATCTGAGAAAACTTTACATTCCTCCTGGACTTGCAGAAACCCTGTTCAACCCAGATTAAAAGCCAAGGGGAAGCCATGTTAGGCCTGGCAAGAGGGAAAAGCTGAAACCTGAGTATACAGGGAAAGAAAGGAGGAGGGGTCACCAGATAAAGAGCTGCACTGCTCAAAGGCCTCACTCAGACAAGCATTGTGAGGGCCTTTACTATTACATCTGGAGTGTGTCTCCTGAGTTGTTACAATCCAGCAGCCATTTTGGCAGTTAACCCAACCACAGAGGGCCGAACTCATGACATTATGTCCAGTCTAGCCACTGTCCCACTTGCTTCTGTTACTCAATGCAGTCTCTCATTCAGTATTTCTTTCATCTGTCTTTCAGACAAATCAGTATCCACTACAACAATAGCTATTTGATATCTAAACCTTTATGAAGTTAAACAACGATCAGCCCATAAGAATAGAAAAAACTACGAGCGTTTCAGAGCGGGCACTTACATCATCATGACCAAATCTGTAAAACTCACCAAGCATCACTGTTTAAGTCACTTTTCAACTTCATCGTTGCAAACTCTGCCTAAAACTTTTTACAGCATTCAGTCTTCTCTGCCCTGCTGTTATATGTTCCTCTCACTCACACACACACGCACACACACACTTATTGACAATCCCACATACATCGTCCTACTGGCCCAAAAACTCTCTAAAGCATCAAATGTCGATTAATCCACGGCTGAAAAGAGTTGCCAACAAATGCACCATTTCCTCCTTTTTGAGAAACGTTTCATAAAAACAAAAGTTACCCCATTTTCTGATTTGCTGAAACTTTTTATAGATTAGATTACATAGATTTTGAAAGATTTACATCTTCATTAGGAATCAGTGGGCTCGGAGCTCAGAGGCATACACACAATAATGGAAGTCAAAGTACTGAAGCAATAGACTAACACACACTGTTGAATTTCAAGATATTTAAGATTTTCTGACACAGAAAATTTTATGAAAGAATATAGAATATCACCATCCTTTAAACCAACAATTTCAATGCTATGATCAAATATACACAATGTTGAGATAATGGGCTAAACCCTACGCTCAAAACCATTGCTGCAGTCACTTAAAGTCACACTTTTAATTCAACTACAGTGACAGGAACTGACTTAGAAAGCCAAATTATCCAAATACCACAGCCAGAGAGAAGAAAAACAAAACAGCACATCCAGAAGTCACAATGAAATCTCTGGAAACACCACCTCTGGTAGATTTGACAAAACTTCATGCGGGGCGACTTTTTGCTAAATATGTACATATTACCACATAAAATGGAAAACAAGGCAGCAAGCTAAGCATTTAATTTTCAATGTCACTGGAAGACGGGCACTCGGCTTACTTTCAAACCATGCAAACACCTTAATTAAACCATTATCTTAATCTTGGTATTTAGAGTAATCCAGTTATGTGTGCACATGAATGAGACGACTGTTAACTGCTACAACCACCACTGAAGTGCTTCACAGTAATGGGACCCACAGCATCTACAGCAGGGGGCTGTGGATGCCACTGGGCACCTGCCACATGTGGTTGTATACACATGTTGAGTCAAAAATTCACGGAATCAATCACGGAAATCTCCACATGGTGGACCTGTAACAAGTTAATCCCTGTAGAGCCCAGTGGAATCTAAAGTTGATCTTTTTGACTAACGTTCAACCACAAGCATACCCTGTTAAGAGCAGAGTCTGATATGTGCTGTGCGCCGTCTAATTAACTACTGTTTGGTGGTTTGGTAGTACGGGAGAAAAACGCCCTCCTCCATGCCTGCATCCAACGGAAAACACAATGCAGCATCCACAACTTTACTCACATGTGGGCTAATGAAATGCCCATTCCAGAAATAAAAGGCTGTTATGTCTATACGGTAACCGTACACAGCTGTCCTGTCCACTCTCTCATAAGAAGCATGGGAGACAGCGTGCAGCAGTTTTCACATCATGCATGCACAAGTTGCGGCAGCGAGGCATTAAATACTCAAAGAATGACAAAATGAGTTCTGACAATGTCGTTTAACTTGATTTGACTACATCGTACTTCAATTCACCAATACCTGAGCGAGGAGACGAGCCAGGCGGCCAACATGGCTGGCGTGTTTTCCCTCAAACAGCTAAGTTAGCTGGCTAACATGGGCCTCACCTTTACAGAGAATGCTTCGGGGTGCTTTAGTGGGCTGACGGTAGGCCCGAGTGAAAAACTGTGGTTTGACCGCCTGCTGGAGACGAGGAACAAGCCGAAGACAAAACAGCTATATCGCTTCGGATGGACTTTACCTCAATGTGCTTCGCAGCTGAATAACACAATAGCATCAGCGTCGCTAACAACCAGCATCGATCCCGTTCTGCCCGCCAACAGCGCCACCGGACGTTACGTCAGTGGATAGGCGAGGCTCTCTGGGAGGTGAAGTCTTTGCCGTCACAGGAGCAACTGCTACTACTAGAGCATAGCACATTGAATCACATTTTGATTTACTGTTTAAAACCTTATTCAGCAAACTACCCAATATCTGCAGGTGCAAAATAAACACAGTACAGTACGAACATTTCCTTTTGAAATGTAATGAAGTAAAAGTGTAAAATCATACAAAATTGCACCTGTTACTTTAAGACCATGTGAGACAAGATAAGATAGCTTTTATTGATCCCCCTCAGGGGAAATTCACTTGTTACAGCAGCTCGCAGAACAGGCAAATTGAAGTACAGTATTTCAAAATAAATACAAATAAAGTGGCTAAGTTAAAAAATAAAGCAGCAATAACAAAAAATAAAGTGGCAACAAAAAATAAAGTGGCATAAATAGAAACAACTAGAAAAAGTAGAAACAGTATTTATACTACATGAGGTAAAGTATTTACACTATGTAGCCCGTTTTTTCCTTGTTAATTGACATCCAGAAGTATTTGACATACTATATCTATATGAGAATATCCATATGAGAAGACTGTGTAAATGTGTTCAATTCAGTCATCTTCCATGCTTGGTTCTGCTGTTAATACTGTCACATATGTATATATGTATGTATATATGTATGTATATATGTATGTGTATATATATATGGAAATGAATGAAATCAAATGGAAAAGCATCTAAGATGCAACATGAGAATTAGTAAAGCTATATATATATTAATAGTAAAAATCAAAACATTTTTCCATCTATGTATACACTAATTTTGTTCAAATTAACTGGACCAAATGGCCACAACAACAACCAACATTTACTACATACATCCCTGCTGTAAATATGAGTTCAGTTAGTTTCCCCAGTGAAGCATCAAGAAGAGAGATGTTGAAAGTATGAATGAAATTTAGTCACTGATTCTGGTTGCTGGTTCAGACTGAATCAGTTGTGATCAATCAAAGTCACACTTTTCCAAATGGCAAGTGTTTTAGTGCAATTACAATGACAGGAACTGACTTTGTAAGCCAAAATATCCAAATACCACAGCCAGAAAGAAGAAAAACCAGCATACCTAAAAGTCAAAATTAAATATTTTTCAACACCCCATCTCTTGCAGATTTGACGTAATTGGATGTTGGGAGACTTTCGCTAGATATGGATGTATCACAACATACAACATGGAAGACAAGGCAGCAAGTTAAGCATTCAATTTTCAATGTCACTGTGAGACAGGCGCTCAGGTTACCTGCAGACCTTACAAACACCTTACTCAACCCATTATCTTAAGAAAAGATAAGATATACCTTTATTCATCCCACAGTGGGGAAATTTACATTGCACAGCAGCAAGGGGATAGTTAGTAGTTAAATAGTAATAAATGGAATAAAAAGGTTTTAAAAAGTATTAACAATTAGCAACCACAGGCTAAGAAAAAGTATTTTCAAAATTACAATTTACAAATTTGCACGGGGCTTATTTACAGTTGTACATGAGAATATGAAATATGTGATCATTATATACACTATGAGACCAGACAGAATTAAATATGAAATTAAATATGAAGTATTCAATATTAAACATGAAATATTGCACATTGAGTTAATGAAATATTGCACAGTGAAACATATTGCACAGTGAATGGAGTATAGAAGAAAGAATAAATATATACACTGAATATACAAAACATCTTGATATTTAGAGTAATCCAGATATGTGTGCACATGAATAAGGGGACTGTAAACTGCTACAACATCTACTACTGGCTGTGGATGCCACTGGACACCTGCCACATGTGGGAAGCTAGCAACCTTTGTACATACTTATGGGGATAACTATTCCCATCACGGAAATGACAGGTTACACATGGTGAAGTCACCCCTGCAGAGCCCAGTGGGGTCTAATGTTGATCTTTTTTGGCTAACTTCCATCAACGAGCACACCGTGATAAACAGAGTCCAACTGAAAATCCCAAACCTGGCGGCTAACATAAACTCGGCTGATATGTGCTGTGTGCCGTCTACTTAACTTCTGTTTGGTGGTTTGTGAGCACGGGAGAAAAACGCCCCCCTCCTTGCCTGTCAGGTGATAGCGGTGGTTTGTAGACTGCGTCCACAAGAAAACACGCTGTGCAGCATTCACAACTTAACTGATATTTGGGCTAATTAAATGCCCATTCATGAAATAAAAGGCTGTTATGTCTATACGGTAACAGTACACAGCTGTCCTGTCCACTCTCTCATAAGAAGCATGGGAGACAGCGTGCAGCAGTTTTCACATCATGCATGTACAAGTTGCAGCAGCGAGGCATTAAATACTCAAAGAATGACAAAATGAGTTCTGACAATGTCGTTTAACTTGGCCACGGTGAAGTGCATTTCACCACAACCTGAGCAAGACGAGACGAGCCAGGTGTCTTGCCCCCTACAACCAGAGGGCAACATGGCTGGCGTGTTTTCCCTCAGCAGCTAACATTAGCTCAAATCAGCCTTACCTTTACAGAGAATGCTTCGGGGTGCTTTAGTGGGCTGACGGTAGGCCCGAGTGAAAAACTGTGGTTTGACCGCCTGCTGGAGACGAGGAACAAGCCGAAGACAAAACAGCTATAACGCTTCGGTTGGACTTTACCTCAATGTGCTTTGCAGCTGAGTAACACAATAGCATCAGCGTCGCTAACAACCAGCATCGATCCCGTTCTGCCCGCCAACAGCGCCACCGGACGTTACGTCAGTGGATAGGCGAGGCTCTCTGGGAGGTGAAGTCAAGAGCCATACTCTGCCTCTGATTTGCTTACCTTGATTACCCTAACCCTAACCAATCATCACTACTTATGCCTATTGCCTAAACCTAAACTAACACAACGAAGGCAACAAGTGCTAGCCAGTCAGAAGCAGAGTCGGCATTTCTTACCAAGAAAAGCAGTGAGATTAATAATAAGGGTATGGTGTGCGAAAACAGGCTATTGCCAGCAGAGGCGAAATTCATATCAAAGTTCACCAAAGTAGAACTAAACTGAAGACGTGAATTTGCTGATGTGCTTCTCTAATTTCAAATTTCATGTGTGACCATACTACATATATACCATACATACTCTAACACATAGCTGCCAAACTGGGAGCACTATTGTTTTCACAGAATGGCAAGGGCATGGCCCACCCTTCTCTGCCCGGCTACTCTTACTTGATTCTGAATCTTCGTCTTCTTCTACTTCTTTTTCTTCATTGTTGATTGGTTGGTTTTTAGATGCAGTTTGCATTCAAAAGGTGGCTTTATCTTCACCTTCCACTGGACTGAAAATAAACTACTACTCTGATCGACTCTAAATTTAAAAAAAGAGAAAAATAAAAAGGGTTAGAATGAAACATTCCCCACACCTCATTCGCTTCTCTACTTAAACGAGCCTATTCAGTCTAGGCTTTTAGAGGCCTGAAAGAATTTCTCAACAGCCCCTGCACTTCTTCTCCACCAATTTCCATGATATCTTTCTTGCAGTCAATCACCACACCCAGAAATGCCAAGAACTTAATCTTGCCTTTACAAAAACAATATTCTTTCTTTCGCTTCCCAACGCTACACTTTACACTTGATTAAAAACGTATTCAGCAAACTACACCTGAGCATGAACATTTCCTTCTGAAATCTAGTAAAGGAAAAGTGTAAAATCATACAAAATTGAATCTGTTACAATAGCAATACTTTAAGACTACGACTGTGTAAATGTGATCAATTCAGTCATCTTCCACACTTGGTTCTACTACAACTGCTGCTGTGAATACTGTTACATATTACTGTTGTTACAGTATAGTTACATGTTTTAATAGTAAAAATGGAAATATTTTTCTATCTATGTATACACTTATTTTGGTCAAATTAACTGGACCAAATGGTCACACATAAAATAGCCTAATAAAGCCTAATACACACCTGCTGTAAAATATGAGTTCAGCCAGTTTCCTCAGGCATAAAGAAGAACTACATGTTGAAACTACGGAAGGAATTTAGTAATAGCTGGCTCAGATTCTCTAAATAACATCCCCATTCTTTGTCACAACCGGCTGTGTGGCCATGACAAAGAAGGGAGATGCACACAAAGAAGTACGCTTAACTAATGACTTTATTAAAGTCAATGAATGACTAAGTTAATTTAAAGTAGGCATAGTGTGTGTAATCAGTAGAATCAGTAGTGTAAGCGTGTGCATGAGTGGAAGAACATGGTGGTTCAGTGTTGTAAAGTGCAGCAGCACAAATCAAACCAAGATGTGATCTTAGGCAGGAGGAAGAAAGAGACTGAGTTCCAGAGGGATTTTAAAAGCTTCTTAATCATGTAATCTGTGATCATTTACACATACACATGACGGTGTAGAGAGCACTAGGGTACTAGGACCCAGGGAAGAAAACATAAAGTTGACCTCAGCCTTCTTCCTGCTTTACAACAAATGAGAGAGACTGCAGCTATGGCTGGACTTTGTTTCCTTCAGTCGGACTTGGTAGTTTGATTCGGTAGGGTCCTTTGAATATATTTAAGAGTATGATTTTGTAGACCTAATGTTTCTAAAATAGTAATAATATATATGCGTATGTAATGTTTGTTGTAATCTTCTCTTGTATTTTGATGTAATTTACTTTGTGTTTCAAACAACCAAGAGCAAAAGTGTGGCCGAACACTGGTTTTCCATATTAAACTCATATGATAGTAATGTGCAAAATACTGCCCAGGCAATGTGTAAAAGTTCACAGTATTAAATTTATAGTAGAAGAAAGTCAGAGGGGAGTGTCTCAGGAAGGGTGGGAGGGGTACCTGCACGCCTCAGGGTCCTGGAGGGATGGCAGATTGCAGCCATTGTCCTTCTCAGGGGAGTGAACGATATGCTTCAGTCTGCCCTTGTCCTTAGCAGTGGCAGCAGTGTATGAGATGGTGAAGTGAGAGGTGTGAGAAATGTACCATCACAGTCTTTGGCAGGTTGAACTTCTTCAGTTGTCAAAGGAAGTACATCCTCTGCTGGGCTTTCTAGGTAAGGCTGCTGATGTTGAGCTCGCACTTGAGGTCATGGGAGATGATGCTTCCAAGGAAATGGATGGAGTCCACAGTGTCCACTGGGGAGTCATACAGGTGGAGCTGGGTTCTTTATGTAATCCTCAACCATCTTAACTATCTTCAGAACGTTGAGCTCCAAGTTGTTCTGACTACCAGGACACCAGATGGTCAATCTCCCACATGTAGGCAGATCCTTCTCCACCAGAGATGAACTCACTGAGGGTGGTGTCATCTGTAAACTTCAGGGGCTTAATGAACTGATGGCTGGATGTGCAGCTGTTGGTGTACAGGGAGAGGAGCAGAGGAGATAGGACAGCCTTGGGGGATTCAGTGCTGATGGTCCAGGAATCAGAGCTTCACATGCTGTCTCCAGTCAGACAGGAAATCTGTGATCCACCTGCAGGTGGAGTCAGGTGCACTCACTTGGGAGAGCTTGTCCTGTTGCAGAGCTGTGATGATGGTATTAAAAACAAGGCTGAAGTCTGCAAACAGGATCTTGGCATAGTTTTCCTTCAGGCGGTCTTGAATGGGTCTGTGAGATCCTCCCTTGAGATCCTCACAGCATGTTCATACAGCTTTACTGTCTGCCTATAAGCAAGAATCAGGTGGACCACGACATGTTCAGTGTCCCAGTGCAGCATGGGGGATGGCATTGTCGTTGACTGAGATGGCAATGTTGATCTTTCTGCCCACAATTTCAGTCCAAACTGAAATGTCCTGTCAAATAATGAAATAAATAGTGAACTTTTCATGTGACATCACATGTTGACATTTTTAGTTTGGAGTGAAATGTCTCAAAAATTATTAGATGTCATGGAATTTGGTAACAAATGTTGCCTACATAATGAATAGTAAAAACTCTGGTGATCCCCTGACTTGTCATGTAAAGACATCAACTTTTCAATTTGTCCAATACTTTGGTTTATGACCAAATACCTGCAAAACTGCCATTCCCATCAGCTTTAGTCGTAATTTCTGTTTAGTTGGAACTGTCAAATGTTATCATGCTAAGCTAAGATGGTGAACATTACCTCCTAAACACTACATAAGAACACCACTGTGCTTTAGTATAGTACAACCTCATAGAGGTAGTAACATGGCTGTTGACATGAAACTCTGTTTAATCAAATAATTGAAGTTAGGTGACTAATCAAATTGTCCTCTCATGTGAGCAGTGATGGCACATCTGGAGCTCCTCTTTGGAGTTCTGCAGGACTTGGGGAATGAGGAGCTCAAGCATTTCCAATGGTTCTTGAAGCAGGCTGGCAGTGTAAAAGGCTTCCCGTCTATTCCGAAGTGCCAGCTGGAAGAGGCTGACAGGCAGGACACGTTGGATAAGATGGTGCAGACATACAGCCTTCCTGGAGCTCTGCAGATCACAATGGAAGTTCTGAAGAAGATCAACAGGAATGATTTAGTGGAGCGTTTTTCTGAAAGTGGTCCTGAACCCAACAGTAAGTCCTAGAAGGATATGAAAAATCTAGTTTCACATGAGCAGAAGGCTCATGTGAAATTTACTATATAGAATATTTTATCTTATCAACCTCCGATTTAGAAAATAGCCCCAAAAAAAGCAAAAAAAATAATAAAATAAATTAAGTTCCTGGATTTCCATCTTTATGAGCAAAAGAGAAGGCCTCTCTAAACACCCCCCTGCCCACCCTTTATATCTCTGTCTGTCTCTTTCAGAGGATGTCACTGATGATGATGGAGAGCCTTCTGAGAGCATGGAAGCTTCTTGCATTCAACAGGCAGAGGCAGTTCTTCCTCACCCTCCCACCCTTGGTGCTCAGGATGAAGGTGAAGCTATTTCCTTTGTAAAGAGCTACAGTGTGAACATTTTAGACATTCAGATAAGGTAAGAGACTGGAAGCTGCATCTGAAGAATATATTTTATACAGCTTATATTTTCAGAAACACACATGATAATCAGTTGCCTTATGCCATTGGCTGTGCTCACAAAAGTCATACAGTAGGGTTTCAAAGTTAATCGATTTGAACTGTTGGTGCTCTGTGGCTCCCTTAATGGCCCTATGAGGATGCAGAAGGTATTATTTGCCTAAATGATACTTTATGTGTCCACGTGTCCACTATGTGCCAACACGCATGTGAACTACAGGTGTAGAACATGCCTGTGCATGCAAACATCCAGTGTAGTATGTACAGAACCATGTGCTGTTCCACTGTCTGCCCTACTGCCTGCCATCATATTATTTTAATTAGCCCTATCTTTTTAGACTTTTTATCCTGTTCTACACAGAATTTAAAGTATAAAGTATATAGCCAAACCACAATTTTTTCCTAACCATAATAAAGTACTTTAGCTGCAATCACTCACCCAAACCTCCTCCCTTTGACATCTGTGCAGTATAAGGATGTCACACTTTCTGTTTGGGAAAAATATTGCTAGTGATTATAATCAAGTCAGCAAATGCTTTTCTCTCTGGTGCATATTTGGCAAGTCAAATCACTAATGCAGTAAGGTGCTTTCAGATAGTTGTGGCAGCAAGGAGTGTGGCTGCTGCGCTTGTGAACATGTTCCTTGCTGCCGCATTCAGAGTTTATAATGGTTTAATTTTTTCAACTTGCCGCCATAACTGACCATGGCAAACACAGAAACCACAGTTGGGGAAATGACACAGCAACTGATTCTACTGGTATCTGAGTCCCCTTAACAGTAACAGTACTCATTAGCAGATTACACACAGATCAATGAAGAGAAGAGAAGAGAAAATTTCACAGTTTAATTACCTGGTCTGAGACAATAAACAATGCTTATGATATTATTTTGCAAAACTGGAAAAAATACAAACAAAATACTAACCATTTCCGCTATTTTAAGCTACAGCAGGAGCCTGATATGTACAGGCTGGTAGGATTGACAGGAGCTGCTGTGGCGGCATTGTGTCCTGTTTCTGCTGATTAAAATACAGAACATCCAAGTTTCCAGAGGGCTATCACTCACTGTCTGAAAGCACCTTAAACGTATTTTGTAGGCCCCCGCAGATGTACAGCCCTGCTGCACTGAACAATGTGACTTTCCCTACAGATTTGTTGGTGCAAAGACCAAAGCCTTCACAACCCATCACATCATACCAACGCATCCTCAAGTCAAACCTCCAGAACAAGTTTATGTGTATACCAGAGGGGACGTCAAAGCAGAAGGATAAGAAGCTTCTAGATGATATCTACACAGAGCTCTACATTATAGATGGGAATGATGTAGATCTCAGCTGGCAGCACGAGGTCAGGCACATCGAGGTGACATCAAGAAAACCAAAAGGAACTGAGACACCAATTCAGCACAACAACATTTTCAAACACCCATCTGGAGAAACTGCACCTGTAAGAACAGTCCTGACTAGTGGGATTGCAGGAATCGGCAAAACATTCCTTGTTTACAAGTTCATCCTAGACTGGGCTGAAGGACGAGCCAATCAGGATGTGCATCTCACTTTCCCCTTTACCTTCCGCCAGCTAAATTTACTGAAGGGGAGAAGGTTTCGTTTTTCAGAGCTCATTCACAAATGTATCAGGGAAAGTCGAGATATCGAAGCAGAGGCTCTTGATTACATCTTCACAAAACTGCAGGCTTCAGGAAATACCAACTATGACAAAAGTAAATTTAAACTTCTGTTTGTCCTTGATGGTCTGGATGAAAGCCGCCTTCAGCTCGACTTCAGTGCCAAGGAAGAGTGTTCTGTTGACGAGCCACTGTTGGTGAATGAACTGCTAGCATGCCTCATCAAGGGGAAACTACTCCCCTCTGCTCGCCTCTGGATAACCACAAGACCAGCAGCAGCCAATCAGATCCCTCTTGACTGTGTTGACATCATGACAGAGGTGAGGGGGTTTACGGATCCACAGAAGGAAGATTACTTCAGGAAGAGATTCAGAGATTCAGAGATGGCCAACAGAATCATCTCTCACATAAAAACATCACAAACCCTGCACATGATGTGCCACATTCCAGTTTTCTGCTGGATAGCTTCTACAGTTCTGAAGCAAATGTTAGAAGAAGATGAAAGAAAAGAAATTCCTCAAACCCTGACTGAGATGTATACAAAATTCCTTGTGTTTCAGATCAAGCAGACAGCACTAAAGTATGACACAAAAAAGAATATCAAGATCATCCAGTCACTTGCAAAGCTTGCTTTTCACCAGTTGAAGAACGGAAATCTGATCTTCTATGAGACAGACTTAAAGAGCAGTGGCATTCATCTTGATGAAGCATCAGTGTACTCAGGGGTTTTCACACAGATCTTTAAAGAAGAAGATGGGTTGAATGAAGACAAGATGTTTTGCTTTGTGCATCTGAGCATTCATGAGTTTTTGGCAGCTGTTTTTGTGGTCCTGTCACTTTATAATGACAGAAAGGATGTGATGGCTGAGCCACAAACACTTTACCAACGTCTGCAGATGCTTTTCAGCAGAGCATCTGCAACTAAAGCCTGTATGAAAGCTGTTGACAAGGCCTTACAGAGTCCAAATGGACACCTAGACTTGTTCCTCCGTTTCCTCTTGGGCCTTTTGTTGAAGTCAAATCAGGATCTCTTACAAGGCTTGCTGAAACAATCAGGAAGCAGCACAGAGACCAACCAGAAACTAGTGAAGTACATCAAAAAGAAGATCTGGGAGAATCCTTCACCAGAGAGATGCATTAACCTCTTCCACTGTCTGAGTGAAATGAAGGACTGTTCCCTAGTAGAGGACATCCAACATTACCTGAGAACCGGAAATCTCTCCACAGCTAATCTTTCTCCCGCTCAGTGGTCAGCTCTGGTCTACGTGTTACTGTCATCTGAAAAAGAGCTGGATGTGTTTGACCTAAAACAATACTCCACATCAGAGGAGGTTCTTATGAGAATGATGCCACTGGTCAAAATCTCAACAACTGCACTGTAAGACCGTGATTAATACTGTTTACAACAAAGTTATGCAATATTTTACAGGGAATAGAATAAAGCAAATAACTAAAGCATGTGCAAATGAAAAATAGTGGGATCATAAAACACAGGATGCCACATATCACAGGTTGATATCACAGATCACTTCATCACAGAAGGAAGACATTTCATAAACAACTAGCATTATGCCATCTGACACATATACCACATACCATATACATGAATCTGCAGATACAATGCTTGTAACTTTTTTATCGGGCTGGAGCTTCCCATGCTGCAGCTGAGCATGTTTTATTTAAGCTGTCTTCTAGGTTAAACAATATCTTCTATGATGTATTATATGATCTTCTTTCTTACCCCACTCTGTCTAATTCTAAAACAGACTGGACCAGTGTGATCTCTCACACCTGTCTTGTGAAGCTCTGGCTTCAGTTCTCAGCTCCCAGTCCTCCAGTCTGAGAGAGCTGGACCTGAGTAACAACATTCTGCAGGATTCAGGATTGAGACTGCTCTCTGTTGGACTAGAGAGTCCACACTGTAGACTGGAAACTCTAAGGTCAGTATTCCTGAACTATTCAAAAGATGTGTAGGATTTCATCTGTATATAGAATGTTTATTTACTTTGCTATATTTTATAAAGTATATGATTATCTCGTCTGAACTGCCTCACATGACTGCATTTAATTATTTGTCTCATTAATACCTCTGTTATGGAGATTTGTATTTTTTTCACATTTTTGATACTACCACTGGGAGGTGCCCAAGTCAGAAATTTGTCACTTTTGCAAATACTATGATAAAAGCTATAGTCTGTATTAACATAATTAAAATTCAATTGCTCCCTATTATGATCCAGTTTACACAACAGAATATGTTACTTTGACATTTGCAGGTTAGTCTCTGGAAAAAAAATCTCATGAGATCTTTAATGGAGCTTCTTAGGATTCTTAGGATACTTTAGTTAATTTAAATAGTATACCTGGGGTTTTCCATATGTATTTTGTAAGAGACAACCACTCTACAAATTAATGATACATTGCCACATACAGGTTGTCAAACTGTCAGGTCACAGAGGAAGGCTGCGCTTCTTTGGCTTCAGCCCTGAGCTCCAACCCCTCCCATCTGAAAGAGCTGGACCTGAGCTACAATCATCCAAGAGACCCACAAGTGAAACGGCTAAATCCAAAAATGAGACTGGAACCACACAAACAATTATATACATCGTACAGTATATTATCCATAATTCATGACTGACTTACATTTCACATTTTCTGGTTTTATTATTTAGCGTGATCGTTGGTATTTAACAAAAAATGTTAAATTGTACAGCGGTCATAAATTGATGAGGAGCTTACATGTACCAGGACCTGTCAATACAGCACTGATACTTTATATATATTTTTGTGTTGTTGTTTTTAGTAAATTTTATTCCACAAGATGTGCCAAATTACTTTCGTAGAAAGGGTGTATATAATTCTAAACTCACATGCCATAATCTGGCATAACAGAACAGATAGACATTTATTACGCTACAGTACGCTAGGTTTTTTTTTAATTGTCTTTTTTTTCTTAGACTAAGACGCTCAAAGCTAACAGAGGCGTGCTGTCACAATGTTGGACAATATTGCAGTCTGAGAGAACTGGACCTGAGTAACAACCACCTGCAGGATTCAGGACTGAAGCTGCTCTTTGCTGGACTGGAGAGTCCACACTGTAGACTGGAAACTCTCAGGTGTGTTGACTTCATTTAATGATACAATTTTCTGCTTCTTTGTTTGTTTCTATTGTATATCTAACTGTCTTAATGAATATGAACATTGATAACATTTCTCAATCCAACCTTACCGTTATCACATTGAAACAGACCAGTATCAAAACAAAAAACTGTCATCACTAAATCTTCTTCAGGCTCAGTTTCTGTAACCTGTCACAGAGAAGCTGTCCATATCTGGCCTCAGTCCTCAGCTCCAAGTTCTCCAGTCTAAGAAAACTTGACCTCAGTAACAATGACCTACATAACGCAGGAGTGCAGCTGCTGACTGCTGGACTGGAAAGTCCATACTGCAGACTGGAAACACTTAGGTCAGTATTCCTGAACCTTTGTTTTTACATAGAGATAGCTGAATCTTAATTCCAAGTCCATGGAGGATTTAGCATGTACTTTCTGCAGGTTGTCAGGCTGCCTGGTCACAGAGGAAGGATGTGCTTCTTTGGCATCAGCTCTGAGCTCCTCCCATCTGAGAGAACTGGACCTGAGCTACAATCATCCAGGTGACTCAGGGGTGAAGCTGCTCTCTGCTGGGCTTGAAGATCCACAGTGCAGATTGGACACTCTGAGGTATAAACAGTTCATGACTTTTCTCAGCTCTTGGTCAACAGTGGCTCAATTTTAGTAGAAGCTGTAATTGTATTAGTCTCATTTAATGTCCTGTTTTAGTCTAGCCACTGTGTGCTTCAGAGATCAGGCTATACATAAATATACTAGTATAAAATATACAAGTGAGTATGTAGTATCATCACATGCCAAAAAGCAAAAATGTTGACGCCTGCTCCTAATTTTGGACAGTCTCTCCTCGAAGACATTGATGATCATTGCACTCGGTTGTTCAGACAAACAGTGACAATTTTTTTTTAAAAGAATTAAAACCTTGAGAGAGAGAAAATACTTCACATTTTCTCATCTCTGCACAGCTGGACAATTTCTGCTTGAAGTGGGCGTACTTGTTGGATAATTAGTTTTGGAAAGTTACAAGTTACGGGGTTTCAGATGCCATTCAACTATCTGATAAGCTCTTAGTTTGAAGCATACTGACACCTTAAAGCATTCCTGTGCACTTGCTAAATTTGCATCTGTCTATTTTTGTGTATTTTCTATGTTCCTAACCATCTTTTCCCTGGCTTTGAACCCATAGCCATTAAGCAAGCAGGCCTCTGATTAGAGGAGTGTGGTCATGGTTTTGGCTTTTTAGTTTAGTTATTTCCTGTTTTATTTTGATAGAGCTTAGGATTACTGATAGTTTTCCCCTGTGTTCCTCTGGTCCTCGTGTATTTAGCCTGTGTTCCAATCTCTCCTGAGCCATTTCAGTAAGAAGCCACAACATCTCTGCTACAGCTGCTAAGTTGTTTTGTTTTCACAGATTCTACTCTCAATTTTCCCAGTAAAATGTTCTCATACTTGAATTTTCAAGAGTTCTGTTGGGATTTAGGAGCATGCTGAGTGGTAAGACACAGTTGTTTTGGTCAGTCATGTTTTTCGTTTTGAAAAAAAACAAACAAAAAACTTAATTGAACCCAAATTAATGCCAAATTACATGTAAAAAGTGAAGAAGTAGCCAGCTGGGCAGTGAAAGACGAATGTATTGATCTGTTCTGACCATTAGTTAGCTCTTATCTTGTCTAGTCAAAACTTGTCTTTGTGAAACCCAACCTGGTCACATGGGAGTAGGCTGACATTTCAGGTCCATTCAAGGGCAGATCAGGTTCTGTTAGACCGGTGGCATAGTGTAGTGTAGTGACCTCGTGCAGTCTTAACATCCTGTGACCCGCCTCCACTGAGCCTCTAAAATAAAGCAACTTAATTGAATTTTCAACCCAAATTCTATTTTACATGAAGAAACAACCTGTCATGCATCACACATTTTGAAGGTGTGGGTTTTCCCTCTTCAGAAGGCAGAAAGACTGTATTTAATCAGTGGACACCACTTGGTTTTTTTTTACATCACACATATTATAACTGTTTTCTGTACTAAAGTAGAGGTTTATTATCACTATCATCTATTATATTGCTAAAGGTACTGCATAGGTGTAAACATTATTTGTTTAGCAAGAGATAGTACTTCTATCCTAAGAAAGTACCAGAAATGTGCAGCGTCCCAGAGACTAGACGTAGCCTCGACCTGTAAACACCTGCTAAGATTAGCAGCCCTATGTAGACAGGTCAGTCTCATCAATCCTTTTCCAGCTGTCTCCATATTTACGGAAACCATCCAAATTTGTCATCCCCAGGAGGATTTTTTCAAAGGCTGGAGTGATGAACATGAGGAATGTTGAGGCGTTGTCCTGCACATGGGCGACTGCATATCTTGTGGACCCTGGGGTCGTCCTTATGATATTTTGTGCTGCCATTCTGCCCTGGTTGTCAAATGGTGATGAGGACCATGTTATTTTCCAAATTTCTTCTTCATCTGAAGATGATGCATCATGCTCTGAGTTGTATTCTTTGCCATCTTCTTCTTCAGATATCTCCTCCTCTTCTAAATTTTTGTGTTATTGTTCCTCCTGGATGTCCAAAAAAATCAGATCTATGACCTGCTGGCACTGAAAACTGCACTCATGTTCAGCACAGAGAGACCTGGTGGTGCTGTCATCTGCAGCACCTTTATAGCCTCTGACCGCATTCTCCATTAGTAAACAATGGTTTCAAGAAATGTTCAATTGTTCTTTGTTTGTTGAACTTGAGATGTGTTGTGGATGGGTGATGTGGCACCTGCACAAGAAAGTTTTAGTTTTTCTGATATCAATCAGTAGCGCACACAATCTCAATTTCTCATTGTGTTTGTGTGTGTGTGTGTGTGTGTGTGTGTGTGTGTGTGTGTGTGTGCGCGCGCACGTGCACATGTGCATGTGTGTGTGCATGCATGTGTGTGTATGTGTGGTTTTAGAGGTGTGTGATGTGGGTGTGTGTTTTAGTCCATTGTGACTGTGATTTTAACTGCCGGGTCAAAAATGACCCTAAGACAATCTTTGTACACTGGTGGTGTACAGCTTTGATAAAAATCTAAACAAAGACAATGTTTCACTTTTTCTAATGGTGGAGTCACTTTAGGAAAAGTCATGGAATATCAAGTTGAAAAGGGGTCATTTAGGGGTTTTTCTCTACTATTAAATGTAGTGGCCGGGTCATTTTTGACCCTAAGACAACACAAGGGTTAAGAATTGCATAGACATGCATGACCCAAGTGCACCAGGTCAAGGCAACTGCTAGGTTTCCTGTGTGCCACAACTCGGTGGACAACCGCTCTACCTCCACCCCACATATCTGGTCCATAATCACGCTGGCAAGGTTTCTTCAATCACAAGCAGAATTTCTCATGATATTCCTTATTTTTCTGCTTCAGTGTTGACCATTGTGGTGAGTTCAGGATCTTGCCCGGGCCTTGGAAATGTAAGTACCTTTCTCCCTTTACTCATTCTACTAATCTCACTCTACCCTTCCCAGATAAGGGTGAGCAAAATCAGTGTCTGTAAAGAGGCAGTCATAAATATCAACAACAAGATTAAGGGCCTACAGCCATACCAGTGGCTCTGACAATGCTGACATACCAAAGTTCTGCATGTTTACCTCAAAGAATCACTGTGCCATACAGCTGAGAGCTACTAACATGGCTAGAGACTCTTATTCTTGTTAAAAATGGTAGCCACCACCCCTACCTGCACTGTCCCTAATTTCCATGCAACTTTCAAAAAGCATGTCTCTGTTTGTCTGACAGTCTAAAAAAAGAGCCTTCAGCATCTCAAGGCGAATCTTCTAGTTAACCTAGTCACAAATAAGTTTTAACTATATGTTCATGAACTAGAGAGACAGGCAAGGACTCCCATCAGTCCCTCCCTCATTCACAGAAATCAAATGTTCAAGATTAAAAAGAAAATGTAATACAAAAAAAAAACCAAAAAAAAAACCCCCTGCAACTTAAACAATTAGTTTATGTGAATAAAGACGCACTTCAATTTCAAACTGTCTCTTTCCTTCTTGGCAGATGCATGTGAACTCACACTAGACCCAAACACAGCAAACAAGAACTTCCTCCTGTCTCAAGGTGACAGACAGGTAACGATGGTAAGAGTGACGCAGCCATATCCTGACCACCCAGACAGGTTTGAATTCAGGTACCAGGTTCTGTGCACAAACGGTCTGACTGGACGCTGTTACTGGGAGGTGGAGTGGAAAGGACCAGCTTCAGTAGGAGTGACGTACAGAGGAATCTGCAGGAAAGGGCGGGAGGATGACTCTCTGCTTGGGTGGAATGACAAATCCTGGTGCTTAGACTGCAACAAGAACATTGCTTGGCACAACGGAAAGGGCACAGTCACATCTTCGACATCCCACCACGGTTTCAACAGAATAGGAGTGTATCTGGACTGGCCTGCCGGCACTCTGTCCTTCTACAGAGTGTGTGCCTCCGCTGACACACTGATCCACCTCCACACCTTCCACTGCACCTTCACTGAACCCCTCTATCCTGCCCTGAGGGTTCTTGGAACTTACTCATCTGCATTATTGTGCATGTGTTAGTGACTGTGCCCAGATTATATTTTATGGTGAAAACTACGAGAATATATATTGACATTTTTATACATCTTGCCTTGTATATTCTGCAATTTTTTTAGACACATTTGTGGATGCAACAGATGTTATTTTAAAGAATACTCAACTGAACTGATGTGGTAGAGCAGCAGGGGAAAGCACACCCAGAAAGTACAATATTTTAAAAGATAATGGTGCAGATGAAAGCTATAGAAACAAAAAATAACTAAATAAAATAAATGAATAAATGACTCAATGACTTTATTATAGTTTTTTATCAGAAGTTCAATAGAGTAAACCTGGCCTCTATCCCTCTATCTACAACACAGAAAACGTCACAGAAATCTTCCCTCTCAGAGTTTCAAATTCCAGATACTGCTCCATTTTTATTTTGCAAGGCTTAAGCACAGGTTTTCTTACAGTAGCTCATGGCATCCTGATAAACAGACTCCATAAGTAGTATAGATACTTGACTTGAAGTAAAAGTACCAATACTACATTGTAAAACTCTATAAGTCAAAGTCCAGCATTGAAAATTGAAATCTAAGGAAAAATATGCAAATATTAGTAGAGAAATCTATCAAATTATCAAAAGTAAAAGTACTCAAAGCATAAAAATGTCCCCTGTGACTGTTATGTATATATTATTATATGATCACATTCTTAACGATGCATTCATCTGTCAGCAGCACTTCACTCTTGTAGTAGGTTGAGGTGGCGGTAACTAATTTGTTGTTTGTTTGTTAATTGTTTGTTAATTTATTGTTGGTTGTAACTAAAGATTTTTGATTTATATTCAATTATATTCAATTTATTGTTTGGTCTGTAAAATATTGGTGCATAGTGAAAAATGCCCATCATAATTTCCCAGAGCCCAATGTGACATGTTTGAGTTGCTTGTTTTGTTCAGTCCAAAACTCAGTTTACTGTAATTTAAGACAAGGGAAAGCAGAAAATCCTCAAAGCTGGAACCATGAAACATTTGGTGTTTTTGCATGAAATATGAATGAACTGATCAGTTATCAAAATACTTCTAGATTCATTTCCTGTCAAATAATTTATTGATTAATAGACTTAATTAATAATGTCATGGGCAGCTGGGTAGTTGAATCTTTAACAGTGCATCATATCTAAGAAGATCATAATATGTTTTCTATGTAAATCCTATTTTGCAAAGTAACTATGTTATGTAATAAAAAGCACAGTATTTCATTAAGGACAATTGAAGTATAAAAAGGCATGAAGTGGAAAAATTAGTACCTCAAATTTGGATGTAAATACAATACTTTAGTAAATATACTTATTTACATCCCACCACTGGATTTTACAGTCTTGCAGTTGTGCCCCTAGAACCAATCTTATTCTCCTTTTACATGCTTCGCTTCAGTCATGTCATATGCAGACATGGCACTACATTACTTTGTCACATGAACTATACTCGGATACATTTATCTCTCCGTGAAGCCCAATAACGCTTCTGATCTGCCCTGTCTGGTTAAATGTAGATATGAAGCAGATGTGAAAGACTGCATGTCTCCAAATTTCAGTATGGTTTACAACATACACTATAATGTCGATGCAAGCAGATATAACAACATTTTTAAACCTCTACTTATGGGCGCCCACAGGGAGATTTATAGTTGTGAACGAATATATTAATTAAAGTCGAATTAAGATTAAAAACTTATATCTGCTTACAACTACATATAAGTTAAAAAACATTTATCAAATGTTTCTGTTCCATTAATAAATACTAAAGCAAATGCTCTAGTTTTCCATGATACAGCAAGTCTGTTAATCATTTTAGTATTCTACTACTGATAGTAATATTAATAATATTATTTCAATGTCTAATTGAAACTACTATCAAATGTGCATAATAACTCCAAACTATTGAGGATGCGGTCTTGGACTGAATGAAATTTATACAATCCCGCCATCTAGTGGCTAAACTTAAGAGGTGCAGATTTTAGGCCAAAGTCTACACTTTTTTTTCCTTCACATTTTTAAATACAGTCATTTGGAAGTGTTAGGGACATAACATAACATCTGCTACAAGGTTCCAGTGCATTCACACAGTCACATTGTTATTACATCATTTTTATGAGAGGTCTAGTCAAAGTTTGCAGAAAGATATATTCTGTCTGCCTGAGATTTTTATAGTGCATGTAATATCTGTTTATTTTAATAGCCAACCATGTACCTGGGAAGTAGAAGTAGGCCCTACTGGCATATTAGATTTGTGACTTACCAATCTAGGGAGGCACACAGACATCTCTCCATTCAGGAGAGGAATGCGAAACCAAGTCAGTATAGTCAAGGTCAGACATTTTATTTTATTTTTTTGGGTCAAAATTCTAAGAATCACATTTTGTTCTTATTCTTACAGAAGAAGAATGAGTGCCTTTTGTAAACATTCCTAAGACTAGTTCTTTATTTTTTTTATTTTACTTTAGTTCATTCAAGTTATTTGGTGATACCGGCAGGTTGACGTCAGGCCTTGTGGCTACAGTGCTGCTGTTAACCACCAGGTGGGGCTTGGGAGTCAGTTTGACTTCCTTTTAGATGCTGATGAAACCCTGTAACATCACAGGTATAATTTCCATATAAAGCGAATAGTGTTAGATACCACAACTGTTACGCAACTGCAGTACTCTTATCACTATCACTACTACTACTACTACTATAGCAAAAACACCTCTACTGCTACTACTGGTCTGCCTGCCATGTCTTCACTATCTTTGTTTGAATGCTCATCAAGTTAACGTGTCTTAGAGGCACACTGATTTGCAGAAGTGAATGTGTGTGGGAAGCTCTGCTCTGAGGTAATAAAGTCAGTGAGAACACTGAACACTAAATAACTGCTGGAAGCGTTGAACATCACAGACTGGTGGAAACAGCAACAGTATCGGAGGATCAGCAGGGGATTTTAAAGGATAAAAAAACAACCCTGAATCAAGTGTTAACACTGTAATATAATTCCCCTTTAAATGGTGTGGAAATACATACATTTCATTTGGTTAAGGATATACAATATGATAACTTTAAAACATCGGATGTATATTTGACTCCAGAGGAAAGTACGGGGATTTATTTCCATCATGCTTCTCAGCGGAAGATGAAATGACAGGTAAAGCACAGTCTGCAGGCTACATGATGTGCAGTGTACGGCACCTGCTGTCAGTGGAGTCACGAGCTGAATAACGCACTTCTTCAAGGTGTGTGTGACAATCAACAACTATCTTCTAACTATTCTGTCTTAAGACATGTCACTTTGTTTCTTCTATAATATCATATAAATACATTATGTATAAAAACTAAAATAAATCATTTCTATTTTATGTTGTTAAAATGTATTACATTTATGATGACTAGAAAAACACAAGATCATTTTCTATTTTAATGTATATAGAATTAATTGTAATATCTTTTTCTTTTTACATTGTTGGTTCACTGAATTCTTATTAATTGGATTTTTATTTGTTTTTCAAAATTCACAATTCATAAAATAGTAATTGCAATTTTTTATTTAGTATTTCATGGTATTGACAAATACACAACATTTTCATGTTGTATGCCTGACTATACAATGAGACCTTTAGTTTTCATGTTACTTTATGAAATTAAAATTATTAACAAGATTTCAACATTGCAATGTTTTCTTTAATTGATTTATAATTTTTCTTATTATATAGCATAAATATCATAATGATACAAAATGTTTTATTAATTTTTACAGAAAAAAACATATAACGTATTACCTTACCATTACACACACACAGACACACACACACACAAATGTATACTTACTGTCACATACTGTAATGAACTTTAATGCTTTTAAACATGGGATACTTCAGATACACACATTAATGCTTAATTTAATATAATTTAGAAACACAGGATAAAATAAAGCACACACTAGCACACACATAAATATATAAGTGAACTTATATAAATTACAAATGAGTAAATATTGATTACACAAGTCCAATGAATCTAAAAATAAGTTATATTAATGATAAAAATATAAGCTCATATTACCTGAAAATGCAGTGTTACATGATGTCACAGCGGATCGGGATGTTGTCGTTTTGTGACAGCAGAGGGCGCAGTGGTACAGAGCGGCAGTCTTCTGTGTTTACTCACCGACAGTCACAGTATTCTCCATAAATGTATCAGTATTAACAAAAGAATCTAATCTTCTCTAATCTAATTAACATTAGAAGGTCGGCATAAGGTATTTAAATCAGAGTACGAATAACACAATGAAAAAATACTCCACTGAAAATTCAATTCAGTAAGAGTACAGAAGCATTATGATCTAAATGTAATGAAAGCATTAAAAGTAAAAGTGGAAATCATGCAAAAGAATTATGAATTTTTCAGAATATCACAATGCTATGTAATACATTGGATTACTGTCATTGATGTATTAATGCGTAAACAGCATTATAGAGATCTACATGATTAATGTAGAGACATGCTGCTGTCTCAACATCTAGGTAAATGCAAAATAACTACAAACTAGAAAGATTTTCTGAGAGAAATCGTCCATTTGCTTGCACTGAAAATTGTCAGTGTGAACAGGTTAAAATGTGTTAAAATGCAGGTGCGATGTTGTACATGGGAGTTGTAGTTGAAGCACTTAAAGGGGTTTCAGGGTCTGTTGTCGTGCAAGCACACACCATCACACATTCTAGTTTTGACCATTCTGCTGAATATACAACAATACAAATATCTGAAAAATGTCTAACCCTAACCTAACCTGTGATTACAGACCAACTATGAAATGTATGAATTCTTGTGTGAAAATCCCAAAACACATTTTGAAAATGATAAAAGAGTATCAAAATGTCGAACACACTCTGTAATGGATGAAAGATGATGAACATTTTGAAGTCTGAACGACGTTTCCAGCTAAAAGTATGAGTGAGTAGAGACAACATTCTGTCAGTTCATTTGAATGGGAAAAATGCTGAAAAACCAGTCTTACAGAAGCTGAAAGAAAAGGTTTTCTTTTAACCAATTCCACTAAAATGTAAGAGGTCTTAAGAGTATGTTGTTTTGGCACTAAATCTGATTTTATGCAGTTAACCAGTAACTGGTTTATTCATTTCTTAGATGGGTCACTACTCGAGAAGGTGGAGAAATTTAAGCCTCATACTGACTCAGTGATAAGAAAAATAACTGTCAACTGTTTCACCCAACAGGTCAGGAAAATTATTTTACGGTTCATCTTATCAATACTAGCTTTACATATACATACATTATATATCAGTGCTGTTCACAATAGTCTTTGTTTTGAGGTATGGGACCCTTATGGAATTATCCTTCTTACTCAAAACAAGTTAAATTCCACGTAGGTCATCATGTAGTCTAAGGGATAAAGAATATCCCTTTTCTCCATTCCTAGATTTTCTAAGGAATTTGGCTGAAGTGATTTTAAATTTTAGGATTGAAATTGATTGGAATAACCTGCCCAGTTCACTCAGATCTTTGACCTCATTCCATTTTTTTGTGTCTCTTTTCACTTGTCTTTAAACTGCCTGCCCTTGCTTCTAATTATACTTGAGATATGGAAATAATTTATCTCTAATGTGCAGGTCTAAATGTATGGATATAGCTTTGTTGTGGTATGTGTACTTACTGTATGTATTATGGCATTTTGAAGGGAATCTGTTGGTGTAGGAGTGACGTGTGACGTAAGTGTGATTTGTGTTGTTTTGCTTTATGTGCTGTATTTTATGTATATGTGTGTATGTGTGATTTATCCTCGTATTAAAATGTGATCAGCTTGAGCAAAGTTTCTACATGAAAGCGAGTTGTTTGAAAGTCGTAACAATATGCAGAATAGTAATTATAAAGAAGCACATCTGAGAATTGAAAGTTAAATGAATGTATAGAATATATGTAATTACAAAGTACCATAAAATGGAAATGGAAAAGTAAGGTAAAATGACTTAAAAATTGCACTTAAGAGCAGCACTTGAGTGAAGGTCCTTACTTAGACACTTCCCACTACAGGTTGCCACGAAGATTTAAAATCCATATCAAAGTCATCTCCAGTGTTCACACACACACAATCATAATCATTCTCACTCAATTGAACATATGTGACCTCTAACAGCATGATCAATATTAATGATCAGTTTGACCATCAAAACGTCATCTGACCACAACACAAGCAGCTATATGTATGTGTGAGAGAGGCACTACGAATATTGACATGTGTAATGGTGTGTCGTATTTGAAGTGCATCTCAATAATCAACACATACACACACACACACACACACACACACACACACACACACACACACACACACACACAGACAGACACAGTGGAATTGTGGAATTCTTGACTTGAACCTTGACCCTGCAGCTGTATGCAGAGAATTATGGGGGGTTTCATGTGAGAAGGGAACTGAAGAAACCATTTGTTTGGTCACTCCTCTCCTCTCTTGCCATCCCTCCCTCCCTCCTTCTCTTTCCATAAGAATTATATATGGCAATTTTCTAGGGTGGAAGTAATAAATTACATTTACTCTCATTTAATGTAACAGTCATTTTTTTTGTACTTTTTTGTGTATTTTAAAAATCTAGAATTTTACCATTGTTTTAAGTATTTCTTGTTTCAAGTACTGTACTTTGCTACATTTGAAGTCACATCCTTTACAGAGTAAGAACAAAAGTCTCATGTTATTCTGTTAACTTGTGTTCTCTAGTCTGGGTGTGGAGAAAAAAATCAATTCTGACTTTTCACAAGTTAAATAAACTTTTCTTGTAATTAGATCGATTTGTCAGTTGCAAGTTTAAATTGGCTAATTCAGTTGGTGCACTCCCCAGCATGCACTGCATGAAGGTTAAAACTCTTTCAAGTCACTCAAAGCCAGCCAATTCCGAAATTAAATCAAATCACTTAACTCAAAATTATATCTGATTTTGCTGCCTTCAAATTTCAAGTTTTCTTAACATTTTCCTTTTTCCACTGAGGGGGTGTGAGTGGTGCAGTTTGTGAGTAGTACAACAATTCAATGAAATGAAGGATGATGTCAGTGTGGGTTTTTCATAGTTAATATTTTTTTAACTCGGCATAGATCAATATAAGGTTGCATCTACCTTAATTATTCCTAATTCAATTGATTAAATGCACCACAGAGCGAGGACACTGAGCGACTCAAATCAAACACACCCACGATGTCGTGCGACCAACAGGTGAAGGCTGAGTTTAGTTAACATACTTATGGTGGATCCTCCAGTGATGACTTCCTGACTATGTTCT